>OY728125.1:1858006489-1859223989 GCA_963277665.1 Viscum album | reverse complement strand
GGGGTCTCTTGGATGTATATAGTAAGTTTATTAACCATAATATATAAAATACAAAGAGACATTGTAAAAGTGAAACTAATTAACTTAGAGTTAATACTTAAAGATAAGGTTAATATAGGTACCCAAACCTGTCTAAATTCTATTGGATGAGTTGCTTTCGACCTATCCCCACCTCATCATTTGAATAGTCAACTTTGGAGCCTTTAGAAACCGAATATGAATTTATTATAAATTAATATTTCTAGCTTTTCCAAAGGTGCCCCTCACCCCTCTTATAAAAGGGCACTCCTCCTTCTCATTTCTTCACACCTTCAAAGCCTTTTGGTTCGGCCAAACTCTGCCCAAATACTCTCTTAACATCCCTCAATACAACCTAGAGGCCTTAGTTTGATCAGAAATCCAACCTAAGGAGCCCTTTTGATCAAATCAAAAGGAAGAACCCGAAGAAGAGGTAATGATTTCACCACCCTTTTCTAAGTTCATTTCTTCTTCCACTTCTTCTTCCTTTGTTCTTACCATTCTGAAATAATAACTCCAGTATCTCACATATACTGTGATGTTATTATAAATATGGTACAATCATATCCAGTATTCTATCCACCCTTTGAATAACATGTCACCATACGTGCGTACGTACGGCTTACCGTCTCCACGTCGTGGTGTAATTGTTATTCAATATAATATTATTTGGATGGGTATAATAATGATGTGTAACTCATGTAAATAATAAATATAACATGTTAATGATTCTGTATATATGATATACCATCCATTTATATATTATTTTAATATCAAAAGAATGATATTGTCGCTCGTGCGTACGTACGGACTACCGTCTCCACGAACGCGATGAGATTCATTCTCCATCGTAACCATTAAAGCGTAATTATCATTTTATGATTTAAAAATGATGTTTAAGGACTTGATATCATTCTGGATATGAATAATATACAACCTATCCTTTACAAACATGTCTTACGTAACAAAACATATGAAAGAAAACAAGTAAGTTAACACCCGAAACAACGATAATACTAAGATATTATTATCAAATCAATATTAAAAGATCATATATGATATCATATTAATGTATATGATTCTTGTATAATTTAATAACAATTATTTCACCATTATACAGGAGGTTAACCTACCACAACCAAGGAAAAGTACAAGGTAAGGGTTATTTCACAATCTCTTCATTATCCGAGGTTGTATATACGTAATAATCTACTGGGATCTCTTTATCATCCACATCCATGTTTTCTTAAAAATGTTTTTTCAAAACATTTTTACTATTTACAAGAATATGGGTTAAAGTCATTTATACCCTTTTTTGACTTTTTATAAGAGGTTTATAAAGGAATCTTTCCGTCATTTTCAAAACAATGTCCTTTTTAACCTTTTCGACAGAATTGAGGTAAGAATGTTTTTTTAAACTTATACGGCGGGTGCGGTTATTTTCCGTCGTTATAAAATCGTCGAAGCTTTCCTTACAAGCTTATAAGAATATTTTCAAAGAAAATGTTTTATTTTATATGGATCTTAAATGATTTCAAAATAAAAGGAGATATTTCTTTAAAAAGAATTTTGATTTCATCTATGTCAACATCCTTTGATGGATTTTAAGATTATTTGAAGTTGATTTATTATGATATAAAACTTCTATATTGTATTGATGTTTTTGTGATATGTTTGACTGTGGATGTGCTATTTTTATACCATTCATAGTTTATGGTGAAATTATTGACATTTCGTATGCTAGTTTTAATACGAATGTTTATGTTATGTTTAAACCTTTTCATATGGGAATGCATTGGACTTAATAAGTGACGGGTGGAGCCCGTTATAGCTCCTCGATGCATCGGTAGGTCTCATGAGACAAACTAGTGTCTTGGCACAAGGCCTTGACAAAATCTTATTTGTAGTCTTGGCACGAGGCCTTGGCTATGTGGTTATGATAGTCTGGCATTATGCATTCCAACATTATGAAAGTGGTTATTGATATTGCATGTGATTATTCGATTAGTAGAATATCCATGTGAATAAGTAAATGGATTTATTTCATTTTTATTTTTGCCATACTATGTTGAAGTTCAATTTTAAAAGGCTTTTGTTTTAGTAATTCATTGCCTTAAATGTTTATGCTTATTATGAATGTTCCGCTATATTGTTATCCTTACTGGGCATTTGAGCTCACCCCTTTTCTATGTTTTATTTTTCCCAGGTAGTGAAGAAGTAAATTATGAATGACTTGCAGGGATATTATGAGGGGTTAATAGTGTGGATATGAAGACTTTGTTGTTGTAGTAGTTTTTCACTTTGAAATGTAATGTAAAACTTTATGATTATATCTAGTGTTTCCAAGGCTACTAAACCAATCGGTCTTTCGAGATTTGATCTTTCTTGTGATCATGCCAATGTTATGTAATTAATGCACCGACTCTGGGCAACTGGGGTCGGGGCGTTACAGTTGGTATCAGAGGAAGTTTAGTACAAACCTTGGAAGCTAGATTTAGATAAACTCTGATTAGAGCACATAGACCTAAGATGAACTTTGAGGATTATTATAGAAGAACTTCCTAGAATTTTGGTATTGTAGAGACTTTGTGAGTTTTCCGAGCAATGCATCCCTGTCTGGATACGAGCAGGTAGAGGCGGCTCTGGCACAAATGTACCTAGGGGTAAAACCCGAAAACACCGCTTTGAGCTAGACTCGAACGGGAACTGGTGCACGACAACGGGCCTTGCTGCACTCTTGGTTACGACACTCCCGGGGGATATGCTTAGGATAACTCTCACTTTCTTTACAAATCATTATGAAGGGTTTATGAGTATATACTTCCTCAAAGAAAACATATTTATGATTATGGATTATATCTATAGATAGTTCAATTTATGTTTAGTGTTTTATAAGTATGGGATTATGTATTTTGATGCACAAACTGATCTAGTTTATGCCATTTTTTAGAAATGGCGCCTAGTGGAAGAAATGGAAACCGTATCAATGCACGCACTCCATGTAGGGATTGCCCTCCTGCTCAAGATAATTATAGTGGGGCTGGTGATGCAACTGGTGCTGATCAGCTAATCACCGTACTGGGACAACTTACTCAGGTTATGAATAATAACCTTACCCGTATGGAGCACCCTGATCCGCAGCGTGGAGGATCAATGTTAGATCGATTCATGAGACAACAACCACCAACGTTCAATGGGAGTACAAATACCTTAGTAGCTGAGCAATGGATATTTTCCCTAGAGAAAATATTTCAGGCTTTGGGGAGTAGTGAAAGGGAAAAAGTTACCATGGCAGTTTACCGCCTCACTGGAGATGCTGATCAATGGTGGTCATTGATTCAAAACATGAAGGAAGATGATGAAGTATCAAAAATGGAATGGAGGGAGTTCAAAGATCTGTTTTTAGAAAAATACTTTCCTCGCGACCATCGAGCAGATATGGAAAGACAATTTCTTAGTCTGAGACAAAAGGAGGATGAGAATGTCACAAAGTATGAGGCTAACTTTACAAGGATAGCGAGGTATGCTGGAGATTATATTCGCAACCCAAGAAGTAAGATTGATCGTTTCTTTGATGGGTTAAAACCATTTCTCTGTCGAGCATTAGTCTCACAATCCTTTTCGTCGTACGAAGACATTGTCTCATGTGCTATCAAGACCGAAAAATAATTCTCTAAGTCTTATGACTTTAAAGCGAAGCAAGAGAAGAAGAGACCTTCTGATCAATCTGGGAATGGAAATAAGGGGAAGAAGGGAAAGGTTGAATATCCATCTTGTGGTAAGTGCGGGAAGAAACACCCCGGTGCTTGCCTGAAGGGAATGGGAGTCTGTTACAAGTGTGGTGAAAAAGGCCACCAAGCTCATGATTGCAAGGGGAAGAAGGAAGCTACCAATGTTCAGTGCTACAATTGCAGGGAGATGGGGCATTATGCAAATGCATGTCCTAAGCGTCAGGAGAACTTACCTCAGAAAAGGCCAAGGGATCAAGGCCAGGCTTATGCTATCACTACTACTGAGGTAGAAACTCCGAAAGACGTGGTGGCAGGTAATTTAATGGTTTCCTCAAGTTTAGCAAATGCATTATTTGATTCTGGATCATCGCATTGTTTCATATCTTCCCAGTTTGCTAAGAAAATTAGATATTTCCAATTTGATTTAATAAGGGAATTGTCAGTTAAAACTCCTAAGGGAAGTATCGTTGCAACAAAGTTTTGTGAATCAGTCCCCATTAGAGCACATAAATTTTCTTTATCTGCTGATTTCATCGTCATACCTATGATTGAGTTTGATATAATCCTCGGTATGGACTGGCTTTCGGACTATGATGCGAAGATTTATTGTAAGAAGAAAGAGGTTACGATTCATGATGATAATGATAAGGAGCACCTTATTTTTAGAGCAGAATCGTCACCACCTAATTCTTATTTAGACCCACCCCCAGTAGCTCAACTTAATTCAATTATTGGGGAGGAAGAGAATGAAGTAACTATCGGTGAGGAAAGGAATGTTCAAATAGAGGATGTACCTGTTGTGAAAGAATTTGTAGATGTATTTCCAGAAGATTTACCTGGACATCCTCCAGAACGAGAAGTTGAGTTTTCTATTGATTTGATTCCTGGATCAAGGCCTATATCGAAGACCCCTTATAGAATGGCCACTGTAGAGCTAGTCGAACTAAAGAAACAACTAGAGGAATTGAGTAATAAGGGATTTATTCGCCCTAGTGTTTCTCCATGGGGAGCCCCTGTTCTTTTTGTTAAAAAGAAAGATGGATCTATGAGGTTATGTATCGATTACAGGGAGATCAATGCTATAACGATAAAGAACAAGTATCCCCTACCTCATATTGATGATTTATTTGACCAACTGCATGGAGCTCAATACTTTTCAAAGATTGACCTTCGATCTGGATACCATCAGTTGTGTGTAAAGAAGGAAGACATTCCGAAGACAGCATTTCGAACCAGGTACGGGCATTACGAGTTTACTGTAATGCCGTTTGGATTGACTAATGCACCCTCTGTATTCATGGATCTGATGAATAGAGTTTTCAAGGAGTATCTCGATGAATTTGTGGTGGTATTTATTGATGATATCTTGGTATACTCCAAAACCTACGAAGATCATGAAAATCACTTGCGCATTATCTTGAAGACTCTGAGGAGGCATGAATTATATGGAAAGTTTAGCAAGTGTGAATTCTGGCTTCAGGAGATTTCTTTTCTTGGCCATATTGTCTCTAAAGATGGAATCTCTGTTGATCCTTCTAAGACCAAGGCAATCCAAGAATGGCCAGCACCTACGAGTATAACTGAGGTACGTAGTTTTATTGGTTTGGCAGGTTATTATTGACGTTTCGTCCAGAATTTTGCCCGATTGGCTAACCCATTAACGAAGCTCACACGTAAAGGGGTTAAATTTGTTTGGACAAAAGAGTGTGAAGAATGTTTCGAAGAACTGAAGAGAAGATTAGTCAATGCTCCTATATTGACTCTACCATCGGGGAATGATGGGTTCGTTATTTATAGTGATGCATCAAAGAAAGGACTTGGCTGTGTCCTTATGCAGAATGATAGAGTTATTGCCTATGCATCACGACAGTTGAAAATTCATGAACAAAACTATCCTACTCATGATCTTGAGTTAGCAGCTGTGATATTTGCTTTGAAGATATGGAGGCACTACCTCTATGGTGAAAAATGTGAGATTTATACTGATCACAAGAGTTTGAAGTATATTTTCTCACAAAAAGAACTCAACATGAGGCAAAGGAGATGGCTTGAATTACTCAAGGATTATGATTGCACGATACACTACCACCCAGGGAAGGCAAACAAGGTGGCATATGCTTTGAGTAGAAAAGACCATGGAGTTTTGAACAATATGAGAATTGAAAGGGATCCAATTTTCATGGATCTAGTGAAAATGGACATGGGAATAACCAGGGAAGGTGAAACATCAATGCTTTTTCAAATGGTTTCCAAACCATCTTTACTAGAAAGGATTAAGAGTTCTCAGACCGATGATGACGAATTCCAAAAGAAGATTAAAGCTGTGAATGATGGGAGATTGAGAGACTTTGTGTATGAAGATGGAATTTTGAAATTCGGGAAGAGACTTTGTGTTCCCAATATACCTGATCTAAAAAGGGAATTGCTGGATGATGCTCATAGTTCCAATTTCTCTATACACCCTGGGAGCACCAAAATGTATAGAGATTTGAAGGAACATTTTTGGTGGGACAACATGAAGAGGGAGATTGCTGATTTTGTGTCAAGATGTATGGTTTGTCAACAAGTGAAAGCTGGAAGGCAACAGCCTGGAGGAGTCATGCAACCTCTTCCCATACCGGAGTAGAAATGGGACAATGTTACGATGGACTTTGTCATGGGGCTACAGAAGACTCCTAGAAGGAACGATGCAATATGGGTTATTGTTGATCGTCTTACCAAGACAACACATTTTCTTGCTATAAGAGAAGATCTACCCCTAGAACGTCTAGCAAGACTATACATTAATGAAGTTGTGAGACTTCATGGAGTACCCCTATCGATTGTTTCTGATCGTGATCCCCGTTTTACTTCAAGATTTTGGAAAAGTCTTCAGAAATCCCTGGATACTGAACTTCATTTGAGCACTGCTTACCACCCTCAGACAGACGGACAATCAGAACGGACTATTCAAACCTTAGAAGACATGTTGAGATCTTACTCACTTGACTTTCAGGGTATGTGGGATCAATATTTACCACTGGTAGAATTTTCCTATAACAATAGCTTCCATTCGAGTATACAGATGGCACCATATGAAGCGTTATACGGAAAGAGATGTCGTACACCAACCTGTTGGGATGACGTTGGTGAAAGAAAACTTGTAGGCCCAGAACTGGTGGAGGAAACGGTGGAAAAGGTGAAGGTAATCCAAAATCACATCAAAGCAGCTCAAAGTAGGCAGAAGAGCTATGCCGATAATCGAAGGAAGGATTTGGAATTTCAAGTCGGTGATCAAGTTTTCCTGAAGGTATCTCCGTGGAAGGGAGTCATACGTTTTGGTAAGAAAGGTAAATTGAGTCCCAGGTACATCGGACCTTTCGAAATTCTAGAACGAATTGGGGCTGTAGCTTACCGATTGGCAATGCCGCCAAGTCTCTCCAAAGTTCACGATGTGTTCCACGTATCTCTGTTGAGGAAATACATGCCTGACCCAACGCATGTACTCGCCTATGAGGAATTAGAACTGGAACCCGATCTTTCCTATTGCGAAGAGCCCATCAAGATTCTTGATACGAGAGAACAAGTGCTGAGAAACCGGACGACGCGTCTGGTAAAAGTTTTGTGGAGGAATCATAAGATGGAAGAGGCAACGTGGGAACCCGAGGAACTTATGATGAAGAACCACCTGAGTCTTTTTATGCAGTAATACCCTAGAAATTGCGAGGACGCAATTATTTGAAGGAGGGGAGAATGTAACACCCCAAGCTTCTATGGTACGCTTCTCTTTGAATAATGTGATAGCGTGTGTTGTACGCAACACCGAGTTCTAACACACCATAACTAATCAAACTAGCCGTTATGAATAGTAATACCTACTTTTTGAAATTATATATATTTTATATTTGAAAATGGACTTCATTTTTGGATTCGGAATATCGAATTTAGCCTAGGGTGAAATTTTGGTACATTTCGGATAACTTTCATATTTTGATGAATAGTGAAAATTACTAAATTTTAATTAAAAACAACTTTTTTAATCAAATTAATTACTAGTGATAAATTATGAATTTGAGTGGTTTTAAAGTATATTTAGAATATATTTTTACCATTTAATATAATTTTGGTCATTGGACATAATTTTACAATTAAACCGAACATAAACAAGTGTCAATCTTTTGATAGTTATTATCTCTTAAAAACACGCTTTTTGTTTTAACAGCGGGAATTAATTTTAAATTAATTTCTGCCACTTCTGTGTTTTGAATTTAGGAAAATGGATTCCATATTTGGAATCAGGATGTTCAAATTGTGTAAATAGGTAACTTTTATTTTTAGACATTTTGAATAGTTACTGTGGTAAATATTTTATTTACCATGGTTAAAGGGTAAATCCGGTAAATAAGGGTTAAAAAATAATATTATAATAATACAAAATTACCCTAAAACGTGTCCTAACCTTATTGGTGGACACATACCCGACCATGGGCATCCTTGGGTCAATTTGGGGACCCCTTGGAGCCACTTGTATGTGGTAGGGACACTTTATATTAATAAAGTTAAAATAAAAATAAAAATGGCATAAGCTTACATCTTTTAGAAGAACAATTTTTACATAGGGTTATACATGTTGGATTTTCGATTATAAATATTCATTAGAAAGCTAAAAAGATTTCCTAAATAATGATATTTTACTTATAATTTTTAGACATTAAATAATTTATTTTATTTATGACACAATGATGATGCAGTAATTACTATAATAGTGAAAAATTAAAATAAGTGATATTATAAATACCCAAATAAATATAATATGAAACTTTTAATGAATTAAACTAATTTTCTAGGATAATATGATATATTAGGATTGATTTAATTGACTTTGTTCGAAGTAATAAATCTGTTATGAGTTTCACAAAAATCAACTAATGAATAGTGTCAAAATTGACATAAAAGAATTCTTAAAACAAATATTATATTATTAATTGATATTAAATTCCTAAAAATCTAAGGTTCGGCCAAGAGACTTATATCATGATAGGTTAATCATTAATGGACCACTTGGGGGTCTCTTGGATGTATATAGTAAGTTTATTAACCATAATATATAAAATACAAAGAGACATTGTAAAAGTGAAACTAATTAACTTAGAGTTAATACTTAAAGATAAGGTTAATATAGGTACCCAAACCTGTCTAAATTCTATTGGATGAGTTGCTTTCGACCTATCCCCACCTCATCATTTGAATATTCAACTTTGGAGCCTTTAGAAACCGAATATGAATTTATTATAAATTAATATTTCTAGCTTTTCCAAAGGTGCCCCTCACCCCTCTTATAAAAGGGCACTCCTCCTTCTCATTTCTTCACACCTTCAAAGCCTTTTGGTTCGGCCAAACTCTGCCCAAATACTCTCCCAACATCCCTCAATACAACCTAGAGGCCTTATTTTGATCAGAAAGCCAACCTAAGGAGCCCTTTTGATCAAATCAAAAGGAAGAACCCGAAGAAGAGGTAATGATTTCACCACCCTTTTCTAAGTTCATTTCTTCTTCCACTTCTTCTTCCTTTGTTCTTACCATTATGAAATAATAACTCCAGTATCTCACATATACTGTGATGTTATTATAAATATGGTACAATCATATTCAGTATTCTATCCACCCTTTGAATAACATGTCACCATACGTGCGTACGTACGGCTTACCGTCTCCACGTCGTGGTGTAATTGTTATTCAATATAATATTATTTGGATGGGTATAATAATGATGTGTAACTCATGTAAATAATAAATATAACATGTTAATGATTCTGTATATATGATATACCATCCATTTATATATTATTTTAATATCAAAAGAATGATATTGTCGCTCGTGCGTACGTACGGACTACCGTCTCCACGAACGCGATGAGATTCATTCTCCATCGTAACCATTAAAGCGTAATTATCATTTTATGATTTAAAAATGATGTTTAAGGACTTGATATCATTCTGGATATGAATAATATACAACCTATCCTTTACAAACATGTCTTACGTAACAAAACATATGAAAGAAAACAAGTAAGTTAACACCCGAAACAACGATAATACTAAGATATTATTATCAAATCAATATTAAAAGATCATATATGATATCATATTAATGTATATTATTCTTGTATAATTTAATAACAATTATTTCACCATTATACAGGAGGTTAACCTACCACAACCAAGGAAAAGTACAAGGTAAGGGTTATTTCACAATCTCTTCATTATCCGAGGTTGTATATACGTAATAATCTACTGGGATCTCTTTATCATCCACATCCATGTTTTCTTAAAAATGTTTTTTCAAAACATTTTTACTATTTACAAGAATATGGGTTAAAGTCATTTATACCCTTTTTTGACTTTTTATAAGAGGTTTATAAAGGAATCTTTCCGTCGTTTTCAAAACAATGTCCTTTTTAACCTTTTCGACAGAATTGAGGTAAGAATGTTTTTTTAAACTTATACGGCGGGTGCGGTTATTTTCCGTCGTTATAAAATCGTCGAAGCTTTCCTTACAAGCTTATAAGAATATTTTCAAAGAAAATGTTTTATTTTATATGGATCTTAAATGATTTCAAAATAAAAGGAGATATTTCTTTAAAAAGAATTTTGATTTCATCTATGTCAACATCCTTTGATGGATTTTAAGATTATTTGAAGTTGATTTATTATGATATAAAACTTCTATATTGTATTGAAGTTTTTGTGATATGTTTGACTGTGGATGTGCTATTTTTATACCATTCATAGTTTATGGTGAAATTATTGACATTTCGTATGCTAGTTTTAATACGAATGTTTATGTTATGTTTAAACCTTTTCATATGGGAATGCATTGGACTTAATAAGTGACGGGTGGAGCCCGTTATAGCTCCTCGATGCATCGGTAGGTCTCATGAGACAAACTAGTGTCTTGGCACAAGGCCTTGACAAAATCTTATTTGTAGTCTTGGCACGAGGCCTTGGCTATGTGGTTATGATAGTCTGGCATTATGCATTCCAACATTATGAAAGTGGTTATTGATATTGCATGTGATTATTCGATTAGTAGAATATCCATGTGAATAAGTAAATGGCTTTATTTCATTTTTATTTTTGCCATACTATGTTGAAGTTCAATTTTAAAAGGCTTTTGTTTTAGTAATTCATTGCCTTAAATGTTTATGCTTATTATGAATGTTCCGCTATATTGTTATCCTTACTGGGCATTTGAGCTCACCCCTTTTCTATGTTTTATTTTTCCCAGGTAGTGAAGAAGTAAATTATGAATGACTTGCAGGGATATTATGAGGGGTTAATAGTGTGGATATGAAGACTTTGTTGTTGTAGTAGTTTTTCACTTTGAAATGTAATGTAAAACTTTATGATTATATCTAGTGTTTCCAAGGCTACTAAACCAATCGGTCTTTCGAGATTTGATCTTTCTTGTGATCATGCCAATGTTATGTAATTAATGCACCGACTCTGGGCAACTAGGGTCGGGGCGTTACAAGTGTTTAATCCCTTTTGTACAAATTTGAAAACTTAAACATCACTTTCCCTTTTTCTGAAATGTCATTGGCACTAATGAAATGAACCCGAATTTTGAAATGGCTAAGGGCAATGGTTCGTACTTTGTTTTTAAGTAAAATGCTTAGAAAATCATACTTTTATAAATTGTAGTTCAAACTTGAAATGATGTTTCTTTTATTTTAAAGGTAGTGCATTGGGAATAGATATCGGGCTAGCCTACTGAGTTTTAATACTCACGCCTATAGTTCTTTTCTGTTTTTAGTGTTTGTGCAGGATATAACTTGAGTGCGCTCGCCTAGGGCGACGCTTGATCGTTGAGTCGGAGAGCGACCTGCGAGGTCGCACGGAGTTTGTTCGGACGTCGTGTTTGGTTAGTTTGATTTCTGTTTGTTCTTGTTTAGTCACTTTATCTGGTTTATCTTTTCTGCGCTGCTCTGTATTATTTTCGCTGTCTTATTTATTTATAATGGGAGAAATCGTTCCCATAGCCTCTGTTGATGCCCTGGCGCTTGTCGCCAGCCCGAGAGGATCGGGAACGCCTCTCGGGCCATGTCGTGGACCGGCTCGGGTGACCGGTTCAGGGTTGACCCGGGTTGGTTCGTGACAAAAAATGAATCTAGAAAGGTGTTGGGGCTTGAATCCATGACATAAGGATGATAATGGTTTCATTCCTACCACTGGCCTACATGATGTATGGTTAATATGTCATTGTTTTTAGTTAAAACATTTGAAAATAAATATTAATGATGAACTAGTGGTGTAGCTTTTGAAGGTTAGATATTAATGTATTGTGTTATATAACTTTTTCTAACCATATTAGTTTTTTGAAATAGTTAGATAAAAATTTAAAGACTTTTTTATATATCATAAGATCTGTTAAAAGTGATTTTTAGTTCTTCAGGAATAAAAACTCGTTTTTTGAATATTCATTTCTTGTAGTAAGATATGAATTGAAAATTTATTATAGAAAAACAAAAGGATGAAATTGTGCTTATAAAATATAAATTCATCCTGAAAGTATAATTATTTATATACTTATAAAGTAAAATATTCTTCAACTATAAGAAAATGATCACGATACAAAAATTTCACCCTATTAAATTCATATTGGATGAATTAAATTGTCATTTAAATCATCATAGATTTATGGTTTTGATGCCCTTATATCTTAATTGATCATTCAATTTATTGTGAAAAATGACCTCAATAACTCTTTATAATTATTTAAAAATTTCAACCATTTCTATATATTCACTTTCCACTGAATTTATCCTACTCAGAAACCTAGTTATGTGTTATTCTGAATGACCTTTGTACTTCCTTTTCCATCTTATTAAGAGTAAATTTTATTAACCCTTTTACGATGTGGGTATTTAATAAATGTATTTTCAAATATAAAACCCCTAACTACCAATATCAAGAATAAATTTCATGGAAACAATTTATTTATGGTCGGTAGAGTTTAACACAATGGAATAATAAAATAAGGACATTTTATTTGATAACATTTATGAAACACAACACCAAGCATGAAAGGAATGAAATATTCCTAGAAACTAAGTGATATTTTAAAATTTTAAATAAATTAAATATATTATACCTATTTTAATTCACCCAATAAATATTTACCTATTTTTCAATCAACAATGATTTTATCCAACTGCGTATGTTACACACAAGTGAGGGTCTTACAGAATAGTAATATATTATTAATATTATTATTTAAAAATATAATTATCTCCTAGCCATTGGAAAGGTGGATATGAATAGTATTAAATATATTTTGAAATATATATATTATAACAAAATTTATTGGATATAAATTGATTATAAATAATAATAAGAACCATTTAAATGAAAAAGAAATGCATTTATAAAAACTGTATTACCCTTAAAGATGGCTTAGTCACTCTTGGAAAAAACAAATTTAAAATTATTTTCTTCCAAATATAGAAAGTTTATATCAAAAAAATGAATTTAATTTTTGAAATAGGAATATGAAAATTATCTTATCAAAAAATATTGTGATTTTTATAATAAGTTTCATTTTTTATCAATAGTGAAATTATTAAATTTAAATTAAAAAATGCCTTTTAGTTTAAATAAATTATAGAAATAAATTATATTTTTAATTGGTTATAAAATCCAAATAGTTAAATTATACATAAATTTATCCAATTAATTCCAATGGAATAAATTTCATTTTTAATTTTGATACAAAACATTGTAAAATTTTGATCATTTTAACTTTAAAAACTCGCTCTCTCGTCGTGTATACAAGATTAATTTTAAATTAATTGTTTTCAACTTATATGGATTGAATTTATAAAAATGGATCGCATATTTGGAATTAGAATAATTTATAATGTCTAATATGGCCAAATTAATTTTTTTCCATATTGATTTGTGGAAACAGTTAATGCTAATCACAACGATTAAGAAAAAAACGAGTTTATTTTGTAGTTAAACCTAAAAAAATGTATGAAAATAAAATAAACATGTCCTCAATTCATTTTATGGAAATATTGTTTAATTATACCTTATATAATAAATAATATATAATTACTGGGACCTAGTGACATGGAAAAAATGTGGATGTGTAACGACCCGGACCCGGCCCGCCACCCGAAAAGTGCCGAACGGGTCAGGTGTCACTACGTTAGGCGCACCTCACCTGAATGCCAAAGGCTCCCGACTAGCAGCGAGGGTCTGAATAGGTATAGTGGGGAGGCTATACCCTCTCGGAAGATCATATTAAGGGTCCTGGTCCAAGTATAACAGTAATGATGCAGTGGAAAGAAATACTCAGCAGACTCGCACCAGACCCGCAGAGCGGAAGCATAGTCAATATCAATAATCAGCGGAAGTAGTAAATATAACAACAGCAGCGGAAATAAACACAATAGAATGCTAATAACATGTAACTACAACTGAACAGTAAAACATGTATCCAGAGCAGGTCATACACAACTGAATATAAAAGGGTGCCAATGGCTAACCAACAATAGATACAACAAGTAAGCATGCCGATAAAGAAAAGTAAACAAAACAAAGTAAACCCATATAGGCATGACATCAAGGTCCATAGCATCTTCATGAAACAACTAACACATCCCATCTCCTGAAGCTGGCCTCTTTTCTGCACGTAAATCCATAAAGTCTACACGCATCCCGAAGGGACCGTGTAGGGTGTGAGCCAAATCTCAGTAGGATACCACCCAACGGTGCGTACCAAATATATGTGTTTAAGCAGTCATGCCGTTACAAGGAAAGCAGTAAATAGTACGATGCGCAATTAAACACAAACTGCCCTGGTGCTCAACAGCCACCCTGGAGCGTCACCTACTTCAGCCAACGCCGGAATCTCTGTCGTGTAACCCGGCACCACGTTCCACCTTCAACCTCATGTCTCAAGTACCGACGTCTTGAAGGCACGCCCAAAAATAGTAACGTGACACCATGTGCCTCCTAACACCTCGTGTCTCAAGTAACGACGTCCTGAAGGCAAGCCCAAAAATAGTATAATGGCACCATGTGCCTCCTGACACCTCGTGTCTCAAGTACCGACGTCCCGATGTCATGCCCATTCCCTGAAGTCTCCTCACTTCCCCCATGGCTTTCTACGGAAAGAACCCCCAACCAAAATACCTAACGGAATCTACGGGGGCCTCTACCCACACAAGTGGTCAAAACCACCTCATCACGGAGTATCTCTGTGTGCACACTACTCAAAGTCCTGGTGAGCGGTAATCAACCAAAATAGTCCTAAGCCACCAACACATATGACAACTCGTGTCCCTGCAACCATGTCACTCAAGTCCGATGGCATCTCCACCCTAGTAACTCGGGCCATGCCCAACTAGACAGTCACACTACCTCAAGCTGACGTCCATGATGCCCAATCCCATGGTCAAAACCACCCAAAGTATCCCGGGAAAAGCCCCAAGCTGTGATCAGCATCACACAAGCGTAACCGGGCCAAGCCCAACACAACCCAAAGGGTCCTGCAGATGCAATTCAGCAATTTCATATATAACGTATGTAAACAGAAAACACAACCAGGAAAAACAAACTAACAGTTGAATGCACTATGCAAGGTGCTATCTCAAACCAGCACTGAGGTGTTAAATGCCTCTAACAATGTATAACTTGCTTTAAAAAATTAAAGTAAACTATTTATAAGAATCATAATTCAATTAAAACCATTTTAGCGCTCCCCGAACAAAATTCCCCGATGAGCAAATGCCCCTCACCCGACCCTGCTCATGCAAATTGGTAATCGGGCATACCCAAAGGCATCCCAGAGGTCCCATAAGCATTACAGTATGAAAAAGAAGATAAAACGGGTCCCTCTCAAAATACCCGAAAATGCATCGTAGGCCGCATTACCAAAACAACCGTGAAAACTCAAAATGAAGTATGCACCACCTACCTGAGACTCGCACGATGTTGCTCCTCCGGCAACAGCCGCCAATTCGGTCTACAACGCGGTAAATCTACAAAAGATTCAAAACATCTCAAAGGGATATAACTCGTTCTAGAACGAAAAATCAAACAAAATGGCCAAAGAGGAATCGAGGCCTTACCGAGGGGGTTCCAATTCACTAATCAGCGATCGAAATGGGTCTCGGACGGACAATCGGGAGGAGAAATGGGGTTCGGCCAGCCTGGTTCGCATATCCGGGCGGAGGATGGTGTGTTCTGCCTCAAAACGAGGCTACTTCCCGATTTAAGTGAAAAAAATAAAGTACACGGCGTGTACTTTAGGACTACATGTCGTGTATATTTCATTTAATTGTTCAAAAGACGGCTGATTCCGCTGACTTACTTTCCGAACCTGCCCACATGAGTACACGACGTGTACCAAGGGGTACACGATGTGTACATGGTTCCTCTTCCTTTCTTCGCCGATGTACTCACACGCCATGTGTATCCCTTATACATGGCTAGACTACACGGCGTGTCCAACGGGGACACGGTGTGTTTCTAGTTCTACCCGTCCAACGGCCTATACGCCATGTATTGCTTCACACGGTCGGGGGGATACACAGCGTGCTCAAAACTACATGTTGTGTAGTAAGAAACTACCACACAGTAATTGCACGACATGTTCTCGGTGAGCACACGGCCGGTCACTCGCCTACACATACACGACGTGTACTTAAAGTACACGTCGTGTAGTCTGGAAATTTCCAGAACTACCCATTTTAATCCAGTTTCCTCGAAAACCAGTCAAAAATTTAAACAGGCTCTGGATTTTGACCCGTTCCAAAAACATGGGTTCTTATAAACTCCCCACCTTAACTTAGCTCGTCCCCGGGCTACCAAACGAAACCTGGAGATGACACCGAACACACCCATCCCAGTTAAACAACCTGGACTACCCTGGTCCCATGATTTTGGCTAAATTCCTCAAGGGGATCCCCGCCTTAGGAATTTCCTACTCGGTCTCAACCAACAAAATTTAAAGAAAACAGGGTTTACTAACCTGTTTTACAGACACATAGTCCTCCTGTGACGCATCGTCACCCCTGCACCTCATTGGATTTCTTGAGTTACTACCAACACCCAACGTAACCCGCACCACATCGGTGTCCGCCTCCACGAGGTCCTGGTGCCTAGCACCTCAAGTAACCCTAATCCACGATGCCCCGATGCCCACGACACCTCATGTAACCTGCATCCATGATGCCCTGATGCCCACAACACCTCTTATATATATATATATATATATATATATATAACGCACCCGATATGGTTCCAAACCCACTGACAAGCATCTAGTTAGTCCAGAAAGATCATGTGCACCACGTGCACTCAAAACAGACATACCTCTACAGGTCATGAAAGAAAGGAAACATGGAGATCACGGCCACACTGTGGTGTACCTCTAACTATCATTGGCTCACCATCTTGATCATCCTCTGGCAGCTCCACGGCATGAACAAGGCCTGAAACACGACTACCTGACGCCTGACCTCCTGATGCTGCTCCAGTCTCCGGCCACTGACCCCTCAGCTGGGTACCACCATCTCTGTGATGACCTCTGCTCACAGCTGAACCTCAACTACCCTCTCCGGGTACCGTACCTAAACCAACTCCAGATGTTGCAGTATGTCCCGGTCCCTGCCTGCCAGCTATCTGAGAAGTCTTCCTGCAAAACCTCTCTAGATGCCCGTCCTGTCCACATTCTCGGCAATCCTTCAGTGGCCTACTACACTAAGCCCGAACATGTCCCGACTGCCCAAACTGGCAGAAAATCACCAAAGAACTACCATTAGGTGTTCTAGCTGAATCCCTGGCCTGACTACCCTGCTGGAACTCATCCCGCCCTCGCTTCCTGCTGTCTGAATCATCACCTGAATCTATCGCCCTGCCCAAGAGATACTTCTCTCTCTCGTTGCCCTCATCTATGAGCGCCTGGTTCACCTCCTCGGAGAAAGAACCTAGCCGGAAGATATTCACCTGGATCGGAATGGCGTGTCATAAGCCATCCTCGAAGCCCCTCACCCGAGCTGCGTCGTCGCTCACCATACCCGGTGCAAAACGGGAAAACTCTGTGAAGGTTGCTGCGTAGTCCATAACGGACATACCCCCCTTCTAAAGACTCAAGAACTCTCGAGCTCTCTCTACCCTCAATGTCTCTGGGTAGAATTGCTCAACGAACATGCCCTCTAAGTCCTTCCAAGCGATTCCCTTGTTCCTACGAGCCTGTACCTGTACATCCCACCAACGCCTCGCCGGTCCTCTCAGCATACCAGCTTGACCATCCACCCGGGAGGCGTCTCGAGCTGCTCGAAGATCATCTGCATGCTCTCTATCCAGTTCTCAGCCACTTGTAGACCACCCTCACCCTGAAAAAGCAGCGGGTGCTGCGACTGGAAATACCACGTCAGATACGCCATAGAAGGCTTTGTACCCTGCGCGCCTCCGTCAAGCCCCTACAAGACGCGTACCAGGCTAGCTCGGAGCTGCTCGTCGAGCCACGACCCGAACGATGCCAAACTCGGCTGTTGTCCTGCCTGCACTGGATCCTGAACCTGTCCCTGCCCCTTAGCCTGTACCTACGGCTTGTGCTCAGCCTGTACTGAATTCTGACCCTGACCCTGCGACACTGTATCATCTCCTGCCTGATGCTCCATCGAGCCGTGAAGGAGTAACCTGCTGAATACCATAAATGGTCAGACAACCCATATATATATAACAATATATTCTTCATAGATAAAGAAAGAAGTAAAAGGTAGTGCATAACAGCTACCCTTACTCCCCCTCACCGCAACCCATGCCCCACGGCATCCCGAACCCATGGCCTCCTTACCCACCCTCAACAGAGCCAAGTATCAAAGTACCTCGGGCCATGCCCGTCCCGAAAACTCACGTTGCCTCAAACCGACGACCGAGTCGCCCAATCCTGACAGTTACACTGCCCCAGTCATAGTACCTTCCTGATCTCATAAGAGCCAGACCCAAATATCCTACCACATGCAATTATACAAAATATAAAGCATGGAATACTCATTTTCACAACTAGCAGTTCTATCAGGAATTTCACCAATTCATATTTTAAAGCATATAAAGCATGGAATTTGATATTTCATTCACATGGAATTATCACTTCACAAAGCATACGTGCAATTATGAAATTACAATACCCTAAAATGTGCTTATCAAAAACCAAGAAACCAGTCTTGCCATACCGAGCCAAGGTCCACTTCTCCCTTACTACACCGGGTCAAGGGTCACATATCACAATCAACAACAACACACATCAAGTGATCCACCAAGGTGTAAATCATATAAACTGTAATCTGAGAAAAAGAAAACAGCAATTCCCACCCGCAACAACTAGGTCCATCCCTCGTACCTGGGGCTGCAGGCACCCAAGCACAAGATAAAAAACCAGTCCCAGTAACCACAACTTATCTCTAGTATACCATATCCCAAATAGTAAAACCAGCAGAAATAAAAAAGAGAAGTCTCAATCTCATTAGTTTCCAGAAAAACAATACTACTAAATCCTATTCAAGAACTCCTCTGATACCACTTTGTAACGACTCGGACCCGGCCAACCACCCAAATAGTGCCGAAAGGGTCGTGTTTCACTACCTTAGGTGCACCTCCCCTGAACGGAAAAGGCTGCCAACTAGCAGTGAGGGTCTAAATAGGTATATTGAGGAGGCTATACCCTCTCGGAGGATCATAGTAAGGGTCCTGGTCTAAGTATAACAGTAAAGATGCAGTTGAAAGAAAGACTCAGTAGACTCGAACCAGACCCGCAGAGCGGAAGCATAGTCAATATCAATAATCATAGGAAGTAGTAAATATAACAACATCAGTGGAAATAAACACAACAGCATGCTAATAACATGTAACTACAACAGAACAGTAACACGCATCCAGAACAGGTCACACACAACTGAATATAAAAGGGCGCCAATGGCTAACCAACAATATCTACAACAAGTAAGCATGCCGATACAGAAAAGTAAACCAAACAAAGTAAACCCAACTAGGCATGACCTCAGGGTCCATAAAATCTTCATGCAACAACTAACGTATCCCAGCTCCTGAAGATGGCCTCTTTCCTGCACGTAAATCCATAAAATCTACACGCGTCCCGAAGGGCCCGTGTAGGGTGTGAGACAAATCTCAGTAGGATACCACCCAACGGTGCGTACCAAATATATGTTTTTAAGAAGCCATGTAGTTACAAGGAAAGCAGTAAACAGTACGATACGCAATTAAATACAAACTCCACGGGTGGTCAACAGCCACCCTGGAGCGTCACCTGCTTAGACCAACGCTGGAATCTCTATCGTGTAACCTAGAACCACGTGCCTCCTTCCACCTCGTGTCTCAAGTGCCGAAGTCCCAAAGGCACGCCCAAAAATAGTAACTCAGCACCATGTGCCTCATGACACCTCGTGTCTCAAGTACCGACGTCCCGAAGGCATGCCCAAAAATAGTAACCCGGCACCATGTGCCTCCTGACACCTCGTGTCTCAAGTACCGACGTCCCGAAGGCACGCCCATTCCCTGAAGGCTCCTCACCTCCCCCATGGATTTCTATGGCAAGAACCCCCAACCAAAATACCTAACCGCAACTACGGGGGCCTCTATCCACATGAGTGGCCAAAACCACCTCATCACGGAGTATCTCTATGTGCACACTACTCAAAGTCCCGGTAAGCGGTAATCACCCAAAATATTCCTAAGCCACCAACACATCTGACATCTCATGTCCCTGCGACCATGTAGCTCATGTCCGATGGCATCACCACCCTAGTAACCCGGGCCATGCCCAACCAGATAGTCACACTGCCTCAAGCCGACATCCATGACGCCCAATCCCATGGTTAAAACCACCCAAAGTATCCCGAGAAAAGCCCAAACCTGTGATCAGCATCACGCAAGTGTACCCGGGCCAAGCCCATCACAAACCAAAGGGTCCAGCAGATGCAATTCAGCAATTTCATATATAACGTATGTAAACAGAAAACACAAACAGGAAAAACAAACTAACAGTTGAATTACACTATGCAAGGTGTTGTCTCATACCAGCACTGAGGTCTTAAATACCTCTAACAATTTATAACAGTCTTTAACAAATTAAACTTAATGGTTTATAACAATCATATTTCAATTAAAACCAGTTTGGATCTCCCCGACCAAAATGCCCCGATGAGCAACGACCCCTCACTCGGCCCTACTCACACAAAATGGTAACCAGACATACCCAAAATCATCCCAGAGGTCCCATAAGCATTATAGTATGAAACAGCAGATAAAACGTGTCCCGCTCAAAATACCCGAAAATGCGTCGTAGGCCGTGTTACTAAAACAACCGTGAAAACACAAAATGACGTATGCACCACCTACCTGAGACTCGCACGATACTACTGCTCCGGTAACTCCCGCCAATTCGGTCTACAACGCGGTAAATCTACAAAAGATTCAAAACCACTCAAAGGGCTATAACTCGCTCGAGAACGAAAATAAAAAAACGGCCACAGAGGAATCGAGGCCTTACCGAGGGGGTTCCAACACACTAATCAGCGATCGAAACAGGTCTCTGATGAACGATTGGGAGGAGAAATGGGGTTCAACCGGCCTAGTTCGCGTATCCGGGTAGAGGATGGTTTGTTCTGCCTCAAAACGAGGATACTGCCCGATTTAAGAAAAAAAATAAAGTACACGGCATGTACTTTAGGACTACACGCCGCATATATTTCATTTAACTATTCAAAAGACAGCTGATTCCGCCGACTTACTTTTCGAACCTGCCGACATGAGTACACAGCGTGTACCAAGGGGTACACGACATGTACTTTGTTCCTCTTCCTTTCCTCACTGACGTACTCACACGCCATGTGAATCCCTTATACACCGCTAGACTACATGGAGTGTCCAATAGAGACACGGCATGTTTCTGGTTCTACCCAGCCAATGGCCTACATGCCATGTATAGCTTCACATGATAGGGGGTATACACGGCGTGTTCAAAACTACATGCTGTGTAGTAAGAAACTACCACACGGTTATTGCACTGCTTGTACTCGGCGAGCACACGGCCGGTCACTCGCCTACACATACACAGTGTGTACTTAAAGTACATGACGTGTAGTCTGGAAATTTGCAAAACAGCCCATTTTAATCCAGTTTCCTCAGAATCAAGTCAAAAATTTAAACAGGGTTGGGATTTTGACCCGTTCCAAAAACCCGGGTTCTTACAGGATGGAATTTACTCTTTTGAAAAATTACAAGTATTCCACTCACCCCACTTATAAAAGGACACCCTCTCTCTTCTCCACTTCACACATTAAAAATATTTTTTTGACCAATAACTTCCAAAATAACTTCGAAAAATACCTAAAATAATCTTATAATCCTTATATTGTGTATTAATCCAACTTAGAAAGATATTAGTGCAAACCGTAGGAGGATACCCAAAGAAGAGGTGATATTGTGGTAAATGATTATTTATTTTAATTCCTTCTCCACATCCTTAAATTATTATTATAAAGTTCTTATATAATATCCTAAGGATATTAAAAATAATGATATTTTTTATATTAATTTTATGATCTCAAACTTCACACACTTCCATCAAATGGGTTATGCAATCATCATTTGTGTGTACGACAAACTACTGCCTCCCAAAGTAACGTCATTCGTTTTTACACTACCACCTTTAATGGTTATAAATAATTATATATATATATCTAATTTTTGTATGATATATATAAAATTTATGATATCATTATTCTAATTTAATTATTTTATCCCATATAACTTCATGCTTTCTATTTTTTGGGAATACGATAATGTCGCTCGTGTGTACAACAGACTACCACCATATGAAGTGATGTGATTTTCTCATGATTTACATGGAATGAATTAATTATTGATTCATTAAAAATATTTGATATAAATGAAATAAAAAATGGTACTTAAAGTATAATATATATATATATATAATTTACTTTTATTTATTTCAATATAATAATAAAATGGAAACAACATTCATGCATACGTACGACCTACCGTCTCCATGAAGGGTTTATTTCATTTACTCTCACCAAATTTTATGGATTACTATAAATAAATATATAAATAATATATATTATATTAAAATCATCGGTTATATTTTTTAGATGATTAAATCATGATCTAAGTAATAGAAAAAAAATAATAAGTTAAAACCCTCTGAAAAAACAATGCAATTAACACCTGAAACAATTGAAGTAATGAAAGATTATTAACAGTCCAGTGATAATATGTTATAAAAGATTAATATAAGATAATATAAATATTAATATGGTTATTGTGTATGTTAATAAAATTTATAAAACCATTTTACAATAAATTTAAATATATTTCAAACAAAAGGAAGTCTAAGTTATGAGGTTTCATCTCACATTCATTTCATTGAGGCATATTGTATTATTTTGTATATATTTTCTTTTATATGGTTTATATATTATCCCTTTAAATTGTAATATCATGAATATTTATTATTAATGGTATCTAATATTTTAATTTTAATTATTTCATCTGTGGGATTTTTAATGAAATTTTACCTAATGGAAAATAATTTCATAACTCAATTTATTTTCATTAGATTATATCACTTTTTCATTATTAGTGATATTCTATGATTATGTGTTTAATTAATTTTGAAATTACATTGTTGTATTTAAAATTATATTAAATGGATTTGTATTTGGTAAATATAATCAATTCATTGAGATATTATCACATCAACATTATGATCCTTGCAAGGGATACTTCATAATATCATTTTATTTAGGATTGTTTACATTGGAATTTCAATTGGAAAAAATTATTTGAATATTGTTTAATAAAAAATTAATTGTATTCTATTATGTTTATTCATGATATTTTTAAATTAGTAGTACCATTTTCCAACTCTTTGTTAGTTAAAATGTTTTTAAGAAAATAAAACTTAATTTATCTCTTCAATCAGAAATATTTTTTATTTCAAAAACATGTTCTTAGAAATTATTTTAAATTTTTTTTTACACTTTTATAAATGATTTCTGAAAATAATTTTCAACAAATTTTTACAATTTTTATTTTTTTTAAAGTAATATTATGTAATTTTAAAAACAATACCCATTTTTATTTTACCGAATAAGTGAAAGAAAACTTTGTGTTAACATGTTTGATTTGAATGGAATTTATAGATATCTTAGCCAAAAAATTATTTAATTATTAATTTATAAGTTTTAAATGTTATTTTAAAATAAATTTATATTAAATTTTTTTAGGAAATTTTATTTTGTAATAGATATTATTAAAGAAAAGGATATTTAAAATGTTCTTCATAATGAAAAGGATTATTTCCTCAAGTATTTAAATATATTTTTATAGTAATTATGTTAATCAATAGATAAAAACATTTTATTCTTACTCCAATGGGTATATATTATGTTGATACAATACTTAATATTTCTCTAGATGGTTTAGGATCCCATTAAAAATGGAAAGTGTTGATATTCAATTCCTTAATTATTTTTTGTTGAAATTAACCTTACTTGGAAATATTGACATTCCTATGGAAATTAAATTTCCCCAAAATTCCAATATTATTCATCATGGATACATTTATATCTTGAAATGTATACCATTTTTTATACATAGTTTCAAATTTTAATATTATTGTATCAACTCATGAAATATTGATAAATACATATCCTTTACTCAATATAGATACTTGATGATAAGGAAAATTATTTATTAATTAAATAGATTATCTGATATATGAGGAATGATTTATACAGGTATGAAATGGGTTGGGGACTATTTAAAGTAAATAACTTGATGCATCAGTAGTCTCATTAGATGAAATCAGTTGGACACAAACCCTTCATGTTTTAGCAAAGCATGTTTAGTATTACCTTGTGAAAGGTCTTGATAGTTGGGTGTTTTGAACTGTCTTATGAAATGGTTTGATGGTAAAGATATCATGTACCTTTGAAAAATGACATATGATATTTAAGAATTGCCTTCATTTAGAATTTATTTATTACTATCCAATATATATTCACTGTGATTTTATCTCTAGATTCATTTCATTTTTAGTTTATTGATTTAATGGAATGTGTTTAAAGTTATTTTCCTTTCCATATTGATTTTCCTTATTCAATTAGTAAAATAGAATGTGTTCATAGTTATTTTCTTATCCATATTTATGTTTCCTTATCCAGTTATTTAAATGGAATGTGTTCTCAGTTATTTTCCTTTACATGTTTAATATTCTCATTGATTTATTATTGTTTCCACTGTACTTAACCCTCACCGAGAAATTGAGATAACTTTATTTTTTTTCCTTTCCCCTGTATTCCATGAATTTTACTATGACTGATATCTAGTGATATGTTATATTGAATAAAATTATTCTCAAAAAAGTTATGCTATAATTTTTGTATTCAAATGTAATGTGTGAATAATGAATATAGCTAGTTTACCAAGTCTACCAAACTAATCAGTACTTTTGGATGTGTTTTCATTTTATCATATTCCAATGTAAGGTGTTACATCACTAACTATAGGCTATAGGTGGTGGGGTCACTGTAGGAAATTTCCCATTGTGAGGTAATGAAAATGATTGAAATATATCTAGAAGAATTTTTTAATTAAAATGATTAGTTTTTAAAGTGGAATACAATGATAACATATATCTTGAAAAATTTTAAACATTATTTAAATCATACTGATTGGTGTTTTGGATGAAAATTGTTAATAAGGAATAATTTAAAAATTAATAGAAAAAATAACCATAGAAAGTATTTTATCTCAAAATCTAACCTTAAAGATACACTTCAGGAGTATGAAATGAAAAGGAATAAAATAATCAAATCAATGTATATTGAAGGATTATTCAAAAATATGTCAGCTAAATCAAATCCAAAATTAATTTGTTATAGATTTTTTATTGAATCAAGTTATTGAACAAGAAAATATTGAAGGTATTGTTGATTTAAAACCAAAGATGGTAGATAAAATAAGGTAATTAAGGTTCTCAGTTATTTCCTAGAAGAATTATAAAAAAATATTGAATTTCATGATGAAAAAGTGAAAATTTTAATGAAAAAAATAACGATTAATTAAATACTAAGAATTAAATGAATAAATATCCATGAAATGACCCAAATAAACCACTTAAATGGTACCCAAAATAGATTTTACATATCCCAAAGGGTATTCTCGATATCCATTGGCTGATAACTACATCCTAAGCATCAATTTAAAACAATAGGGAATTATTTATCTACAAAATTAACTCATCAAGATAATGTATTGTGTATAAATAAAATAACATTTTAGTATTCCAAACACTCTATAAGAGATAAATCATCCTAAGTAAAAATTAAAAGTATAAAAAATTTCATGTAAACCCAATTCATCATTTAAAAACACTAATAAATTGACACAAGATCTCAATGTAATAATTGGATCACACACTCCACCTATCACCACCAACACGCAAGGTACTACTGATCAAGAACATCCACCACCTTCAAGTGGTGCTTTACCTTTCCCTGGTCCCAACATAATAAAACATATAAATTCTCAAATCAAAAGGTATGGTGTGAGTATCAAATCCTAATAGGATATCACTAATAATTTCATAAGAATTTACATAACAAATAAACTAAATAATCTCAATTTTAAATGAAATATGTTATAGAAATATTTTCACAATTAGAAGCTCAAAATTATTTAAAAAACCAATGGAAAATATAAAAGAGGTATAAAAGTGCATTTCCATCCAAATAAGAATAAAAAATATTCTTTTTTCAAAGCATACATGAATAATCATCTCTATAAAATTGGGCATGAATAACCAGTTTATAAAAATTTGGAATGCAATAATCATTTTCAATCATTAAACCATGAATATAATTTACATGGATTAGTATGATCAGGTAATGCTAATCCACATAATCTCTATGAAATATAGCTCTTGGTGTTCTCAAACATCCCTAGGGGTCAGTACCCGGGGGGAATATGATGAGATCCCAAAGAATAGATTCCCTTCCCTAATATAGTTCTAGTATCGTTGTCATCATCAAACAAATTCTATGTAATCATTTTTCCCTAGTGAACATATCCTCCTCCCAACTTACCAATCCCTCATGTGCTTCAAGGTAATTAAGAATTCAAGAGGATATCATTTATTTCAATCAATCTCAACTCATTACAATAAATCATTTCAATTGTCCCCAAGTTAATGTTTCAAAAAAATAATTTCATTTTAAAATCCAAGATAAAAATGTTTTTATCAAATTTCAGGACTTTTTGTTTGAAAATCCATCATAAAATTCATGATTCCATAATTTATTCAAAATCCATATTTTTTTTGAAAATAGTACTTTATTTAAAAATACATTGTCAACAAAATTTCATCACACGCACACCATGCCATTAAAAATTAATTTTTGTAGTATCAAATTTCAATAATTCTTAACAAATTAGAAATACATTTAAAAATAAAAAATAATTAGTTGTTTTAATTTTTTTAAAAATTCTTATAAAAGTACCTACCTCGGTTCATGATAAATAATACCCCAACATGGAATCCTCATAGGAGAGTCAGAGGCTAAGATTATCAAGATATATTCCTAGAATAAAAATTTTCCAAAACAGATCTAGATCCACAAATTACATGATGATCTGTAACTCTTAATGAAGGATATAAAGGAGGAAAGAATAATTCACAACGAAATCGTGATTTAACATACCATAGGAGATCCAATGGAATAACTGACACTTTTTTCCATGAAGAAACTAGGGTAATTGTGAAAAAAACAACTATAATGATAATCCAATGATCAAAGGATCATGTTATGTTTGATTAGTAAGAGTTTAGAAAAAAATGGGGGTCTCTAGAATTAAATTAATAAAATCATAGAATAAAATTCTCATCACATGGTTTTTTTACATGATTTGAAAAACCATTTCCCAAACATACACATCCTATGGGGATATTGGAGAGAGATATACATTTTGAATAAAAACATTACAAACATGATTACCCATCTAGGATACTATAAAAGGTATTATAGTTTGAAAAACCAAATGCCCCTATCGTCCAATGCTACATAGTTTTAGGGGTATGACACACAATTTTCAATAACAATAAACCAACCATGCACCCTCCTATGGAACTCCAATACAAGTAACCCAATTTTTTGGGGTAACCATCATGGTTTTCCCTAAAAATTTGAAAACACCTAAAAAGAATATAAACTTCCAAAATTATTCAAAAGACTCGAAAAAAAACATGATAAGAGAACCACCATATAATGATCAAAACAAAGAGATAAAAGTACTTGAAAATTGGTGTTGAGATGTTGCAATTATCTCTATCATAAAATACTTTTGCCACCACTTTTCCCCTTTCATCTAGTCAAACAAATTATCAATTTGGGAAATGGATAATATCACTTGACCTTGAATGGATTATGGTTTTAATAATAAAAAAAAAGAGAAGTGTTCCATCAACCTTTTTTGGAAAAAAATCACCGGTGCTACCTAAGGTTACACAATAAGTCAATGAATCCTTTGGAAATATAGTCATATAATTGAGTATTTAACTATTTTAATTTAGTTTGTTACATATAGTAAGAGGGACTAAAAATAGGATGGGTACATAGTACAAAGATGATAAAAAACTCCACCTCCCTCTTCAGTGGAAAACTCAAAAAGTGATATAGAAACACATCCAGAAACTCAGAAGATTATAGAGGAAGATCACCACCCAAGGATTACTCCTCCAATTAAAAATAAAACATGTATATAATTTTACCCAACTATTGAAGAGGAGGTCCTTCTAAACTTGAACTCGGTTCTCATTCTCCCTGAAAGGCATGGAACACCCCATTAGGGTCTTTAAAGTATACTATCCAAATATGAAAGTTTATATGATATTTATGAGTTATCATCTAATCCATAAGGAGAATAAAATAAATAGGTTTCATATCGAGAAACCAAAACCCCTAATCAATATTAATTTCCAATATAGATAATGTATAATAAGGGAATTATATACCCTATTATCTCTTCATCCAGAGAGGCATAGAAAAGTCTACAACAAAAGCATGATATCTATAACAATATATAAAAATTACATAAAAGGGGTATACATGAATAAATTTGGGGATCCAGTATCAAATAAATAATTTACTAAATATAAAGAAATGATAATGGTACCACTCGTATTTCCATGACCCACATTATGTTCTCATGGTTACCCATCCACTGCATATAAAATATTTGTTCCTGATGCATGTGGTTGGAACCCATTTATTGGTGAATCATTTGATTATTCTATAGATACTCTTGTCACTATCAAGCCAATACATCTATGTGTTGTATTAAAGGAATGGAAAAAAATCTTCACGTTTCTAGAGTACCTACAAGTGATAAAGAAATTTGGTGCCTCCATGAAGACATGATTTAAGTTCCCAAACATTACTCATATGAAGTAAGTCTATATAAATTTTATAGTACCTACAAATTATTTAGAAGAAATATGAAGTTGAGATACACTACTATGATTTCTAATATAAGATTCATCCCACTTCTAATTCCCTAAAAGTGACCACCAAGACAATCACTAGATGTAGGTGGAACTCTGGTCAACTTTAACTTACTATCCAAGTCATTTTTCACCATCAAAGATATATTTAGAAAATTATTATATGATATTAGATTACATATAAAAATTTTATATAATATATTAGCATGAAGTCAAATTACAATACCTCAAGTATTATAATTTATTATTAAATACCACCTCAGGTGATAAATGAACAAGTTTAGAAAAAATATTTTCCAACTAAGTCACTGTTTGTTACATTAATAATTTTTATGAAACTCCATTGAACTAGAAAACACCATTGATTTCATATATTATTGGCCCATAAAATCAATTTTATGCCTTTCCACTACAATATCCCATTATTCTCAACTAGAACATTCAAATATCACTACCTTATAATAATACCTTCTATTTTGAATATGGAACATTTCAACTTAATATAATAACTCAACTCCATGGACACAAATAATTTCTCACACTGTTTTAACCAATACTCTGCTTCCTAAGGATCAACGATACCCTAAAAGGATGGTGGAATTAGGTTAATAAACTCATGGGTATGATCTCTTCCATCATCCCTCTAAGGTATAACCATTGTATCCTGAACGGTGATATGTGTAGTTAGGTGGCCCAAATCATGGACTGTATGCACAACAACCTCTATAAGGTTCTAATCAACTGGAGGATTCACATTCCATTGTTCATCACTATATCACATATTAGGTATGTTCAAATGTATTCTTGGGGAATGGTACTACACAACATCAATAGATAAAATAGGAAAACATCAGTAAATTAAAATGATATCATTGACTATATCCATTATAATTCAATTAGGAAACACAAATCTTAGGTCAAATATTTTGAAAGAGTCTAGAATAAGATTAAAAAAATTACTAAAATATGATTTTTCTAAATAGACCATGGTACCTTAAGGCTTGTTACAATGATAGATAGCCATAAACTCACTCCTAAACTAACCTATATGTCTTGAAAATTATATCTCTTTTCTTCCATGAAATCCAAAAGTTCATACCGACATCAAAGAAGAGGTTTAACTACAATTAATACCAATTATTCATGCACCAACCATGATAATGAACCTAAATGGTATATAAATATCTTCTATAATTGACTAAAGTATGTTATTCATCAAGATAGAAACTAGAACTTGTGTATTAATTTCAATTATAAGGGAATTATTTTTTTCATAAAAGTAACTCATCAAGACCAAATAGTGAATATAAAACAATAAATCATCAATATTCCAAAAATTATATAATAGAAAAAGCACCAAAAGTAAAAAAAAATTCAATTCTAAGAAATGGTACATAAAACAAAGACATCATGTTAAACCATCAAGACATCAACACAAGATCTCCATGTAACAATTGATCACATGCACCACCTTTCACCACCTACACCCAAGGTCCTACTAATCAAGAACATCCACCACCTTTATGTGGTTCTTTACCTTTTTCTAGACATGGAATAATAAAATCTATAAACATTTGAATTTAAAGTTTAAAAAATAATCCCACTATGATATCACAAATAATTTTATAAGAATTTTGATTTCAGATTAACCAAATAAGATTATTTTTAAATAAAACAGGGATTATAAATATTTTTACAGTTCAAATATTAACATGATTTACAAAAAAATCAATAGTAACCATAAAATAGGTATATAAGTGAATATTCATTAAATAATCATATAAAATAATATTTTCCAAAACAAGAATTCATAATCATTTCCATCAAAATAATAATTATTAATCATTTCATAAATATTTTTCTTGTGAAAATCATTTTAAATCATAGAACCATGGTAGTTAGGCTTAGTAGTTAGTTAGATTGAGAAAAATGGTTCTGTATAATCTTAGTAATGTATGTATCTTGGTGTACACACAATTACGTTGGGATTAATACTAGAATAATATGATAAGATACTATATAATATACACCCCACCCTTAAGTAGTATCAGTATCATTGTCAGTATCAATATAATCCTAGGTAATCAGTTTTACATAGTGTGTATATCCTCATCACAACTAACCAATTACTCATGTGCTTCAAGGTGAAAAACATACTATAATATGTCATTCATTTCAATCAACCTAAAATCATTTCCAATAAACATTTCAATTAGAAAGAAGTTCAAGTTTCAAAACATACCATTTCATTTTCAAAACCGACATCTAATGGTTTTATTAAAATTCAGGCCCTTTTCATTTAAAAACTATCATCAAATGGCTTAATCAAAAGTCACGAATTTTTATATCAAAATTATTCAATGAAATCTTGATTTAATCAATTATTATAAATCAATATTATTTTTTAGAAATTAGAACATTATTTCAAAATCTAATTTCAATGGTATTTCATCACACATAAAAACATCATGCCTTTTAATATTCATTTATAAAGTATCACAATTAAAGTATTCTAAATAAATTCTAAATTAATTTTAAAATAAACAATAATTAAAGGTTTTAGTTGATAGAAAATCCTTATGAAACCTCCTACCTCAATTCATGATAAAAATCACCCAACATGGGATCCTCAATGGAGAGATGGAGGCTTAGATGATCAAGTGATATTCCTAGAATCAAAACTCACCAAATATAGATCTATATCCATCAATAACATGTGAATATACTACTCTATGATAAGTAGGGAATGAATAAATTAATAATCTACAACCAAATAGATATTTAACTTACCATAAGAGATCCTACATAACAACTAACACAACAATCTATAAAGAAACAATGCTAGGGGAGAGAAAATAAAATCTATAGATCCATCAAGGACCAAAAAAATGTTATTTGTTACTATTAAGAGGAGTTTAGAATATACAAAAAGGATTATTGAGAATAAAATTAACAAAATTATATAATTAAATTCTTTGAACATGGTTTGGATGCTTGATTTTGAGAAATCATGCACCAACCATCTGACACTTACTTGGATACAAAATATAGAGTTCCATAGGTTGGATACTTGGTTTAACAAACCATGTAACAATTGTACACTGCCACCTGAACTATTGAAAAAGTTTTCCTGATTTGGACATATGAGTTGACAAAATGTATACCCCCACTATCCCATGTTACATGGTTTGAGGTGTAGACCACACAGTTTACACTAACCATATGCCAACGACACACCATTGTCTATAACTCTAATATAAGGAATATTTTTTCTTTGGTTAACCTTCATAGTTTTCCCTATCCATCTTTAAACCATTCATAGGGAAATAAAACTCAAAAAAATTCCAAATTTCTCAAAAAAACAACTCGAGAAGAGAACCAAAAAATGATTGTTAAAATAAAGAGATAATTGTACCTAAAAGTGGGCATTTAGATGTCATAGAAACTATATTTTTTGGATTTTATAGATTAATAATTTAATTAAAGAGATAAAATAGGCATAATGAGTTTTAAAGAGTGTTTAGTTTATTAAATATACAATGAAATACGAAAAATTAGAATATAATTTTAATATTAATAATCTAAATCATTAAAACAAAGATCAAGGGAGAGTGGAAATAAAATTGATTGTGATAAATCTCAATAATTAAGTAATTTTAAAAGTTGAATAACCTATTTTGAGGTAGTAAACATGTGAAGTGAAAGTGTAAAAATTTTCCCACAAATGAAGTTCTAATTTTATGGCTATTTGTGTAATAATATAACCTTTAATAATGATGCCTGAATTTATTTATGAGAAAAACTAACTAGATAGTATTAAAGGAGCATGTAAACATATCTAACAGTACAAATGAGAAATTCTTATTAAGGATTTTTTTATTGATCTAAATTTTTTCATAAATCTTGTTATTATTGGAAAAAATAATGGAAATAAAAAATATAGGGGCATGAGGTGAATGGATAAGTGACCAACAATTTTAATTTTTTTGGAAATAAATTATCTCTATTATAATATGAGGTTGAATAATACACTGGTAATATATAAATAAATAAGTAGAGACCCACTTTTTCTTAACTCAAGTCGATGTATCTTAAATGGAAAAGAAGAAGAAAAAGAAGGTTATCTTTTCTGAAATGAATCTTATATTAGTATGAAATAATAGTATCTGGAGCCTTTAATTTGGGTGTTCTTACTATATAAATTATAATTTGAATTCCTTATATAATTTGAAATGATATGTATATATAATGGAATTCTTTGGCAATGATAAACCATTGGTTATTTATAAAATTGGTAAATTAAGGATCACCAAATAAATAACAAAAAAGTATATTATGTTTATAGGATAAAACATAACCACTTAAATATAAATAAAATTTAAAAATTGATACTCACATATTTATTCAAAAGGGATACCTAATCAAAGAGAATGGTTATAGTAATTGATGTAAGGGTAATATAAAAATCATAATTTATATATTGTGGATAGAAAAGAAAACTCAAGTGTTATCATGGAGGAAGTATATAATATATCATATCATATATGAATTTTATATTTTCATTAGTAAATAATATAAAATGGATTACATATTATAGTTTTCATTAAAATTTTAAATATAAAATGACCTAGGGAAAGTACATGTGATGTAGGAATGAGAGGTATTGTGGTCTGAAATATTTACTTAAAAGGGAAAAAATTATTAAAACTATACTGATTTGGTTCACATTGATGTGTTTTGTATGATGGAATAGGATAAAACATGCGGAAAAAATTATTTTAACTTGTTTTTGTAGACTAAAATAGGATTGTTTTTCTAATGATTTTAAAAAATTAAATAACTTGAAGTAATATATAATAAGGTATATATGATGAGTTTCAAATGAATCTTAGAGAGGGATCAAGATATTCTGATAAAATAATTATATAGAGTAGACTTACAATGTGGTTGAATATTATTTCTAGAACTATCAAACATAAATCAAGGTGTCATCGGTAACAACTCCATAAAATAATGGAATTTTTTAAAGGATAAACCACACAACGAACAATATAGTGAAGAAAACTATCATTGAGGGTTATATTTCCAGACACTATAGTAAATTAGAAGTTTATGTGTTGATTTATATATTGAATACTATTTAATTATATTCTAAGGAGATAGAAAAACCAATAGGATATGTGTCCTAGAAGAAAAACAACTATAAAATAATTTATCATTTTAGAAGATAGTTATTTATTCAAAATAAACAAGGAAGAAAAGGAAAATGTGGTAATGATACATATGAAGATGAATTTTTTATTTATCATCCAAGTGTTAAAAATAAATGAATTTCAATAAGAGTCTAAATATTGTTATAAAAAGGAATTAATTACATGATTTTGAAGAAAATTATGAAAATAAATTTTAAAATTCAGGATATGAAAAAATATATAAAGAAGATGATAGTTACGATGGAAATTATGAAAAAACATAAATAATATCTTATATATAAGAAATTAATGAGTAATTAATGGATGTAATTTTTTTATGGGATCTATTGATAGGACCACTAGGTTAGATACCCAGAGAGGGGGGTGAATCAGGGTATGACATATTAAAAAAACTGCCCTTATTGATCTTGTTTTTCTGTTAAGAAAAAATCTCTTCTATCTCTTTCCTATATCAAATTATGAACAAAAATTAAATCTTGCATAGGACACAACAATTTTTACTTGGTTCACCCACATTGGGCTACGTCCAAGGAGCACACACCAGCGATGTTTTGATGTACCAAATCCACTATAAGCGCACTATTGTTTACAATGTTCGGATCGAAATCATTGTCCGTCCATGTATAAAATAACTCACAATTTGAAAGCTCACTGCTCTCTCAAATAAAGTGTGCTCATTTCTTCTTTAGATGATCCACTCACAGTTTAAATACTTGTAGTAGGTCCCTTCATTTTCACAAATGAATACATCCTCCACTATATTTCGATACTCTATTGACATTATACTTTCATCAACTGTTGAATAACAATTTACCACAGTACTACCAGGTAACTTCAAATATTTCACGCAACGTTTAAAGTGTCTTTCATGCAAATGTAATTCCTTGAATGCAATATTCCACTTTTTTCATGAAACACCTCTTATAAGCAACTTCAGTTTTTCACACAACGCAAATATTACGCGCAAATTTTTTATCATACGTGCAAATAAATATATTTCGTGCAACTCCCTTTTATTTAAAATATTACATGATATGAAGCTCAGATTACCTCTAATTGTTAAGTTACCTTGAATTAGGGGGGTCACTGCTTATTTATAAGCATCGCTGACCCATGCACAAAATATTCACTAGGTTGCGCAAGATTCTCTTCGAGCGCACAAAACCCCATTTGACATCTCATTAGGTGAAAAAGTTTCTTTCACGCAACCTCATATTTCATGCAACTCTGAATCTTTAGTGCACTTCATGCCTTTGCCATCTTTCGAAATTCTGATCCTGAAACATGCCTTGTGGGTAAGTATCCGAACCACCTTAGATCTTGTGCGCAACTTCCTTTATCATCATTCTTTGTCAACATAGGTTGTCAAAAATATCTCTAGAACTTGACAAATCTCCATGGAATCCCTCTTTGTCACCAAACACAATCACCTCAAAGATGGTTCAATGATACCTTGAGGCATGTTTTCACAAAAATACCGCCCTTTGGGATAATTGACAACTCTTCTCATAACGATTCTCTGTACTTCGATACCTCACTGAGTCTCCTTCCATCATCTACCTTCCTTCACCTATTTCGATTTTGATAGCACCAAAATATTCACTCACCACATACTCTTAGCCCACATGAGCAATGCTCGACGTGCGAAACAAGAGTAGTATAAAAATTTAATCAATGAATCACTTCATTTCTGACACTAATTGTTGATACCATACTGATACCAATTTATGATAGTTGAAAACCTTCTAACACCATTACAAAGTCACTTTTATGCTTTTATCATGATATTCAGCTGTCGTGGTATATATTCTTTGATCGATCAATTCTTGAATTGTCAGATTTCAAACTATTACTCCCCCTATATTGTTGCTCCCCCTATCTCACTGATCCACCTATCAGATTCTCCCCTTGTCTTTGACAAAGAAATTGAATACTTTATTTAGTCATCGCCCATATTTATCCATAATTTAGCCCCCTTTAGGATTCACTATTTCTCCCCCTTTGTCAATGAACCCAAAGGTCACTCCTTTTTGGTCTGCAATAAAGTAGAGAGCATAGATTAGTACAGTAAGAAAAAAACACCATACCTCGGATAGAGGGGGATCCACATCCAAACTTATTCAAGTTTAGATATTTGACTGAACTCCCAAATCTAGTTGATGTCTCTCAAAATATTCTTTGGTTAAGGACTTTTCCAAAATGTCTATAACCTGTAGTTCTATAGGCACAAACTCCAACATCACGATTCCATGCTCAACCTTCTCCTTGATAAAATGATACATTATATCAATGTGATTTTTCCTCAAGTTATAGACGTGATTTTTTATAAGATTTATATCACTTTAGTTATCACACTATATTTTGATCGGAGAATTCACTTCAACTCCCATATCATCAATATGCTGCTTCATCCACAATAACTGTGTGCATGTTTGAGTGGTGGAAATATATTCAGATTTTGTGGTGCTCAATGAAATGAAAACTTGCTTCTTGATTATCCAATAAATACACAATCCACCAATATAGAAATCACCTCCTGATGTTGATTTCATGTCATCCACTGAACCGTCCCAATATGCATCTGTATATCCATACAACTCTTGCTTAGATTTGTCTTTATACATCGAACTAAAATCCACAGTTCCTTTGATATACCAAATTATTATTTTCACTACAAGCATGTGGATTTCCTTGGGATTTCTTTGATATCGTGATTCTTGGAATGCGGTGAAATTAATATCAGGTCTCGTTGCTATCGGTACAGTAAACTCAAAATAATCTTCTTATATTTTTTGATACTAACTGCCCTGCCATTATCATCTTTTGATAATTTCATCTGGGTAGAAACATTAGTCTTCATCTCCATGGAATTTTCCATTCCAAATATTCTTAAAACCTAATTGGAATATTTAAATTGAGAATTGAATGTTCCATTCTTTCCTTGTGAAACTAGTAATCCAAAGAAAAATGTCAGCACTCCAATCATTGACATTTCAAACTCACATTTCATGAATTCAAAATTTTTTTTGCACTGAGCTTCATCTGATCCGCCAAATATTATGTCATGAAAATTAACCAACATCATATTTCTTTGATTACTATCATTGTTTAAATAGATATTGTAATAAAATCCACCACGCTGGAAACCAATATTCTTCAAATACTGATCAATCCTAGAGTACCATGCTCTTATTGCATATTTCCGCCCATATAATGTTGTCTTTAGCTGAAAAACTTTTTTCTCATACTCATGAATGAGAAAAACATATTGTTTTTTGATATACACTTCTTCCTCCATAATCCCATTCAATAATGCAGTTTTTACATCCATCTGGAAAACTTTGAACATTCATTGCACCATGATGGATAGGAATAATCTGATTGTCTACAGCCTTGTAACCATTGAAAATGTGTCATCCAAATCTATTACCTCTATCTGGGAGTATAATTTTCACACTAATAATGCTTTATTTCAAATCACTATTGTCACGACCCATCCTCGGGGCCCGTGCCGTGACTACCCCAAGCCCGCCTTCCATAGGCTAGGGGCTAGCGACTAGCACCAAAGGCGCAAAATCTCGATAACTGGGAAGGCATTGCCTTTATAAAAGAAAACAAGCACCACATAGTACAAGAGGAAGAAAAACACTAAGTACAAAAGAAAACATGAAAAGTAAATGGGCCAGAATAAAAACCCAAAAGAAAGTACAACTACAACTGAACAAGGTACAACAGCAAAAAGACAAATAGCTGGAAGAAGGAAGCAGCTCCTGGGTCGTCCTCCTCGGATCCTACCTGAAGGGTAGGTACAGATAGCGCAGCTCCTGGTCATCCACCACGGATCCTACCTGAAGGGTAGGTACAGATATCTTCCTCCACGCTCTCGTCCGTCAACCTCCTATGTGAGTCTTCACGCCGTGTAGTCCACCTCCGGGTACTGACTCGTCGTGTAGTCCACCTCCGGGTACCGTCCAGTCCTCAAACACTCGGCCTCCGTCAGCACTGCCCGTCGTCTGTAACCAACACAACGAGGTGCGGGCATAGACCGTGCAGGGGTGAGTATAACGATACTCAGTAGGGACCCCGAGACCCTCAAGGTCTCACTAAACCAACAAGGATAACCACAAAGAAGATCTCAATAGATAACTTCTACTTAGGTATATGCCCATACATATACCTAAGTTATCAAGTAACCCATCTCAATCATGAGGAAACACAAGGATTGTGAAATCAACGGATAACCACTACCCAGTTATATGCCCATACATATACCTAAGTTAGGAAGTGACCCATCTCAATCATGAGGTAAACACAAGGTCAAAAGTCTCAGCTCAAACCAGGATTTTCATTATCGAAACCATAACTGCTGAAGAGCTCCGTCTCTGGAGTATACAGTGGTCCTGTCATGACTCTGAGGTACTGCTCACTAACCTAAGACTGCTGAAGTACTCCTCCTGTCGAGTACCGCGGGTCAGCCACCCAGACACAGTAGTGCTTCCCGCCGAGGTATGTCACCCAAACACAGTAGTGCACACCCCCTAGTAGCCTGATGAGGTACTCTCCGAACGAGTACCGCGGGTCTGCACTGTCACACAGGTAGTGCTCCGTCCGCCATGGGTATGCACCTCAGAAAGTAGTGCTCCGTCCACTGGGCTAGTCGACTCACTCCAAGTCGAGTCGGTCAAGCAGTCATCAGGTCTCAGTCGGTTACATAGTCTCCGTACTCCGCACGCTCGTCTCCGGGAGGGTCCGCTCCACGAGATAAAGTTCGATACTCCAAGTATATCAAAGTCCCACGAAGAAGTATCTCAAAGGACTGTCTCGTCATAGGGGTCTCAACGCAACAGACGGCGCGTCAATCGGACGCCCGGTCTGTGAGTTACTAGCCTTTTCGTCCCAGGGGCCCGGTTGGTTTCGTGTGCGAACCAAATCCGGACGTATCTCAACTATACCCCGAAATCTCATAGGGTATATTCATAGGGACCGTTTCTCAACGTGAACAACAACTCCGCTGACGGTTTGTCAAACGGATGTCCTGTCTGAAAGATATCAGTTTTTCCGTTCTAGGGGCCTGGTTGGATTTCGAGTGCGATCCAACCCGGCCACTACAAACGGTATCCAAAACTCGGGCGAAGTATGCCAAAAGTTCCGTCTCATCAAGAGGAATTCAACAAAACAGACAGCGCGTCAATCGGACGCCCGTTCTGTGAGTTATTGGCTTTTTCGTTCCAGGGGCCCGGTTGGTTTCGTGAGCGAACCAACCCAACTGCACTCCGAAGGCATCCAAACCACGAGCAGAGTAAGCCAAAAGATACGTCTCACTTAGAGGAATCCATCAAAGTCAACGGCACGTCAATCGGACTTCCGGAGCTCAAGATATAAGCATTTCTGCTCCGAGGGCCCGGTTGGTTTCGTATCCGAACCAACCCGGCCGAACCCAAAGTAATCCGAAACCTTGAGTGCGATATACCGAAACGACCGTCTCGATCCATGGATCGCGTTTCCGCTGAAGGCAAGTCGTTTGGAGGCCCGTAGCCCATGTTACAGGCATTTGACCAAAAGTGGTCCGAAAACGGGGGGTCTGGGCCCGGGGCGACCTGGCCCAACCCCCCCTGGGTCGGCCGAACCGGGTCGACCCGACCCGTGTCTGACCCGGCTGGGCCCGGCTCAGTCCGGTCCGGCCCGACCGGCCGGCCGGCCGCAGCCCGGCGGTTGCCGCGGAGCGGTGGCGGTGCGCGCGGCTGCCACCCTTCGCCGCTGATTGACACCGGCGGCAACTGTCGCCGGCAACTTCCGGCGGCGCGCCGCCGCCACCTTCCGCGGACCACCGGACGCGCTCCGGTGGTCTGTTTCTCCTGTCGTCTTCGCCTATGGTCCCCCCGGGACCCCACCTTCACTGCGAAGGGATTCAAACGCCAAAACGACCTGCTTTGTCGTCGCCCATCAATCCGCACGTCAAAACGATTAGCGTTGTCTTGTAGTTTTCCAGCGCGACCCGATGGCGCCGCACCCCTTCGCCGCGGTCCGACTCCGACCGCGGTTCTTTGGTTTTCTTCGACGTGGCGCGACGGCGTCGCGTTCTTAAACTTCCTTCCACAGCGCGGCGCGACGGCGCCACGCGTATCCTTCCGCATGAACCGCGTGGTGTGACGGCACGTCGCTTTCTCATACCAACCACAAAGAAACCAAAACGAAAATAAAGAGGAGGGTCGGCCGTGTTCGTGCGGTCCTGCCCCCTCACGTTATTAGATATCATTTGGTTTTAAACCACGAAGATCAAATTTGATATCAAATGGTTTTAAACCACGAAGATCATCAAGTCAGAAATTCACGAACAAATATAAATAAATGAAAACAAACCCCTACATCAGTTTCAAGAGCGGAGCATGCCAACAAGCCACGGAAGACAAGCATCGCGGAGGTCGGGCGTCACGGTAATCGAACGTCGATTCTGTTGATGTCAAGGTGCGTCCGAAGAGGTATATTCGCTGGAGAAGCTTCGTAAGCTGACGAAGGAAGTCTGAGGAGGAAGCGGCGTCTCCTTTCGTTGACACGGGAAGAAGATCGAAAGAAGCGGCGCCGCCGATCTTTGGAAACACACCGACTACAAAGAAGAGAAGCGGCGTTCTTTGTCAGAGATTAAGTGTTCTTCGTGTTCTTCGTCAAGGTTGAAGAAGATGAAGAGAGATCTTCCCAAAACCTCTCAAGGTGGCAAAGGATACTAACCAAAATAAGATAAGCTTAAAGCTTAATTTATTTACACAACTAAACCACTTGAATTTCAAAAGTTTGAAATTAAAATAACTTATCTCAATTAATAACCCAAGTTGTCAAGATTAATTAGAGAGGAGTTATTGGGAGTTTTAAAGGGAGTTGAAGAGTTAGGGTTCGTGTGGGCCCCACCACACTTAATCCTCTCAAGGTAGGTTAAGTGGATGTGGGTCCCACCTCTAACTCTTTTTTGGGAGGATATAACCAACATGGAATAAAAAATAAAATGTGTTTCCGCATTTTATTTAACTTCATTTTATTTCCCCCAAAATTTACTCTCAACCCGCATAAAACACAACCTTGGAAAAGGTCTCCTTAAGTGAAAACCGGCGCTGCGAGTTCATCGGTGCCCTCAGAATTCGATTCCGGGCACCGGTTCAAAAGTTAGAAATTCCCGCTCGCTTGTTCACTGAACGTACCCGAGCCAAACTTTGGAAATTAATTCTGGGCACACCGGGCCTCGGAATCAGACGCCGTCAGAAACTACGTTCTTGTAAAATACCAAAGAAAATTAAGAAAAACTTTTCCTTGAAATTTTTGGGTCTTTACATTACTCCCACCACAGGGCTTTACGTCCCCGTAAAGCTTCACCACAAACATAGGGAAACAAAGGCGGTACTGAGCACGCATCTGAGCCTTCCACTCCCATGTGCTCACCTGGAGGTTCCCGTGCTGCCAAAGAAAGTGCACAAGAGGAATCGACCGTCCTCCTAGGATCCGCTCCTGTTGATCCTCGATCCCCACAGGAACCTCCGTGGAAGACACCCCATCTCCATCGTCCAGCTCCTCATGGTCGATGATATACATAGGGTCGAGCACGTATCTCCTCAGTTGAGATACGTGGAAAACGTCGTGCACCTAGTGCAACTGCGGTGAATGGGTCAAGCGGTAAACCACAATGCCTACCCAGCTGAGGACCTAAGAATTTCCGTTGACCCTCGGAGATAACTTGTCGCCTTGGCCACATCTCCGTAAACCTCGTCGAGGTGAGACCCGTATAAGGACGTGATCTTCATCCTCGAACTCCAGAGGTCTCCAAGTCCTGTCAGCATAAGGCTTATGTCGGCCCTGTGCCGTCCTCATTCACTCTTGGATGACCTAGACCTTCTCTAGTCTCACAAGATCTGCTATGATTTCTTCTTTGCCGATAAGATAAATCCAGTCTCATCCCCTGGATGAACCACATTCGTTGCCTAATACAGTCAATCCTGACATGAATGATGTATTCATGCCAAGGATGAAGTCGTAAGGCCTCGACGTAACTACAAAGAGATCCAACTTTCACTCTCGCCTCCAAGGGTCGAGTCACACTGTCGGCATCAGTGTGAGGTCACTGGGTCTCCTCTAGTAGAAATCTCGAAAGTGAGGGTCAAGTCAACAGTTTAACTGGGACCACTCAGTATCAACCAAACAAAAGGACAGGAAAGAAAACAAAGATAAGTGTCTTTTTATTATTTCAGCTCATAGTACAAAGACACGAATACAAAAGCAACATGGAACTAGAAGTACAAAGGATGTATCCACTAGTTCCTCTCCTGTCCACCTACTCTCGGAGCTCTACTGCCTTGTCCACTGCTTGGTTGTTGCTCAAGCACTCGTCGCTTCTTCTGTCTCGGTGGCTCCTCCAACACCCGCTGATCAACCATACGAGGATTCGGACAGTCACGTGCCAGGTGACCCTTTCCGCCGCATGAGTAACACTGTCTGTTTCTGGCACGCCTGGCTCTGATACCATTTGTCATGACCCGCCTCCTGGGTCATGAACCTTATCATCTGACCCCATGAAGCTATCTGTACCTACCTTTCAGGTAGGATCCGTGGTGGACGACTAGGAGCTGCGCTATCTGTACCTACCCTTTAGGTAGGATCCAAGGATGACAACCTAGGTGCTGCTTCCTTCTTCCAGCTGTTTGTCTTTTTGCTGTTGTACCTTGTTTAGTTGTAGTTGTACTTTCTTTTGGGATTGTATTCTGGCCCATTTACTTTTCAGCTTTTCTTTTGTACTTAGTTTTTTTCTTCCTCTTGTACTCTGTGGTGCTTGTTTTCTTTTATAAAGGCAATGTCTTCCCAGTTATCGGGATTTTACGCCTTTGGTGCTAGTCTCCAGCCCCTGGACTATGGAAGGCGGGATTGGGGTAGTCACAACACGGGCCCCGAGGACGGGTCGTGACAAATGGTATCAGAGCCAATACCCAGCCGGAAGTTCTTAGGCACTTCCTGGGTTTGAGGCTTGGGGTCCACAACGAGGGCGTTGTGCTTTAAAGGGGTGTATATTGTAACACCCCTGAAAAAGTAATACTTAAAAGGCTAAATGTTACTACCCATGTCAACAAGGTGAACCTTCCTTTTTAGGATCCTGTCTGATTAGAACTCCACAGTTAAGTGTGCTTGGCCTAGAGTAGTGATCAGGATGGGTGACCTTTTGGAAATTTTCCAGGATGTGTGTGAGTGAGGATAAAACACACTAGAAAGGACATGTGTTGGCCTGTGGGGATAGTCATTAGACTGATAAGCGACCCTAGTGAGTAATAGCCTATGGTGTGCTAAGAAGGCAACCAAGGTATTACAAGAGACCCATGGGGTCAGATGATAAGGTTCATGGCCCGGGAGGTGGGTCATGACAACTATGCCGTATTCATTCATATTCTTTCAAATGTCCCATTTAGTCCTAATGACATTCTTATCTACTAGCCTTGAAACAATACACCATGTCTGATTCTTCTCAATCTGATCTAACAACTCATTCATAGCTTGAAACCAGTTTTCATCTTTAGATGCATCAACAAAGCATTTAGGATCTACCTGGGATAGGAACAATGTATGTTTCGGTGATTTCATTCTTCTTGTCTGAACTGGAGTTGACTGATCACCAATGATATTCTACTTTTCAATTTCATCTCAACTCCTTGGCTTCTGTTTAGATATGGATTTTTCTTTCTCATTCTTATCATAAATATCTTCTTCTGAATCAACACCATCCACTCCTCCTCTGGTGTTACTTTCCTCTTCATCACTTTCATCAAGAAACTGTTCACTTTGTCGTTGAGTATTCTCTTCATTTTACAAAAATAGTGACATCATTCCTCTCAACAACTTTTCCCAGCCTCTTTTTAATGAATTTTTATGATTTTATTTTTCCTGGGTAGCTAACGAATATACCCTCATCTCCACATGACTCAAATTTTTTTTATGTTTCTATTTGTTTAGAATAAAGAACATACTTCCAAAGATTCCAAAGTATTTCACTATTGGATTCTTTCCATACCACATCTCATACATAGTATTTCCTTCCTTTAGACACAACATTGTTCTTCTAGAAATGTAGACTGATTTTAATACTGCTTCCTTTCATAACTTCTCTAGTAGTTATTTTACTATAAGTATCATTCTTTGCATGTTTTTGATGATCCGATTTCTACTTTCATCCACTCCATTCAATTGGGTAGTTCTCATTCATGAAACTTGATGCCTTATCCCATGTTTCTAAAGATAGTATTCTACCAGACTATTCATGAATTCTACACCATTGTCAGAAAATAAACATTAGAATTTTCTATCCAAGCATCCTTTCACACTCCCTCTGGTAATGCTTTAATCAACTAAACTCATCGGACTTATGGTAACTAACAAATACCCAAGTCATTATGCTATAGTCATAAATAAAAAGAACATTGTATCTTGTTCCATCAATTTATCTTGGTGTGATAGACCTATAAACAATAGAATGCACCAATTTGAGCACCCTTGTTGACTTCTTTTCCTTTGCCTTATACATATTTCTGATGATCTTCCCTTGTTGTCATGCATCACTTTTATGATTATGATCCCGTTATAGCTTAGGTAGATCTCTATCTACATCACACTTTACAAAATCTTCTAGGGATGGTTGACATAGAAGACTAAGTAATTTATGCCAAAACTTGTTTTCTTCTTCTCTGGATAAAAAACACATATCTTCTTCTCCACTTACTTGGTAGATATTATTATTTGTTATTTTTCCCTGTAGGATCATTTCACCATATCTTCCCTTGAAGACACATGTCTTCTTGGTAAGCCTTATTGAATTCCCTGAGTCACATAGTTGACTGACGCTAAGAAAATTGTGACTGATACCTTATAAAATCACGGCATCATCACATCTTATTTCTTTTCCCAGAAACCTGGCCTTTCTTGATCTAATTATCTTCAGGCCTTCATCATTTCCAAATTTGACAACTCCTTATTTTTCATATTTTATTCCTGTGACCAGACCCTTATTGTCTGCCATGTGAGATGTGCAACCACTGTCAAGGATCCATACACGAGAATGTTTTGATGCTTTAAAGGAAATTTCAACAACCATTGCCTTCTCTGATATCTTCTTCTTGGTCCATATTTTTCTCTTCACACTCGTCATAGGCTGAGACTTCTAATCATTCTCAAAGTATGACAAAATGTCTTTATCTTGCATAGATGCAAATCTATTTTGTATTTTCAACTCACATGTTGGTTCTTTAATCTCCTTATTAAAAAAAATTGATTCTACTTTGGAACATTCCTCTATAGGGTTGATTTCCTGTATCTATCCATGTACCCAAATTCTCCACACCAATAATAGGGTCCTTCAAAATTTCTTCTAGAGAACCATTCTTTGTTTGGTTTCAACAATTGTTCTTGTGCCCTTCAATATCTTTTAGCTATAGAGCACACATTTTTTGAGTGTCCCATCATTCCATATAAATAAATCCTAATAAAAGGTGTATTCCTACATGTCACTTATATACTTCCAGTTTTTCCTTGGGTTCTTTTAATTTTATGATTCTTCTTTGTACCCAAATCAATATTCATTTTCGAAATGAGTGATTACGGTCTGACTTAAACCCTGACTTCTTTCTGTTTTTGATCAATCCCTAAATCAGCCTTAACATCTATGCTCGATTGCTACTTCTTTCCTACTGAACTACTAGGCTCATCTTTCATCCTTTTAGTATTTTCAATGATATACTTTCCCGATGTCAAATTAGGGGTCAATAGTTTTTCTTGATCCTTAAATTTTCATCGCAGATTGATGACTTCTTCTTTAAGTTATTTAATACCTTTAACTTGATCATTCAATTTTCTATTTGATCCATCGATCTCCCTTTTCTATCCTTCAATCGTAATCTTATGTCCCTAATACTTTTCTGAGCTCTCTAGCTTTGAAGAATTAAGGTTTTCGATTTATTTTACCAGCTCATACTTCTCTTCTTTCTTCCTTTCAGGTAGAGTTTGTAATCATGTACATGCTTGTTGTATTTCTTTATTTTTTCTCTATAAACATCTATCTCTTCAATAGCTGCTTCAAATTAATCTTCCTTGTTTGTTCTTCACTCAACTTCTTCTTCTTCTCCATCGTCTTTGATTTAATCCTATTTTTAATAACTATAGACAACTACCACCATATTATTCTCTCCAGGTTCTCTGTAGTTATCTATATCTTCAACCTCTTCAACCTTAGACTCATCTGAATTGTTATTTGGTTTTGAAAGAAGGTTCTTCTTCTTAATGATATTTCTCATGAACTATTTCTTGCCTTTCATATAGGTTGAATACTCCTTCTTCTGAATTTTGACTTCATCGACATCATCATCTTCTTGGAACATTTTGGGGAACCTTTCCACAAGATGTCTAACCTTTCCACATCAAAAAACAAGAAAGTGTAATTTTCCCTTTAAACTTTCCTTTTCCACTTTGAATGTTTGAGGAGAAGAATGACATTACGTCATCTATCTCTTCTTCTTCCTGAGAGTCTTCAATAGTGAGCTTATTCATAGATTTAAAAACCACCTCTTTGGATTTCCCTTTTTCCACAACATCATTATCATCATTTCTCATTTCATATGCTACAAGGGTATTTTGCAAGTTATCCAGTGTCAAATCTTTCAGATCCTTATCTTCTAATACTAAAACCTTTGGATTGAAGTGAGGTCGAAGTTTCTTCAAGATTCACTTCACAATATTTATGTCTTCAATGACTTCAACAAGAACTTTCATGTCTTCCACTACCACATTTACCATGTCAAACAATTCATCAACATACTCATTCAAGCTCATTCTAATATCTTTGTAATTTTTCCACAACACATGCAGTTTCGCTTCTCTGACCTTTATATCTCCTTCGTATATATTCAATATATTTTCCCACATGGAATATGAGGTTTTTCATGACATCAACTTCATATAGATAAAATTGGATAGGGCTCCCCCTAAATAATTGATTCCCTTGGAATCAACATCCAATTCTCTTCACTCAGATTCTGATAATGAACCACTATTAATATCAACTGTTATACCATGCATTGCTGTTTTGAACACATCCATTCCTAAAGATTGGAAGTAGTGTTGCATCTTATTCTTCCATAGATGAAAATTGTTCACATCAAAGATCGAAATCCCTTTATGATTAGTGACCTCCATTTTAGAGAGAACCATTGATATTAACCTTTCCCTCTAATACAAATTGTTAGGACAACTAGGATAGATACCCTAATAATGGGGGTGAATCGGGGTATGACAGATTAAAACAACTGCCCTTTTTGATCTTGTTTCGCTAATAAGAAAAACTCCCTTTTCTCTCTTTCCTGTAGAAAAGTATGAACAGAAATTAAATCTTTCCTAGGGCACAAAAAATTTTACTTGGTTCACCCTCACTAGGCTACATCCAAGGAGCATACACTGGTGATGTGCCGATGTACCAAGTCTATTATAAGTGCACATTTGTTTACATGGTTCGGAGAGAACTCACTATCCCTCCTAGTTTACAACCACTCATAATTTGAAAGCTCACTGCTCTCTCAAATAATGTGTGATTACTACTTCTTCAAAATATCCACTCACAATTTATATACTTGTAGGTCCCTTCATTATCGAAAATGAATGCATCCTCCACTGTTTGTAGATGCTCTATTAGTGTCCTACTTTCATCCATTGATGAATACCATTTTACCACAGTACTACCAGGTAACTCCAAATCTCTCACGCAACATTTATTGTGTCTTGCATGCAAATTTAATGTCTTGTGTGCATGATTCCACTTTTTTTTCAAAACACCCCTTTTACGCTACTTAAGTCTTATGAGCAACTCAAATATTACACGAAAATTTCATAGCTTGCATGTTACTCAAAATATTTTTCACAACTCCCTTTTATTGAAAATATTATGTGATCTGGAGCTCAGATTATCTCTAAGTGTTGAGATTCCTTGAATGAGGGGGGGGGGGTCTCCTTTTATTTATAATCTGCACCAAACCTTTTGAAAAAGATTCATTATGTCGTACAAGATTATCTTCGAGCATGAAGAACCCCATTTGAAGTTTCATTGGGCAAGCACGATTCTTTCACGCAACCTCATCTTTTGTGAAACTCTGAATCTTTCACCCAATTCATGCCTTTTCCATTTTTTAACATTATAATCCCGAAAAATGCCTTGAATTCTTGTTTCCAAACCACCTTAGATCTTGCGTGCAAATTACTTTTTCAAAAACAGGTTTCCCCATTTTTGGATTTTGAGGCCCAAAAATTTCTCAAACAATGGAAAACGGTGCCACCTTAGATCTGTTATTTTTGTACTGCCTTCAGATCATCCATTCCTTTGTTATCGTTCTTTTTCAACATAGGTTGTCAACAATATCTTTAGAACTAGAAATCTCGCCATGGAAACCCTCTTTGTCAACAAATACAATCACCTCAAAAATGGTTCAATGATACGTTGATGGAAGTTTTCTCAACAACTATCCATTGACTCAATAGATGAAAAAGAGAGTTACAATTAAAACAATCAAATATCATTATTGATAACATATATAAAACCCAAATTTGAAGATTGAGGAGTGTCAAACACACTTCATTGTTATCAATTTTGGGTCTAACAACATATTATGAAGGAATAAGGGATGGATCATTGGTATGTACAAGAATAAAGTGTTTTATCTAATAGAGAAAAATCAAACTAGGGATATAATTACTAGTTCTAATGATCATAATGTGATTAAAAAATTGCTGCTAAAAATAATTATAATTATAATGAGAGTGTGATCTTGATCCAAACATGGTTACTATGAAATTGATATAATGAAATAAATTAAATATATACTAAATATAAATTTACAAAAATGGATATATTTTGGTTGATTAGACTATTCATTGATGTTTTAATTCAAAGAGGCTTTAAGATATATTATAAGTATGTGAAGATAAAATTGTTAAATGAATTTATTATGGAGGAAGTCTATATTGGAAAACCATTTGGACTTTATATTTTTTGGTAAAAAAGTTGAGAGATGTTTTTTAAAGAAACACTTATATGGTTTTTAAGTAATAACAATGGTATTGGAATCATAAATTAGATTTATTATAACAACCATGAACCCAAACTTTTAGATGCTATGTTGAAAACAAATGTTTTACAATTAAGGATTTGATACTGTTAAATGTGAACTATTTTTTTCCATCCAAAAAATACCATATGAAAAAAATATTGGATCACTTACATACCCTAGTACCTTTTGGTTTAGTTTTTTATAAAATCAGTATAAACTCTTACGTAAAAACACTCTTTAATTTAAGAGAGTATTTCTACATTTCTACCAACCTTTTGATATTTCATATTAAGTCTTCCACATATCCCATAAAACACTCCACATAGAAAATATTTCTAGAAAAAAATAATTTTTCATCATTCTTTATAATGTGGGGAAAAGGAAACATAAGAAGGGATATTTTAGACACTTATTAATGGTAAATATAAGAACTAAAAATTAAAATTCCATTAGTTACCATAACATAGTCATAAGAGAAATAATAACATAATCAATGTGCATGAGAATAATCATCGGAGAACCAATAACAACCAATAATTGGGTAATCAATAATGAATCCTAGAATAAATCTCTACCATATGATAAGAGTCATAAGAATGAATAATCATGAGCATTGTAATATCAACCTTGATCAAAGGAAACATTTATAACCCATAGAAAGAATAAAAAAAATTTGTTGGTACCTTGGGAAATCATCAACATCGAACCATTATAGAACCCTTACAAATGTAATAACCCTAAAACTAACACACAATATAATTATATGGATAGCATAATCATTATCCAATGCATTGGATCACTACGTGGGTTCTCCCATCATATAAGTTATATCAGGCTCACCTATGAGAAATAATGGGGCTCAACCATTCATATAAGTAGTATCGGGCTCCACTGTGATCTATAATGGAGTCTAAACCTTCATAAAAAAAATTACATACCATTTCATGAATAATTGTCCTGAAAAAATCTTTTAAACCCATGTACAAAACCCTTTTCAAAATCAAAATACCACTTTCTTTTAAAAGAACATTTTCAAAACATAAATAACCCAAAATGAGACTAAGAGGGTTTTTATATGAAGAAAATATGAAATATTATATGGTAATACAAACATTAAATAATGTTTATGATGGTAGGAAATGTATTTGTTACCATATACGTTAAAATAGAGTATTCATTTTATACCTTGATTAACCTGTGAAAAAACAGGCTCAATGAAAATCTATTATAAAAAATATTAATCCATATAAAGAAATAGTGGTTATGGTATCATTATAAAATGTTATATTGGATCATAAGTAACTTCAAGGGTTTTTAGTTTTGAGGAATAGAAATACCATTAAAAGATAATTAAATACTTCTAAGAGGAAAATATACTTTTCAATATCAAAATCACATTTAAAGACTAAAAGCTTAAAAAATATTCTGACGAAAATATTACTTAAAGATAACTATGGAAACTTATAAATGAATATTCGAATAAAATAACGTTCATGATGGGAGGAAAATATATTCATGTTTTATATGTGAAAATATAATATTATGTTCAAACAATTTTGTAAAAGGTTTAAAAAGTGATCCATTTAAAAAAAGTTAAGAAATTTAATTTTAACACCTTTTAATAGATGTTCAAAGATCATGTAAAATATATTTAGGAAATAATTTATTTTAATAAATGTTAAATTTTTTATATTTTTTATAAAAAATGGTTATATTAGACACATATTCTTGTTCTAAAAGAAGATACACGATCACTATCACTTACAAGTATCTGTCTTGATGTTTTTTTCAATAAGGGAGGAAGTGGAAATTAAACATGTAAACCAAATTAATAAAAAATAGATAATAAATGATATTTTGTTCAAGAAAATAATATATTATGGTTTTCGTTCAAGGATCCTTGAATATAAATAATCCTAAAAAGAAAAGTGATTACCCTAAATAGTTTGTGAAACTTTGGTAACTCTTCAATCATATGCCCATGAAAGAATAAATTTAAATAAAAAATTTAATATCAGGAACATAAGGATATTCATGATAAATAATGTCAAATGGGAAGTATATGCACCTAATAAAATAATTTAGGTGTGTAACATCAACATATGTCCAAAGAAAGAATAATTGAGATGAATAACCCTTGAAAATATTGTATCCTTTAATTGAGAAATAATCAATAGAAAAATTAGTTGTAAAAATTTTAAGTCCACAATAATAAATTTGAAATATATAATAAAAATATTTATAGATCAAATAACACAAAATCATGGTATCAAAAAATAATTGAATAAGAGTTATAACCCAACTAAAAGAAATTGAGTTAAAACGCCTTTACTACTTCGGAAAGTTAAAATAAAATAAATATGGATAAAATAATTATAATTTAAATGAAAAGTATCCTGAATTATGAATGATTCATGATATAACATGTAAAATTTATGTATATACACTATATATATTAAATTATGTGTTTAAAAATAATATATGTCTCAATGAAAAGAAGTTGGGATGAAATCCCTTACCTCGAGTCCACACGTTTTATATATGTCCTTAATGAGATATATAATAGAGTCATATCAATTATTTCATTTCTCATAAAAAATTACCTGATTAACCCCTTTCCATTAAAATATTTTTTCATTTATTAAAATTATATCTTTAACTACATAATCAGTTAAGTCCACATCAGGTGATTTGAGGATGTTCGGTCTATAATTTCAAAATAGTTTTAGTTTGTTGACCATGGAAAAAGGAAATATTGTCACATCATATACCAAATAATAATAATGACATAATTTTATTTTTAATATATCAATTATAATTTTAAATACAACCATTAAAATGATTATGAAAAATGAACTATGTTACAATCATAGAGATTGTAGGTCATACACATGCATGAATAACGGTTCCATATTTCAAAGATAATTATGGAAAGAAGGTAATTGTTATTACATATTTTAAAAAATAATATTGTTATAAATAACATATTGTTTATTTAAAACACTTATATATATCAGTCATGTTATGTGGTGATGGAAAATGAAACACATCACTTCATAGAGGTGGTAGTCCACACATACATACGAACAACATTACAATTTTTTAGTGAATAGAAGGGTAATAAAATAGGTGTTATATTATAATTAAAAAATTAAAATTATGTAATTAATACCTTATATATACATTAATTACATCATTATGACTTTTCTTGATAGGTGGTGATGTAAACAAATACATAGTGCGCGAGGTGGTTGTCCGCTGTACACACGAATAATAGATTCATTTCCCATTTTATGGAGGTTGAATATAGATAAATGTTATTTAATTAACTTAATAACTTATAAATATATCTTATATAATTATTTAATTATATATTTTTGGTTAAATAATATTTTATGGAAGTGGAAGAAGAAATACTACAATAACAATCAGTTAAGAACGAGACCTCTTCTTTAGACAACCTCTTAATGTTTAACACCAAAAGCTTCCCTATGATTGTTTTATGATAATAAATTACTCTATAATGTTATGAGAGATGTAAGTATATTTTTTGGGTATGTTGTTTCTGAACCAAATCGTTTTTTATGTGTTATGAAAAGAGAAGAAAATATTCCATTTTATAAGGGAGGGGAGGGGAACTCTTTGAATTTCTCAAAATATTAAATTAATATAAATTAATATTCAAGTAAAAATGGATATAAACTAATTTATTTTAAATATTGGATAATTAAATAACTAAATAAATTAAAATAATATAAATTAATAAATTAATGACTATGTTTTTACCCTTATATTTTATTTTTAACCCCACATTAAACCCTTTCACAAATATTGTGATAATTAATTTTATACTTTGACGGTCAAGATAGTTAATATAAATAGAAAAATGGTCCATAAATGGACCATGGATAATATTATAAATCATATCCTAATAAAATTAACAAATTTAATATTTTTATGATATTTTTTTGATTTAATAAATTATTATTTACTATAAAATATCATTATTGTCAATTTTTAGAACTATTAATTGCTTTGACTTTAACATTTTAATGACAAGAAATTAAATTCCAAAAAATATTTTATTACATCCATATAGTATTATATTAATATATAAAATTAATGTATAACATTATTTATCTAAAATTAAATTAGTTTTTAAATTTTATTATCATTTATTTCATTTTTTAATTAACTGAATAATTACTATGTCGACCTTATGCATGCATTTATGGAAATAATTTCTTTAATAAAAATTAAAAATAAATTTTCATTATGAATATAAATAATTTATATCTAAAATTAAAACTTATAAAAAATCATATCTTAGGTTTTTTCCTATGTGAAAAATAAAATAGTTACTAGAAACAAGAGTGACATTATTGAATTGGTTTTACATAAAATAGTATAAAGGTCATAAAAAAACCCAAATAGGCCAATAAGTACCAATAAAAGAATATATATTGAGTATGTATGAGATAAAATAATAAAATAACATTAATTCAAGTGTTACAATCATTTTTTAGTCCTTATCATATTATTTTAACCCTTAAATATATGATTTTTCCTTTACCGTGGTAAAACAATTACTAAGGTCACTATTCATAGGGATCAAAACTAAAAGGTAAATATTGAAAAAAATTATACCCAATGATTCCCAATTTGGAATACATTTTTTTAAAATTTGGAACACATAATTATCATAATTTCATTTTAAAATAAATTGAAAAAAATGGAAGAAACACAATTTTTCAGAAAAAATCTTTTTCAAGTATAAAATATTTTTATACTAAATTCAAGCATAAAATTCAATTTAAAAACAATAATTAGAATGTTTAAAATTATGATTAATTAAAAAAATAAAAAAAATAAAAAAAATACAATATATAAGTTTACATTGCAAATACTTAAAAATAAAACACAATTTCAGTAAAAATTAGTATTATTCACTGTTCACTAAAAATTAAAAAAATTTAGAAAAATTTCAAAATTTTATCATATGATAATTTTCATATCCTAATTTAAAAAATGATATATATTTCATAAAATAAAATTTCTTCATGTTTTAAAAATTAATTATTATATTCACTCATAAAAAATATTTAAATTCATTTTTGAAGAAAGCTTATCTTTGAAGAAGAAAATGCCCATACTAAAAATTGTATGGTTATTTCCAAAGCATTAATCAATAAATATTTATCTATTAAATTTATATATATATATATGTGTGTGTGTGTGTGTGTGTGTATTTCAAAATTTAGTTAATATTATTCATACCGTCCAATTTAACAGCTTGGTTATAATAATCACATTTAAATAATAACATTTCACAATTTGATTATGCTCAGTGTTTTGTATTTTTTATGAAATAAAACATCATAATTATTTTAAAATATTGTGATATTAAATTATAACCCTTATAATAAATTGAATCTTAATAATTTTTAAATCAATATTGGTAATCTGAGGATGAAATTTAAAAATACATTTTTTGAAATACCACATTGTAAAAAGGGTTAAAAAAACATCCTCATGATATGTGAGAAAGGTTAGTATGTAGGTCATATATAATGACACATAACTAGGTTTCCATGTATTAAAAAAATTTTGGACTGTGAAAACATGTACATGGATGAGAAAATTAACTCTCAAGGACTGATATAGAGCAATATATAACATTCTAAGGAGAAAGTTAATGATTAAAAAATCATAAATATGTGATGGGTGAAGAGACTGTAAATTTATGAGAGATAATGGTAACATGATAAATTTTTTGTTTCAATATCCTTTTTCCTAGAGTTTAGAAAGTAATTTATCATCTAGACTAATAACCTAAGGAAATATAGTAACTTGAAATGTATAGTTTCATCCACAATTTCATATCTTTCTCCAAATTATGAGTATTGAAGGTGATTTTTTTATTACTGAAGAACTAAAATTAACATCTAATAAATCTCATAATACATAAGATAATAACAATCTATTCTTCTTGTATTTTATAAATCAGCCAATACTGAAATATTTAGCACAAGTTAAGCTAACTCCCAAAAGGTATAAACCTATATATGAAGAAGTAATATAAAAATCTCTAATATTAAATAGTAAAACCCAAATTTCAAACTAAATCATTCCACATATCATTATACTTAAAATTCAACAAACTATTCCAGAGAAAACATGAAAGCAAAAAATTTGAGGGATTTTATCATGAATTCTTCCAAGTTAAATTTAATATTTATGTCCAAATAACATTATTCACTCATAAATTCATATACACAAATACGTATATTCCCTATTCATATAATATCTAAAATATTATATTCCTTTCCATAAATAAAAAACTATATATCCCAATAATAAAATTAATCAAATATTTAACCACAAATATTATCTCATTCCTTTCAAATAACATTCCCCAAAGTGTAATAACATTATTCCAAAATAATACTTCATGTTAAACATTAGGGATACAAGACCTTGTCCCAATAAAACATCTCCCAAAATATCATTAATCACCTCATAACTCCACCACTACAAACCTAAAAAGGGATTTTTTTTAAGACTTTGAACATATGATCAACCATAAACTTATAATCCCATGATGATATCCATAACACTCAAGATAACCTAATATAAAAATATCTAAATCTCTATAGTTATCTAAACCTTACTTTGTTATGAACTATAATATCCACAAAACTCGTACTCTCGGTTTTAGGGTAGAAAACATAAGGATTGCATTTTTTTTATTTGATACAAATAAATATGACCTAATTTTTTCAATAAAAATATTAAAACATAAAAAGTAAATATTTTATTATCTAAAAACACAATGACCTTTTAAGATTATAGTTTTATATAATTAGAAAAAAATTATACATAAAAAGCATTCTTTTCTTCCAGATAATATTTCCCCCACTATTACCACATTTTCATTTTCCAAATTAAGTCTTTATCATATCCTATAAAATAATCCACATATAAATCATTTCAAGAAAAAAATAATTTTTCATCATTATTCACAACCTAGGGAAAATGAAACACAATAAGGTATGATCTCAAACACCCAATAAGGGTAAAAATAGGAATTCACAATTTAATGCCATCAATGAGCATAATATTAGAATAAGGTGGATGATAATATAATCAAATTGAAAGAAAATAATCATATGATAAATCATACCAATCAATACTTTGATCATCAATAATAAAACATCACATAAATAATTAAGATACGAAAATAGATATAAGAATGCATAATAATGAGCAATGTGATTTCAACATGGATCAAAGAAATCTTTATAAACCATATCAAGCATAACGAATATGTGTTTGTACCTTGGGAAATCACCATCATTGAATCCTTATATAACCCATTGAATTTTAATAAATATATTTCTGACTTTCAATATAATTCTCTAGAAAACATAATCATTATCCAATGCATTATAGAATTATTTGGGTCCACCCATCATATAAACATTATCAGTCTCATCAATGAGATATAATAGGGATCAACCATTCATATATGTTGTATCAGGATTACTTATGAGTTAAAATGGGGCTCAACCATTCTTAAACAATATCTATGGTTAATTTAATAAAGAAAACCCTTGAAATACTCTTTTAAACCCATATGTAAAACACATTCTGTTATCAAAATACCCTCACTTTTAAAAACCCATTTTCAAATCATAAATCATCAAGAATGGGAGAAATAGGGGTTTTCTTTAAAATAATGAAATATTATAGGGTAATCCAAATATCAAATAAATGTTATGGTTTTGGGAAAAGTCTTTTGTAGAGACCCAAATATTGACGTACATAGACATTACATTACTTTTTTGGAATACTTAATACATAAAAAAACAGACACCAAAGGACTGTAATAGTTTAGTGTCTTTGGAAACTCGGAACGTAATCTTATAATCATGGTGAAAGAACTTCAACATCTCCCATAAAGATCTTCCCCTTTAGGTTTTCTTACCTAATACCTTTCTTTATATCCTGGGGAAAAGAAAACATAAAAAGGGTGAGCTCAAATTCTCAGTAAGGGTAAACATAGAGAACATAAAACAATTCATAAACATTTGAATGCAAAAGATTGAACATAAAATCAAAACATCAAAATCTTGAGCAAAGACATAAATCTTGGAAGTACATAAGGTATATATCATAAAGGAACATCAATAATGATAAAATAACATGGGAATAAAACATGTGATTTTGGAAACCATTAAGAACATGATATGATTTCCATAGTAGCCAAGGCATTGCTTCCAAGATCATCTTAGTGGACAAAGTCCCTTTCTGAATTGAGTTCACTCCTCGTTCCATTCATGTATTACTGAACCAGATTAACATACCATTCCAGAAATTTCTATCTCATGAGATATAAATCTTTACCCAATGCATTGGAGGGAGATATAGGTCTCACCCATCTCATAATGAAATCATTCTTACTTGTTCCACAACATAAGCATAAATCATTCATCATAATGCAAAGAATAAAAATGGGTTTCATAAACATCATCCCATCATAACATAATCCATATAAAACAAATGGTTATCATAACATCCTAAGAAAAGTGAAACCATGTAAATCATAGAGATACACATATGAAATAATTTTATCTTAGATGGAAAAGGGTTTTGATAAAATACCTGAAAAGAATTCTTGAGGAAAATATCCTTTCTTCCTAAAAATCATTTTCTTTTCAAAAAATACCACACAATTTTAAAATGAAATGATTTTATTAAAAATAACCATGAAATATTGTAGAGTAACCATCATGAAAACAAGGATATATGAAACCATAAAAAGCTGTTCATGTCGTATAAGTTAATACAACATTCTCCTCGTACTTTTGTCGGAAAAGTCAAAAAGTTCCTCATATGGTAAACAAAAGAAAGATTCCTTCCATAACACAAAGTAAATGTCAACACGGGGTAAAAATGAAATTATACATACATGGAAAAATATTAAACACTTTATGAAAAACATTTTATGGGCATGGATGAAAAATATAAACCCAGTAAATACTTACGTATAAGCAATATCGAAAAAAAATGAGATTTGCAAAATTATCCCTTACCTTATGTCTGATATGATTCATATGTATCCAAACCACCGTTATAATGATTTAAATAATGTCATTAACTTATTATATAATCACATTCATTGTTATGAAATCATATATAGTTTACTTATGACTTTATATTACCTTTTCTTTTGTAAATTTGATGTAAAAGCAGCGATTTGGGTAAAATCGTTTCATTTATTATACGCGTTTCGACTTGTTGTTCTTGATATTATTACTTATATCCTGATTTAATTAATTCTATAATGTAAAATATGATTTATATATAATATATATTTATCATATACATATATATATATATATGATAGATCGATAAATGGAATGAAATACACCGTTCATGGAGACGGTAGGCCGTACATACACATGAACGTTCTTTTCGTTTACTTATTGAATTGAATGGAATTAAGTAGATGACATACATATATATATATATACATAAATCCAGTATCATTATTATGTCATATATCTTATTATTATTCATTATATATACTTTATAATCATTCATGGATGGTTAACATGGAGAATGAATCTCATCGTGTCGTGGAGACTGTAGTCCGTACATACGCACGAGCGATGATATCATTCCCATGATCATGGAATTGTATTGAAGCATATGTATAATATTTTAGGATCAATTTTACTTTAAAATAATCATATATAGTTATTTATTTACACCATTATACCTATCCAAGTAAGGTGGTGGTCGAAAACAGATTACACCACGGCGTGGAGACAGTATTCCGTACGTACGCACGCGCGGTGATTTCATTTTCCATAGGATAGATAGAAGGTGAAATAGGGTTATTTAATATTTATAATAACATATCAGTATATATGTAATACTGATGTTATTACTTTATAATGATAAAACTGAAGAAGAAGAAGTAGAATAAGAAAGAAACTTGAGAGAATCGGAAGAAGAGATTACCTCTTCTTCGACACACCTCCTTTAAGCTTCTTCTTAAGGAAGTAGAGTTGGTCTTTTGAGAAGACTATAACCTCCAGAATTTTTATAGGGAAGTGGAGAAGAGAAATGTTCAGGGTTTGGCCGGGCTTCAAGGCTCAAAAGGGTGTGAATAGAAGAGGGAAGGGGTGCCCTTTTTATAAGGGAGGAGAGGGGTACTTTAGAAAAAACATAAAATATTATTTTAAAATAAAGTAATATTCGGTTTATAATAGATCAAAATTAATTTATTTAGAAGATAAAGTGTGTATGGGTCAAAATACTATCAACTAATAGATTTTAGATAGGTTTGGGTCATTATATTAACCTTATCTCTTAGTTTTAACTCTTAGTTAATTAGATTGACATTTACCATGTCACTTTGTATTTTTATATTATATAGTTAATAAACATACCATATACATCAAAGAGACCCCCCAAGTGGAACATTAATGATAAAAATATTATTATATAAGTATCTTGGCCGAACCTTAGATTTTTAAGAATATAATAACAATTACTAATATAATATTTTTTTTAAAAACTATTTTCTGTCAATTTTGACACTATTTGGTAATTGATTTTTGTGAAAATCATAACAGACTTATCAGTTCGAAAAAAGTTAATTAAATCCATACTAACATGTCATATTAACCTATAAAATTAGATTAATTCATAATAAGTCTCAAATTACATTTATTTGGGTATTTATAACATCAATTATGTTAATATTTTATTAATAAGATAATTACTGTATCATCATTGTGTCATAAATAAATTACATTATTTAATGTCTAAAAATTATAAATAAAATATCATTATGTAGGAAATAGTTTTATCGTTATAATTAATATTTAGAGTCGAATTTATCTTATTTATAACCCTATATTAAAAATGTTATAGTTATTAAACATTGATTTTAACTATTTTAACTATTCTTTAAATAAAATAATAATATGTTCCCTAATCTAATCCAAGTGGACCAAAAGGGTAATATTTTATTCCTAAGGTTGTTTTTGGTCGAATTACACTTATCCAATATAATTAGGACATGTGTTAGGGTAATAATAATATCATTTTTACCCATAATTGCCCTATTTACTTTTAACTGTGGTAAATAAAAGTAAACAGTTACTATTCACCAAAAATTATTTTTATCTTATTGAACCACATTTTTACTCTAGGATATTAACAGTTTCTATTGGATTTTAAAAATTACACTCACAGAAGATGTAAAATTAAGTTTTATGTAAGTTTGCAAAAAGCTCCTAGGAGGTAGGTAAAAGACGGTGAAAAGTTCAATAAAATATTTATATATCGAATATTATTATAAAATGACTCCAATGGATTAAATTGAACTTATATAGTTATAATGTATCAATTTTGACCTAAAATAAATTTAAATAAAATAAATAATTATTTAAATAAAAATTCGGTTTTTAAATAGTAACCCAGTGTTTTCACTATTCATCAAAAATTGAAATGTTTCAGAAAAATACCAAAAATTCACCCTATGCTAATTTCGATATTCCGAATCCAAAAATGAAGTCTATTTTGAAAGATAAAATTTCAAAAAGTGGGTATTACTATTCATAACGGCTAGTTTATATAATATTTTAATAACATATCGTTGTTTACTGAAACTCGGTTTTGTGCACAACACAAGCTATCGTGGAAGGTCGCAATTGCGTGTAAATAAATCGAAGTCAGGGTGTGTGTAGTGAAAGATCTATTTGGTGTTGTGTATAACATAATCAAAACTTATTTCATTTATACATTAAACAAAATCTATACTTAAAGTTGTGTAGAATAATTTTCACAAAATGAACTTGAAATTGTGTGTAACACGAGCCAAGAATAGTGTTGCATATACCTCAAGCTAATACGGTGTTGCCTATTGTACAAGATAGACTTGTTTTAGTGTATAATAGAAGACATCAATGAAATTAAAAGAATATTTTTCATAAATCTTGGGGTGTTACATTCTACCCCCCTTAAAATGAATTTCGCTCTCGAAATTCCTCAGGGTTATATATGGTTTACGAATTGAATGTTTCTTTAATAGAAACCCACATCTTAAAAAGGAATACCAAAAATAGACTTTAAAAACTAAAGTATGAAATGTAACGGTTACCCAAATTAACTAATCACTGGCTTTCCACTTAGGAGAACATAGGTCAAAATATAGATATGGAAGAGAAATATAACCGTCAACTTCTGATGAAGAGTGGTAGAGGACATGGATATGAAAAAGACAACAATCACAAACCCATAAATTTGTGATGATCTAAGGTATCATCTGATTCATCAGATATGAGAGCACTAGGACGACATTTTTTTTCAAGATCATTTCCCTAAAGTTGAAAAATTGATGAATTAAAAGAAATACTTACTTGATTTTGGTACAACCTCACCGTTTCTCATGCCTCAAACAATTTCCACTTCATCCCTTAAAGAAATAAAGTTGAATTTGTCTTCTGTGAAGTGTTAGTACATTATTCCATAGAATGATAGGTCATTCCATCTATTTCTATCGCAAAAAGTTTAGCACAATTTATTAAATATACAGAAGTCCATCTCTGCTGAGATTAATCGTATATGGTTGCTAAAATGGACTTATACTTCATCTATCATAGCGCTTAATAAAATAAAACTTGTTTCTACTAACCAGGGACTTCCTGTAGGCTAGTGGTAGGCAATAAAGGCATGTCACACTTTGGTTGTGGGTTTGATTCCCGCATCCTTGTCTGACGTGACGGGTTGTCTCTCGTTCTGTAGGTTGTTCCTTTTCTTAAACTACACTATTATAACATTCTATCAATAATATCGAAAAAATTTATAGCCTTAAACAATACTAACTTTTGTTCAACATAATCCATTCCAATATTTAGGGTTATCCAAAATAATTCTTTCCAAACTCATAGTATAAAGAGAATGATTACAAAAAGGGTCATATAACAAGCACGTGAATACCATTATTTATCCCTCATATATCAAAAGATATATCTTTTTGATCGCATTCCAAACATGTGAATACCTTAATCTTGTATTCTCTTGAAAAATGAATATGCATAGAATCTTATTGAAAACATGAAAGCTATCAAAAGTTAACTCTTTCCACATACCAAAATTCAAAAATTCTATATACTCAAACCATGATATAACTTTTTTCTTATATCAGTCATGAGCTCATGACTACTGTCAAACATTTCATTTTTTCCTTATCCCTTCATTATGCGCATATAATTTTCTTTCCAAAAATATCTCAATCACTTTTCATGGTTACCGGTACCATAACATTATTGAAAACCTCAATAGACCAATACATAAATTTTCCAATATTCCATGATACTATATACAACATTATTTTGGAATCCCATTACATAAACACTTAATCATTCCACCACATCATTTTCATATTCAACATCGGCAATAGTGATCGCATGTGACTTCCCTTTGTCCTTTTCCTTAAGTGGTTGCTCATATCGATCATCATTGACCCTTGGATTAGGGCATTGATTAGCATAATGCCCCATTTCTTTTCACTTGAATCATTGAAGTGTTGGTGGTGCTTTCTCTACAATATTTTCTTTATTCACATCATTAGCAATGCTTTTTCCATTAATTTGACACTCAGCTGCTCGATGACCTTATTTTCTACACTTAAAACATTTTCTAGTCCCTTTAAGACAATCTCCACCATTCTTCTTTACACACTTTGAGCATAAAGAAACATTCATCTTCTTTTCACCATTATTCTGAGATTTCTCCTTGAACTCCATCTTTTGTTTCTTGTCAAAACCATGAGATGGATATATTACAACAACTTACAGTTCTACATTGATAGCACAATGAACAATTTATTTATAGCTACTGAAGTCTCTTATAGCTAATTCCCTTCAAAGAATTGGTTTTAAGCCACTGAAGAATCAATCATCTTTAATTTCAGGTTGGATGATAAATCCAGATGCATACCTTGCAAGCCTTGTAAAATTTGCTTCGTATATACCAACAGATTCATCATCCTTTTGCTTAAGCTCAAGGAACTCATTTTCCATCTTTTTTAGAAGAATACGAGGGAAGTACTTACTGAAAAACAAGTTCTTGAACTCATCCTATTCCAGGGATTCAATTTCATCGTGGGACCTTGTATTCTTAAATAGAGTCCACCACTGGTCTGCTTCACCTTCTAAATGATAAATATCTAGAATGAATTTATCATGTTCCTAACAGCGAAGTATGGAAAATATCTTTTCAATGGTATTGATCCATTGTTCAGCAACAAGTGGATCAGAAGACTCCTTGAAAGAAGGTGGACGTTGCCTCATTAAGGACTCAATAGAATATTGTTCCCTTCTCTGCTCATTCAGAAGACCAGAATAATTAATAGCTTGTGTAAGTATAACAATAATATTTTTCACTCCATCTACCAAAACATTGGTTTGTTCAGGAGGAAAATCATTTCATTTCCCATTACAATGATCAACACGGTTTCTTCGGGTTCCAACCATCGTCTAAAACCCAAAAAGAATAGTGTAAGAGACAAAACTTATGCTAGGAAAACAACATAATAAAGTGGGAGTATATCTTCAATATCTAACATCTTAGGTTAAATTATAAGATCGTTACCGTAATTCTAGTACTATAACCTATACATATAGTTAACCTTAGGGACATCCCTAGACATACCTTATAAATATCTCTAGGGATCTCACTAAAGTTTTCGCATCCTAGTTTCCAAAGGTTAACTAAACCTCCCTCTGATACCAACTGTAGATACCCAAATCTTGATGTAGATAGACATTACATTTCTTTTGTGGAATACTTAATACATAACAAAAATAGACACCAAAGGACCATAATAGTTTAGTGTCTTTGGAAACTCGGAACGTAATCTTCTAATCATGGTGAAAGATCTTCAACATCTCCCATAAAGATCGTCCCCTTTTGGTTTTCTTACCTAAAACCTTTCTTTATATCATGGAGAAAAGAAAACATAAAAAGGGTGAGATCAAATGCTCAGTAAGGGTAAATAAAGATAACATAAAACAATCAATAAACATTTGAATACAAAAGCTTGAACATAAAATCTAAACATCAAAATTTTGAGCAAAGACATAAATCTTGGAAGTACATAAGGAATATATCATAAAGGAACATCAATCATGATAAAATAACATGGGAATAAAACATGTGATTGTGGTAACCATTAAGCACATGATATGATTTCTATAGTAGTCAATGCATTGCTTCCAAGACCATCTTAGTGGACAAAGTCCCTTTCTGAATTGAGTTCACTCCTCGTTCCAGCCCTATATTACAGAACTGAATTAACTTAACATTCCAACAATGTCTATATCATGAGATATAAATCTTTACCCAATGCATTGGAGGGAGATATAGGTCCCACCCATCTCATAATGAAATCATTCTTACTTGTGCCACAACAGAAGCATAAATCATTCAACATAATGCAAAGAATAAAAATGGGTTTCATAAACATAATCCCATCATAAAATAATCCATATAAAACAAATGGATATCATTTCATCATAAGAAAAGTGTTACCATGTAAATCAAAGAGATTCACATATAAAATAATGTCATCTTAGATGGAAAATTGTTTTGATAAAACACTTGAAAATAATTCTTGAGGAAAATATCCTTTCTTCTTAAAAATCATTTTCTTTTCACAAAATACCAAACAATTTTAAAAGAAAATGATTTTGTTTAAAATAACAATGAAATATTGTAGAGTAAGCTTCATGAAAAAAAGGCTATATGAAACCGTAAAAATATGTTCATGCCGTATAAGTTAAAACAACATTCTCCTCGTAATTTTCTCGGAAAAGTCAAAATGTTCTTTGTATGGTAAAAAAAGAAAGATTCCTTCGACAAAACAAAGTAAAATTAAATGTGGGGTAAAAATGACATTATACATACATGGAATAATATTAAACACTTTATGAAAAACATTTTATGGGAATGGATGAAAAATATAACTCCTCTAAATACTTACGTATAAGCAATCTCGATTAAAAATGGGATTTGCAAAATTATCCCTTAACTTATCTCTGATATGATTTGTATGTATCCAAACCTCATGTATAATTATTTAAATAATGTCATTTACTTATTACAGAATCATATTCATTGTTATGATATCATATATAGTTTACTTATGACTTTATATTACTGGTTCTTTTGTAAATTTGATGTAAAAGCAGTGATTTGGGTAAAATCGTTTCATTTATTGTACGTGTTTCGACTTTTTGTTCATGATATTATTACTTATATACTGATTTACTTAATTATAGAATGTAAAAAATTATTTATATATAATATATTTTCAGAATATATAGATATATATGATATATCGATAAATTTAATGAAATACACCGTTCTTGGAGACGGTAGGCCGTACGTACGCATGAACGTTGTTTTCGTTTCCTTATTGAATTGAAAGAAATTAAGTAGATGAAATAAATATATATATATATACATAAATCCAGTATCATTATTATGTGATATATCTCATTATTATTCATTATATATACTTTATAATCATTCATGCATGGTTAACAAGGAGAATGAATCTCATCGTGTCGTGGAGACGGTAGTCCGTACGTACGCACGAGTGATGATATAATTCCCATGATCGTGGAATTGTATTTAAGCAGATGTATAATATTTTAGAATCAATATCAATTTACAATATTCATATATAGTTATTTATTTACACCGTTATACCCATCCAAGTAAGGTGGTGGTCGAAAACAGATTACACCACAGCGTGGAGACGGTATTCCGTACGTACGCACGCGCGGTGATTACGTTTTTTGTAGGATGGATAGAAGGTGAAATAGGGTTGTTTCATATTTATAATAACTTATCAGTATATAATTAATATTGATTTTATTACTTTATAATGATACCACTGAATAAGTAGTAGTAAAAGAAGAAAGAAACTTGAGAGAATCAGAAGAAGAGATTACCTCTTCTTCGACACACCTCCTTTAAGATTCCTCTTAAGGAAGTAGAGTTGGTCTTTTAAGAAGACCAAAACCTCCAGAATGTTTCTATGGAAGTGTAGAAGATAAATGGGCAGGGTTTTTCCAAGATTTAAAGCTCAAAAGGGTGTTAATAGAAGAGTGAAGGGGTGCCCTTTTTATAAGGGAGGAGAGGGGCACTTTAGAAAAAACATAAAATATTATTTTATAATAAAGTCATATTCAATTTATAATAGATAAAAATTGATTTATTTCTAAGATAAAGTGTTTATGGGTAGAAATACTCTCAAAAAATATATTTTTGATAGGTTTGGGTATTATATTAACCTTATCTCTTAGTTTTAACTCTTAGTTAATTAGATTGACATTTACCATGTCACTTTGTATTTTTATATTATAGAGTTAATAAACTTACCATATACATCCAAGAGAACCCCAAGTGGTCCATTAATGATACACCTACAATGATATAAGTATCGTGGCCGAACCTTAGATTTTTAAAAATATAATAACAATTAATAATATAATATTTTTAAAAAAAAAACTATTTTATGTAAATTTTGACACTATTTGGTAATTGATTTTTTTGAAACTCATAACAGCATAATTAGTTCAAAAAAAGTTAATTAAATCCATACTAACATGTCATATTAACCTATAAAATTTGTTTAATTAATAAAAAGTCTCAAATTACATTTATTTGGGTATTTATGACATTAATTATGTTAATATTTCATTAATAAGATAATTATTGCCTCATCATTGTGTCAAAAATAAATTAAATTAATTAATGTCTAAAAATTATAAATAAAATACGATTATGTAGGAATTATTTTTATCTTTATAATGAATATTTATAGTCGAATTTATCTTATGTATAAACCTATATTAAAAATGTTTTAGTTATTAAACTCTGATTTTAACTATTTTAACTATTCTTCAAATAAAATAATAATAAGTGTCCTAATCTAATCCAAGTGGACCTAAAGGGTAATATTTTATTCCTGAGGTTGTTTTTGGTCTAATTAAACTTCTAAAATAGAATTAGGACATGTGTTAGGTTAATAATAATATCATTTTTACCCTTAATTTCTGTATTTACTTTTAACCGTGGTAAATAAAAGTAAACAGTTACTATTCACCAAAAATTATTTTTATCTTGTTGAACCACATTTTACTCCTTGATATTAACCGTGTCTCTCGGATTTTTGAAATTCCACTAACATAAGCGTTAAAATTATGTTTTATGTATGTTTTCAAAAAGCTCATAGGAGGTAGGTAAAAGACGGTTAAAAGTTCAATAAACTTTTTATATATCGAATATTATTATAAAATGACTCCAATGGATTACAATGAACTTATATAGGTATTATGTATCAATTTTGACATAAAATAAATTTAAATAAAATAAATAATTATTTAAATAAAAATTCGGTTTTTAAATAGTAACCCACTGTTTTCACTATTCATCAAAAATTGAATGTTTTCAGAAAAATTCCAAAAATTCACCCTAGGCTGATTTCAATATTCCGAATCCAAAAATGAAGTCCATTTTGAAAGATAAAATTTAAAAAAGTGGGTATTACTATTCATAATAGCTAGTTTATATAATATTTTAATAACATATCGTTGTTTAGTGAAACTCGGTTTTGCGTACAACACACGCTATCGTGGAAGGTCACGATTGCATGTAAAGAAAGCCATGTCAGGGTTGCGTGTAGTGAAATATCTGATTGGTGTTGCATATAACATAATCAAAACTTATTTCATTTATAAATTAAACAAAATCTATACTTAATTTTGCGTAGAATAATTTCCATTAAACAAACTTGAAATTGTGTGTAACACGAGCCAAGAATAGGGTTGCATATACTCCAAGATAATATGGTGTTGTGTATAGTACAAGATAAACTTGGTGTAGTGTATAATAGAAGACATCAATGAAATTAAAAGAATATTTTTCATAAAATCTCAGGTTGTTACATCTTTGTTTGCTTATATATTAAAATAGACCATTCCTTTCCTAACATGATTAACTAATGGAAAAAAATGAGTTCTATGAAAATATATTTTAAATAATAATAATCCAACCAAAGAATTCATAAGGAAGTTTTAAATATAAATATACTCATATATTATAAGTAACATCAAGGGTTGTTGGTTTTGATGATTTAAAATATCAAAAAAATATTATTTAAATGATTATTGATGAAAATATACTTTTCACTTTGAAAATCACTTTTAAAAACTAAAAATTTACAAAATATTGTTTAAAAAATTATCTAAAAATGATCTTGGAAACATATAAGGAATTATTAAAAGTAAATAATGGTAATGATGGTGGGAAAATAAATTAATTTTTTAGATTTAATAAAATATTCTTTTCAAATATTTTCCATAAGAAGTCAAAAGTGACACATTTAGAAAACAAATAATAAATTTCCATTTTAGATACTTTTAATATAAGTAAGAATATTATTTAAAGAAGCTTTATGAAATCATTTATTTTTTTATAAAATAACATTTTTGAAAACATTTTAGAAAACATGTACATGAAAAGAAATATTCCTGATCTAAAATAAGATACCTGATCACCATAATTTACAAATGACTTTTATGATGTTTATATAATTAGTAAGGGAGGAAATTGACCATAAAAATGTAAACCAAATTATTAACTGAAGGATAATAAAATATACTTGTTTTAAGAAAATAAGATCTTATGATTCCCACCCAAGGAACCTTGAACATATATAACCCTGAAAAGAAAATAGATTGCAACATAATGCCTTCACCACTTTGGTTACTCTTCAATTATAAGCCCGTGAAAGAATAATGTAAAATGAAACATTAAATAAAATGTTCATAAGGTAATCTATGATAGATCTTGTTAATGTGTCAGTATATGCACCTCAAAAAAGAAATATTGGTGCATCACATCAACATATGTCCCAAATAAAGAGAAATTGAGGAAAATTTCCCTGATAATGATCATATTACTGAATTGAAAATTATTCTATTGAATTTTTATTTGTAACAATTTTAAATCCACATAAATAAAGTAGAAATATATAATAAAAAAATGGAGATCAACTCACACATAATAATGGTATATCAATGTCAATGAAGAGGAGTTATTACCCAATAAAAGAAAAGTTAGTTAAGAAAACCCATACTACATGGTAATATTAGATTCAAATACATTAAGATAAAATAATTCAAATTGAAACATAAAATATCATGATATATGAAGGATTAATGTTATTACCTAAAAAAGGAAATTATATAAATCATATAAAATGAATTAGGTGTATAATAATAAAATATCCCTTAATACATAGAAATATAGATGAAATCCATTAAATTGAATACAAACTAGCTATACATATCCTTGAACACATGTATAATAGTCCCATATGAATTATTTTATTTATTAAGAAAATTCTATTGGATTTATGAATTATTATTAAACCAATTGTTTCATTTATTACAATGAAATATTCAATTACATAATCAGTTAAGTCCACATCAGGTTTTTTGAGGACATTTAGTCCTTCATTTCAAAACAGCTTTAGTATGTTTACCATGGTCAATGGGTTAACTGTTATATCATATCTATAATAGTAATCATGAAATAGTTATAGTTTTTTAAATCAATAATACTTTGAAATCCAACCATTAAATATGGTTATGAATAATGAATTACGTTATAATATTGGAGACAGTAGGCCATACGTATGAATGAGTTTCACCTCCTTTTTTCAAATACCATTATAGAAATAAGGTAAGAATTATTATATATTTAAGAATAATAATAATATCATAAATATAATACCATTTATTTAAATAAACTTATATATATCATCCATGTGACATGGGGATGAATAATTAAACACATTGCTTCGTAGAGGTGGTAGTCCAAACGTATCTACGAACGAAGTTATCATATATCAATGAGTGGAAGAGTATGAAAATATGTGTAATATTATCTTTTAATAATAATAAATATTCCCTTAATATCTTATATATTCATTAAATCCATCATTATAACTACTCATGGGTGGTAGTTATAGAAAATGAATTACATCTGTTTGCGAGGCGATAGTCCTCCAAACACACGAATGATGGATTCCTTACCCATTTGATGGAGGTTGGTGGTGGATAAAGGTTATAATATTAACATAATAAAATATAATTATATTTTAGATAATGGGGGTATTATATTTTCTTGGTTAAATAATATTTGATGTAATTAGATGAATAAATAAAATAAAAACAATCTGTTAATAACAACAACGCTTCTTCAGATGACAACTTAAGATATACACCAAATGCTTCCCTAGGTTGGTTTAATTATCAAACCAAGGTCTTTAAGATTTATTGAGAGATTTAATAAAATTATATGGGTAGGTATTTTCTGAACTAAATGGTTATTTAATTGTGAATTCAATAGAGGAAGATATTCCCTTTTATATGATATGGGAGGGGCACTCTTTAAAATTTATGAAAATATTAAATTAATATAAATTAATTTTCAATTCCTAATGTTTAAAAACTGATTTATTTATAATATATTATTATTATTTTTATAAATCATCAAATAAAATAAAAATTATTCATGTCTTTAAAATGTATTTAGCCTTATCTTTTTGTTTTAATGCCTCGCTAACCCCTATCACACTTATCGTGATAATAAATATTTTTACACTATGAGGATCAAGATAGTTACTATAAATGGATAAAAATATCATAAATATAAAATGGTTTATATAATGAACCACATAATTATAAATTTGGTGAATCTATTTTTTTATGAATTTTATATCATTTAATAAAATATTATTTAATATAAAATATAATTAATGACAATTTTTTGAACTATCGGTTATATTGAAGTTAATAACATCAAGAAAAAAAATTAAATTAAAAAATATATTTTTTACCTACATATATTGTAATATTAACATATGAAATTCATGGATCACATTAATTATCTCCAATTTTACAAATTTTAATATTTTTATTATCAGTAATATTAATTTTCCCTAATTGAATAATCAAGGAGACAACTTTGTGTATGCATTTAAGGTAATTAATTTTTTCCAAAATAATTATAAATAAAAAAACCAGGATGAAAATAAATAATTTATATTTAAGATGATTATTTATAACTAAAAATATATTATTTGTATATTTATATTAAAAAATAATATAGTTATAAAAATAAGTGTGTGACTTTTTTTACTTTTCTTTACAAAAAATATTATAAACTTCATAATCACACCCAAATGGAAACAAACGACCATATAACAGAATATTGGTTGATTATGTATGGTATTAACTAATAAAATATAATTAATTCAATTTTTTGAGTTATTTTATAGTCATTATCAAATTATTTTGAACCCTTAATTACTTGATTTACCCCTTACCGTGGTAACAAAAATTACTAATGTTACTATTCATATTGACAAAAAATGAAAGGGTAAAATTTACCAAATTTGGTACCTCAAAAAAAATTTGGAATTTATTTCTAAAAATTTAAAAAATATAATTGGAAATTTTTAATTTAAAACTAAATTGATAAACCATGATGAAAAACAGTTTTCCCAAAAAATGTTTATTCAATTATAAAATATTTTTATACAAAATTAAACTATAAAATTAATTTCCAAAAACATAAATGGGTTATTTTAAATAAAAATTAACTATTTAAATTTTAGACCTAGTAAAAAATAAAATTTTACATTTTTAATAAACTAGACGAATATATAGTTTCCAACAAAAATAAGTATTTTCATTATTCACTGAAAAATCAAAATTTTTAATAAAAATTCAAGACTTATGCTTGGATGATTTTGATATGAGGATTCCAAAAATATATTTATTTCATAATATAAAATTTATAAAATTATAAAAAAAAAATAATATTCACTCACAAAAATCAATAAATATCAACTATGAAGAAATCATTTATTTGAATAATAAAATTGCTTTAATAAAAAATGAGCTCTTATTTACTAAGAATTAATCTATAAATTTTTAATGATTTTAAAAATTATATATATATATATATATATTTCAAAAATTAGTTGATCCTATTCATATGAACCAATTTTATATATAGCTTATAGTAGTCATATTTAATTAATAATATTTTGTAGTCTGAATGCACTCAGTGTTGTGTATTTTGTATGCTATCAAACACATTTTTTCTTTTAAAATCATGGGAATTTAAATTCATACATAAATAATATTTAATTAATGAAAGGATGGTTTCATCATAACCAATTCTTTAATATACTAAAAGATGAGAAATGTAGGGAACTTAGGTTTTTTGATGATATAAATTCTATATGAAAGAAGAAAGAATCAGTTGATGAATTTTAGAAATCAATGTGATTAGTGTTTGAGACATCAAGGATTGGTGAAATAATTTTTTTATTGGGTTTAAAGTCAATAAAAAGGATTTAGTATTCCATCATTCCTAATATAAATCATACAGATTAGAGTCTAAAAATATTTTTCATGGAATATTATATACTGGTTTCATCATCTACCATAGTTGTAACTGAACACAGGAAGCTTGAAGATAATGTTGATATAAAAGTGACTTTTTACTAGAGAAAAATTAAAAAATTTATATACACGATAGTAGTTAGATCTTACATCATTTATAAAAAATGTTTATTTTCTTAGTTTAAAAGTAATCCAATGAATGAATATCTCGCTTTAGTAAAATGAATCGTGTGGCATGTTCAATGTTCCCTTGATCATGGAATAGTATTTAGTTTCATAATGTAACAAGAAATGATATAATATTTTGATATTGGTTATGATAGATATGTTATAGATAGAAATTATTCAACTGGATTATTATTATTTATTAGGATTAAACATGTGATATGAAGTAGAAAAAGGAATGAGGTAAATTCTATTAGCATTGAAGAAGTTGCTTATTTTTAAAAAACATCAATATCCACTCAATTAATTTCAATGATGTAATAATTGGAGGATCTTTATGGATAATTACAAGTGTCTTTGTTAGTTTCTTATCAAATTAAAAGTGTTATTTATCCAATGAAGAACCTCGTACAATTATTACACTTAAAACTAATTGTGTTAAGGTATCATTTTCAAAATGAGTAGGTGGGACATATAGTTTCATATTGAATAACATTATAAAAAATCAATATTTGGTATATGTACTTATAAAATTAATTTCCGTAGTGGCATTTAAAATTATTGGTCGAATATTAGTGTTTTGGAAACCTCCCAAATCTTAAGGAGGCACAATTCTCGGTACTATAGCAGTACTGTAGAAGGTACTGTAGCAGAAATGGGAAGTACTGTAGCAGGTACTGTCGTAGGCACTATTTGGAAATGTAGCAGCTGGGAATTTTACCCCATTTGGTCCTTCGGGCCATCAATTTGGTCTTCGAGTCCTTTAAGGGATTTGGTCCACCCAAGCTTTCGGGCCAGTAAGGCCTTCGGGCCACCTCAAGTGCAGATGCAAACTAGATGACTTACAATGAAAAAGATCTATAAGGAGGATGAGCATGGAGCTTTCACCACATAAGAAGCTACATAGTTTGCAAGAATGAGAGGGTATGGAACCTGCCATCAGGACAAGCCTGTTCATGCACGTGATAGCCTAGTCGGACAGCCATGCAAAGGTGGGGAGCTGATTTCACGATGAAGATGCTGGGGAGGAGCAGTTCCAAGTAGTTAGTCTGGGTTGTATGTAATGTTTGAAGTCTACGAGAAATGAATTCCTCTAAGGCCTATGGGCCATGTAATACTTACACCTACGGGCCTTGTAAGGGGTCCACCTCACCCCTTGAAAGGTGGATGATCAAAAATCAATAAAAAAATAAAGTCATTTGGGCCATTGGATGGATATAAATTTATTATAGAACTTGGATATTCATGATTTTGAGGAATTTAACAATTGTGTTTATTTTTAAATGGGTTGAAATTTATGAATATGGATAATCATGGTTAGAAGTTTGAAATGAAATTAGTGGAATTATAAATTTAATTAATATACAAAATCATATTGTTATTCAATAAGTGGAATAAGAGTATTACTTTAATATCATGGGAAGGAATCAACTATTGATAGATAGTTTGTAGAATCATTATTAATGGATATATAATAAATGGGTTATAAATATTCAAAAATTCAATGAATAGAGGTAGAGTTATAATAAATTCCCTGGTTAAAAAATTATCAATATAGATGGAATTTTATGTTAGTAAAAATTTATCAATAGAAATAATTTTTTTACATTGATCATAGTTCACATATTTTGTCTATTTAAATTTTATTTTGTTATTGGATATTTAATCTTGAGTTATATATTTGATTTCTAACAATCTCTAAAGGGGAGAATATAAAAACATAGGTTATGTGAGATGAAAATGATGGATCAGAGTAGGATAACATTCAATCAAGTTGAAACATGATTTCTTTTGGCAGAAATAAGACAATCTGGATATATTTTATCATTTTTGTAGCCTGGAAAGACTTTGGTGATGTTTGGAGGATATTTGTATAAAATTTATTGTTGAAGGAAAACATCTGACAAAATATAATTGGTTATGCTTTGATTATTTTTGGTTAATTCTGATGAGTTATTTTTTTAAAATGATTCCATGATGAGAATATATTATGCCTAAATGGATTACACCTGATATTGGAAAGATACTTGGTAATACAATTTTTCTATTTGTGATGGGTAACTCGAACAATAATTGGTTTAAAAAAGGATAGTGTTTTTTAAAAATAAATCATGATAAAATGAATTTATAATATGATATGTTTTTTGGAAAGCTGAGAATGTTGTGTCGGGTTTTGAAATATGCCCTAACACTCACACTATAGTGAAAAATTTTAAGGATAGAGGTTTTGTTATGTACATTAATGATATTTATAAATGAAACCATAAGTTATAATAGAAGATACTTCCAGAAATAGGTGTGTAAGGATATATATTATAGAATAGGATTAATAGAACAATACAGGGTTATGATTTGGTCAATTATAATGATATACATGTTACTATGTTACAATATATCTTAATCCTTATAGCTATAAAATATATTATATATTGACCTTGTGATTTTAGAAGTTAATGTAGGATATTAGGTTATGATTTTTTGTTAGGTCTAGTAAAAAATAATCTCTAATCTATAATGATACGTGTTATGTTTTTTATTTAGTAGATATAATTAAAATATGTAAGTTTCATTATTTTTGAAATATTGAATGAATTTTATTTATATATATATATTTTAATTTGAATGTGGATTTTTTTTATTTGAAGTTCTAGTACTACATTTGTAATATAAATAAGTAGATTTATAGATATGGAATCTAAAACGACTAAATGAATTACATTTATAGAATAAGAAATATAAGGAACACACAATACATTATAAAGAAAAATTTTATATATGGATTTTAGAGTGAATTGTTATGAAGGATTTGAACATTATAAAGTATTTTATCATGTTTATATTGAACAAGATAAATATAAACACTATTTATTGATATTTATTACTTATATATTGATACATTCATTATAAATGATCAGCATGTCATATCCATTTTATATATATCTCAATGTAGTAAGTGTAAAGGTGGAAATTTGAATAAACACATGGACTTGATAGTTAGTTGGTAAAACAATTGAAATAAAGATAACACATTAGTGATTTCCTGTTATATAAATATGTCATTGGTGTATACTCCTTGGATGTAGGAGTTTATGGTGAACCATGTAAAATAATCATGTCTATGAACATTAGTATTTAATTTTTATTTGAATGTGTGTTTGATTTATATTTAATTTTTAGAGTGTTCTTACCTTCACAAGAACAATTTCCATTCAATAAGAAACATTAGACACCATATATCCTCCACCCATAGTGTGTTTGGGATATTGTTCTTGGAAAAAAGGTATGGTATATATATAAAATAAAAAAAATAGTATAATCATTAAATATAATATTGATTTAAAATTTTAAATTATAAAAAATTAATATTGTCAATTTATCAGAAAATTAAAATGGGAATCATCAAACTACTCCAGTGTGGAAGGAAAAATTGAAATATAATCATAATACCCAAGAAAGAAAACACACATTTTGTGAGTAGGTTTTAATTCTTCTGTTGGTGTTATGGAAAATTTAATCATAAATATTATGTATTCAATTTTATAATTTTCCTTACTATACAATGCATAGATTTTAATTCTATCTAGAGGAAAACCCAAAATTTGATGAAGTCATAAGTTCACAAATTATGGTAAAAAGTTGAGTTGATGAATAAATTTTTTTTTACTAAATTTAGGTATGTATGGTGTGACCAAGAAATAAATTTGTTTGATAATTATCATTAAATTATTAATAATTATAAATAATAATAATTCAAAATCATATGAAACTGTAGTGAATATTTCATTAAAATAATTAAATGTGAAATTTTGGATTATTAATAGTATTCAATCCCATAAAAAGGAAAAATAAAAATAAAATCAATAATGTAGGGAACTATGATAGAGGATTAATTAATTTTATAATTCAAAGATCATTAAATATCAATGAATTCGATCAATAAAAACTATAATATTGAATTTATTTCATTGAATATTATTTCGGTAGATTGGTCACAACATAATTATTTATCTGTTTCACTTTATTTAAAATACTAAAAATTAATTAATATTAATAAAGAATGATTTTATTATAACTATTATTATATAATATTAAATATTTTTCAAGGGACAAGGAATTAATTATAATTTTTTATAAGGGGAGATGAAATAAGCTCACATTATCTTTTTTCGAAAAAAAATGATATTTCTCATTGATATAAGGTCTTGGAAAACATATCTAAAAGAAAATGGTAATATTAAATTTATAATATATTATTCAATTTTTATGAAATCTCAAATGGGATAAGATAAATTCATGTGATACATGTGAAAAATGAAAACAATGAATTGAATTCATAAAAGGGTTGTAATTTTTATTTGATGGAAACATAATTGATTTGTTCCAATGTTTTTGGAAAAATATGATGGAATTTAAGAAAATGGCGATAATTATTGTGTTTTTTTGTTGATGAATTCACATAAATTATTTTTGTGAAATTCATATTGAAAAATATTGATTCTTAAAAATGTTAAATAAATATAAATTATTTCAAAATATTATTGTTTCCTGCAAAGAAAAGGTTTAGTTTTTTCAATAACCCTAAGTAATGAAATGTAATATAATCATAATATCATTAATTTTATGTTATAAGATATATGTTTTATTTTTAAAATACTTGTAATCAAAATTTTGTTTATAAATAGAAGAATATATTCTTGGTGAACATAAATGGAACTATGATGACTGAGTATGAGAATTTATGGTACATTTAGAGCCAAGAAATATCAATAGTGAGACATGAAAAATCACTATCTATTGAGGTATAATTTATAAATGAAACCATGTGAAATTTGGTAAAACACCAAAATTAAATTGTCTTATATTATTCATAATTCCATTTTTGATCAAGGTAAAATTGATGAATAATAAAAAAATTGATGACTTAGTGTACGATGGAATATTTATTAGGTATACTCAAAATTGAAGATATTTCTTTTTGTATGGTGATACTATTTTATTATTACTTATGGTTATAATATCAACGTTAATGATGCATTAAATCATGAAGAATTGATTAATATAGATAATTCAATTAAAAAATAGATGTTTGGATCATTAAATAAAATGATGAAAATTATGATATGACCAGTGAAATTAATATTGATGATGATCCTTCCATATAGAATACAAATGAGAATGATATGGTTGAATAAAATAATTTTATTCTTTAAAAAATTTAAAAAATAAAATCATAAATGGATAAAAGAATTAAATATTGAAAATTTGAAGAAAAAAATAGATAGAAAAACCTATAGATTTATTTCAAAATTTGATTCAGGGTTTATTTAGGAAGACCCCAAACACAAGAAATGGGATATTTATAGGAAAAAAGGTCTTAATAAAATAATAACAAAAAATATGACACAAGAGCTCATTCCAAGTATGATTGCGTTGAATATAATAGTAAGAGGATGCTTTTTTTGCAATAAACAAAAAATAAATGAGAAGATTTATGGAATTGCGAATTAATTGTATGAAAATTTAATAAAAAATATTATTTGAAATAATTTAATGATAATCTTCCTCCTCTTCCATGACTAGAAACTATCAAAAATTTTCATTCAATTTTTTTCACAATTAAGATAAAATATTATCAAAATGGATGTAAAATTGTCATTCATAAATATTGATCATAACAAATAGGGGTAAACAATATAATTAAAAGTATTTTCACTTTATAGGGATAAAAATACCATATGAAAGTTTTATAATTCAATCAATGATATAAATAAAGAACCTATATTCTTGGTTCCTGAAGTAAGAACGGTTCATAAAAAGATATAATTTCAAGAAATTCTTGGTGTAGAAAAATTATACCTAAATTTAAAATAATATAACACAACGTTTATAAATAAATCATGATATTTATAATTTTTCTTGATAGATAATTCTAATGTTGTTTAATATTTTTTAAAAAAATAAATTGTTTTAAAAAATTGATTCTAGGTGAGGGAACATTATATTTGGGATTCAAAATTAACCAAAATTCTATAATAATAATTATCCAAAAGGATAAATATTATAAACCATTATAAAGATTCTTTAGTATAGAAGATTAAAAGGATTTATGAAATCATATCTTAATAGGTAAAAAATTTATTAAGGGTGATGATGGAATATTTATAAATTTATGAAATTATATATTACTGAGTCAAAGAATGATGTATATTTAATTATGAAGTAATGTAGTACTTTCAATTATATTTTTTATAATATGAAAAACTAGTCTAAATGAATTCTATCCTAAAATTATAATGGAACCACAAGATATGTGGGAGGGAAACTGAATATGGTACTATCTAAGATAATGGAAAACAATATCATTTTTATATCTATACTAATGAGGATTGGGAAACTAATGTGGATGATATTAAGTCCGCCTTATGATATGAATTAATTGTCAAAGGAATACATGTTTTATGGAATGATAATAATTAATACATTGCTAGATTGGTCAAGACTAAGGATAAATATGATATTTCATAAAAAAATTCTAAAAAATGATGCTTATGAAATATGTAATTCTTGCTATTGGAGTTAATATTGTATTTCCTCAAACTATTGAACGTTAAAATAAAAATTCAATTAACTTATCAAAAAATTTAATAAAAAAATTCATTCTGAAAAGATATTGATATTAAATATTATTTCATCTTATATATGTTTGATAAAAGAGAGATAAACTTGGAATTTATTTATATAAATATTTATACCGATATTAAATATAATTCCATCCCATATATGATGTATAAATAAGACATATAATTGGAATTTATTTCTATAAAACTTTATAAATTTGTCATTTTAACAAATTCAATGTTAAAAGAGTCATTTATATATTTGAGAGTGATGTTGGTAGTTCCACATCTCCAAAAATAAAAATGATCATTTTTTATTTCTAATATTTAGTAATTTAGATCATGTTTCAAAATTTGGTTAAAAAAATATTTGATGTTAACAGCTATTAAATTTGAGAGACAATCTTTTAGATAATGTGCATAAAGGGAGATAGATAAATTTGATATGAATTTTTTTTTGTCGAGGAGTATTTTTGAATAATTATTTCAAAAAATAATGTTTTGATATTTAATGTATAATTTATAAATGATTATTGAGGTGTTTTAAAAGAAATTGAATTCTTATTTTAAGATCCCAATTTTTCGCCCCGGTATTGATCCTCTAAATCATTTTGTAATTATTTTTTGGGACCTAAATTAGATTTATAGTGAGTTAGAGAAGGTCCCAAGGGTGTTTGATGATTATTTGGAGCTTGAAACCCATATTTGTTTAAAAAATGGACCTATCATATGGTTAGAGTAAACAGTGTAGAAAGAACACATGGTTAGGTCAAACTGTGTAGATGGTCTGCATTTTGAAAAAATCCATCTTGAAAGGTTGGTGCACGGTTTTTCTAACAGTGTGGCCTAGCTGTGAAACACCCCCATCTTCCCTGGTTACACATGCATGGTTTGCACACAATTTTGCAAACCATTTCGACAAACTGTGCATAGGCTAAATTTTAGGGTAGTTTTACCTTTTTCCCTTAATGATCTAATTAAGCCTCCTATTTCCTCCTAATCTTTATTCCTATGAGATTATCATTTATTTCTCCCCTTTTAGATATTTTTTAAGACCTAATATACAGATTGAAAGATCTATTTCATCTGGGATCTGATCGAGATTTCATTCATTACGTTGGATGCGCAACAGTATGTACTCGAGTTCATTTAAGCCTTCATTTTTCTCTCTTTCTATAGACCTAGTTATCGATTTGTGAGTGTTTTTCCACTTTTCTCACATCCAATTCATTCTAAGATTAATAATAGGACTATATCATAGGAGGATAGTCATACCACCCTATGATAGGTATTCTATAACTCATACTTCAAGTTCATTGACTTTCAAATTGTTGTGTGGGGACACAAATTCCATTGGGTATTGTTTATTGAATTTACATGATTTTCTTATACTATTTACAACTTTATGGTTATGATCTTTCCAAATATGTGATTAATGGTTGGTGGTTACACCCACAATTCCCATCATCCCATGTAGGATGATATATTGTAGTTGAGTTTTAAGTGTTGTGACACTTTTGATCCATCATTCAGATGTGCTTGAGCTTGACCACACTAATGGTAGGACTCCTTATAATAAATTTTTATTTAGTCATGTAACGGTGAATGAAAAGTACCATGTCACTTACACTTGACTGGTATACGGTAAGTGCATCAATTTGATAACTAAATGTGAACGGAAAATTGAAAAGTATACTAAGTGTATAACTTGAACAGATTAATTGTGAATAAATTATAGGTTTGATGTCCGTAGTACCCCTTACCACATTAATGTAAAGTAACAAAATGGACCTTAATTATTGAATTTTATTTTAATGGATTTAATAATGGTTTCATTATACTTGGCCTTTTCAAACTAATGAGATGAAAGGCTTGAACCAAATAGACTAATTGATACATTATGATTTGTTTAAAAGGATTCATGCTACATGAACATATCACACTAATTAGATAAATGTCTTGAACCAAATGAAATATTACGTGACTTCATTATTAAACAGGAGTGTCTTGGCTTGAGGTCGCCTTGGATTCTTATTGGGTAATGCCTTGAGCACTCGGAAATCCAATTCAAATCCAAGGATGCATCTTTCTTAGGTTGAGACCCACCCAGATGCATATCCTTGTATATTTTTAGATTCCTAGTATGACACCATAGGATAACTCACATAGTATCAAAGGATTCCATGGATACTCTCCTTGGATCCAACATTTATAGTTAGTTTTCATGGTTAATGCCCATATGTAATTGTCACACCATATCCCCATTTTACCTTGGATTATCACATTAGATTCAATTGGAATTTTATTTTGGAAAGCCTTGGACTACAATCCTGGGATTACACTCTTACCCTTATCTAGACCTACTTACTACTGAGTTTTAAACCCTTGAGGTCTAGGTTACCTTGGTGAATTCCATGGAACCACTTCTTGTTAACTGTCAATTATAGTTTCCTTATTATATCTTGGAACCATTACTATTGAAAATGTGTCGTAGATCTATAAATTGGTACAATAAAATAAGGAATTGGTTATATGTTCAGACACCATCCAAGGGATAAATCAGGTACTTAGGTATTTAGTTACATTGTATTTCTGTACTTTATATATTGTGCAAGAGCACTATTACTTTTCCATTACTCGGTCCAGATGTTATATACAACATTGTTGGTGTCCCACTAAGATTTATCTCACACCCTCTCTAGGTTCCCTTTAGTACCCAAGGATGATTACATGTATACAAGTGTTGAAAAAGGGAAGTATGCATCTTAAAACACATGATTTCTTGCTATTTAAGATGGATCTTGAAAGAAAATGACCTAGCAGGATCTCAGGATTCTTGGGACAATTATTTAATTTCTATTATACTTTTGTGGAGCATGTTATTCCTTCTATCTTGTATCCATGTTTTTTTATTTTTCTAGTGACATGACATATCTTCATTAGTTTTTCTAGTTGATACAATTATTGTTATCCTTCTTCATTTGTTTAATTTGAATGATTATTCTGTTTACTTATATTTCCTCTGATATTTACTGATGTTTATATTTATCTAATGTGATGCACTCTGGTAAAGAGGTCATAGTCTCCCCACAGACACACCGCAATCCATTGCTTCTAGTCGGAAGCCTCTGGCGATTGGGGAGATGTGCTTGATGCCATGTGACCCACGAGGCTCAGGGAACCTATTAAGTGGTATCCGGGTCTGGGACATCCCAAAGTGGAATCAGAGGGGTTCATTTCTTAATTTACTCTTTGGATAAAATAGTCATAAGATTAGAAACACATAAAACACAGGAATAAGATGTTCTTGGGTGTCACAAACCCTTGTTTTGGGTAAAATCCAAGTTACCTAAATTATAATTTTTGTTTTGGTTTTTCCTATTATAGTTGATATCATCTCAACATTGGGTGATGCACATGTTGTGTAAGGTTCTGGATTATTATTCTGATTGAAAATTTAATCTCATCTTTTTCCTGATGATATGAGTTAAAGGATCTTTGTTACATGCATCATTATTATCACCTATAATTCTCATGTCATGCATATTTCCATGCCATATTGGTGAATTTAACTACTTGCATTTCTTGATATTCCTAGGATTGTTGAGTGATGCTATGACAGTTGGATTATTCATGTATTACTCTTGGTTGTGATTGAGTGATTTCTTCATAAAATTCACGAGGTCTTATGGGACCTCATGGGTTGGGATGTGTAATTCACCGATTTGATCCAATATGATATAAATAAATCGGTGTTGTTTTAATTGATAAGTTTTATGAACAATAATTAAATTATAATGTAAATAAATTATAAATTAAAACATAAATTATAATATTAAATGGTTTCATGTCCTTATCTTGCATTATCATGTTTATGAAAGCTAAATGAGAGAACATGGTAATTAAATGTAAAATGAAATGAAACTTATACTTGAACACTTACATGTACTAAGCTGTTTAAGAGGGTAGTTGGGGTAGTATACCTTATATAGTTATCTTTTTTTGTTTAGCTTCCATAAGTGATTCTATATTTATAGTAATAGCATGTTTTGATGAGTGTGCTTGGAATTTGTAGACTAATTCAGCCACTACTTCTTTATATCATATGCTAGGAATGTGGTGATGATCATGATCTAGATGTGGTGGAACCTAAGATCCTAGTCTTACCTCTAGAAGTGGAAAATCCGGCACTGCCTGTTGTACCTAATAGGGGAATGGATACCCATGTTTGTGATAGTTTAATATGTATAATTCATTCCATGAATGGAGCTCCATGAGTTTCACCTATGATGGATGATCTGACTCAGGAGTTCCACCTGCGGCATCCTTCTACATTCTCGTAGGATGGAATTCCACAGGATACTGATTCCTGGATAGAAGCCACTCTATCTATCATTAATCAAATTAAGAAGCATCTAAAGTGGAGGGTCAAGAATTCCACATACATGCTTTGGGATTTTTCCAGGAATTGTTGGGATGTCATTACCCATGATGGTCATCATCAGGGAATGTTATGGGTTAATTTACATACTGCATTCTATGATTAATTCATTCCTCAGAAGCAGATAGCTGACATTGACAAAAAGTTCATGCATCTCGAGTAGGGTTCTAAGTCAATTATGGAATATTCAACACGTTTCATATAGTTGAAGTTATTTTCACCGCTTCTAACTAGTGATGAGCATTTAAATTTTAAATGTTTTGAGGATGGGATTCAGTACGCCATCCAAATTCTAGTGATTTTATTTATCCTGCCTACTTTTTCTACAATAATCAATTAGGTTCCTATCACTAAGTGCGGCCTGAGGGATGAAAATAGAAACAATCATAGAGGATCAATGTCACAAATTCCTATAATTATCTTAATTGAAGAAAACATTCCATTGATTTTTCTCATTGGGGAAGTAGAAACCAGAGTGCCCATTTTGATATCTCTATAGTGTGTCATTAGTGAGGATGATGTAATCACATAAATTCCCTTTGTGATATATTACTAATGGAGTGTCAGTCTTGTGGTCATATGGGGAATCTTCAACATTTCCATAGGACCATTCCACCATCCTCGAGTGGATAAGTATTCGTGCCAGCTCCACCTTCAGGAGAGGTTTATTTTATGCCACTTTAGGTAGGGAGTTGGAATAGCACAGACAGGACTGGCCGAGGAGGAAGTCGTGGCCATGGTAGCTAGAAACCTGATCACCAATAGCAACAACATAGCAGTTATGGTCGTAGTAGTCCAGCTATTTCACATGGCCATAGATTAGTCCAGTTGTACGCACTGTAGCTGATACATGAGGATCAGGCTACATGACCAATTGAAGTATGGTGTATTATTATAGTGGTATCTACTATATTATCTTATTTATTTGATACAGGTTCTTTGAAATCTTTTGTTACTATTTCAATCATGGAAAGTCTCAGACTGGAGATGCAATATTACTATCGTGTAATGACCCTAGATACACTGTTAGGGGTATGAACAGAGGGAATATTATAGTACAAAGACTATCCCCTAAAATTATACAATTACCCTTTCTTATGAAACCTCTTTGTTCTCAATATGAAGGCATTCTATATCATACTATGGATGGACTGGTTGGTTCAGTATCACACTTTTTTATTCTGCTATTGCCACATGGTATTGTTTACATCACTAGAGGGTAGCAGTTATCTACATAATGGTGAGTGGGATGTCCAAAAAATGGTAGAGAGGGACCAGAGCATCAGGGGATAGGTGGAGTGACTGGCCAGATAGAAAATATCTTCATGGAGGATCAAGGTTTATGATAATATGATTTCCCTCCAGTAGTTGATAATTTCATGGATGTATTTTTCATTGATTTTTCAGTATTACTTATTCAAAGAGAGGTATAGTTTATGATTGATCTTGTTCCAAGAGTATCTCTAGTGTCCATTCCTCTGTATAGGATGGAACCTACTGAGCTCCAAGATATAAATAGGTAGTTAGAGGCTTTAAAATCCAAAGGTTTTATCCAGACCAATACATCTTCTTTGGGTTCAAACATGATTTTATCTAAGAAGGAGGATGGAACATTACATGAATGTGTGGATTACAGAAGTTTGAACCAACTTATGGAGAAGAAACGATATCCACTACCTCGAATAGATTATATCTTTGACCAGATCTAAGGATCTAGGGTCTTCTCTATGATAAAACTAAGACCGGTTTATCATCAGGTGTGAGTTAGGTCATCCAACATACCGCATAAAACATTTCTTAGAAGGTATGGTCTGTATGAGTACCTAATTATACCATTCATTCTTACTAATGCACCCACTATTTTCATGAAGCTGATGAATAGGGTGTTCCACTCTTATTTGGAATCTTTTTTCATAGTCTTTATGGAAAAACCTTGGTGTATTATCACACTCGTAGAGACCATGCCAATCATCTTGAAATCATTATGAGTACACTAATACAACAACATCTTTACACTAATCTTGCTAAGTTCCACTTCTAGATTGATAAAGTTCACTTATTAAGTCATATCTTATAAGAATCAGGTGTATCTGTTGACCCAAAAAGGTTAGTGATGTAGTTTCTTGGGAGAATCCGAAGAACTTGTTTGATATACAGTGTTTCTTGGGGTCTGATGGATATTACAGAAATTTCATAAAAGACTTATCATGTATTTCTTCACCACTTAATGGTATTAAGAATAAGGGTCTCAGGTTCCATTAGTCAGAGGAGTGAGAGAAAGCCTTTCAGAAGCTGAAATTGAGGTTTGTCTCAACACATATTCTGACTCTTCCAGAACTAGGCATAGGTTATACTATCTTATGTGATTAATCAATCATACTGATGCATGAGAACATGGTCATTACATATGGATCTCAGTATTTGAGGCCTCATGAGACAAACAACCTAATGCATGACCTTGATCTAGTAGTCGTTCTTCATGCCTTATGCTACTGGAGACATTATCTATTGGGTGAGCGATATGTAGTGTATATGGACCAATATATTCTTAAATATATCTTTTCACTGTGTAACTTGAACCTCAGATAGTGGAGATGTGTAAAATATTATCAATACTTTGATTTTGAGCTTGCCTATATGTGTAGAAAGGGAAATGTGGCTGCAGATATGCTGAGCTGGAAAACTCAATCATAGGCCATATGGGATTCCACTGATAAATGAAAATTAATAGTCATTTTATCTAAGCTACATCTAGAGTTTCCTGATAGTAAAAAATATTATTATATCTCATCTTTGTCAGTTACCTATTCCATCATTGAGATGTTGAAAAGTGGAACGTTTTTAAATCTGGAAGGATTGGTTCTCTGTGAAAGTATATTAGGAGATAAACCACCTCCAGATTTGTCTATGGATAGAGATGAAAATTTTCAAATTCATGGTTGTGTCTGGGTTCCTAAAGATATAAGAGAGGAGTTAATGCAAGAGTCCCATGATTCTCAGTGGGCAGTTCATTTAGGCATCTCCAAGATGTATCGAAATATGATATAGTAGTATTGGTGGCCTAGGATGAAATATTAGATATCAACCTTTATCACTAGGTTTTCCACCTATCATCAAGATAATGCGGAGCACCAAAGACCCACATGTTTCTTTATACTACATCCAGTCAAAAAACGAAAATGAGAAGTTTTTTCCAAGGACATTGTAGTCGGTTTTCATAATTCTCATAGAGGTAGTGACATTATGTTGGTTTTTATTGACAGAATAATGAAAGTGGATCACTGCATACCTATTCATGATAATTTCTTAGTTGATGAGCTGGGAAGACTATATTTCTGTGAGATCATATGACTACATGGGGTCCCAAGTACTATAATTTCAGATAGGGATGATCATTTCATTTCATGGTTCTATACGGTATTACAAAAAACTATGGTAACACAATTTCTTCTAAGAAAAAATGTTCCTTTAAGAATAATGGACAATAAAAACACATGATACAGGTTCTAGAGGATATGCTTTGATCATCTTTCCTTGATTTCAGTGTTTCTTAGGAGAAGCATATCCATATATTTGAGTTTTCCTATAATAATATATTTTAGGTCATAATTCAGAAGGATATTTTTGAATCCTTGTATGGTATGTCTTTATGTTCACCACTGTACTTTCTAGAGGTAGGTGATGCAACCCTACTAGGTCCTCGTCTTGTTCAGGTGACTTCATAAGAGGTTCAACTGATCAGAAAGTGTGTGAATACTACTTAGTCTAGATAGAAATATTATGTCGATCACCACCACCGACCTCTAGAGTTTGAGGTCCTAGATCATGTCTTCTTTCAGGTATCACCTTGGCTTGGGAATAGATGGTTAGGAAAATGAAGGAATTTGTCGCCTCATTGTATAGGGTTGTTTGAGATTCTAGAGAGAGTCGGGTCGGTAGCCTATTAGTTTCTAGTACCTCAAATGTACCATTCCATGCATGAAATATTACATGTTTCATATCTTATCCAATATCATAGGGACCCACCTCATAACTTCAATCCTAAGAAAGATGAGTTATATGTCTATGCTACCATTGAGAAGTATCCTAGACGCATCATTTACTAGAGAAAAAAGGCACTCAGAGGCAGGCAAGTACCTCTAGTATGGTTGATATGGTAGCACGACCATGTCATGGATGATACATGGGATCAGGAGGCCATCGTACATGCTCAATGACTAATGTCATTCTCAGAAAGTGTTTTTCCACCCTAGGAAGGTTATCTCGGTGATGAGTTATTTTTAGGGGAAGTACTATATGGACCTAGTTTTTTCACCCAGGTATACATTTCAGTCTAATTATATATTTTGTACCTAAATTGGATTCCTAGTAATTTAGAGAAGGTACGAAAGGTGTCCAAGGATTTTTTAGAGACTGAAAACCATATTTTTTGGACAATGTTCATGTTGCATGGTTAGAGTAAAATGTGCAGAAAGGGAGATTAGGTAGATGAAACCGTGTGGATGGTCTACATTTCAAGCAAAGAAATATCACATAATTGGAAAATTGTTTCTCAAACCATGTGGCCTAACCATGTAGAGTACCATCTTCCCTAGGTACCCATATAGGGTTTGCATGTGGTTTTTAAAAACGTAGGGACATCATATGCACAAGTTAATTTTTTGGTTAATTTTACCTTTTCCCCTTAACCATATAATTAACCCTCCTAATTCATCCTATTCCAAATTCTTAAAAGATTATCCTTCATTTCTCCCCTTTTGAATCTTCTTGATGTCCTATGCTAGGGATCTAAAGATCTCTTTCGTTTCGGATCCGATCAAGATTACCTTAATCACATTGGATGTGCAATGGTATGTACTCGAGTATGATTTAGACTTTCTTCTTATCCCTTACTCTCAACCTAGTTATCAAGGTGGGAATATTTCTCCATTTTTATAAGATCTACTCTATTCTAAGATAAATTAGGGGATGATATCGGAGGAGGATAGTCATGCGACCTTAAGGTAGGTGGTTTATAACTCATCACTCATGTTCTTTGATTTTTTAATTGTTGTGTGGTACCCACAGTTTTTATCATGTTCCATTTATTAAATTAATATGCCATGATTATAAAATATAGAACCATATTGTTATTCTATTTCTAAATATGTGATTAGCGGTCCATGGTTATGCCCACAACGCTGAACATCCCATGTAGAATGATATGCCAATGTTTGGTTTTTTGTGTTGTGACACTTTTGAGCCATCGTTCAGATGTGCTCGAGCATGCACACACTAATGGTAAGAATACTTATAATAAATTCATGTTAAATCATGTAATAGTGAATAGAAAGTACCGTTTAACTTACAATTTACCCTACTAAGGTAATTTCATCAATTTTATAACTAAATGTGAAAGGGAAATTTGAAAGTATACTACGTATATGACTTGACCAGATTAAATGTAAATAAATAATAGGTTTCATGTATGTAGCACTCATTACCACATTAATGGAAGGTAATAGAATGGAAATTAATTATTGAATATTCCTTAAATGTATTTAATAAAGGTTTCATGCTACTTTGACTTTTTACCCTAATGAAATTCAAGGATTGAACAAAGTGGAATTATTGATTAATTGTGATTTGATTAAAAGGTTGTGTGCTACTTCACCTTATCACACTAATGAAATTAAAGGATTAAACCATATGAAATATTAAATGAATTAATTATTAAACAAGAGTGGCCTGACTCGATCTCTCCTTGTATTCTTATTAGGGAATTCCTTAAGCACTTAGAAACCCCATTTGGATTTAGGGGTGCAGCTTACTTAGGTTGAAACCCACCTAGATCCCGATACTTGACTATTTTTTTATGCATGGTATTAAACCATAGTATCCATCACATAGGATACCATGAATATACTCCTTGGATCCACTATTGGAAAGTAGGTTCCATGGTTAAAGCTCATTCACTACTTAGCCCTGCTTTACCTTGGATGATCACCTTGGATTTGGTAGGAATATTATTGTGTGGAAATCCTTGGAATATGATCATTTTATTAAACTCTTACCCATATCTAGACCCATTTAAGACAGAGTTAGAGACCCCTAAGGTCTAGGTTTCCTTGAATAATTCCATGGAACCACTTCTTATTAACTATAAATTATGTTTTCCTTATAACAACTTGGAACATTCACCATTGAAAATTTGCACTAATTTATAAATTGGTATAGTCAAATAAAGACATGGTTATATGTTCAAACACTAGTCGAGGGATACAACATGTACTTGGGTATTTAGTTACATTATACTGTTTTATTCTTTATATGCAAACCTATATACTGTTACATTTCCATTACATGGGCCGAATTTTATAGACACCATTGGTGGGGGCCATTGAGATTTATCTCACACCCTTATCGGACACCATTTGGTACCCATGGTATGTTATATGTATACAAGTGTGGATGAAGGGAAGCATACAACTTCAAACACTTTATTTCATTTTCTTTAGAATGGAGCATGATAGAAAATAACCAAGACATAGCTCAAGATACTTGGGGAAGTAATTTTATTTTTGTTATGCATTTTTGGAACATGTTATGCCTAATATATTATATCCGTGTTTTCTAGTTTTCTAGTCACATGAAATATTATTATCAGTTTTTCCTGTTGATATAGTTACTGTTATCCTTTTTAATTTAATTTTTTTATCTTCTTCCGTTGTTTAATTATATGGCTTGCAGTATTTACCTCTATTTACATTTATCCACTATATTGAACTTTGTTAATGAGGACAAAATCTTCCCACAAGAAACACCCTAGTCCCTCGCTGTTAGTCAGAAGGCTATAGGGTTTGGGAATATGCGCTTGAGGCCATGTGACCCACCAGGAAGGAGGAACCTATTATGTGGCATCTGGGTCCAAGATGTCACACTTAATACCAAGGGATGGGGTTATTTAATAAATAACACACTTTCACATGGTGTGGTATCTAAACAATATTAAATTTAGTTCAATATGAACTTAATTTGAACATGTTTCTTATTTCATAATTTTTTTCAAGATATACATGATTCATTTAATTTATATTGATACCATGCATAAAATTTTGAATCCTTGAAAATGTATTTAAATATGTACCATTAGAATTTGTGTATTATATGATCATTAGAGAAGTTTTTTCTTAAATATAAAAAATAACATCATGGAAGACATCATTACATCTTGGCTTGTAGAGTTAAAGTGAATGAAATTCTATTTTTAGTAGAGGTTATTTTTTTTATATTTTTTTTAGTAAATCAATTTGAGAATTTATTGAGAGTGATTTTCAAATAAAAATTTAGATATATTTTGATACATATTAGCACTAAGAAGTAGTGATCCACTCAATACTATTTTTGAGATTGAACAATTCTTTTTCTTGTTCTTTCACCTCCTTATTCATTATTGGGGGGTGGGTGTCTTCCAAATATTTTTTTCCTTTCTTATCATTATGGATGATAATTTTAGTATGATTATAGAAAAATTTATGGCATAAATAAATTGTTTATATGTTTTTTAGCAGAAATATCCATAAATCACAACAAAAAAAATATAGAAGTCTAAAATATTTGGGAGATTAGATATGTAATAAATAAATATAAAAGTAAAAAAAACACAATTATTTTGATCTCCATAATGTTATCTTAAATACCTTAATTTTTTTATTAGTGTGAATCTTACTCTTGAGACATAAATTAAAAGAAATATTGAGCCTATAAATCCTTATAATGGAAAAATAATAATTATGAAATATAATATATGAGTTAAGAGGTATAACATCGTATAATAAAAGAAGAAGATTATATATAATAATAAGGATAAATAGAATAAATAAGATAATATCATGTTATCCATAAATCATTAGAATTGAAATAAGAATAAAATATATCATCATAACATAAGTCAATACTTATTTCCAAGGCATCATAACATAGTGTGCTTGGCTAACTACATGTGCAACATACATGGTATCTCATGAGATGTAAGCATTACCAAATAAATTTATGACACATATAATTATAAGACCAACTATCACATTATAAAATATTTATTCATATGTGTCCCTAAATAATTGAAATCATATGTAATCATAACTATGAGAAAGCCCATGAGAATGTAATGAGTTACATAACCATAACATAAAGAACAATAGAATGAAGAATCATCAAGATTATAATGAAAATAAGTGATTAAGGAATTCATTATATTCCAAAATGAGTAAAAAATAAGATAATGGTAATATATATCTCAAGTGAAGTAAAAATAATAAGAATGGTATAGATAATTATGTTTAGAAATGATCCTCTTGGTTAATGTTTTTATGAAAATGGTAAAGGACCATTAGAGAAGGTTAGAACATTGTGTTTTCCATAAAACCAAAACTGGGCGAGTATAGTTTTTAATAAAATTGTTATTATTTTTTCAAATAATTAAATATAAATGTATTTAAAATAATTATACATGAAAAATAATAAAAGTTATAAATTTTCCCTTTAATTTAGTTTGTTTAAAAAAATACTTATAAGGGAGAATGAAAGGCACATATAAATCAACAAAAAATAGAAAATAAAATAGTTAAATATATATAATAAATATACATATAAAATATGTAAGAATCTCATGTCTATATGATATAGAAAAAGAGTGGGAATGAGAGATAAAGTGTAACCCAAAAGGAAAAAGTGGCTTGTTTGGGAGTTCCCTTGCCTTAGGACCTGACTCGATTAGAATGTGCATCTAACCTCTTGAGTAATATAATTAAAATGGTTCAATAATTTATTTCATAACTTTTTTTTATATATTTTTAATTTATAATTTTTTTTATATTTATTTTTAACATTTTATTAAGGAATTATGTTCATGTTCACCATTTTAATGATATTTGTTTCATGGATCCAAGGTGGCATATGTTTATTGATAATGATGGAATTTATTATAAAATGAGTCTATAACACTGAAATTGTGATTAAATGATGTTCATTTAATATAAAATTTTCAAATGTGACTAAATATTATAAATCATTCATATAGATTTAGGGTTTATTGATTATAAATGTTATTGTTTATTGGTTTGTTCAATTATGTAGTTTTACCAGCTATTAAGAAATTATTTTTTATTTGGTCTTATGATTATTTACCCATTACTATATATGAATAATATTATATTATAATTATTATGTATAAATTTAACCATAAAATAGTTCATTATAACTATCCATCAATGTGGTAATAGTTATTTAAAAACAATATACCTACAAGAAGATATATTGACCATGGATATGTGTTTGTTTTTAAATCATCTATTGTGATATTATATTGGTTCAATATTAATACTAAAATAGAAAAATATCATATATTTTATTACAGCGAACTCATAATTCAAATTTATTGGGCAGAATAAGAAGATATAATGGAATTTAAATGAAAAAAAGGATACTATGAGTTTTTACCATACTCCTTAGAATGGCTCCTTTTATAATTTAATTATATATTATAAGGGTGTTATTTTTCTATAAATAAAACCTTTATAATTTTTATAAAAGAGTTTATAATTTATTTTTTATAGTTTGAACAGACTAATAAAATTAAACTAGGAGGATATGATGGGTGATGAAGGGTGGTATTTACAAAGGAATGAGAGGGGTATTTGAGAATAAAACATTAGTATAAAATATTATATATTCAAATAGTGATAAAATTGTTAGTTATTACTAAGTTTATTGTTATTTAACATTAAATTGGACCTTATAATAATTACTTAACTTATAGAAACCTAAAAAATTCACATATATGCACTATTATAAAATATGGTACTTATAGAATATTTTTTCTCTTCACCTACATATTTTAAAAAACATTATAAAAAAACAAAACTATAAAAACTTTTATGTGGTTTTATTCCAAAAATAATACAATTTTCATTAAAATAATTTTTTATGATCTATAAATTTAATTTTTTAATAAAATCATTAATTTTTGAAAACCAAGAGTTTTTATGATGAGATCAATTTTCCAACCATTAGAAAAAAAATTCATGTTTTTTAAAAATTGTATTATAATTTATATGAAAATATATAATGTTTTTTAAAACCAATTTATTGAAATAAAATATAATTTTAACATTTTAAATTTTACCAAAGAAATGAATTTTAATGAAAATAAAACATATTTTTCCCAAAAAATAAATTAATTATTTCTTTTTGTGTACTATTTATTTTTTAATATTTGAAACTTTTATTTGATTATTTTATGATATATTTTTGTTTAATAAGATAGTTAAATATTACTTTACTATTCTATTTGTAATGTCACTATTCTAAAAAACATATTTCTTTTTGAATATTCTGGTTACTATTCTAATATTCATATTTCAAACTATTATATAACCTTGACACATCCTATAAATACCTCTTGTATTCTTTATTCACTATAATTCCTCTCAAGTTTATATATTATTAATTTAAAAAAATAGTTACATAAATAATATTTTGTTTTCTTTTTTACAATGCAATTCACATCCATGATACTTTTTAGGGACTATGATATACAAAAAAATCAATTTCCAGTTTAATTATTTACTCTTTATTATTTTCATATTATACTATTTTCAATTATATATATTATATTCATAATTTAAATGTAATTTTATATATTAGTGTAATAAAATAGTTTTTGATTTTGTTATGGGGAGCATTACACATTATGTGTAAGTAACATACTTCTATATTGAGATGGAGATTTCATATAGAAGAAGTTTGGGTCATTACATTATTCTCCCATTTAGAAATTTCAACCTTGAAATTTCATTTCACACTCTAAGATGATAATATTTGAGGTAAATTCGATTCCATTTCTTCCATTTGTTCACATGTTCTTACTTCATATATATGATTTCACCAAATTTCTTTGACAAGGTTAGTTTTTTTCATAACTCTAATACTATAATCAATTATCTTCACCAGACACTCCTCATAAGAGAGATCATTATACAACTATATCACTTATGAATTCCATACATGTGAATGATTTTTCATGTAGATCCTTTATAGGGATACATGGAACCTGACATGAACTTGAGAAAATTTTTTGGGAGTGTTAATAGTAAATCCATAGCTCCAATGTGATCAAGAACCTCAAAGGATCCAATGAATATAGGAAATTAATTTCCAATCTTCAAAAACCTCATAACTCTCTTCCAAATAGATATACTGAGGAATACTTCATCTCTATCATGAAAATATAAATCTCATTGACAATTGTCATTATATATCTTATATTGACTCTTTTCAACATTGATATGTTGTGGAATGGATTTTACTATATTTTCCATTTATTCAGCCAGTGAGGGTCCAAATAGCTTATTTTCCCCAACCTCATCCCAATAAGTTGGAGTGTATTTCATCCCATAGAGGACTTTGAAAAGACCCATCTGGACATATGTGAGGTAGCTCTTGTATTATGCGATATCAACTAGAGGAATATATTGATCCCATAATCCATTGAAGTCCATAGATATAGATCTGAACATTCCTTCTAGTGTTTAAATAATCCTTTCTAGTTGACCATATTTCTGAGGATGATATGTCATAATAAATTTCAAATCCATGTTCAAGGTATGTTGAATAATTTTCTAGAACATTAAAGTGAACCTTGGATATTGATATGATATAATTGATAGTGTTTCCTACAGCCACACCAATTTTATAATATATATCTTTGTAATTTGATCAAGTGATAAGTCCTATCAAATAGAGAATAAGTTAGTGTTATTTGTAATATTGTTCACTATAAACCAAATATAACTTTTTCCCTTTTCTTTATTCAGAATACCCATGAAAATGCCTTTTTGGTTTTTCCCCCATGTCTATATAGGTATCTGTAATTGTTGAATCATCCCCTTGAATTTTTTTTCTTTATTTCATCACTTGTTGGATTACCAAGGATATTAATTTATATTTAGAAATATTCTTATTTATATTATTCCAATTGTAGTGATCTTATAGAAATTTTTACATCATTGGGAATTCTAGTTTTATAGAGAATGTTGTGCTATGATTATCATCCAGTAACTTCTTATTTATCTCATGATCTAATGCTATATATAGTACCCAAACATAATTTTGTAGTAACTCTTAGAGGGTGGTGGTGAATCAGTTTTACCTTTTTATTTAATTCATTTACCCTTTTATATTCCACTCTAAAGATTCAAAACTATATTATCATTTGCGATATATATATATATATGGATATATTTATGATAACCAAACACACAATTTCCAGAAGTAAATTAGTAAATAAAGGAAGAGATCAATACACAATATTTTTATAAAGTTTTCCCCTAGTGTGTGAATACATCCATACTATGTTCAGGTCGAGTCTTAGACATTTATATCCACTATATTACTAATGTAAATAAAATAATCTATCTTCATAAAATCCCCTTCTGTCTCCGAAAAGTTTCACATTCACCTAACTGGATTCGTTTTACTACCACCTACCGGTTTATAAAGGTTCTTCAAAGAATAATTAATGAACATAACTATAATCTTCAACAACCAAAGTATAAAATTCAATCATTTTATTCAAGTCAGTCACTTTTTGTAACTAATCATTTAGATCTTATTCATTATCATAATTTAAAGACTTCCTCTACTCAATATTATTCTTTATAATATTTGATAAATAGTATCTAAATAAAAAATAAATGGTTTCTACCTTACTTTTATTTTCTATTCATCCTTACAAATCACCTTTGATGATATAGTGATATCATTGGATAGGGGTTCACACATTCTTATCACTATTATTTATTATAATATATATTTTATTGTAATGAATATGCAGTAGTGATACATTTGATGGGTACCTTCAATTTATCTATATATTAATCTTCCTCATTACACAATATATTCAATAATTTAGTATCTATGACACCCACCATGTCACTGTATGTTTTATATTTATATTTATATTTTTATTTATATCAATATTTTTTTAAAAGAATGAGTATGAGAAACATAGTTTTTTGGATAATGGAACATAGAATATGGCCAATACTAAATTTTTCTAACTAAGAGGATAACCATGTGAGGGTGTTGTTTTGGGGATGAAGTTATTTTCCATGAATTGATCATGGTTTTTCTAATTATGTGATATTATTTAGAAACCATGTTGATTTATATTTTTGAAGATAGAAGCTCCTTCATGTTTGGTTAATAATTTTTCTAATCATGTGGTTGTCTAGGTCATTAAAATTTGAGAGAAGACCAAAATTATCTTGATAAGTTTAACCCCCCCCCCTCAGCCTTATTTCTCCTCCCATGAATGAAAATATTCTTCTTGAAGCTAAAGAGATTATATATTATCCATTTATGTGGATTCTTCTTGATTCCTTGGTGTTTTTTCTTGTGTCAGGTATATGTTTTCTTTATTTATTCATCATATCATTCAATTTTAATTTTTTCATGCATTTTGATAGATGTGTGAAACCCATAGAATGTATTATATCCTAATCTAGGGTTGTTAATCTAATTTTTGGTTTTTTTCTTAATGTTATAGGCATGTATGGTCCTCTCCTTCTAAAATATAGTGATTATTATCAAAGGCAACAAATTTAGAATTGATTTTCTAATAGGAGTTTCTATTTAAGGTTATTTTTCCATGGATAAACTCAGATTCATTATAACCTTAAGATTTTTTACCAAATTGTATTTAAATTAATATATGATTGATGTTCTATCCATTTCTTATGATATGAATGGTTTGTGTTGGAAATCTTATAGATCAAAATGGGGTTTCAAATGGAGTTTTATTAAATATTGTCTAACTGATTGGTAAAATCGATCAGATAGGTTTTATGATTTAAACTGTGGTTTTTAAATTGTTTTCAGATATTTAATTAATAGTGTTGTTGTTTGGATTAAAATGGGTATATAGTTTTATTTTGTTAGATTTCTAAATTGATTTTATGATCTACAATTGTTTATCTGAAAGTTTTTGTAATTGAGTAGATGTCTCGACCCCCTCCCTCCAATGATGCCCCTCCTGAGATGGAAATGGAGAAAGTGAGACAATGACCCCTGAGTCCCACCTCCAGTAGGCCCTAGGGTGATGACCAATACTAAGGGTATATAATTCTCCTAAAATGGAACACATTACCCTTTTTATAGTAAGCATGATTGGGAGATATGATGTATCAACCTCAAAAAACACTATGAAATTTATATATAGAAGAATCCAAAATCCATCTCATATGCATGTTTTCAAATAAAACTGCTAGAAATACAATAGAACTACAATGTAAGTACCAAAAGAACAAACCTAAGAAGTGACACAACAACTATCCCCAAGACCAGGCTAGTAATGCCTAGAACGGTCCATGTAGTCCTCATAGACACTTAAAAACAATTCTATATATATAGGTTGATCATAATATTATACTCAGTATGGAAAACCAAGGTCTCTTATGCATAAGTGGGAGAAGCATACTAATTACCCTAGTAGAAAATAGTAGAAACCAATATCACCTAAAAAGGAATACTAGATTTCCCAACCTCACTAAGGCACACTCTCCAAATATACCAAGTCATGTAATGTAATATAATAAGAACATTAATGTTTGGGTACCTCGCACCACTTCTTGCTGGTTAACTGCTCATAACCTAGAAGAAAATTTCTTGTCCCTTCCACACTATTTCATAAGCCCTGTGTCACAACCGGCTTGCACACACCTGGGCCTTAGAGCTAGTCCTGTAACCAGGTCATACGAAGCTCACAAAATCCTTCCTACACACACATGGGCTACAACCAGACCACATCCAGAAGACACCTAAGAAGCACACCATATATAATATTTTATAAACATAGGAAATAATACCTTTCCCATAGACACCTAAGCTCCAAAACCACACTACAACCTTCCCAAAGAATATTGGGCTACTAATGCCTAGAAGAGGGAGTAGGGAAGATCCAATAAGTATCCATCCATCCTCCCACCAAGATTTTGGGAAACTTCACCCTCCCTTGTGAAAATGGGGATGTTTGGAACATAGTGATAAACTAGGGTAGGATGAATATAGAAAACACAAGGAAAGTACATGTATATATATTTAGTATCAAAAACTCAAGAAAACCTATGGGTTCTTCCCAAATAAATAAACAGCCCACAAAACTACCTTTGCTACTACCTCTAAATAAATTTATCAACAATGAAAATAGTCACATTGAAATTTTATAAATGAAATCCTCTTCAAAATAATTTACAACTCAAACATACCCCCACCCAACTCATTTAACAAATTATCATTATTTATTAAGAAATCAATTTATTTCATTCCATCCCTACCTAGGAAAATAATAATCATAGTATGGAACAAGACACAAAATATTGACTATGCAGGGGGAAAAGAACCACAGAAAGGACACTAACTTTATATTTAAACACTGTTTAACACCCATACCAACCACTGTTATCATAATTCTTCAAATTACTTATGTAAAATCCATCTTATCAATAAGTAAAACCCTAGCTCACAGTCAAACTTAGAAACACATTTCATCACAACCAAACTCAATAGCCCAGTTGTATAACAACACCACACCCATAACAACCAGTAACATAAGTATAGTACAATCAGAACCTTCAACCCTGCTACTCAAACACTACACATCCATTCCACAATCAATCAAGATATCAACCTAAAATTTCATTACACCTCCCATACCAACCCAACTTACTGTCATTCTCTCAACCCCAGCACCACACAACCATACAAGTACCAAGACATAATAAAAAATGACACAAAACCACACTAGTCAAGGCAGGATGTATTCGTATTTAGAAAACACTTGTTACTTAATTCCACTTCAATAATTCAGGGGGTATCATAGAGCAAGTTTGATCCCGTGGCATCCAATTATTTAACCCGATATACATGGTTCATCAATTAAATATATACAGTCGTTTGACACATGATCAATAACAATCCATCACAAGTTATCATGAGTGGACAAAAAAAGAGCACCAATGACCATGATTTTCAGCAGGCATACATCCCATACAACGAACAATATCAATAAAAAATAAAACAGAAGCATGTGTCACTTTTTCCTATCCCCTATTTATTTATTTAAACCCAATTAAATTATCTTTATAAAATTTTTATTCAACTACCTTTAGATGGAATATATCCTTACACCGACCCTTCATGATACACAAAAATAGGGATTAAGGGATCCCTAACTCTAGAAAAATATGATCAACACCTCCTCATTGTGCCAAACAGGTGGTGCAAAAGGCTCTAGGGAAACACGATCCATGGGTGAAACATATACACATGGTTCCTTGGTAAGTAAAGGTTCTAGGATGAACAGGTGTCATTAGAAAGGAGAAGGAATAAATGAAGGAAAGGTGTCTGACTTTGAAGGACTAGATAAGATACTCAAGGGATATGAAACCATTTTGAACTCCCTGTTAAAAATCGATTTTTACCACACATTTTTACAAACATAAAACTCCCAAGAATTAGGAAATTAAATATATATATTATTTCCTTTGAAATGGATTGAACACTTAAATATGGTTTTAAACTCATTTTATGTCAAAGGAATCCTTAAAGGGAAATATAAAAAAACTAGCAGAATAACAAAATTTTGACAAACATTAGGAAGTGAATCACTTTTGGGTGAGTCACTGTCATGAATCATAGGTTGCTGGGTCACCAGGATATTACTCAACACTGGACGAGTCACCAGTTCAAGCTACCGGTGGCGAGGTACCAATGGTGAGTCACCGTTCAATGAGTCACCATTCAGCGAGTCGCCGTTTGATGAGTCACCATTCGATGAGTCACCATTCAGTGATTTTCCATTCAACATGATACCATCACGACCCATCATTAGAAAATAACCATTAGTGAGTGACTATTTCAAGTAACTAATGTGAGTCACCATCATCGTGTCATCATTGCGAGTCACCGACATGACTCACTGTTAGGATGACCTACTGTCGCCTCCTAACACCAGTGACTCACCATTACGAGTCACCATTCTATATCACTGGTCCTAACACACCGTTGTGACCTACTAGTGGGAAACCCACCCTCATATGAGCAACTATTAGTGACTCATTATTAGAAGAACTAGATTTTTGGTAAACTCTTGAAATGAGTAAATGTTCTCTCCTAGAACACCTTAAGCACCAGATTTTTGAAAAGTAATGAACCGGGTGGTCTGAGCCATTACATCAGATACCTCTCAAACTATTATCGTCCTTGAGAATTCAAAACTAACCTATAAAGAAAAATATGGTTTTGAACAACCACATGTGTTATACTTCTCAAGGTTCATTTTATGTGTGAAACACCACCACCGACAAAGCACCCCAAAGTTCAATGATAAACCACCCTGTGTTGTTCAAAAGCTAGAGTGAAACTTCAATATCCAAGAAAAACTCCTCTGCCATTTTCTATCCCAAATTACCAAAAGTCTCACCACACAATCACAATATCCATATTGTACTGAACACATGAATTATGGAATTCCTCATGCCATGTAAAGATATTATCCACTCTCGGTGGCACTAACTCGCCCACATGGGTTTAATCACATCTCAATTAATGCATATTGATTAGGAATCAAGTCCTACTATTTTTATGTGTTATGATATTATCACAGATTATGGAACAAGTAAACAACTCATATCATAACAAACAGGTTTTAAAATTACATCACAAGGAAAAAAAGAATAAGATAAACTCAGAACAACTCCATGTACTGGGAACACAATTACATTTCTTGCTCCCACGTACTCTCCTCTATGCCACCATGACTTCATAACATGTGAATAAAAGAAAGGGTTTTCCTATAAAACACCTTCTTCTGATGATCCTAGATATACAAAAGTCATTCAAAAAACATTTCATCATATCTAAAATCCAACACTCTCTATTCAATGACGTGGGAGTCATCATGATGATACTAATGGAGCTAATATATGTGAAATATGTCGTGGACCATCTTAAACTACGGTGGAAGTTCCAACTGGTATTCCACATCACTAAATATCTTCAACACCTTGAAGGGTCTGATGAACCTAGGAGAAATCTTAATCCATTTTCAAAACCACCACTTCCCATGTTGAGGTAAAACCTTCAAGAACATATGTTCCCCGACCTCAAACTCAAAGGGCCTCCTCCTAGATTGACATATGAATTCTATCGATCCAGTGATGCTTTCATCCTCTCATGAACAAGATGAAACTTCTCTATCATGCTCTCCACTTCTTTGGGACCAAGAGCAGCTATCTCCACTACCTCTATCCAGCACAAAGGAAAATGATAGAGTCTTTCCATACAATGCCTCAAATGGATACATGCCAATGGAAGAGTGATAACTATTATTATAGGTGAACACTACTAATGGAATGTGTCATACTCAAGATACACCAATGTCTAAGATGCATGATCACAACATGTCCTCTAACATCTAGATAGTCTATTCTATCTTCCCATTTGTCTGAGGGTGGAAGGCAGTGCTGAGGCGTAACTGAGTTCCAAAATCTTATTGAAATACCCTATAGACTTGTGAGGTAAAACATGTATCCTGATCTGAGATGATGGATCTTGTAACTCCATGAAACTACAACACCTCATCCACATACCTCCTGTCCAAGGCATCCATTGAACCCGACTCCTTAATCACTATGAAATGAGATGATTTCATCATTTGATCCACCACTAACCATATAGAATCATAGCCTCCCTGAGCCCTGGGTAACCCTATGATGAAATCCATCAAAATTTCATCCCACTTACACTTGGGGAAATATAGGGGATGAAAAAAACTCTTAGATACACAGTGGTCATCCTTCTCCTACTAGAACACTAATCACATTGCCACAAACTCTATCACTTCTTACTTCATTCTGGGCCACCAAAACTATATTCTCAAACCACATATCATCTTAGAAAATCATGGGTGTAACAATAAAGGTGATATTTGAAAATCACGAAGGACTTCCTCATGTATCTCCATTGGAACAAATAGACTCCCATGAAAAAAAATTTTATTCTGACCATCCTCTAGCTATCCCTACGAAGCCTCGCCATGGTCAACGTGATTGCGCATTACTTTTGCCTTTGAGTCTCCCCATTGGGAATTATCCACCTGCTTATTAGAGATGACCGCACTATCATCTGAAATAGTTATCCCCTACCACCATCCATTCATCCATCTAGGTGAATGACATATAACTCCTCCATATCCTCCCAAGAATTTGTAGATTCCTGAAAACCCTCCTTCTGTGACTTCCTTCTCAAAGAATCAACCACGAAATTTCCCCTTCTTGATGTGTAAGCGATCTCAAAATCATAATCCTAGAGAAACCACTTCCACCTCCACTATCTCAAGTTAATATCTCACTGGGAAAAGATATACCTCAAGCTCTTGTGATCCTTGAAGACCACAAAGCTCTCCCAAATGAGGTAATGTCTCCACAACTTCAGCACCGACACAAAATCCACTAGCTCCAGATCATGGATGGCATAGTTCCATCATGGAGAGATAAATAACATGACCATAAGAGATCATTCAACGCTATTGTATCATTACTCATTCCAAGACAAGAAATTAAGCATTAAAAACACCTCAAAAAACACCCCTTCATCTAGAAACTAGAGCACTGGAGCAATGAACAACATGCCCTTCAGGTATCTGAATGATTCTTAACACTACTCGCTCCACAAAAAGGCCTGGTCATTGCTGGTAAAGGCTATCATTAGAGATGAAAATCAAAGAGAAATTGGGTATGAACCTCTGATAGTATCACGAAATAATAGAAAATATGCAAACCACCACCACATTATTAGGTGCTTCCCAAGAGAAAACTGCTTCAATCTTTGACAGTTCAACTGCCACACCCTACTGTGACACTACATGCCAAAGGAATTTAACATCTCACATCCAAAACTTTCACTTGGACAACTTGATGTAGAGTTGGTGGTGTTTAAGAACCTAAATTATAGTCCAGATATGCTCTGTATGATCCTCCTCTAACTTTGAGTATATCAGGATGTGATCAATGAATACAATGACGAAATGGTACAGGAATTCACGAATAACTGAGTTCACGATCACCATGAACATGGATGGGGCATTCATAACAATGAACGACTTAACCCCATACTCAAATTTCCCATACCTTCAATTGAAAGATGTCTTCATGATATCACCATCCTTAACTCTCAAATGGTGATATCCATACCACAGATCAATCTAAGAGAACCGACTTTTCCCTATCAGCTAGTCTAAAAGATTTTATATCCTCGAGAGAGGGTAATATTTCTTGATCCTTACCTAATTTTACCTCATGTAGTATCTGAAAAACCTCAAAAAAACATCCTCCGTTTTCAAAAACAAGACTGGATCACCCCACATCGATAAACTAGGCCGGATAAATCCCTTCATCATAATGTCATCAATCTAATCAGGTTCTTCAGAAACTCAGAAGGTTCCATCCGGTAAAGCAGCCATCAAGATTAGACTACCACTGGGGTATGAGTCTATCCTAAACATAATGTCATGTCAAGGGGGTAGAGTTACATCCTCCTTGTGAGAGACGTCCAAGAACTCCCTAACACCTATGGAAGCCTCCAACAACTCAACATCCACCGATTCCATGAATAGATCATCCAACAAGGAATTAATATGCTCTATATGATGACTTCCCACCTAAAAGCTTCTTTCACCAATGAAAATCACACACTGGCCATATTCATCTTAAAGAATGAATCTTATCTTGAAGCAGTCGAAAATTTCATTCAAGAAATACAACTAGTCGTTGCTGAGAATGAAATCATGTGGTTTCATATGTATCAACAAAATATTCCCATAAGAATGATGTAGTCCCATCATTAGCCTACATCCCCATCACACATAAACAAGATAGTCTGACCTCCGACTGGTGTACTCAATGCCAGTGGCATGAGAATAATCTCTACACCTAGTCCCAGATCATGGGCTATATTGGGTTCTATAAAGGAGTGAGAAGCTCCTTAACCAAAAAAAGTGCAGGCAAGAGTACGGAACAAATTGATCATACCTCAAACAATCTTACGCCCTGCTGGAACTACTGTATATATGGTGCGCGACTAACCATGACCAGATCCTATTCCCCTATGATGATGAAAAACTCCTTGATCATGCCTGGTATGAGGTTTCTAAGGAACACCTTAATGTTGGGATCCACATTCCGCATCTCCCCTCGATGGAGTAGAAGCCTGACATCCCTATTACTAAAATTTAATAGCCAAAAACATGTATGGATGTGGGAATTGAACCTACCCACCCCCACAATTATGAGCTCAAACAGCCATCAGGCACTGAATTTGAATATGGCCATGGGCTCTATAAGAGAAACACTATGGTCCCAAGATCATAGGAAAAGAACAATGACATACAGGCTGAAACAGGAACTGCTGAGGTTGACTCCCTATTGGCCAAAAACTAGAATCCCCTGGTGATTAGGACTTGAGTCTAGTATCCTTTCCCTTAGAAAACCCCTAATGGATCCCCTCTCATATTATTCCTCCTCACAAGTGAATCTTCTCAACTAACTCTGCCTTTTTATGGACCACCATGCACAATGACAAGGTGAAGGGAGTAACCACATACTAGAGATAGGGGAAAAGTTCCTCCTCTCGACATATTTCAAGAGAACCCTAATCCAAAAAGAGATTAAATGAAAAATGAAAGTCATCCATGAAGTTGATCTCCAACTCCTATACTAATAGACTCCCCTATAGGAGGGACAATAAGTCCTGCCTCTTCTCTGCATTGATCATGGATGAAAGGAATTATGTATGGAACTCCTTCTCATAGTCATACCACAAAACATCAGCCTCTTTCCTCTCTCCCAAGTATTTCATCCACCACAAATTCATGACTCCCTATGTTTGGATTACTACAAAGGAAACCCAGTACTACATCGGATCCTGAATCAAACTGGAAGTGATCACAAGATCCTTGATCGAAATCTCCATATCTATATCTAAAATTCTACCCTCTTATTTTCCCATATCCTACTACTAGAAATCATGTAAGGTCTTATTCCACTGATCATCCTCCTCTGCTCGATCAACCCTTCATCGATTGACCGGGTCATCCTGGTGAACCTCCACTACCTGCACTACACGCAGAAGATGACTGGAAAGGAGAACAATGAAATAGAACAAAATTAATTCCTAATTCCGAGTAATATGGAATTTTTTTCAATATTAATTTCAATTCATTTAACTCATTTCGTTATCCATTTAAAATTTCCCAAAACACCCAAACCCCAATAAGAACACAAGTCATTATGATGCATCTACCTTTCCTAGGGTCTCTACCCTGAAACTGGTGTATCCTCACTTGGTCGTTCAACAGGCTCATATACCTTGAATTGGATCATAGGGACCCCTAAAATACCATGTCCTAAAGGGTATTACCTAGCCTATTTCATGTACCAAGTTCACTTATCATTTTTTCCCTACCAACCCATGCAAGTATCATTGTACCTTAATCCAAACTCCATTCTATCTCTCAACAATCACCTCTAATACCATTCTGTCATGACCCCCTACCTCTAAATACTCCCCTACTAAACATTAAATAAATGAAGAGAGATAATGACCCCCCTGATTCCCTCTTCTAGTAGGTCCTAGGGTGGTGAACAACACCAATGGTATACAATTATCACAAAATTTGGAGTAATTAAAATATTTATAGTAACCATGATCAGGAGATAATATGTATCAACCTCAAAACAACTCCATGAAATATATATATAATAATCCAAAATCCATCCCACATGCATGTTTTCAAATAAAACTTCTAGAAATATAATAAAACTCGAAATTAGGTACCAATAGAACAAAGCTTAGCAGTGACACGACATATATCCCCATGTTCGAGCTAGTAATGCCCATCACGGTCCACATAGTCTTCCTAAAAACATGAAAATAGTTTTATATATATAGGTTGAGCATATAAGTTTCCCCAGTAGTGAAAACCAAGGTCTATCATGCATAATTTGTAGAATCATACTAATTCCCCTATGAGAAAACAGTAGAAACCAACAGCGCATACCAAGGAATACAAACAATCCCAAAAACACCAAGGCACACTCACCAAATATCACAATTCAAGTAAAGTAATATAATAAGAACATCGATGCTTGGTTACCCCACACCAATTCCCACTGGTTAACTTCTAATACCCTAATGACAAACGTCCTGGCACTTCCACACTCTTCCACAAGCCCCATGTCACAACATACCCGCACACACATGGGCCTCAGAGCTAATATTTCAAACTATGAATACAAATATCACCACATCGAACTCCAATAAACATAGTCCACAACCATAACATATCTTGAAGACACCTATTAACCACACCACATCTCATCCCGTAGACACTAGGGAAAGTATAGGTCACCCGTAGACACCTGGGCCCCAGAACTACACCACAACCTTCATGAAGAATCTTGGAATACCAATGCTTAAAAGAGGGGTAATGGAAGATACAATAACAAGAAATACATCCTCCCACTAGGATTTTTGAGAAATTAACCATCCCCCATGACAATGGGGGTGTTCGGATCATAGTTCTCAACTAGTGTGGGGTACATATAGAAAACACAAGGAATGTACAGGTATATATATTTAGTATCAAACACTCACACCCAAACTATGGGTTCATGTAGAGACCCATTATTTACATACATGGAAATTACATTTATTTTGTGCAATAATTAATACATGACACAAAAAAACTTCCCAAAGATCATATTAGTTTAGTTTATTTGTAAACATGAAACATAATCTTCTATTTATTATGAAAGATCTACAACATTTCCCATAAAGATCTCCCCCTTTTGGTTTCCTACCTAAAAACATTCTTTATATCATGGGGAAAATAAACCATAGAAAGGGTGAACTAAAATTCATAGTAAGGGTAAACATGGATAACATAAAACAAACCATAAACATTTGAACTTAAAAAAATGAACATAATGTTTAAACATCAATATCTTGATCAATGACATAAATCTTGGGAGTACATAAGGCATAGATCATAAAGGAACATTAATCATGATAAAATAGCATGGGAATACAACATGGAATTATGGAAATCCATTATGTATATAATATTATTTCCATAGTATGCAAGGTATTTTTCCAAGTCCATCATAGTGGACAAAGTCCATTACTAAACCGGGTTTACTTTCCGTTCCAGCCATGTATTACTGAACCTGATTAACCTGTTGTTCTATTTATGTTGATCTAATGAGATATAAGTATTCACCCAATTCATTAGAGGGATATATAGGTCCCACCCACCTCATAATTAAATCATTCTTACATGTTCCACAAAAACAAAAATCATTCATCATAACATAAACCATGAAATAAAATGGGATTCTTAGACATCATTTCATCATAACATAACCAATTTAAGATAAATGGACTTCATAAAAATTAATTCCATCATAAAAACAATCAAATAAATGTAATAATAGAAACATAACACTATTTTAAGAGTGTCATATTAGATGTAAATAATTTTGATAAACCACTTTAACTTAGTTCTTGAGGAAAATATCCTTTCTTCTTCAAAAACATTTTCTTTTCACTAAATATCGTGCAATTTTAAAAGAAAATAAGTTAATTAAAAATAAAATTTCAAAAATGTAAAGGAAGAATCATTTAAATAATTCTTTATTAAAGCGTAATTTTTTTTCATATCGTATAAGTTAAAAAAACATTTTACTCGTACTTTTAACGGAAAAGTCAAAAAGTTCCTCGTATGGTAAACAAAATAAAGATTCTTTATAAACCATGTAGTAAAAGTAAAAATTGGTAAAAATGAGTTTAAACATAAATAGAATAATATTACAAATTTTATTAGAATATTTTTAGAAAACATGGACTTTGATTATAAATATATACCCAGTAGATACTTACAAATAAACAATCTCGGATAAAATGATACTGGAAAAGTTATCCCTTACCTTAGGTCTTATTTCTTCTGTATGTGTCCAAAACTCCTGTATATTAGGTTTAAACATATTATTAACTTTTAAAAGAACCATAATAATATTTATGAAATCATATATGACTCACTTATGACTTTATATTACCCATTCATTTGTGAATTCTATGTTAAAGCAACGTTTTTGGTAATAATGTTTTCATTTATCGTACATGTTTGTACTTGTTATTATTTATATGACTACTTATATCATGATTAAATTACTTCCATAATATTAAAAATGATTTATATATCATATATATTCAGTATATAAATATATATAATAGATCGGTAAATGGAATGGAATACACCGTTCCTAGAGACGTTAGGTCGTACGTACACATGAAGGTTGTTTCTGTTTCTTATTAAATTAAATGGAAGTAAGTAAATTAAATATATTTTTATATTTAAATAAATCCAGTAGAACTATTATGTAATATATTTCATGATTATTTTTTATATATACATTATAATCATTTCTGAATGGTTACCATGGATAATTAATCTCATCGTGTCGTGGAGACGGTAAGTCGTACGTACTCATGAGCGACGATATCATTCCCATAGTTGTAAAAGGGTATTGAATTGGATGGTGTATAACATCTTAGAATTAGTATAATGTTATAATAATCATATATAGTTATTATTTCCATCATTATACCCATCCATGTAAGGTGGTGGTGAAAAACAGATTACCCCACGATGTAGAGATGGTAATCTGTACATACGCACGCGTGGTGATTTCGTTTTTCATAGGATGGATAGAAGGTGAAATATGATTGTTTCATATTTATAATAAAATATCGGTATATTAGTGATACTGATTTTATTACTTTATAATGAAGCAACTAAACAAGTCTAAGTAGAAGAAGAAATAAATTTGAAAGAATTGGTAGAAGAGATTACATCTTCTTTGATGTGTCTCTTTTAAATTTATTCTTATGGAACTAGATTTGGTGTTTTGAGAAAAAAAAAACCTCTATAATTTAATTGGGGTAGTTTATAAGAGAAATTAGTAGTGTTTGGTAGGGATTGAAGGCTCAAAATAGAGTGAAGAGGAGAGGGATGAGGTTCCCTTTTTATAAAAGATGAGAGGGGCACTTTAGGAATCTTCAAAAATATTGTTTTATTATAAATTTAATTTCAATTTAAAATGGTCCAAAACATATTTAATTCTAATATAAGATGATTTTTGTTTGAATAACCATCATCTAATAATATTTTTAAAAGTTTTGAATATTTTTTTATCCTTGTCTTTTTGGTTTTACCCTTATTTTACCCTTTAATCTTACTGTGATATCATGTAGTTTACACATTGTGTTTAATGTAATTACCATAACATGTCAAAGGACCCAAAAAAAGTTATTTATGACATATTGGGACTTATATTAACCATTTTTCCAAATCATAGATTTTTAGGAATTCAATATCATTTAATAAACAATTTTATGTTTTAAGTTATGAATTATGTCAATTTTGGACACTATTAATACTTGAATTTTAAAAAAAATTACTAAAAACCTAATTACATACAAAATAAGTCATTAAATCAAATATAGTATTTCAATAACATCCAAAAAATTCGTGGATGACATCAAAATAACAAAATAACCTTTTTTTTAATATTTATAAATTCATTTATATAAATCTTTCCACTACTGGAATTTTAAACTTTACCAACGGTTGTAAACTGTTGGTAAAGACCTGGAAACCATTGTAATATAGTATACCAATGGTTCCATCCAACGTGGGTAAGTGAGGAATGAAAATAAGCCTATACTAATGATTCTGTGAAAAAAGTTGGTATAGGTGTCAAAATAGATTTTATACCAACGGTTTCTATAAACTGTCGGTATATGTGTGTTAAAGTATAACATATACGAACAGTTTGTAAACTGTTGTTATATGTATGTTACACTTATACCAACTTTTAGAAACCATTGTTATAGAGGGAATATGGCAATTCATAATGCTATACCAATTATTTTTTTATAATCGTTGGTATAAACCTATACCAACAGTTATAACAAACCATTGGTATAGTTATATTATAGTATCTATACCAACGGTTTTGAAAGCATTGGTATAAAAAAGCTCAACTCCACAATAGCAAGCCCATATCCCCTCTCCAGACCTGCAACAAGACAACAACCCCTCTCTAGACCTGCAAAAACCCAATACGAAATTCCCATCTGAAGTATTCAAAATTTAGAATTCATTCCAGAATTTAAAAATTTAGAAATTTAGAAATTCAAATGAAATAACACCCATAAGAGAAAAGGCCAACATGTTATAGGAAATGTAATAACACACATAATATTATTCCAAATTTACAATTCATTCCTCACTCAAACCACAACACCAATACACATAAGAGTATTCAAAATTTAGAATTCATTCCTCACTCAAACCACAACACCAAAACACACAAGAGAAAAAACCAACATGTTATAGGAAGCACATGGGATGTTTAGTCATGGTCTTGGGATAAGTATCTTAAAACCAACAGAAGAACTTGGGCAGAGTGGAAAGAATCATGATACCCATAAGATAGAAAATGGTAGTGGTCATGTGATTAGACCTAGGATGAGTTATAGGAAGCACATGGGATGTTTATATTCCTCTAATGATTATGTATCCATGTATAAATGGTTCCTGATGTGTTAGTGGGAAACATTGGCCAATATTGACATATGATATGGGTTACTAGAATATCCTCTATGTTTTTCATAGAAATTTCAATTAGAATAAGGGGTTATGTGGCTAATTGTAATTTTATCTCACGGGTTTGATGTGAGATGAATCCCCATCTTGGGTAGTGGGTATGAATATTCAATTAAGTATTTGGTATTTGGTTCCCAAAGGGACTTTGGTTTGGTCCAGAAACCCACTGTTTGAGGATGGGATTGAGGTGATCCATGGCGCTATGGTGTCACCATATGCATTCCTCACCATTGGGGTATTTTTATGAGACTGAAACTTATTTTTCAAGAATTTATGCATAGCCTTGCTGACCAATTTGTTATATGGTATGATTGAGTGTTTATAGATTTCATATGAAATCACTATATGATATTTATTTTTTCTATGTTATTGTATATAATGAACGTCCCTTGATTGAGAATTAGTACATGAGTGTTGGTTCATGTTCATGATGGGATGTCGAGACTCATTCTTAATATTTGAAAAATATTAAAACTAAGTTAATCCTTACCAATTTAGAGTGTAGAACTAAAAAAGTGATTGACTTCAGATGGATCTATAGGGAGGAAGGAGTTCCCAGCCTGGGTAAAGAGAGAGGGATCTAGTTTAGACCAAATCAAAATAGAAAATAAAAAAATAGATGAATATAATTAAGACTTACATATTAGAACTAAATAATTGAGTGGGGGGCTGTCCGAGGGGTGGTGGCTATCCGGGTGGTGCGTGGGGCTATCTGGGGGTGGGAGGGGGTTCGGGGTGGTGCGAGGGGCTGTCTTGAGGGTGGGGTGATGTCCGAGGTGAGTGGGGAGATGTCCGGGGGTGGGGGCTATCCAGGGGGTGGGGGCGTCTAGGGTAAGGGGCTATCTGGAGGGTGGGGGCTGTCAGGGGGGTGGGGGATCATCCAAGGGGGCTTTCTTTTTGGTGAGTGGGGGGTGTCCATTGGTTGGGGGGCTGTCTAGTGTGTGTGTGGGGGGGGGGGCTATCCGAGGGTGAGGGGAGCTGTCTGGGGTGGGGGCGGGGGGCTATCCCGAGTGCGTTTTCGGCCACAGTGGTTACACGACACCTCTAATTGACATGTAGTCTGGCCGACCGTTTCACAATTAACCCACACTTTGTTGTCATCTGATTTCAAGGTATTCTGAGGTCGTTCGGCCGATTTTGATCACCCCACACACGCTTTTCAAGCACGCCAAACACCTAAAAAACACATATTATACCATGCCGCACAAATCGTGTATCCGAATGACGTGTCGTCTTTTCATACACCTCATGAATAATAAGTAGGGTGTTTTTGTGTGATTTAAAGTCATTCTGATATTGATCGGTATGTATTTGACCGTAAAATGCATGTTTTGGTCATTTATGATTCACAGAGTGTGTTATCAGCCACCACAGTCACACAACACCTTTGATTGACGTGCATTCTACCCGACCATTTCAAAATTCACGCACTCATTGTTTTCAACCGATTTTATGGCATTCTGAGGTCATTTGGCCAGTTTTGACCACCCCACACACGTTTTTCAAGCGAGCGAAACACCTAAAAAACACATATTCAGTCGTTCCGCACAAACCACGCGTCTGAATGACATTTCGTCTCCTCTTACACCTCATGAATAAAAAGTAGGGTGTTTTTGTGTGATTTTAAGTCATTATGATGTCGTTGGGTATTTATTTGACTGTTAAACACATGTTTTGGCCATTTACGACAAGCGGAGTGCATTTTCGGCCACCGCGGTCACACGACACCTCCGATTGACGTGCCTTCTAGACAACCATTTCATATTTCACCCACCCTTTGTTTTCATCTGATTTCATGGCATTCCAAGGTCGTTCGGCGGGTTTTGATCACCTCATGCATGATTGTTAAGCGCACCATACACCTAAAAAACACATAGTCAGTCGTGCCACACAAACCGCACGTCCGGATGACATGTAGTCTTTTCTTACACCTCAAGAATAATAATTAGGATTTTTTCGTGTGATTTAAAGTCATTATGAAGTCGTTGGGTAAGTATTTGACCAGAAAACACATGTTTTGACCATTTATGACATGCAGAATGCGTTTTCGGCCACCTCTGTCACACGACACCTCTGATTGACATTTCTTCTATCCAACCATTTTTAAATTAACCCACCCTTTGTTGTAGTCTAATTTCATGGAATTCTGAGGTTGCTCGGATGGTTTTGACCACCCCACACACGCCTTTCAAGTCCGCCAAACACCTAAAAACACATATTCAGCCGTGGAATGCTAACCACACATCCAAATTATGTGTCGTCTTTTCTTACACATTAAGAATAATAATTAGGGTGTTTTCATGAGATTTCAAGTCATTCGGATGTCGTTCGGTATGCATTAGAAGTTAAAAGCATGTTTTGGCCATTTAAGACATGCAGAGTGCGTTTTCAGCCATCGTGATTACACAACAGCTCTGATTGATGTGTCATATGACTGACCATTTCACAATTCACCCAACCTTTCTTATAGTCTGATTTCATGGCATTCTGATATCGTTCGGCTGGTTTTGACCACCCCACACATGCTTTTCAAGCGCACTAAACACCTAAAAAACATACTCAGTCGTTCCGCAGAAACCGCGAGTCCGAATGACATGTCGTCTCCTCGTACACCTCACGAATAAAAATTAGGGTGTTTCGTGTGATTTCAAGTCATTTTTATGTCATTCAGTATTCATATGACCGTTAAACACATGTTTTGGCCATTTACGACACGTAAAGTGTGTTTTCGGCCACCGCGGTCACACAACACCTCTGATTGACGTGTCGTCTAGCCGACCATTTCACAGTTCACCCACCCTTTTTTTGCTCGATTTCATGGAATTATGAGGTCATTCGACTAGTTTTTACCACCCCACTCACAATTTTCAAGCGCACCAAACACCTAAAAACACATATTCAGTCGTGCCACACAAACCGCATGTCTGAATGTCATGTCGTCTTTTCGTACCCCTCATGAATAATAATTATATTGTTTTCCTAAAGTATCTACACAGTCTGAATGCATTTGGTTGGTTTTCCGTATACTGGTTGTTGTTTTCACTTAAAATTTGGTCCATTTCAAAGAAAAGTGAGACACTTTGAGTGGTTCCAGCCACACCGCACCTCAAATTGAGGAGGGGTTGACTCTTAAACATCAAAAATGACCCATGGATTGTTTTCCTAAAGTTTCAATAGAATTATAATGCGTTTGGTCAGTTTTAAGTATGTTAGTTTTTGTTTTCACTTAAAATCTTGTCCATTTCAAATAAAAGTGCGACAGTTTGAGTGGTTTCAGCCACACTAGCCCTTGGATTGAGGTAGGATTGACTTGTACGTGTCACATATGACCCATGGATCGTTTTCCTAACGTTTCAACAGAATCCGAATTCCTTTGGTCAGTTTTTCGTATGTCAGTTGTTGTATTCACTTAAAATGATGTCCTTTTGAAAAAAAAGAGAGAATTTGAGTGGTTTTGGCCACACCGCGCCTCTTATTGAGGTGAGTTTCAATCTTACACGTCAAAAATGACCCATGTATCATTGTGTTGGAGTATTAACACAATAAGAAAGCGTTTGGTTAGTTTTTTATGCTAGTTTTTGTTTTCACTTAAAATTTTGTCTATTTCAAATCAAAGTGAGACACTTTGAGTGGTGCCGACAACACCACACCTTGGATTGAGGATGGTTTTACTTGTACATGTCACAAATGACCCATTTATTTTTTTCCTAAAGTATCAACACAATACGAATGTGTTTGATCAATTTTCTTTATGCCAGTTGTTTTTACTTAAAAGAGTATCAATTTTAAACAAAAGAAAGACACTTTGAGTGGTACCGGCCGCCCCATGAATCAGATAGAGGCGGGTGGGGGGCTGTCTGGGGTCCAGGGAGGAGGGTGGGAGGGCTATCCGGGGTCCAAGAAAGAGGGTGAATATTGTATCTAATACTGTATCTAGGTATCATACATTGAATTCTGACAGGACTGTGAACCGTTGCGGGGTGTCGTCTTAGAGCAGGGCCAAATCACTGAATTACGACGGAACGTCATCATCTCGACCACCAATATAACTGCCGCCTATTTTATTGGATAATGCACCCATCAATGACATATATTTCTGAAAAGCCGCGTTAGCCACTGGTGGACGTGATGAAATAAATATTTGATCAATTTCATAAATTCTTTCTTCCTCATTTGAACCTATTCTTCCAAATCTATGACCCTTTTATCAGACTGTATTGCATGCTCCTCGACCTGTTCCAACTTGGTGGTACTAGAATGGATTCCTGGAGAGGACCAATACCTTGTCAGGACTATATTCTTACCATTTCAGCAGCGTACTCGACCAGAGTGATCATCTCCCAAAACCTGATATAAATGATCATGTAGCCCTAAATTGTCAGGATACTGGGCATCAAGGGCCTCTAAAGCATACTGTTAAAATTATTAATATATTATTAAATTTCAAAATAGATATTAAACATTGAAATAAACAAATTAAAACTTAAAATCTTTTCTTGGGTCGGTTCATTAACCGCAGTTCCATCTTTTTTCCTTCTACTCGAGCAAAACAATTTCGATCGAGGGATATATCCTTCAATATTCAATTTATGCTTCTATAATGACATTAAAACAATATAAAGTGCAAGTATAATCATATATTAAATATTCAATAAATCAAATAAATTAAGTAGGAAAAAATAAAAAGGGAAAGTCCTATAGAAAAATTATAAACAACTATATCGTACCTGCTGCCTATCATGATCTGACATAGTTGTGCACCCTAATGTGTGGAGGTATTTATTTGAATCAATGTTTTTTTAGAAGATTACTAAATAATGTTTAATAATAAATAGGATAATATAAATGAAAAATAATAAAATTGTCATTTAAATACCTCAAATGGGATTAATACCTTAAATTTGGTAGTCTCCCAATGGGTAATCATTTGGAGATATTGCTCTATTGGAAGTCATCCACAATAGGTAATGTCTCCAACTCTGTACCCACTCTATCACACCATCCATCATACATCTCATGCTTATAATCTCTCCAAATCTCTCCTTGCTCCTTTAAATGTGTTGTTCGTGCACCTTTTCTATCAGGGAAGTTAAACCGAAGCTGACACCCAATAGATTAATTCATATAAATAGAAAAAAAATACATTAAATCCAATAGATTTTTTACTTATATTTGTGCCCATGCATTATCCTTGACTTTGTCAAGAAGATATCTCCAAGAGATATGGCTGGCCGGAATGATGTCAGAGTATTTGGCTAGCGTTGCCAAAAAACCCCGACATTCCTGCCCAGATTTATCAATCATCTGTCCATCATCATTTTATTCAACCATCAACTATGTCTGGCGGTTCCATACCACACTCAAGTGAGTATGTCTCTTCCCTTACCTCCTATCATTATATGAATCTATTATTAAAGAAAAAAAATATCAGTTCAAGTTATAAAAAAAATTGGTATAAAATTTTGTTAGAGTTATATAAATATACTTATGGTAGTCAGATCCATGGGTGTCACTAGAAGTGTAAAAGCTGACGGAATATCCAATACAGGGGGAGTGTCCCTCAGTGTATGCTCCTCAGCCACAAACTGTATCAGATTAGGAGTCGAAGAAGGTTGAATATAATATCTCGGAGATAATGAACCAGAAGAAAAAGATGATGGAACAAACGTTTGGCCAACTGGTAGTGTAAACATCAGAGGCCTAAATATCTTGTGTGTCCCTAAAGACACACCAGGATCAAAATGGGGCGTATAGGATACATCTATGGTAGGGGCATAGTCCAATCGGGTACGACCAGTGGATCGTCTAACTCTCACACCATGAGCCCTCGTACCACCGGCCTCAGTACCAGGACCACCGGATTATCATCTAACTCTGAACCCCCCCCCCCCTCCTACCACCAGCCTCTGTACTAGGGGCAATATCTGGATCCTCTTCAGATATCTATCATCTAGGGGGTGGATCCTGAAAATAAATTTAACACAAAAGTAAACACATGATATTATAAGTAATTGAAATATATATATTTGAAATAAAATACTCACAACAGGGATAAGTGCAGGAATGCCTATCTGTGTCATGCGATGATTATTTTTTGTCATCGTTTTCTACATCCTCTCTTCAATGGGTGTCATTTCCTACAATGAAAAAAAATATGGAAGTAATTAGAAATAGATAACTAATGTGTAACCAAAAAAAATATATAGAAAAACCATTCCGATAGAAAAAACATAAAGAAATAGAAGATTTATATTAGTTTAAAGGTAAGTACTAGGATACACACTCTGAATGATGTTGGTGAAATATGTAGGTGAGAAAACGACGTTATGATTCTATATATTTCCCACCACAACTTCAGGTTCACAATCAACTTTGATAATTGAGCTATTGGAGTCATCATAAGTAATGAACAAATTGCTTCCAATTATAATAGGGATAGTTTCAACTTAATTATAACCATCATCAAAAACATGTTTGGGATTTACATCAATAAACACATCGAATTTAGTATGAAAATGATCTTTGACATAAAAAACATGTTTCACTATTGATGTCAATATGTATGGTTCATCAGTGGAAAGAGTGTGAGTCATGTCAATAACTCAAAATCTAAAATCATCAATAAAGTTGACTTGCCTCGTTATTGAATCAAACCATTGACATTTCCTCATTTTGACTCAACCATGCGAATAATAATCCAAAATTATTATTTTCTCCACGACTCCATAATAAGCCAAATTTTCCGAACAAGGTCTATTATCCAATGAACTAGCATAATATTCTGTTGTGGTAGTTAGCATAACACCATCATGCCGTGTTCTTATGTTTCTTGCTCGTTCAGTGATAATCAATTTGTATCCATTGATCACAAGTGATTTACAAGAACAAACCATGGTATTAGGACCAAAATCCAAATCTCCTATTTCCTCAGAAACAAAGTCTTCATGAAAAATCGATACCTTAAATATAAACAAATAGTAAACTTAATTAAATATTAATTTTATTTAGTTATTACAGAAATATTTTTACCTTAAATTTCAACCAAGTAGAAAACCCTTTGCTATGAAAAGTCTCTTTCTTTCTCAAAGATAAATAATGATGTTTTCTATATATCAATTCTTTATGTTCCCTATAGATAAAAATAATAATAGTTTAACAAATATTTAATATTATAATAGATAAGATAAGAGATACATGTACAATTTACTTACTCAATATACTCATTAAACAAATCACAATTGAACAACAATGTGCTTTGTTCCATCTCTCACTCTTTAAGGCTTAATGTCATTAATGTATATGATCCCATAATTCCTCCTCTCTAAGGAAGTGAGGTAAAATGGGTTCAATTTTCTCATAATTTTCTTCTTCATTTCCCATTGGTCTATTTATTCTCATAGTAAGATCAGACAAATACATTGAGAAGAAATCCATACATTCTGGAGCCAAGTAACTATTCACAATAGAACCTTTGGGATAATTTCTGTTTCAGTCATATGATTTCAATGTGTATATGTTTCTTTAAGTTGGATACCTCCAATAGAAAGCAACACTTCCTCCAAGAAGTATTTCTGTCGAAAGATGGACAGTCAGATGAAACATGCATGTAAAAAATGATGGAGGGAATATTTTATCTAACTCACACAAAATTAATGGTGTCTCTACCAACAATTTTTGCAAGAATTATTTGGTCAACTTCTTAGCACAAAGATCTCTAAAAAATTATCACAACCAAATAAATGAGACCCTTACATTATTGGACAAGATATGACAGATTGATATTGGAATAAGCTCATGCAAAAGGATGTGATAATCATGGTTCTTCAAAGATTTCATCTTCAACTCTTTTCTATTGACCCATTTTTATATATTTCTTTAATAGCCATCAGGAAATTTAATAGTCTCTATAAATTCCAGAAATTGATTTTTTTCAGCAGGTGTCATCACATAAGAAGCACATGGAACTTTCCATTTATTTTCACTGATAAAAACAGGATGCAATTCTGGTCTGATCCCCCAATCTACCAAGTCACACTGAGTTCATAAATCATCTTTTGTCTTCCACTTGACATTTAGAAGAATCAAAATTAACAGTTCACATATATTCCTTTTAATGTACATTACGTATAAGCAATGATGTAACAAGTTGGTTGACCAATATGACAACTCAAAGAATATACTCTTCTTCTTCCAATTGTAACATGTATCATTGTAAACATTTTCCCTCTTTCTACATTTCATTACACCCTTCCCAAATGAATAACTAAAATCTTTCAATTCATTAAGCACATCAGTTCCAGACATATGCTGGGGTGGATCGTCAGTCTCCATGGTATTGTCAAATCATCAACGATTGATTCTATATGGATGGTTCATTGGAAAGAATCGTTGATGTCCCATAAAACTAAAACTACGACGATATTTCAGTCTTCTCGATCGAGTATTCTTCATACAAACAGGACATGACAATTTTTATTTTGTGCTCCATCCAGATATCATTGCATAAGCAAGAAAATCATTGATCGTCAACATATGTGCAACACGGATCTGAAACATGTCTTTCGAACATTCATCGTATGTAGGAACACCCACATAAAAATGAAGTTTCAACTATTTTATTAAAGGCTTCATTTATACATCTATATCATTGTTGGGATTAGTAGGTCCAAATATTAGTATACTGAAGAAAGTTTAAGGCTTTTTCATTCACAACCATGGGGGAAGGTTATAAATGTGTATGAAAACCGGCCATGTGTTGTGCGAAATAAGCATATTCCCAAATGGATTAAAATCATCACATGAAAGACCTAGTCTCACATTACGCACATCAACTACAAATACAGGATATCGAGCATAAAATCTCTACTATGAAAATACATCTGCAGGGTGAACCAACTCTTCATTGTTCTTTTTTCTCTCGGTGTCATGCCATTACATTTTTACTGATATTTCATCAGACATGAAAAGTTTCTATAATCTGGGGATCAATGGAAAGTGACACATTACTTTTTTTGGCATACGAGATGGTGTTCCATCATATTTTAGCTTCCATAGAGAGGTTTCACATTTGATACAATCATTTCTTTCAGCAGTTTCCTCCCAAAATAACCTGGAATCATTCGGGCAAGCATGAATTTTGTTTTTGAGAATCCAAGTTCATCAACTAACTTCCATGCCATATAGTGGTTTGAGGGAATATCTGCATCATTTGGATGTAGGTCCTTCAATAAGTTAAGAATGTAATCGATTGCAGTATTTGAAATCCCATACATAGTTTTCCCACAAAATAATCAGATTAAAAATTACAACTTTTTCATTTTACCACATTGCCGATAGACTAGAGTTGTCGCAGCATCATTCAATTTTTTCAACCTATCAACATCATCATTTTCATTCGACACATTATGTGTTCTTGTATCGAAATATTGTTGGCTAGACATCCTTTCCTTCTCATGATGCTGAATAAATGGAAACTGATCTTATATCAAACTCTCCAATTCAATCCTATCATTTGGATCATCAAGATTTTGAGATTCCATTTTCTTTCCATTGTGACACCACACATAATATTTTTTTTGGAAACCATATTTGGTTATATGATAGCTTACTACTTCACGACTCAACCAAGGTCTTCCAACACAGTTAGAACATGGGCAATGTATGAGACCACTATCTGAAACATTGTCAAATGAAATATCTAAAAATCTATTCAAATTATTTTGAAAATCGGTTAAATTCCAATCATTTTCGTACATCCAACTTCTATCCACTCTATAAAAAAATTCAATAAGTCATTTCAAAGCAATTCAATAATATTGAAGTTCAATCACAAAAATATTTAGGTAAATTAAAATTTTTTAGTTTAAATGAAAGCATAACTGACACATTACTCTATATGAGAATCATATAAATAAATACAACAAAATAAAATGTTTATAAGAAAATAAGATACATAATTTCTAATTTCTCTATTCAAGGATTGCCCAATATGATATTGGAAGTGGATCAAGGAATACATAATCCTTAAGGGTCTTGTTGAGATTATATGAGTTTTATACTTTAATTTCTTTCGGGAGATCAGGATGAGGAGTAGGATGAGGATCACATCAAAAATAGTTATGGCCTCATCAAGTTTCACCTTAACCATGGATTAAAGGATCCTAGGTTTGGGGCCATAGATCATAGGTTGGTAGGGTGTATTAATTGAATCATGTACTAATTGATTTTGTAAAGGGACCTTTAATAGTTATAGGTATGGATTTGATTATATTAATTCTATTTGTTCCCTAATTTACTACTAGGTCTTCACATTCATTTATTTATGATCACGTTTTTTCTTTTTTTTTTTGGTTTTTTGATAGATTTTCCCCCTGTTTTTTAGGGATTTAATACAAACCTTTAAAAGAGTATGGATAATTATTAAAAATGACCAATGTTTCCTATAGTGTTTGTATGTTATAGACATTAATGGTTTATCATGATCCAATATATTAAGAACGTTGATGTTTTTTTGGTACGAGACAGTTTAAATAGTATAAATATCACATTGATTTTTATAATAAGTGGATTTATTTTACCAACCTTTATGACTTGGAGTACATTATTAATTGGGATTGAAACCTATAGGTATGCAGATCAGGTCCATGCCTAGCCATGATTGGGTTAATTATGGCATAGATGGTAGGTGGGGTTATAATAATGAGGAGGCACTGATGTCCGGGGTCCAGGGAGGAGAGTGGGGGGGATGTCCAGGTTCTAGGAAGGAGGGGGGATATCCTGGGTCCAGAAAGGTGGGTGGGGGTTGTTCGGGGTCCAGGGAGTAGGGGCTGTAAAGGGTCCAAGAAGGAGGGTGGGGGGCTATTCGGGGTCTAGGGAGGAGTGTGGGGGGCTGTCCAGAGTCCAGGAAGGAGGGGGTTTTCCTGGGTCCAGGAAGTAGGAATTGTCCAAGGTGGACCTCAAAACACCAAATGGGGTTCCACTCTATAGTTATGAGAATATATTATCCAAAGATACAAAGATTCCACCTGTAAACATGACAACTTTAAAACAGTGCCTACTTTAATTTCATGACATTTAAGGGATATGTGTTTTTTGAAAAGCCTATACATTACAGCGATATTCGTGAATGATGGGTTTTTGCCCATATGTGAATGGAATTCAGTAATGAGGATGATTTATTCCATTTAACCAATGTTATAGTGTATGTTTAGGGTGAATTCTTGCATTTAACCAGTGTTCTAGTTTATTTTTTGGTGAGGTATGTTAGAAACCATGTTAGGCATGTCATTGGAACATGGGTTCTTCCATTTAACCATGTCGTCTTGAATTTCAGGGATGAAAGTGTTTTGACCGAGATAATTACTACCCACTCTATAGTATGGCCAACACATCATGTGGTCATACCATTGAAACAAATCCATGTGTAAATGGGTCGTTTTCAGCACCCCATTTGGCCTAACATACTCTTCACCATAAGGGATAGGCAATGTATATTTACATGGCTATCCAAGTCATGTATTGTGTGTACATTCCCATGTACATTCCCAGGACACTAGATTATTGTAGAAACTATGTCAACCATTATACACACCATGTGAACCCTTATACCATATCATAATTATTACAACCATTAATAACAACTTATTAGACAACATCACTAGTCAAAGATAATCAAATTGAACATAAATCAACAATAATATATGATGTATCAAGTAAAATGAATTCATACTATATTACATCCTAAATGACCACCCACAACCATGATTAATGGACACAAAGATCCCCTTTTGGCCAAATGAAAAGTGAAAACAACATCACTTGTCAAAGATAATCAAATTTAACATATATCAATAATAATATTGGATATATCAAGTAAAATGAACTAATACTATATTACATCCTAAATGACCCCCCACAACAATGATTAATGACCACAAAGATCCCCTTTCAGACAAATCAAAAGTGAAAACAAAAACACATAATTACAGAACAAAAAAATCAAGGAATCACTTACATATTTGATGTGTAGAAGAAAAAAATTCCTTGATTGAATATGGATCGATATATGGAATAAGTTTGGAAGGAGGAAGATTGGATTTAAGGCACCAATGCAGCGGAGCGGAACTGCAATTGATCAGAGGGGGAATGGATGCCCGATCTGTATTTATGGGTAATTTTTTCCCAATAGTTTTTAAAATCCATTGGGAATGTATGTCATTACCAACGGTTTACTTAAACAGTTGGTAAAAAAGTGATATGGTAGGCCTTTACCAATGATTTTGTAAAACCTTTGGTAAAATCATGTATAAAATCATCTAAACCAACGGTTTACATAAACCATTGGTATACATAGCCATTACCAATGGTTTACATAAACTATTGGGATGTAAGTGTTGGTAAAAGTGGCATTTCCGGTAGTGTTCATTAATGAGGTAATCACTACATCATAATTGTGTCATAAATAAATATATTTATCTAATGTTTAAAAATTATAAATAAAATACCATGACGTAGGAAATATTTTTATCTTTACAATTACTATTTATAAACATAGAAGTATGTTATATAACCCCATATTAAAATCTATTTATTTAAGGATATATGTTTAGGTTATAATTATCTTTACTTTAGATTAATTCTTATAAATTGTCATTTTCACTTCAAAGTGAATCCATGGGGTCCCAAAATTGACCAAAGGATGATCATGGTTGGAAATATCTCATCTGATAGGATTAGGACATGTGTTAGGGTAATTAAATATTATTATAATATTATTTTTTACCCTTATTTACTAGATTTACCCTTTAACCATGGTAAATAAAATAATTACTGTAGTTACTATTCATAATGTCCAAAAATAAGAAAAATACTTATTTACAAAATTTGAACTCTATAACTGTAAATATGGAATCTATTTTTCCAAAATGAAAACCGAGAAATTTTAGCAATTAATTTAAAATTAATCTCGTTGTTGAAAAAATGGGGTTTTATTTAAAACATTGAAATGTTTGAAATGTTTTTATATATGAATTCAATGTAAAATTAATTAAAATGTCTTAAAATGTCTTAATTTATAAAACTATATTCTATTTATACATTAAAACCATTCAATAATATATTTTAACCATATAAATTATTTCTATGGAAAAATTTGTTTTCAATTAAAAATTAGTCTATTTTCACTATTCATCAACATATGAAAGTTATCAGAAAAATATCAAAAATTTATCCAAAGTAAATTTTTATGTTCCGCTTCCAAAGAAAATTTTTATATTCTAAAATATTACTTATAAAAGTGTCAAAAAAATAGATTGAAAATGGGTGAACCATCAAAAGGTGGTAAAACTGCATTTTTTTGAAAAATAAATCTTTTTATCTGAAATATTGATTTTGTTCTTATATAATGTGTAATATGAATTATAATTTCAAATAAAATTAAAAATATGGTTAATAATCTTCATAAAATCTATTTTATATAATATTTTGATAATATATTATTGTTTAGTGAAACTCGGTATTGCGTACCACACAAGCTATCGATGAAGGTCGCTCTTGCATGTAAGGAAAGCCATGCTAGTGTTGCATGTAGTGAAAAATTACTTTGGTGTTGTGTATAACATAATACAAACTTAGCTTATTTATACATTGAAAAAAATCTATACTCAGTGCGGTGTGAAATTAATTCTATCAAAAGAACTTGAAATTATGTGTAACACGAGCCAAGAATAGTGTTTTGTATACTTCAAGCTAATACGGTGTTGCATATAGCACAAGCTAATATTGGTGTAGCACACAACACAATACATCAAAGAAACTAAAAATAGTCTATTTCATAAAATCTTGAGGTGTTACATTCTACCCGCCCCCCTTAAAATGATTTTATCCATATAAATTTTTCGGGGTTATAAATGGTTTTTTACTTAAATGTTTCTTTCATGGAAACCCACATCATAAAAAAAGAATAATAAAACATAATTTTAAAAAGTAAAGTTAGAAACATAAAGGTCACCCAATTTAACTTATCACTGGGTTCCCACCCAGAATAACATAGTTGGGAAGTAAAAATATGGATATGGAAGAGAAATATAACCATCAAGTTCTGATGGATAGTGATAGAGAATAAGGATTGGAGAAAATTAACTATGAGAAAGCTATCAAAGTATGATGATTTAAGCGACCATCTGATTCATCAGATAATAAGGTACTAGGATATAATTTTTGGTTGTAAAGATCATTTCTTTAAATTTGAATAATTTTCCATGAGAATAAATACTTACTTGATTTTGGTACAATTTCACTGTTGTTCAAGCCTTGAACAATTTCCACACCATCTCTTATTTAAAAAAAATGAAGTCAAAATTTTCATTCTTGCAGTATTAGAAGATCATGCGATAGAATGATAGTTCATTCTTCTATCTCTATCACAAAAATTCTATCACAAGTTATTAAATATACATAAGTCCATCTATGGTGAGATTAATCTTATATGGTTCCAAAAATTGACTTATACTTAATCCATTATACCGCTTAATAAAATAAAACTAATTTTTTCTAACTAGTGACTTCCTGTAGGCTAGTTGTAGGAAATAAACGCATGTCAAACTTCATTTGTGGGTTCTATTCTTATATCCTTGTCTGACATGATGAGTTTTCTCCCATCCTGTGGGTTTCCATTTTTCTAAAACTATACTAATATAACATTCCAGAATTAATATAAAAAAAGTTCTATCCTTAAGAAATACTATCTAATATCAAACATAATCTCTTCTAACCTTTAGGCTTATCCAAAATACTTATATCCAAACTCAAAGTATAAGTAACCGACCTTAAAACATTTCATAATATTGAATTAAATGAATAATTCACATTGAGGACATTTTCAAGTTTAGAGTTTTATAGAATTAGTCCATAACTAATATATATCAACTTGAATATTACAAATTAGAAACTTCTACTATAACCAATTTTTCCCAAAAATAAATCCCTTAAATAAAACAAGAGTTCTTTTCTTGATATAAATCTTCTTTAATACTTCCTTTCTCTTAGCCTTACTTATAACATGTGAAAAACAATTCAAAAATATGGGTTGAGCATAAAAAGCTCAGTAAGGGTTATAACATAAGGAAAGGAAATATTAACCCATCAATAAATACAAATCAATAAAAACATAATTTTCAATCATAACATACCTTCTGAAATAATAATATTTATGAATACCACATAGTATTAAAAAATAATAAAGGTAACTTGTGACATCCATATCATACTTACATTGTAGCTATCACAACTACATAGGGAGTTACATTTGAAATACCCATCACAGTATATTCCCTAAATATCTTAGGAGAAACATTCACAATTACCTCTATCATGTTACCCAATGCATTGGAGAGCAATATTAGGCTCACCTGCCCTAGGTTTATCATGGAACCACCCATATACGTAACAATTCCCAAGAACCATAACATGTTCATAACATATAAAAAAACATAAAGGAAAGATAATATTTCCAAATTTCAATCCCAATATATCATTTAAATATATTAACATAAAAAATCCATTATCAAATCCATTTTCAATACTAAAATACGTAAATGAGTATATGGTATTTATTTTCCTTTGAAAAACATTGCATCTTGTTAAGGAATCCAAAGAAAAAATAATACTCACAGTGGCGGAAAGGTCGTCGTCACCACATACGTTAAAAAACATTCTTTTTTTGGTTGTTTAGTAAAACGCCTCATAAAAAATATTTCTGTTGGATGAAATGAAGAGTAAAATGTGTTTATACAACGCATAAAAGAAATTTGTGGATTAAAACAATATATGCCTAATTTAAAGGACATTGAGACAAAGTCCCTTACAAAGACGGTATCCTTAGATTAAGGATAAATCAATTATATAATTATGTGTGACAAATATAAATACACCCAATATAAGTGTATATTAAGTTTAAAGTAATCATAGGTCATCCACACATATTCATTACAAAACATAATAAAGATGTTGAGGTTTAACCTAAAGAATTGAAATTGGGTAAAGAAGTTCCCTTACAGAAATTCGACAGTCTAACGACATCACATTAAAATTCAGAACATGAGTTGATAAGAGATAAACGGGTATCTAATCACTTTGACATAAAATTTACAGAAATAAGGATATATAATTACATATCCCAACATAATAAGATGTAAATAAAAATACATAAAAAAAAAAGAAGTCCTTTTTTAAAAAGGAGGAGGGTGAAATGTTCCCTTACCGATTTGGATAACTTTCGAAATGTACAGCCCATGAAAGAAGGATCATACAATGAAGATGTAAATACCAAAAAATTAAAGTATATTACACAAATAATACAATCATTGGCAGTGAATACACCACACAAAAGGAAATATTGGCAAATGTAGCATGAATCTCACGGGAATAAAAGCGAGATGAAAACCCCTTACCTCGTTGAAATCAATCGATTCGTATGACCAAAAGATAATAACCACCAAATGATATATAGAATAACATGAATATAAGGGAAATAATGATAATATATATCAAATGGAAGTACAAAATACACCACATGAAATAAATAAGTGGTGAACAATGGAAATATCATGGAATTAAAAGTGAGGTAAGATTCCCTTACCTCGTTGTCCGACTTGGCTCGCTTGTATGTTCCTTATTCTTCCTGAATAATAAAACTAAGTTACTTTATTATTTCTTAAGAAAAATTTTCAAGTTTATTTTTCCTTTTATATCACTCATCACCTTTCTATTACAATTAGTAAATTATTTGAGCTCATATTAGACATTTTGTCAATGTTCAGAACTTCAGTTAAAAAGGAACTTGTTATAATTATAAATTGGTCACGTGGTCAAAAGTCCATTATCTCCAGAATGATATTCATAATTTATAGTTCAAACATATATATATCATATTTATATCCATTATATATATATGTATTTATAATAGTACGTAACATTTGGAGATAAGAAATGAAATGCACCGTTCATGGTGACGGAAAATCGTACGTACACATGAACGTTACTTTCATTTCTATTTCATATTTTTATGAAATTATAACATAGTTATTCATAGGTATATTATAATTTTAGTATAAAATTTATGTCATATATGTTACATAATTTCATAAATTATTTCCTTTATACGTTCCATGTTTGGTATGAACGAGTCATATCACTTTGAGGGGGTGGTAGTCTGCCCTTCCTTTAATGAAATTACCATGTTACCCATTATGGGAACCATAAATGTATGATATAAAAAGAAAATACAGAAGAATAAAGAAAAAATAAATATAATATATATCATATATATATATTACCATCATAATGTCCACCATGAGAGGCAATAGGAGATAATTGAACAATCATCGTTTCGTGAGGTAGAAGTTCGTCGTCCACTGAAATGGTATGTTCTTTACCCATTAGATGGAGGTGTGTGTAAGTGTAGCTAGAATAAATCTCAAAAAAAAACCTTGTATATTTATGATACTGGTGTTATTATAAAAGAAAATAAAAAAAATATTTTAGGGGGTTGGAGAAGTAAAATAAAACAAAAGAACTTAAGAGAAGACGTTACCTTTAAATTGGGTAACTCCCTTTGGTTTGTACCAAAAGGGTTTCTTGAAGTGATTTATACCTATGTTAAGGCTTCTAGGATGAAGATAAGGATATTGGGATCTTATTGGAGCAATGTTTGGACGATCCAAGGTCTTGATAAGTGTGAGAAATGGGTAAGAAGTGAGTGCTTTTTATAAGGGAGAGGAGGGGCTCTTTTGGGATGTTTTAAAATATTATTTTATTATATAATTATTTTCGGTTTCTAAAGGTTCAAAAAACATTAAAGCCAATTATAAGGTTGAAAATGTTTGAAATAAAACCATCCTATAATATTTGGACATGTTTTGGATATTTTTTTAATTATTAGCTTCTAATTTATTTAAATCATTCATTAATGACGTAAACACTACATCATCATTGTGTCATAAATATTTTATTTATTTGATGTATAAAAATAAAAAAAAATTACATTGATCTAGGAAATAGTTTAATATTTCCAATGAATATTTATAGTTTAAAAGATAACTTATATAACCCGATGTAAAAATTGTTTTAGTAAAACAATACATGTTTATGAAATTTTTATTTTTACTTTAAATAAAAAGTTATTAATGTCATTATCTTACCCAAGTGGCTCTATGGGGCCCCAAAATTGACCCATTGATTGTCTGCATCAGCCATGACTCATCAAATTAGGATAGGACATGTTTAAAGGTAATTTTATATTATTATAACATTATTTTTACCTTAAATTACCCTGATTACCTTTAATCGCGGTTAGTAAAAACTTACTATTCACCATAAATTATTTTCATCCCATTGAACAACATTTTACTTACTAATGAAAACAATGAATGTTTTATTTTCAAAATTCAATTCATAGAAGTGGTGAAATTTCATTTAAACGAAAAATTCAGTTTTTTAACTACTACTTAGTGGTTTCACTATTCATAAAAAATTGTAGGTTTTCAGAAAAATTCCAAAAATTCACTCTAAGGTAAATTTGATATTCCGAATTCAAAAATGATGTATATTTTACCAAATTCAAAACATTTAAGTTTAATTAATTAATTTTATAATTAATTCCCTTTCATCAAAACAAAAACTGTGTTTTTATGAAATAATAACCATCAAAAGATTCATCCTTATTAATGTCTAATTTCAAAGTGAAATTACATCCAATGGCCAACATTGAGTTAAATGGTAAAAATATAATATATTTACAATTTAAAACCAATTATAAAGTTTATCTAAACATATAAATAAATTATATTAAAAATCAGATTTGAATTAAAATATAATATTTTTCACTATTCATTAAAAAATAATCTTTATCAAAAAAATTCCAAAAATTTAGACAAATTAAAATTTGATCTCCTGATTCTAAAGAAGAATATTATTTGGTCAAATAGAATGTATGAAAGTGACCAAAAATAGATTTAAATAGGGTTCTCCATCAAAACGTGGTAAATCGACCATTTAAAGAATATTAGAGTATTTATGCTTAAAATCGAATTCTTTTCATATTTTAATCCTCTATCTTTTATTGGACAAATTTAAAAAAAATTATCAAACATCTATAATCATATTTTAGTTAGTTATTTCTATTCTAGTAAATACAATTTCTAGGCATTAACTACCATTTACAATAATAATATTATATTGATAGTGTGCAACATAAGATTTCAAAGAAACCCGTTGTTGAGTATCGGGTACGTAATCGAACATAGAAACCCCTTTAAGGTAAGATTAATATTTAATTAAAAAATATTAATAAATATGAAAATTTCATATTATTTATTTATCTGGGATGTTACATCCTTCCCCCCTTTTGGGAATTGCGTCCTCGCAATTTTAAAATTGGACTCAGAACTTCATTGAAAGCCCCAAATCAGAAAAAGATTTAATAAAACTATCACTTTAAAATAAAGGAAGAGAACTATAATGGTTACCTGATTTAACCCATAATAGGATTCCATGTAGGAAAACATGTATATGGAAGAGAAAATAAATGGTCAAGTTCTGATGGATAGTGATAGAAAACATGATTAGGAGAAAGTTAACCACTAAAAAATTACAAACATGTGATGGGTTAAACAATCTTTGACTCCCCAGTAGGAAAAGTTAACAAAAAATATTCTTTTTAAGTTAATTTTAATTAAGGAATTTATTTATGAGGTTAAATATTAACATAAGGAAACATACTTACTTGTCATGTAGACTTTCATCCTTTTCTATATTTCTAACAGAAACTCATATTTTCTCCAAACGATGAGTATTTAAGACGACTTTTTCACATTAAGAGCTCTATAATAATCTTCGAGAGAATCACATAATCCACAAATGATGAACTATAAATTTCCCATGTCTTTATACCTTAACCAAAACAAAAAATAGTTAGTACAAGATCAGATAATATCCAAAAAGGATAATCTTTTACAAAAAGAAAAACTACTCTTAATCTACAAAATTTATCAAACAAAACCCAAAGTTCTTTAAAGACCATTCAATAAACAGTTGTCCATAAAATTCTTCAAAGTAATACAAACTGAGATTGAAACTCAATATCATAAGGGTTTAATCACATAGTCTTCCAAGATAAATCTTAACATTTATCTCCAAATAAAATCAGTTACACTTAATGTCTCATATTGAAAAGTAATTAACCTAATCACATAACCTCCATGATAGGTTAATAATTTCCATAGATAACCCAAAATCAACTTATTCTTGATTCATAAGATCATCTAACTAAAATAAATAGTCATAATAATCAGGAACTTTACGTAGTCCAGTGATAGGCAATAAATACCAGTCACACTTTGGTTGTGGGTTTGATTCCCGCAGATTTGTCCGACACGATGGGTTGTCAAAAGTACTGTGTGTTGTCCTTTTTCAAAAACTATATAATTTTATAAAATTCCCAAAATGACATAAATTTATCAAAAATAACAATAACATATTTTAACCATGAAGGTTATCTAATAACTTTCATTTTTCATCCCAAAATGTATTAACCTCTAATTGCCTCAAATTCAAGGATCATATAAACCCAAATGGTTCTTTAAAACTATATCTATAGATAAAAATATAATTATTCCTTGAATGAAATTTTCATATATCAAATTTTAGGGTTACACATACTATAAAAACTCTTCTAATTTAATCCCATCATCAAAAGATCCTTAATACATTTAAGTATTTCACCATCCTAAAATATATCATAACTCTTGAATTCCTTATATGTTGACTTCTTACTCATTCAACATTCTTCATGATCCATTAACCATTCGTTTCCAAATTATTCTAAAATACTTCTTTCCTACAAACAAAATCATGAATCATATCCTAAGATTCAATAATATCAAAACATATGTTCAGAAATAATCCATACCTTTCATTGTTCATTGGCAGTTTCTTCATCCTCAATCAGAATGGAATTAGGTATTGGTAAACAAATATTTGTATGATCCTGGTGATCACATTCCCGAAACATCTTTGTATGACATGTGTTTGTATAATTATCATGCACACCACATTTGAATCACTTAATTGATCGCTCAGAAATAACTTCTTTCCCTTTCCTAGAGTCAACTGGATACTTCCTTTTTCCATGAAAGGTTCTTGCTTTATGGCCTTCACTTCCACATCTATAGCATATTCCTATCCCTTTGAAACATTTTACTAGGTGTTTCTTTCCACATCCTTGACACATAGGTTTTTGAACATTCTTACCATTTGGATTATTACCTGAACTTTTGTAGGGATTTGTTTCTCACATATATGTTGCCTTATAAAAATCACCATGGTTCAGGTGTTCAATCAGGACTCCAGATAGTTGGTTGAGAATAACCACAAGAGTTCTCATTGTAGCTCCCATTTCATTCAATTTCTCATTCATAAAACCATCACAGTTTTCTTCACATCCACTGTTACTTTGGTTCCTGCTAAATCAATCCATTTACTAAAACCAAAATGGGCAGGGTGAGTATATCAGTAAAATCATCATCTAATATCTTATGAGGAGGGTAAATACTAAGATATAATTATTCATGTTATCTTAAACTCGTTCACTTTACCTAAAAAACTATGATTCTATCTGAAATCCTAACCATTATGGTAATTTCACTTATGATTAAAGACTACCCTAACCTCAAATGTTATCTAAACAGGCCTTTTATACCAACTATAAGAACAGAACCTTAAAAAATTTCATAATATTGAATTAAATAAATAATTCAAATTGAGGATCATTTCAGGTTTATAGTTTTATAGAATTAGGCCATAACTATTACATATCATCTTGAGTATTAAAAAGTAGAAACTTCAACTGGCATTATAGGAATATCCATCTTCTGATTAAAACTATTAAAATAAATTTCAGAATAAATCCTTGATATATGATATCAAATTAATGGTTTTTAAATCATTTTATTTTAAAATATTAGAATAATAGATCAGTGATATTATTATTACTTATCATTCATTGTCCTTTATTATTTGATTGAATCAAAACTTGATTATAGAATCATGATATCTCAATCCAAAAAATAGTAGATCAATATCATCTATTATTACTTATAGTTATATCTTCTATAATATATTTAACTTATCAAATTTATTTAACTTATATATCATTATATATCATATTATTAACCTTTATTAAATATATTTCTAATCATATGTGTCATAGTGAGGATCATAATTCTTTATCAAATTTCTTATTAGTAACCCTTATGGAAGAAATTAATACTCTTATTCATTTTTGTGTAGATTCTAAATTTTTTACAAATATTCATTCAGAAGCCCTAATATAATAAATTATTAATCCTATATATCTAATTTTAGATTCCAAAATATTTTAAACATTTCAGTCAGCAACCCTTATGTAAAGGTTTCTACTCGTAAATAACATATGGTTTTCCCTTGGCTACATTTTTTCTAATTGATGACCTTTATATAATATATATGAACTCTTATGTATCATGTATGGTATTTAAATTTTTTATATTTTATTTTAATGATCAAAAAAATATATTAAGTAGTTATAATATCTTATGTGACAATGTGTAACATCCCGACTCGGTTTCCAAACACCAATGGCACAAGCTAGTAGGTCACATGACCTCAAGTGCACCTCCATATATGCCAGGGGATTCTGACTAGTAGTGAGAGTCTAATATTGATCACAGGGAGACTAGAAACTCTTTATATGATTAATAAAATAGTGGAAATAAAAAATAATTACAAAATTAAGTTACCATAACTAGAAAAATAACAGAATCACATGATGAGAAATATAGGAAATAAAATATCAAAAAAAACAGTAGATATGTAATGCCAAATGCCTGTCCAGTGTCAATATGAAAAACTAAAAATAAATAAAGACCCAAAAACTCTGAAGTGGGTCCCAGCACCATGTTTATTCCCCTCATTCACACTCCATCCCATATCGTCCATATAACACGGGTCTCATTCCATTAAACTATCCTTCAATCATGAAACCTATTTTGGTGTTGATCAAACATCCTGAGTAGGGTGTGAGTACAACTCAGTAGGCCACAACCAATGACATATAAAATAATATCTAGTCAATAGCAGTGTATATAGATGTATAAATACTAAAATACAAGCAATAAAGTAAATAATTTATAAATATTAATTTATTCTTTATTTAACCACATAACTCGCAGGTTCTCGAGGAGACCCAAACTCTCAATATATGATTCTTTTAATGCCAGAGAATGAACTATATCACACATTCATTTCAAAATTCCTTATAACACATGGGATTTAATTACCCATTTATTTCAATTCATTATCAAATCCAATTAGAACCGTAGTCCTATGTGGAAATTTTTGGCCCCTGTTTCCATTCCTAGGACCCCTATAGGATTTTGAAGAAGAAGTCTCTATACCACACTCATATGTCAATTTATAACTATAGGATTATAAAGTATCAGTCCCTATCCAACACACATAAATAAATTTATCACTATTGTATTTTGAAACAACAGTCCTTGTCCCATAGTCATATCTCAATTTATCACTATATTCTTTTGAAGCATCAGTCCCTGTCTTACAATCATATATCAATTTATCACTATGGAATTTTGATGTAGAAGACCACTCCTCAAACATGAGTATCACCCAATAACAAGTATCAGAATATCACATGTATAAAAATATAACATTTATCACAATATGACATCAATCAATGTTAATAAACATTATCCCTCTTATCACATTTCAAAATCACAACAATCCATTAATTTATTCACAAATTTATTAATCCAATTAAATATGTTCCATAAAAACAATAATCCCATTAATTAATCCAATAATTAATTAATAAAATTTAGTCAATTTCATAATCCCAACAATCCCCTTAATTAATTCAACAATTAATTAATCTAATTCAATCCATTGCGTAATCACAAAAATCATATTAATTAATTTGAAAATTAATTAATCCATTAAAATCTTTTGCATAATCACAACAATCACATTAATTAATTAAACTATTAACTAATCTAATTCCACAATCCCAACATTACATTAATTAATTATTCAATTAATTATTCCAATTTCACAATCCCACAACTAATTAATTAACCCAATTAATTAATTCAAATTAATTAATTTAATTTCTAAATTCTCAATAGAAATTATAGAATTACATACACATAATTGAAATCAAGACATTGGGATTTGAATAATTGACCACCTACCCTAAATTTTTTGATAAACTATCACCAATGGAAATCCCAAATTAAAGCAGAATGACCAAGAACACGATGATAAACAATATCTAGATCCGAGAACTAGATCCAAGAAAAAGATAAACATAGAAAAGTAAAGCTATATCTAATACCGTTCAAATAGTGGATAGAAAATCCATATTTTATCAAGAAATACGAGATGGATAGAGTGATATCTAATCATGAATAAACCACATATACAAAGAGAGGAATATCTTCAATTAGGGCTTTAAATTGTCATTGAAAAATGTTGAAAGGGATTCAAATTGGTACATGAGCCTCTAAAAATTTTAGGAATGAGTTTAGGTTCAAATATGGGTGATTAGGGATTAATACTGGGGGGTTTTGGGATTTTTAAACTACTTTTCATGTTAATTTAAACTGCACACATGGTTTCCAGGCTAGGGGCCCATGGGTTGGAAAACTGCAAGCCCTAATTGTGCTTCTCTTCTATGGGGGGGGATGACTACTTCTTAGAGGGAACCCGTTTTGAAAAAACATGTTCCAACCATGAAATCACTCTCTGTTTGGGGTTGAACGGTTTACTGGGGTAGGGCGTACGGTTTGGGAAAGTCATGCCCCAACTGTAAACTACCCAATTTCCCTAAAAAACATCCAATTTTCACCCAAAATAACCCATGTTAAAACCCAAAAAGATATAATCCAAACAAGACAAACGAATAACTAAAAAATAATGATATGACTCAGGAAAAGGTTAGGATCTTACAATCTTACCACATTATAATATATCATCCTCGAGCTATACTCCTAAGTATCTCTATGATTTCAAGGTAAAACGATCGGGCCACTGAGCCCACAAATATGCATGTATCTCCAATGTTTCTTCTTCATCACACCCATGTTTCCAAAATGCACAATCTATTAGTAAAGTATTTCCCTGAAATAATTTATCAGTGTGATCCAACACACATATCAGATTCTTCTAAAAGGATGCATCAATCTCAAGATCAAAATCATCCGCATTGACCACATGATAAGGGTTAGAGTGAATTTGCGAAATCTGTGATAAATGAAAAACATCATGAATAAAAATGTACCTCTATGGAAGATACAATTAGTATTCCACATGTCTGATTCGCTCCAAAACCTCAAAATGCATAACAAAATTGTGACCCACCTTTCCTTGTTTCTGTATCCTATAATGACTCAATCTAGGTGACACCTGAAGGAATATATGATCACCCTCTACATACTCTAGGGGTCATCGTCTTCTATCAGGATATGACTTCTATCGACATAGATCCATATGCATACATTTCCAAAATCAGCTAAACATAATCTGATGTCTCCTCCTTGATACTCAGTAAAAATAACTTTGACTCACTGACCACCATCCATCATAGATTTAAAGACCGACAAATTCAATGGGATTTTTTTTCTTAAATTCATGGGATTTTTACGAGTCCGTAGTTTCTGACGGTGCTTGATTCCAAGGCCCAGTGTTCCTAGAATCAATTCGTGAAGTTTTGTTCGGGTAAGTTTAGTAAACATACATATGGGATTTCATAACTTTTGAACAGGTTCTCGGAATTGAAATAAGAGGGCACCGTTGAACTCGCAACATCGGTAATTTCTTAGTGAGACCTTCACCGTAGTTGCGTTCTAACGAGAGTGGAAGTTAGATTTTGGGGGTTTTTAATTAAGTTAAATAAAAATAAGAGTTAGCTTATTTTTATTCCTAGGTAGTTAAAACCTCCAAGGGGAGGTTAGTGGTGGGGCCTACCCGCAGATAACCTCCCATGGGAGAATATTATTATGTGGGGGCCACACAAGCTTCAAACCCCCTAACCCCCCCCCCAATTTATGTGGGATTAAAACCTTAAACATCACTTGATCTAATGAAGCCAACCCTATCTTTATTTAATTGTAACTTTCCACCTTCCCTCATAAGTGTTCCAAACCAAAAATTAATTAATGGAATTAATTAATTAATTTGAAATCGTGTGAATTCTTTTGGCCAAAAATTAAATAATGGGTTAGCTTAACCCATTATTTTGGTTGGAAATTTCTTTTTGGTTGAGCTTTGGAGAACCCTTGGAGAAATTTATTCTCCCAACGAAGAACACCCCTCTCCAATAAAGAACGATGGACATCTCTATCTCCCTCTTCATCTGGGGAAAGAAGAGGAAACACTGCTGTCCTTGAAGAATTCTGACAAAGTCAACTTCTTCGTCTTCTTCTGATGTCAACAGAATGATGTACACCTTTTCGTGACTTCATCAATGATCATCGGCAATCGAGGTAGGGGAATTTGAGTTGAATTTATTTCCAGTCTTCATCATTCAATTTATTGTTGAGTTATGCCGACTTATATCAATGTACCGTAGAGGGCTCAGACTACATGAACATGGCCCAACCCTCCCCCCTTTGATTGTTCTCGTTTGATGACGACAAAGGAAGAGCAACGCAACCGGCGTCGGACCGGCCGTGAAGAAACTTGTGGTGCAAGGCCGCTGGGTTTCCATGAGGGCGCGACACCATAGTTCCATGTGGAAGGAGAGTCGCGGCCATGCTAGGCCGCAGTGGAGGAGCGTGTTGTTGTCGCACTGCACGGAGGGCTGCAGAGGGCCACGACTATGCCAGGCTGCGGCGGAGGTGGCGTGACGTCATCGCTCTGTGCTGAGGAGCTAGAGGTCGTGGCTAGGCCGGGCCGCGGCATAGGAGGCGTGACACCATCGTGTCGTGCGGTGAAGCTGGACCGTGGTCCTGGTGCACCACGACGGAGGAGCCGAGGCGGCCGGCTGGGCCGTCCGCTGGATGAGCCAAACGGCTGGCCACTTGTCCAGCCAGGAAGAGAGGGACCCTCAGGGTCCCACATGACTTGGAACGGAACCAACTGGTGCTAGTTAGGGTCTCCACCAAAATGGATAAGCTATTGGGGTGTGTCGGGGGGCTCCCCCTGGGTGCAGTTAGGGCAGGTCGTCGGACCACCTTCGGTCGGGCCGCTCCCTTCCGGTCGGGACTCTTCCTTATACTGTGTCGGTCCGATGGACCAGGTCAGACCCTGGCCCATACCTGGATTGGGCTGGGTCATTCCAACTGGGTTGGACTAGACCCGGACCCGCTATGGCCAATTTACACCTTTTTTCCCATATCCTGGGATACGGGTGTCCGATCGACGAACCGTTTGAAGCGACAGAATTCATAGAGCAAGGCAGTTCTATTTCAATTTTCCACATACAGTTTGGATATAGTTGGGATATAGTCGGGTTGGTTTGAACCTAAAACCAACCGAGCCCCTAGGACAGAAATGCTAATCACTCACAGACCGGGCGCCCGATTGACGCACCGTCTGTCACATTTAAACCCTTACGACATGGAAGTCCTTTGTGGTGTTTAGTGGTATTCTAGGTACAACTTATATATCGAGGGCAGATCTTACGGAACTCGAGCACACTTGGTGAAAGGAATCCAGTGGCTGATAGTGAGGCGGAGGTTAGAGACAGATCATACAGAGGTCAGCGCTCAGCAATCCTGTGTGGGTCAGTGCATACCAATCCTCTGTGGGTCAGATCCTGTGTGGGTCCTTGCGGAGGTTAGTACCTAACGATCATATGTGGGTCAAACTCCGTGTGGTTAGAAGGAGTGCCTCATGACAGAATAAGATGATCTAGCTTCGTGAAAAAGCATCTGTACTTCTATACTTCACTTAAATCCTAATTTGAGCTGAGTCAATGACTTTAATATTTTCCTCTTGATTTAGAAGGGTTAAAAATTAACTTAGGTATATGTATGGTCATATACCTAAGTATGGGTTATCCTTTGACTCTGTACTTTGTGGTTATCCTTGTTAGATTTTGTGAGACCCTGAGGGTCTTGGGTTCCCTACTGAGTATCGTTATACTCACCCTTGCATGGGATATACCTGCACCTTGTTGTGTTGGATACAGATGACGGACAGCGCTGATCGTGGCAGAGAGTAGCAGAACTGGATGGTACGTAGAGGTGGATCACTCGACGATATGTACACGGAGTGGATGGATAGACTTGGGGTGCTGAGGAGGACATCAGTACACTCCCTTCAGGTGGGAATGTTGGAGGATGACCAAGTAGCTAATTTACTTATTTTCTTCAGTTTTACTAGATTTTCAGTTGTATTATACTTTACTGTTCAGCTTGTATTTCCAACCCCTTTACTTTCATCACCCTATTTTGTATATAGTTTTACTTAGTGTTTTACATACAGTTTCTTACTCTATTGTGTTTGTTTACTAATATAAAGGCAATGCCTTTCTAGTTTAGGGATTTTCACCTTTGGTGCTAGTCGCCAGCCCATGGACTATGGAAGGCGGGCTTGGGGTAGTCACGATACATGCCCCGGGGGACGGGTCGTGACAAATTGGTATCAGAGGAGTCAGTTCTACCACAGAAATTAGGACTCTGATCATTCTTTTCTGTGAATAAATAGTGTTACGGGTACTAAGTGTGGTTTTTAGGTTAGGGAGTCCAATGTTGGTGCGGCGACCGATGTATCCATACACCAGGACCCGGACTTCTGATTTCTGACTCAGTGCATGAAAACACTGATTGCGTATTTGTTTTCAAAAATTTTCTTTCAGTCAGCTCAACCAGGTCATCTCACAAGGTATAATCTTTTGACCATGTCACATCTGTTCAGGATGCCTCTGCATAGACATCCAACTAGAGTTTCGAGAGTTGTACACACTGATGGCCCACTGAGCGATGATGCAATGGTGTTGGGCCCTCTTACTATGTTGGCACCTTCAGGTGGTATACCAACATCACCACCACATGTTGGGTAGCAGATGCCACCTGTTGCATTGGCGGATGGTACATGCCGACTGAGTGCGTTGCATGAGTTCCAGTGGTAGAGGCCTCTCAGGTTTCAAGGACAGACAAATTCCCTGGTAGTATAGGACTAGCTAGAGGTGATTGCTAGAGTTTTCCGCCTAGTTGAGAAACCAATAGGGTAGATGGTGATCTTAGCTACTAGTAATTTTCAATGAGTGACCATGAGGATGGTCTTCTTAGTGATGAGGCCTCGGTACGTGGACCATTACCCAAGATAGTACCTCCGGGTAGTGTGTTATCTATATAACTGCTTTTTTGTCAGCAGTTACAAATAGCGGTATCGGTAGAGGACACGTGTAGGATTAATGACTTATACGTGTTTCAGCATCAGACTCCCGCCAGGTTCTGAGGCGAGCCCGAAACATAGGCGGCTGAGGACTGGCCTGAGGAGTTGGCTGAGAGTTCTCTAGATCTTATACCACTTCGTCAGGATGACATGTCTGTAGCTGAGTATTTATCAAGGCATACCGATCATTTCTGTTACTCTATTAATACCTTATAATCAGTTCTTTGGGGTTCGGACTACCGAGAGAGGTTAATTTAAGGAAATATGAGCCAGCACTATTCCTCTATGCATTCCTACATATGTTAGGGTGCTAGAGAGAACCTTTGTGGTTAAATGTTCTATAGATAAACGGATACAACAAGGGAATGTTAACAGTGGTAAAGCAAGAAACTGGCACCAGTCTCAGAGACGTGGGCATGGAAGAAGCATCGAGAAGAGGATGTGACAGGGAAAGATAAATCTCTAGGGTAACAGATGTGAAATCAGAGCTAGGATAGGAGCATGAGGTGGTGTACATTTCGACATGTTACAACCAACCCCCTTTTTATGGACCCCACCCGGCTCATGGAGCTGGAGGACAGGGGAAAGGAGTAGCTGCATGTAGTCGAGGAATGTGACCCAAGGGCTCTAGAAATGATTCTAGGTATGTACTATGTCTACTAATAGGTGTCGTATCAATAAACATAGGTGCCAATCATTCCTTCCTTCCATTAATCTTATCCCAGGCCTAGAATTTGCAGTTAAACTGTAGACTTGACCCTCACATCTGGAGATACCATTTAGAGGAGACTCGATAATCATGCTTACACTGGCGGTGTGATCTGACCCTTAAGGCGAGAGTTTTGGTTGGAACCTCTTGGTGGCAGCATTGAGGCCTTACAACATTAGTTTGGGTATGGAATGGGCAACCATAGTTTATACACATATTGACTATATTAGGCAAAAAGGTTGTGGTTTATCTACAACGTTGAGATGAGGTTTTCCTTAGTCGGTGAAAAAGGAAACCTAGATAGCACAAGTTAAACTCATGCATAGGAGGGTGGAGCCGAACACTCTTGAGTCGACCAACCTTACCCACGTGGCTGCATGAGTTTTGAGTTTTCAGTTCCAAACAAGAGTGACAAAAAATGGGGACATCTTTTCAAAAGAAGTTTCTAGGATTACCCCCCCCCCCCCCAAGGGGGAGGGGCGTCTGCTTTGGCTTGATATTACCGGAGGTTCGTTCCGGACTTCTCCATAGTTGCAAAACCACTATCAGCCTTGAAAAAGAAGGGGAAACCCTTTGTGTGGTAAGAGAGATGCCAGCCGAGATTTCAGGAGCTGAGGAAGAGGCTCACTAGTGCCCATCTTGAGGCTTCCAGAGGAAGGTGTAAGGTATGTAGTTTAATGCAATGCATTAGGGACTGGACTTGGGTGTGTCATGATGCAGGAGCAAGAAGTGATCACATATGGTTCTCAGAAGCTGGTATAACACGAGCAAAAATACGCTACCCATGACTTGGATTTAGCAGTAGTGGTCTTCGCCTTAAAGATGTGGCAACACTATCTGATGGGCTAGCTTTTTACCATGTACTCTAATCACAAGAGTCTCAGTTATATCTTCTCTCAGAAGGATATGAACCTAAGACAACATCGATGGCTTGAGTTTCTCTAGGACTATGACTTTGAGATAGTCTATATCCCTACGATGGGGAACATTGTAGGAGATGCTCTTAGTAGGAGATCTGGTATACAACTTCTAGGAAATACGACAGAGCAGCTGGCTGCCTTGTAGATATCCTTCATGGATAGGGATATAGCGGCCTATCTACAGTCTCTTCTAGTCACTCCTCCACTTCTTCAGTGAGTCGGGGAGATGCGGTGTTGGGATGCAGACTGTGAGACACGATGTGCTCAGATATCCATAGGTTAGGCACCTGATTTATTTCTTGAAGGTGGAGAGAACATCATCATCATCAAAGGACGTACCTTGGTACAAGTTTCACATTAGGAGGAAGTGTTGAGGGAGTTCCATAAGTCCCCGTTCGTGGTACATCTAGGAGTGGAAATGATGTATCAGGACCTTAGATGACAACATTGGTGTCCAGGTATGAAGAAGGTAGTAGCAAAGTTTGTCTCATGATGCCTCACTTGTTAGAAAGTGAAGGCGGAGCACCAAGTACCGAAAGGCTTGGTTTATCCCTTAGAGGTCCCATAGTGGAAGTGGGATGGGATATCCATGGAATTCATGATGGGTCTTCCACGTACATCCAGGAGTCACGATTCGATATGGGTGATCGTTGACCAACTCACCAAGTCAGCCCACTTCCTAACGATTAGAGAGCATGGATTAGTGGAGAGCTTGGGATGCCTCTATATGAATTAGATTATGCATTTTCATGGACTACCTTATTCTATTATCTCTTATTGTGACACATAATTTACATCCCAGCCATGGAAGGGGTTTCAGGAGGCTTTCGGGACACAGCTTTGCTGGAGAACCACTTTCCATCCTCAAACAGATGGTCAGATAGAGCGGACCATCTAGACCCTTAATAAAATGCTCTGTTCTTGTGACCTCAACTTTAGTCATAGGTGGGAGGATAACTTACCTTTGGTGGAGTTTTCTTACAACAATAGTTATCACTCCACCATCGGTATGGAACCCTTTGAGGCCTTGTATGGTCGACCTTGCAGATCGCCACTGTGCTGGATATACCCAGGGGAGTCTGCAATAGTGGGACCTGAGATGGTATGGGCTACCATAGAGAGGGTGTAGATCATCCAGGAGTAGATGAAGACTACACAGATTTGGCAGAAGTCATATGCTGACAGAATATATAGACCTCTGGAGTTTGAGGATGGCGGTCACATCTTCTTACAGGTATCTCCTCGATGAGGTCTATAGAGATTTGGTCGAGGGGGAATGTTGTCTCCGTGATTCATCAGACCTTTCCAGGTCCTTAGTAGAGTAGGCGAGGTGGCTTACCGCCTAGCTCTTCCACATCAGTTGCACCGGGTGCATGAAGTCTTTCACATATCTCAGCTGAGGAGATACGTGCATAACACGTCCCACATCATTGACCACGTGGAGCTGTACATCGACGATGGGGTGAATTTCCTAGAGGTTACAGGGGAGATTGAGGATCGATAGGAGCTGGTCCATCGTGGACGATCAATACCTCTGGTGCACATTCATTGGCAGCACGAGAACCTCTAGGAGATAACATGAGAGCGGGAGGCTCATATGCATGCTCAATATCCCCATTTGTTTCCTTAGTGCGAGTAGTAGATTACGGGGACGTAAATCCCTGAGGTAGGGAGAATTTAAAGACGTAGAAATTCCATTAATTATTTTTCATAAATTCTTGGGATTTTTACGACTTTACAGTTTCTGAAGGCACTTGATTCCAAGTCCTGGTGTGCCCGAAATCAATTTCTGAAGATTTCTTCAGGTATGTTTAGTAAACATACGTACAATATTTTATAACTTTTAAACTTGTGCTTGGAATTTAAATCAAAGGGAAATGTTGAAGTCACGACATTGGTAATTGCTTAGTGATACCATCACCGTAGTTTCATTCTAATGAGAGTGGATGTCATATTTTGGGGGTTTTTAATTAAGTTAAATAAAAATAAGAGTACGCTTATTTTTATTTCATGGTAGTTAAAACATCTAAGGGGGGGTTTGGGGTGGGTCCCACCAATACATAATCTCCCTTGGGAGGATATTATTAGTTGGGGCCCACAGAAGTGTCAAACCCCCTAACCCCCCATTTATGTGGGATAAAACACTTAAAATTCCCTTGAGTTAATGAAGACAACCCTCTCTTCATTTAATTGTTACATTCCACCTTCCCTCATAAGTGTTCCAAACCAAAAATTAATTAATGGAATTAATTAATTTATTTGAAATCGTTTGAATTCTTTTGGAAATAATTAAATAATCGGTTATCTTAACCCATTATTTTGGTTGGAACTTTCTTTTTGGTGGTGCTTTGGAGAACCCTTGGAGAACTTTATTATCCTAATAAAGAATTCCCCTATCCAATGAAGAACTACAGACCTCTCTGTCACCCTCTTCAACTGGGGAAAGAAGAGGAAACACCGCCATCCTTGAAGAATGCTGATGATGTCAACTTCATTGTCTTCTTCCGACGTCAATGGAACGACGTCCGCCTTTCACAGAATTCATCAACGATCATCGACAATTGAGGTAGGGGAATTTGAGTTGAATTTATTTCAGTTCTTCATCCATCAATTTATGGTTGAGATATGCCGATTGATGTCAACTTAACATGGAGGGCCCAGACCACACGAAAACGGCCTGACCCTCCCCCCTTTGATTGTTCTCGTTTGATGATGACGGAGGCGGAGCAACATGACCGGCATCGGACTGGCCGTGAAGGAACCGGCGACGCAAGACCACCGGGTTTCCATGAGGGCGCGACAACTTTGTGCCATGCAGAAGGAGATTCAAGGCCATACTGGGCCGCGGCGAAGGCGCGCGACGCCATTGTGCCGCGCCGAGGGCCGTAGAGGCTCGTGGCCATGCCGGCCCACGACAGAGGTGGCATGGCGCCGTTGCACCGCATGGAGGAGCTGGAGGCTGCGGTCTAGCCGGGCCGTGGTGGAGGAGGCGCGAGGCCATCACGTCACACTGTGAAGCTGGACCGCGGCGCCGTCGCGCCACACCGGAGGAGCCGAGGCGGCCGGTCGGGCCGGCCGCTGGTGGAGCCGAAGGGCTGGCCGCTTGGCCAGCCGAGAGGAGTGGGACACTCAAGGTCCTACGTGACCTAGACCGGTGCCACTTGGCACCGGTTAGGGTCCCCACCTGAATGGCTAATCCATTCGGGTGTGCCACGGGGTCGTGCGCATCCCCCCTGGGCGCGGCTCGAGAAAGCCGTGAGGGCGCATTCGGCCGGGCCGCCCTCGGCCAGGCCGCCTCGGGCTGGGCGGCTTCCTCTGACTGGTTCGGACCGGCAGACCTAGTCGGACCACAGTCCAGACTTGGATCAGGCCGGGTTAGTCCAACTGGGTTGGACCGGACCCGGACCCGCTATGGCCAGTTTACACATTTTTTCCCATATCCTGGGCTACGGGTGTCCAATCGATGAACCGTTTGCAGAGGAAGAAAATTTATAGTGAGACGTTTCTATTAAAATTTTACATTTGAGGTTTGGACACAGTTGGGATATGGTCGGGTTGGTTTGAACCTAAAAACCAACTGAGCCACTAGGACGGAAATGCCAATAACTCACAAATCAGGCATCCGATTGACGCACCGTCTGTCGTGTTGGAACCCTTATGACATGGAGGTCATTTGGGTTACTCATTTGTTGAGTTTAGTGGCGGTCGAGGTATGAATAATATCTCAAGGGAAGATTCTACGGAACTCAAGTGCACTAAGTGCGAGGAATCCAATGGCTGATAGTGAGGCGGAGGTTGGAGACAGATCATACGAAGGTCAGCGCTCAAAGATTCTACATGGGTCAGCGCATACAAATCATGTGTGGGTTAGATCTTGTGTGGGTCAGCACTTAGCGATCCTGTGTGGGTCAGTGCATACCGATCTTGTGTGGGTCAGATCCTGTGTGGGTCATTGCGGAGGTTAGTACCTATCGACCCTGTGTGGGTCAGACTCTGTATGGTCATAAGTAGTGCCTCTTGATAGAATAAGATGATCTAGCTTCGTGACTAATCATCTATACCTCTATACTTCACTTAAATACAGGTTTGAGCTGAGTCAATGACTTTTGTGTTTTCCTCTTGATTGAGATGGGTTTCTAAATAACTTAGGAATATGTATGAACATATAACTATGTATGGGTTATCCATTGACTCCATACTTTGTGGTTATCCTTGTTGGATTTCATGAGAACTTGAGGGTATCGGAGTCCCTACTGAGTATCATTATACTCACCCCTACACGGGCTATGCCCGCACCTTGTTGTGTTAGATGCAGATGATGGACAACACTGATCGGGGTAGAGAGTAGCAAAACTGGATGGTACCTAGAGGTGGATCACTCAGCGAGATGTACACAGAGTAGACGGACAGACTTGGGGTGCGGAGGAGGCCATCAGTACCCACCTTTCAGGTGGGAATGCCGGAGGATGGCCCAGTAGCTGCTTTACTAATTTTCTTCAACTGTACTAGCTTTTCAGTTGAATTGTACTTTACTGTTCGGCTTGTATTTCAGCCCCTTTACTTTCTGCACCCTCTTTTGTATATAGTTTTACATAGTGTTTTAATTCCAATTGTGTACTCTATTGTGTTTTTTACTGGTATAAAGGAAATGCCTTCCTAGTTTAGGGATTTATGCCTATGGTGCTAGTCACCAACCCCTGGCCTATGGAAGTCGGGCTTGGGGTAGTCACGATACCGGCCCAGGGGGACAGGTCGTGACAATAGAAGTGATCTTCGTGGACTACCATAATTGTTCTCATTAGGTAACATTTGTATCATAACCTGATAACTATTTTTATAGGTTAACTCCAACAAATATTGGTTCTTCTCCAAAGACCCAACAAATTCTAGAACGCACACTCGTGGAATATCATCAAGAATATGAATATTTCATTCTGATTACCCAGCTATCTGTGGGTTGATATAGGTACTTGGTAAAACCAATGTACCAAGAACCTTCTTCAAAAAATGACAGACAAATGATGTAAACTAAATTAAATTTCCTGAAAATATATTTTTCAAAACTCTATGAAGATTGATTATCCCTTGATGGTATATACCTCCCAACTGATCCACAGAGAAAGTCTCCCACATCGGTTGGAAATGTTCTACCTTTGTCAAAAGATCAATAATAACTCAAATATAATCACTCTTATTGAGGTATCCTTGAGAGACCCACCAAAAAGTCCATGGTAACACCATCCCATTTTTATTCCATAATGGGTAACGACTATATTAAACCACTAGGTCATTGATGTTTTTACTTATCATATTGACCAGTGTGGAATCGTGTCATGAACCTTGCTATCTACTTTTTCATTCCCAGATACAAAAACTATTGACATAGGTTATGGTAAAGTTTGGTCATACTTAGATGCACTACCCACCTCGAGGCATAAAACTCATGCCTCACATCCTCCCACATAATCGTTGAAAAAACAAACTGATTCATGACATAGATGATATCACCCTCAGCTATAGTCCAATACAAAGGTGAATCACCACATTAATGGATTTACATAATTTAAAAACACTATATATTCTCATATTTAATATTCCAAATCCATATTATGATTTTAGACTCCACTAAAATTCATACAAGAGTCATATGCTCCTAACTCTCCTAAACAACCACATTCATCTCTGCCAAAAAGTCATCATCTTCCACTCTTTACTAGATTCCTAAACAGCCCAAGTATGATTTTTCAAATAAAAAACATTATAAATATTGTTTCCCTTCCATAGGATATATTCTAGCTCAAAATCAAATGACTAAATATACTCAACCAACCTCCACTATCTAAGATTCAAATCTCACTGTGAAAAGATACAGTTAAAACTTTTGTGATCAGTGCACGTGGTAAAATTCTATCCCAAATGAAAATTCCACAAACAAAATCAAATAATAAACCACTATATCCAACCGTATATCATATGTAAGTTAGTTCCATTCATGTGGCATCAACTACCAAGATGCATACCCCATAACTCAATCTCCCTCCATCAACATAGCTCCAAGACCAATCCTAGAAGTATCATATAACATCGTATACTCCCCACCAGGACGGGTAGGAAAATGATTCGGTTGATTTCAAACACTTCTTCGAGTACTATAATTCATTTTCACATGCTTCATACCATTAACACTTTACCCCATTCTTGGTTAATCTGAAAAGTGGAGCAAAAAAATGAGAAAAGTCTTGTATAAACCTATGCTAATAACTATCATGTCCTAGAAACCCATGGATATCAAAAACTTTATTTGAATTATCCCAATATACATCTTCCTAAACCTTATCTAGGTCCACTAACAGGCCTTCAAGAGATATGAAGTTACCTAAGAAATGTAACTAATCAATCTAGAACTGACACTTGGATAACTTGGAGTCTAGCCAGTGCTCCCTCAGTGTACTCAAGATAATGTGAAGATGTTAGGAATGATATTCATGAGTATTATAGTACACCAAGAAATCATCAAAAAATACAATAGAAAACTAATCTAGGTATGGGTGGAAAATTTTGTTCATCAAGGCCATAAGTACTTCTAGAGTTTTCATAAACACCTGTGACATTATGAAGAACTCATAAATTCAATAAATACATTAAAAGAAGTTTGAGGCTTATTAGATAGTAATAATCCCAACTTATGACATGTTGATCTCATGTTAAACTTAGAGAAAATGAAATCTTCCCTTAACTAGTCAAATAGAATATTGATACATGGAAGAGGATACCAGTTCTTCAAAGTCATTTAGTTCAATATATGGTAATCAACACACAAGAAAATAGCCATGTTTGCCTTCATTGCATGCAAGATTTTTGAAGCCCAATGTGATGTAATTAGATGAATGAACCCCTTATCCATGAACTATTATACTTAGTATTAATCTCTTGAATCTATGTTTGTTCCATTCAGTATAGTAGAATGGAAATTGGTTCATCCCCTAACACGAGATCAATCTTAAATCCCACATCTCTCTTAGGTGGATTCCCTGATAATTCTTCTAGAAACACATCATGAAACCTATCTACTATGGGTGAAAAAACATTATTCGTTACACCTCTATCATCCAAAAATAGACTAGAAACATTGCTGGTGAGCTCTCCCAATTGCTAATTTACTGGACCTACACTAGCCTCATGGATATCTAATTCCCCATAATGGATATAATTGTCACCCATAAGAGATGTAAAGGTCACCATCCGACCATAACAATCAATGTGGGATCAGTATTCTACTAACATGTCTATACCCAAATTTAGTTCAAATCCTAACATGTCAAGGATATAAAGATCCCAAAAAAATGATATGCCCCAAACTTGAGAGAACACACTTTTCACAAATAGATATATCTCGACCATAGTCCCAATGGTGTATTTTTCATCAAAACCTAACTCATGAATTTCACTACGAGACTCGAACTATTCAAAAATTGTGAAAAAAATAATAGTATGGTAGGAACTAGAATTAAATAAGGTACTAGAAATTGTAGAAGATACCAAAATAGTACTTAGAACTATCGATGGTATAGCCTCTCCATCCAAAAGTGTAATATGAACTGCATGAAACTATCCAACCCCTATTCTCTATAATGTAGTCTGAGTTCCCTGAGTTCCACCACTCTGCTGATACAAATTCTCTTTCCCTGAAGAACCAAATCTATTTCCTCTACCTCCATGTCCAGTAGAACTCCAACTTCTAGACTAATATGGTGTACAAGATCCCCTTACCACACTCCTATTCAACCCAGTGGCCCCATAATTACATATTTATTGTGCATTCCTACTTAACATATATAGATGTACCATCCTAATGCAAAATTGTCACTATACCAATTGTTAGGGGAACTATCTTTAGAAGTGACCTGGCTTACCGCACTGGTGACAGAGCACTCAGGTAATACCCTATGTAATAGATCCATCCCAATGTACATACTTCTTATTATCACTATAGATAACACTTTTTTATAGATTATTTATGCTCCCAGAAGTTATACACCCTAATTGTCCATAAAAAACCACCTATACTACACTGGAATCCTACTCCAAGTTCCCCTCAACTATAATATCATGTTCTACCACCTGAAAAAACTTATTTAACCTAAATATGTACACATGTGACTTAGTTTATCATTTAATACTATCTTGAAACCCTATTCACATAGTTGTATCATCCCCTTCCTGTTCTGGAGTAATGAATTTCAATTCAGTAAAGCATCCAACATAGTCCATCACACCCATACTCTACTGATTCAACCACAAAAACTCATATTCCTTATCCTACCTCAGTGTATCTGGATAAAATTTTTCCAGGAACCTCTTCTAAAAGTCCTTCCATACAATACCATAATGATTTTTTGTCTAAATATAAACATCCCACTAATGCTTCATGGATCCTCAAAACATTTAAGGCACCAATTTGAAATCCATATCAGTAGGAGTCTCCATGTGTTAAAGTATCATATTTATATAGTCATTATATAACTCATCTACCCTTACTCCACCCACTCAAGTGAAAGTTAGAGGGTGATGTAACTGAAAATCTAGTGTTAGATCAGACGTGGTTTTCACAACCTGCTCTGGGTCTATTTCTATAAAAACATAATGTGAGAAAAGTTATCTCAGAACATCTCTCTGACTTCATCAACCAGAACTATCAGTGCATCAGGTTCCATTGATGGTGTATCATTCCTAGACATAATCTCTCATCATTCTCTAAACAAGCATCATCATGGAGGCATATCCCTAGAATTCTAAACACACATATTTGGACATATAACACAAATTTAACCCATTCAATATAAGAGGTATTCACAATATATAGAACAAGTCATTTCCCAAAACCCCACCATATGGTCAAAACTGAGGTGTTATCACTACCCTTAACCATCATAAATCTATGTCATGGTTATAAGGGAAAACACATCTCATAATTTTATTTTCTCATTAGACACCCATTTATTCACATCTTGTGTCATTTAACAAAACTTTTATTCGAAATATTTTTATAATTAAGCCACACAAGAAAGAAAAAAATTCAATTTCAACAACTTTAATCAAAATACCATTTTTTGCATGCCTAAAATGATGAAAGCCAGATAACAATCCTGATTGCCAAGAATGATGCATGTATACACAAATCTCATGCCATACTGGGCCATGATTCAAATATCATAAATCATAGAACAATAGTCACATCACACAACAAGTGAATGAATCAAGGTGAAGTATCATCCAAATATAACAAAAAACATCAATAACAACAATCCCAACCTAGGCACATGGCTTTTTACCTCGTACATGGGTTAACAACTCCCATAAATGAGCTCTTAACCAAGACCTGACTCATACTATTCTCATTCCGACCTATCCTTAATAGTAAGGAAAATTAAAAGGAAATGAAAATAGACTTTATACTAGTTTTTAATGTCTCGACCCATGTGCCACACACTAGTTCCCTGAGTCAGTCAGTCACATGACCTCGAGCATGCCTCCTCGTATCCCAGAGGATAACAACTAGTAGCGAGATTCTAATATAGATCAGGGGTGACTATACCCTATTTATCACAGTAATACCATATCATAAGTAAAACAATAATAAACAAATGATATATCTATAACCAAAAAATACCATACTTACAAGATTTCCAAAACAAAAAAAAATCCAAAAATAAATAGTAGATATTTCATGCCAAATGTGTGTCCAGTGTTAATTAGGAAAGAAAAAATAAATAGACACTGAGAGATCCTAATAGGGTAATAAAATCATGTATAGTTACCTCATCCATTCTCCATCCCATATCAGTGATTAAACATAGGGACCTTACCCTTAACCTATCCTGCAATCATGAAATCTATTCTGGTATAGATCATGCAGCCTGAGTAGGGTATGAGTAATACTCAGTAGGTGACCACCAATGGTGGCTAAAAGAATATCTAGTAAATAACATAGTATGAAGTTGTATAAATAATAAAATACATGCAATAAAGTTAATAGATTTCATCTATTCATTTATTACTTATTAAACTACATATCTATTAGGTTCCTGAGGATACATGAACTCTAAATACCTATTTTATCCCATGCCAGAGTCTAAAATATATCGCATATTCATTTCACAACACCTTATAACACATGTTATTTAATTATAAATTTATTTAAATTCATTATAATGAATAATTGAAACCATATTCCAATGGAAACATTTTAGTCCTATATCGCGATGCCTAGGACCCCTATTGGATTTTAAAGAAGAATTCCATATCCCACACTCATATATCAATTAATCACTATGTGATTTTCAAGTAGTAGTCCCCATACCACACTCATTTATCGATTTATGACTCTGGTATTTTTAATTAGAAGTCTCACACTCATATATCAATTTATCACTATGGTATTGTGAAGTAGTAGTCCCTATCCAACAATCATATATCAATTTATCACTATGGGATTTTGATGCTGCAGACCATGTCTCACATATGAATATCACAAAATCATAAGTATAAAAACATCAATTGTATCACAATATCATATCAGTCAAGGTTAGTCAACATCAATCTTCTTATCCCATTTCACAATCCCAACAATCCATTAATTAATTCAAAAATTATTTAATACAATTCAATCTATTGCATAAACACAACAATCCCTTTAATTAATTCAAAAATTAATTAATACAATTCATTCAATTATATAATCAAAACAATTCCATTAATTAATTAAATAATTAATTAAAACAATTAAATAAATTTCATAATAAAAATATATCATTAATCAATTATACAATTAATTAATCCAATTCCACAATGCCAACATTCCATTAATTAATTCTTGAATTAATTACTCCATTTTCACAATACATTAATTAATTAATTAAACCAATTAATTAATTCAATTTATGTAATTAAATTTATAAATGATCAATATAAAATATACAATTACAAACATGTAATTGAAATCGAGGATTATATATTTGAATAATAGACTGCCAACCTCAAATTTTTTGATAAACACTCGAAAATGGAAATCACTAATTTAAGCGCAATGATCACGAATGTGATGAATAAGGAGATCTAGATCTGCAACCTATATACTAGATCAAGAGATACAAAAACCATTAAAAATAGATATAAATTCTTAACAACATTGGATCCAACATCCCACTTGTATCCAGAAAGAGGAGAGAGAGATTTAATCATGAAGAAACGACAGACACGGGGAGGTGAAGATATTCATTCGGGGATTTTAATAATCAAGAACCAAGGTCATATGAGATTGGAATCCATCTAGGTGCCTCTAAAATTAATATTAATTAGTTTATGTTGGAATATGGGTGATTAAAGATTTATACCAAGGGGTTTAGGATTTTAAAACTAATATTTGGGTTAATAAAAACCACATGAATGGTTTATTGGGTAGGCCCCCACTTTTTTTTAAGTTGTTCACCTTAACTATACACCTATTATAGGGGGTGCACAGTTACTCTTAAGAGGGCACAAAGTTTTACAAACTGTGCACCATCTATGAAGTCCCTCTCTATCTGGGGTTACAATATTTGATGAGGCATGAACTTGGTTTGGGTAAAACATGTGCCAACCTTGTACTACCCAATATCCCTAAAAACATCAAATTTTCATCCAAAATCACCCAATTTAAAATCCAAAAAAGATATACTAAAAATAAGAAAAGATGTTACCATAAAATAAGATCGATACAACTCCAGAAAAGTTCAAGATCTTACACAATGTAAAATTCATTCTTTTATTGATTTTAACATATAACTCTAAAATTCTAGAATCATCTACCATCTAGACTCAATAGATTCCATACATCCTTAAGGTTTATTATTATTAATGACCACATTATATATATGAATCTTATATTCTATAAATATAAATTCATATCATGTGAATTTTTATCTAACTAAATAAGTTATCTCATAGTTTCACTTTAAATTGGCAACCATACCAAATCTTGTAACTTTTAGAAAATATTTTTTGGATAAAATTATAGGTTATAATTAATGTGTACCTATTCTAAAAATTTTAATTTAAGAGTTTATATTTTCCTTTATATGTACAACTCATCTAAATAAGCTCATCCTTTAAGAAATTTTATCAATCTAGATACAGTTCTTCTTGCACTAATCTAATGTCCTAATATGGATTCTCATAAACTACAAAAGGACTTTATCCTAATTTAGTAATATTTTCTTAATATTTTAACTTACTATATTCCTTAACCTTAAAATTTTTTTTATAGATATAAATCTATTCATACATCAATACATTTAATTGATTATCATATATGTTATATCTATAATTATCATATGTATAGGATGCTTCCTTCCAAGCTGAATCTCAATTTTCCTTACTTCATTCTCCATAAAAACATATATGCATGAATATTCTTCAATATATATAATTACCAATAACTTTAATACATATGATACATTATAAAAAAAGATTGAATCGTTTTTATTTTCAACTCACTCATTCATACTAGGCACTTCTTCCATCACCCAACTCCAGCATATATTGAGTTTAATTCTGAAAGATATATTGATAAAAATAAAACCAATGAATTACAATTCATTATAATCTAATTGGGAAATTATATATACATAAAAATGTCTCAAATCACAAAAATATATGATTATAAATGATAATATATGAGGATTTCCTATTCCTTATAGAAAACATAGTCTTTTCTATACCCAGATCCTATTTTTTAGATTTTGTAATGTTATCCAGAATAGACAGTTGAGTTAACATTTTTTGAAGGTTGGATATAGTTACTTCCATTATGAATCCCATATTCATCCTTTTCATGTATAATAATATTGGATCCTTATCAATCCTCATCATGGATATGGTTACATGTTTGTTTCTACACATACCATATTATACCTCATTCACCTTATGAGAATGGTAATAGATTAAACAGTTATAGTACTTGATCATCTCTGAAAATATTCATTGGAATGTGTTGAGACTATTTTGTGTGGATATACACTACAAGATATTATGATTTGTATTTATGTCAAACTTATCTACATAGAAATTATTCTACACAATATTCAATGTCAATATTACTACAGAGAACTTAAAATCTTGCATCAAATAATTTATCACATAAACCATTAACTATCATGAGTAGTAAACCAATAATTTATTACATTTCATGTGTAAAAACCTAATAGATTATATAAAAAAACACTATAGATTACAAAATATTCCCTGGTTGTTGGTAGTTTTAGAAAATTTGTAATGATTATCCACTTATTCGTCTATGTGATGCTCTATTTAAAGTCTTCAATTGAAAAAACATGCATATTTCTAAGTTATCTTGGTTCATGGGATTGAAAATCATAATATATTCTTTAAAAATCATTAATAGTTGTTAAATAATATGAGGAAACTATGTTTATACATTATAGGTTTTGGTATTTTTCATTACTCAATCACCTTTATCTTTAATAGATCCAAATATACTCCCTTTATTGTGATAACATGCCCATAGAATCTAACTTACACCATCTAAAAGCCACATTAACTATACTTCACATATAACAACACATTTATTAAATAATTTCACATGGTACTCAATTTATACCCATGTTTTCCTTTTCTTTTCAAGTTTGTGAGAATATAATTTATAAATAGCACCATAATTTTTTAATATTATCACAAATTTCCCTATTCTCGAATTACAGAAAAATTAATGGGGAGTTTATGAGTCTAAATGGAAACATTATGAACCCATAGTGTCAGTATCTTTTATTGAAGTTAGTCTTATGAGTATATTTTGATCGTCACTTTCAATTGAATATGGATCAACTAAATATCAACCATAGAGAAGAACTAAATCCCCCATAGTTGATTTAATAAGTTATCAACCAATGGTAGGTGATATTTATTGTTTAATTTGATCTTGTTTAGATTATGAAAAAAAGTATAGAGACACATTGACCTATTCTTCATGGAAAATAGGACCGAAATAACCCATATTTAAGAATATGGTTACACAAAACCATTTCTTAGATTCTCTTATATTTTATTCTTTAATTATTCTAGTTTAATTGGCATGATTATTTAGGGAATCTTTGTTATGGGAAATGATCCACGAATAAGTTAAATTGATAAATCAATCCCTTGATCAAGAGAAATAAAATTATACTCTACAAGGAATATATCAATATATTCCTTTAGAATGGGCATATATTGAAGGATTATCCTCTCATTTTTATTAATCATTTAATCCAGATATGTTTTCTCATAAGGAAATCATATACATATCTGAGAAAGAGTTTATAAAAGAGGTTTATCATTTTATTTAAACTTGTGCAGAATCAAATGATGGTTTAGTATATTAAAATCTATTTTACCTCTCAAAATTGATGTTTTATTTATATAAATATAATCAATACTTTCCTATTATAACATTAAATTCTACCAAAGGGAGTATAAGAATGTTTTTTGGGATATTATTCAAAAACATAACAATAGGGGATCAATTATAAATTTTAGATTCAATTATTTCACCACTATAATTTTTTCAAATAACTCAATATCCATTTCTTTATGTACTATTTTCATATTTATAATAAATTTTTATGATATGATTTTTTTTGAACTAGAATAAAATAACACATTTACTATTAATTAATGGATAACATGTTCACCTATCAATAATTCCTTTTAATGATCCATCGTAGCAGTACTGATAACATATGGCCATTATTTGTCTCTTGGAATTACAAGATGTTATCTTTGGTCATCATTGATGGACCTTATCCTAGTGTTCTAACTTACATAGTGTCCATGTTCATTATAGTATAATCCTTAGAACATAGTTATCGGATTTATTGAAACCTTCCTTTCATCCATCATATTAGTTGGATTCATCATCTTTAATTGAGATAAATTAGCTTGATATACTTCCCTTTCACAAATGAAACATCTTCTAGTTCTCTTGAGTTAGTTCCCTAAATTCTTCTTTCCACACATATGACTTGTGGGTAGCTATATTTTCTTTCCTTTACAAGATTTACATATTGATCCTCCAGAATTAAACTTTATCCTCAACTTGTTTAACTCCAAACCCATGAATGCATTGATAATCACTAATTTAATGAACCCTGATATTAAAATATATTATCTCCTCTAATTATTACAATGTTGAATATCATGTTTCACTTGAAACACTGAACTAAAATAAACTATGATAGTTCAAGATAAAATTTTATGTATTAAATTATTCCATTATATCATAACTATCAAATTAGATGATATAACTAGAAGAAAATTCATTATAAAAAAACATATAATTTAAAATAGAAGACATTATTAATTAAAATTATTGGTAATTTTTTTTATAGATTAATAACTAATAAAATAATTTAATGCATAAACATATATTTTTCTAAAAATTTACTTTTTATGCACAATAAATTTTTACTTATAGAAGATAAATATATTACAGTTAAATTTTGATAATATATAATTTTCATATGAATAATACATTAACACTAATTTAATTATTAATTTATATAAAATAATAATAAGAATGTTAATATTTCAAAAATTAATTTTATGATAAAAATAGTTTTTAATAAATCCTATAATTCTATTTAAAATCTAAATTACTAAATTTTTCATATTCAATTTAAAAAAATTTATATAATTGTGGGAATAAGAATTTAAATAATTTAATAGGATAAATTTTTTTGATTTTTATGATAAGATGTTTTTTATGTGTATAGAAGAAAAATCATTTTTACCACTACCATCCCTTCATGTTATAATTATGACACAAGAATCACTTAAAAATTTATCAATCCTTTTTCTACCAAATATATATTTAATAAGTAAATTTAAACATTTAAAATTACTATTTTTAAATTATAAACCTATGTTTGACATTTTGGAACCTAAGTTATATTATTTCTGAAACTATTTTTATGCATTATTCATTTATTATTTATAAATTAATTTTTGTCACCATTAGAAATTTAATATTATAAAAAAATTAATATTTTAAATATTCATGTTAAAATCTGATAAAAATGGTAAATTATTTTTTAGCCCTAAAAATAAGTTACATAGGTTAAAAAATGATGTATCGTGGAAAAAGTAATTACAGAAAAAATTAAATTAAAAGGAAAATACCTAAAATATCTAAAAAATAATCCATTATTTCTGTAGATAAGTGGTATAGATACAAATATTAAGTAAATTTAATTTATTTTACACCTTTTGAGACACTTAATATTATTAGTTCATCTCTTATTATAAAAATTTCACTCCTCTCTCTTGTAAAAGGATCTTTTCCCCACCCTGTAACAACCCAAATTTTTATAAATAAAATCCCCTTTATGATTTAATTAAATGTTTTATTATGTAATATGGTTATTGAAAAAACATGAAATTATTTTGTTTTATTATATCTAATTGAACATAAAAGTCCATTAATAATCATAACCAATTATAATATAGCCATTAAACAATGATCATATGATTAGTATAAATAAATGGTTTTAACAAATCCAATTGACACAAAGGAAGTGATGAACTCAACCAGTAGGATCGCACCCTATGAATCCATTTTATTACATCTTTTGAGGGAGATAAAATCACTAATATTTTCCCCTAACAAATCCCATATTGAGATATAAAAACTTAAGAATGATAAAAATCATTTACGGGAGAAGTTAAATCTCATCGAGATCACGAGCCAAACCATGTTTATCGAACCACTCCATGAAATTATCATATTCACGCACTTTACCCTTAAAGAGTTTGCTGGTTTATTAGATGGATTTTTATCAAGACCCTAAAAATATGAGTATGTACATTATTTTTTATGTAATAATGAATGTATTTTCATCGTATTATTATTAAATTATAAATTGTTTTAATTTTGATATAACAAAACAAAAATTTTCTTTTCAAGTAATATTCAAATTCCATTAAGGCCTTTATTTTAAAAAATTAATGGATTATTCAAATAAATAATATTTTTATAAAATATTATTATTAAATAATTTTTATTAAATATAAATGATCATATAATTTTAAATATATCAAATGTAATATTAATATTGGTTAAAAAATGATTACTATGAAAAACCCCATATTTCTAAAAAAATGTCGATGTATTTTAAAAGTGAAAATTCATATATTTATAAATTTACTTTGATAAAATTAATATTAATTTTGGAATAGTAATAATAAATTATCAAATGGTTAATTTTTCATTATTTTTGTGACAGTTGTATTTTTGTGTAAAAATTAAATACTATATAAATATACGGTGTGTATTATGACATAATAATGACCCAAAAGTGATTTAATAAATACTTTAAAGTGTATACATAACCAAATATATGTTTTTCATTTAAAATAATTTGATTTTAATTTGATTTTATTAATTTTATAAATCCATTATGAATCCTCCAAAACCATTAATATATTTTATGTTTTTAACATCAATTCTTTTAGAGTATGACTCATCCCTACATAAGCAGGGGAATAATTTTTTTTTATGTTATACCCTTTTCCTTATATAATAAAGAAAACCAGACTCATTTGATAGAAACCATGGGTAAAAACCATGGTAATGTTATTGGTTTTGGTTATTTTATTATATATAATCCAAAATCTACTTTTGAGAAATATTAATGAAATGCACACGCATTTCGAATATAAACCCACCCAAGATCCCATTTCTCCTAAATAAATATTCTTGTATCACTTAGTTACTCTTGCCAACCCTTTCTATAATCCTTCCAAGGTTCCCCCAAGCACTGATGAATCTCTTACCAAGCCTTTTGAGTCACTCACTCATGTAAGCGATCCCCACATTCTCTTCTTTATTAATATTTCTTTATTATATTATTTATTTTATTTCCAATTAATATTGTTGGTATATGATCTTACATGTCCCTATTACTGATAATTGTATGTCCAAATGATGAGATAACCCCTTTCACCCTAATCAACTCATTTTTATAATCGTTTATGTGATGCTGTTATGCTACCAAAATTTGAACATAAATTTTCATGCCAAAAAATTGTGTAGTTAATACCATACCTATTTACTATCAAGGGTATTTAACTTTATAAACTTTTATTTCATTTACTTGCAGCATTCATGTATTTATTCCACAATCCTTGATCTTGGAATAAAATATGATGATGAGTGAATCCTTATTGTATGGTCTATGTGGAACACTTATGCATGATAATTAAATTAAAGTGACAGGTGCACCCATAATTATATAGCACTCTAATGTATTAGATAATTTTGAGTCTCATGAGATGTCATTTTGGGATAGGGAGTGAAACTGAATACATTATAGGACTTTTTTCATTACGATTTCTTGGAATTCATCCTTGACCTATGCTTATGATGAATTTCTTTAATATGTTTCCACATTTACAATGTTATTGTGTTATATCATGTCTTTTTTTTCGTGTTTATGATTCTCACCCATTTTATGCCCCCATTTATATTCCTATTTTTTAACATATATTGTCTTCCTCATGTTATGCCTTGTTCATTCCCTTACAGGGATTTATAGATCACCATTTTCTATGTATGTCCCCATGTTATCCCATTCAGTTCTACATACGTGCATATTAAGGAAATTTTCAATAAAGATGTTCCATTTCCTATTTAAAGTGTTATTTTATGTACCTAATTTCCCAAGGAACAATACTATTTGATACTTTGTGTTTTATTATGTGTAATATTATGTAACAAATAATGTATTAATGTGTATTAAAGAGATGAGTTTTTATAGTTGGTATAAAATATAAGTTTAGTTATTTTTGGTATTAGGATTATAAAACTCTTAAAAAAGATTTAAAGATAAGACTAATTATAATAAATGACCCCTAAATTTTAGTAAGGATAGATTTAGTGGTTTATCAAGAAAATAAATCTCTATCTGGATACTACAAGTGAATTTGGTTCTATTACATATATACATAGGGGTAACAACTCTGACAAGGTACATCAGACCTAACACGACGAAACCAAGTACATGAAAATGGGCCTTAGTGCACACCTGGTTTGACACTCTCGGGGGATATAATTTAGTAAAATTGAAATATAATTATGAACCATTATTAAGGGAAAAAAATTCCCATAAGAATATTTGTTATGAAAGAGATCATGTATGACATATATTGAAGCCTAGAAATTCATAAGTTTAGAAATAAATGTAATTTATATGTTATCCTGTAAATGTAATTGGATTCACCCTTTAGGTGTTCAATATTTAAAAAATATTCCTCCTTAATTTTCTGTTTTTTCTATCCAATTGCCATAAATATGTGGAATCATTTAAAAAACCACTGATATGGGCAATGTTATGAATTCCCCAACAAAGTTCTCATCTCGATGGGAGTAGGATTCATGAACTTTATGATGATACTCTCTCAACTGAATCATGTTCTGAATAGAATCATGGATCAGGATGAGTTTCCAAATATCTCTAAGAGATAACAAGATGCAATTAAGAGATTTATGTGAAAAAGTAATTTGACATTAAATGGATCATCTGATCCCTTAATCGTAGAAAAATAGATCTAAACCATTGAGAAGATCTTATGCATCATTCAATATTACAAAAAAGGGAAGGTTCTATAGGTTTTTTATCACATGGAGCGAGAATATGATTAGTTTTGTAAATTTATCAAGAATATGAATCCTAAAAAAGAGATTGATGTGATGGGGTGGAAGTAATTTAGGAAAATTTTTTTTGATAAATATTTTCCTCACACTCTACAACTTAAAATGGAGAAGTATTTCCCATCCCTCATGCAAAAAAGATGATGAATCTATTATGGAATATGATTAAAACTACACATGACTTTCAAGATATGCCTTCAGATTTTTCATTACCTCTAAATTAAATGTTTCATAACTTCTATGGTTAGAAAAAATGTAAAATATAAAAATCCTTTGTGATCTGATAGTTTTCCAGCTATGAGTAATTTCTCTGATGTGCCCTCAAAGTCAAAAGGGAGGTTCAATAATTCCAAGGGTATCATAGGGATAAGAAGTGAGAAGTGGAGTTTAATTATAGTGGTATGATAGATAAATATAACAGTGCTAATAAATTTTTCATCCCACTTGTCAAAGGTGTTGATTGAGGAAACTAAAAATTTTCCTAAGGGGGATGATGAAATGATTTAAGTGCGGGATGGAAGGGAACCGTGAAAGGGATTATAGATAGTGGAAATACTCTAATTCAATAGAGGAAAGTAATTCTCCAATCAACCCTAAGTGAATTATTCATTACTTAAAATACAAGGAACCCGTGAACTTTCCAAACAAATGCACTAAGCCAAAGGATTTTAGATACAATAAAAAAACTACAAGGTGGAAAGAGTGAGCCTTTTTACATCACAACCACCAAGGAGGATCCCAACAATTAAGTGGTGATAGGTACACTAGTCATTCATTCAAGAATAGTAAACATATTTTTTAATTATGTTTCAATGCATTCTTTAAATTCAAGATAGTTTATTAGAACTATTAAAACACCACCTCAAATCATCGAAGTGGAGATGTCGGTGAAAATGGATAATGGGGTAATTATTTCATCTCAATTCTATAATTCATCCCCTATCAAAGTTTATGGTATGAACTTCCCAATGAACCTTTTCATACTCACATTGGAGGAATTTGATGCAATTTCGGGAATGGATTTTCTTTCCCGATATAGATCCAACTTAAATTTCCATGATGAGGAAATCAATCCATGTATCATGAATCTTCATCCAATTCTATACAAGTGAAAATAGGATGAATCCTCTCTAGAACCAACAAATAAAAAATGGATATTATTTATATATAAGAAATAATATCTTACTCAAATGATTTATTCTAAGGAAAGAATCATCCTTGAAGACATGTGCATTGTTTGGGAATATGCTGATGTGTTTCCTGAGAAATTTCATGGTCTTCCTCCTAGTTGAGAGGTTGAATTTTCATTAAAGTTTATACCTGGGGTGTTTCCAATACCTAAGAATCTATATAGAATGAATATTGTGGAACATGGGGAGATGAAGAAATATCTACCAGATAATATAGATAAAGGTTTCATACACCAAAGTTCTTCTCCATGGGGTTCACCATTCCTCTTTACCACGAAGAAAGATGGGTCAATGTTCTATTACATCGATTATTGTGAGCTTAGAAAGATCATGTCACGAACCGAATCGATTGCCACCAAAACTGGCACCAAACCCGGCCTGTGCCAAGGCCCGAAGGGCATTCCCGATCCCCACAAGCTAGAAAAAGTGACCAGGTATCATAAAATGAAAATTGGGAATGATTTACCAGAGTTTATAAACATAAAACAACAAAAGAATCCAATGAAACAAATATGGATTTTTCAAACCAAACAATTTTTTACAAAAATTCAGAACTGAATTACATAGTCTAAAACAACTCTCCAGGTCTATAACAAAGGTACAAAACCAAAAAAAGAACAGCCCAAGAACTTCAACATGGAAAGAGGCATCGCCCTCAAGCCATCTCCACAACAACACATCATGAATGACAGGTGAAAACCCGAAACTATTGGCACAAAAGTTGTACCCAAACCTGCGACAACAAAAATAACCAAGTCTACTTACACCCAAGGGTGTATGTAGGGTGTGATCGAATTCTAAATAGCATACCACCACTAAGATATTCCATGTGATAAACATTCAATGACAAAAAGCATGCAAGTTTTAAAAAAACCTCTAATTTCTAGCTACAATTTCTAAAAGATGGAACTTAAAAAAACAGTTTTCAAGTGGGCTAATTTAAAGAATAAACACATTTAAAATAAATTCAAAATCTACTGAATTTTCCAGCCAAATATTTCGTATGTCTATGGTAAGTATAAAGGATCTAATGAGCACAAGAAATAAGAAATAACCCATAGGCACTAGTTATCTGTGGGTCCCAAGTACCTCGTATCTCGGTAAGAGTAACCACAAAAAAATATCTGTTCTCGTGCACGAGCCACTAGTAGGGAACATACCCATAACCTAGTGGTACCCATTCATCATCATCATAATTTAGTTAGATTTTTAAGCATCAATCTTGTTAATTGAAACTGAGGCCAAACCCCACAGATTCACTAGCATACTAGTACACGTCCACCCACCTAGATACCCGTGTTTTCCCTTTGTGCTAAAACAAGTTCTACAAGACAAGAGATATAGTTTTCACATGAATATATCCCTTACACATCACAAATTAACTAAACAGCCCCATGTACATCACATAAGTCAGAAATTCCACTTTTCACTCAAATGCATTTTGAAATAAAACTCACACCAAAATATCCCACAACACTTTTTTCATAACTTTCACAATCCAACACATCCATTAACAATTTTATAAAGTACCTCAAAAAATGATAAATAAAACACCACTCACATGTTTCATAAAACCCTATTTATAAACAAAAATCCATTTTTCACATCGCACTCACACAAACAGCCCACATCACATTCACAACTCTTTCACGTTTCAGTAAATCCATTAATCATTTTTATAAAACATTTTATGAGGATACACATCACATGATAGACATATTCACATTTAAAATGGTCTACTTGAAAGTATAAACAATCCAAAACTGTTTTCCAATATGGTTTCACCTCTTACATAAATCATTCAACAATTCAAAACTTTCATAAAACAATTCTAAAGAGTGTACCAAAGCTTTTCACATAAAACCCATTTCAAAATCGTATTTCAAGGACAAAATCACACAAATACAAATCCAAAACAGAATTGGAAGCCCCAAAAACATTTATTAAACTACCCCCAAGTGTTATACAAACACCTCAAACAATACCACAAAATATCCACATGAAAAGCATACATTTTCAAAATCACTTTCAAGATGTACAATAAGGTTTTACACCTTAAACCCATTAAAAAACCTTTTTAAGACCTAATGGCACAAAAATACCCTACCAAATCATAATTTTCATCCCAAACAAGATTTGTTACACCAATTTCATATGTTATAAAACACACCCACACAATACCCAAAGGGTTTCACATGAAAAACACCAAATTTTAAGTTAAAATGAAACTATAAAAACAAACGCTTTACCAAATCTAACATAAACAGTTCCTGCACAACACACAGTATATTAGTAACATTCATAATAAGTAATTCAAGCAAACTAACTCATCTATAAATTATTACACATGGAATCACCTACCTTTTAGGCCGAAACCCTCAAAACATGGTGTGAAACATCAACCGCACCACCGCCGCACCTCAAGGAATATAAATCCATACCTTGACCACAATATTTGACCAAAAAGACACCAAATAAAACCCTAGTTTCGAACCTCAATTTCTGGACATGAGGAACTTCCTGAAAGGGTGAAAGAAACCCTAAGGAAGGAGAAGAAATCAAGGAAAGAAACACTTACTTGAAATATCTTGAATAAAAAGAACCAAATACACCAAAATTTGAATCTCCAAGCAACCAAACCTGACATGTATTCTCTAATGGGGATGATAAGGTCATGTGGGGACTGAAATGGGGGGAAAAGAGTGAAAAGTAAAAGATTTATGAAATAATCAACATACCTTCTCAAATATGGATGATTAGAGGAACCCTAATAAATTCGTCCCTAAATCGTGATTCCTAAGAGCTCCAAAGATGGGGAAAGAGGATGGGGGCGCGTCTGGGTGTAATGAGATCGTGGGAGAATTTTAATTACCTAAAAATACCTAATATTGAATAAGTTATTAAATAAATAAAATTAATTTTTAAAACGGAATATGAGCTTCTGGACAGGCCCAATCCCTTACATAAAAACCAAAATAAACATTGTTTATGGATCTCTAAAAGCTCCGAATTTTAATTTCGGTGTTAACATATCAGGGTAGGACATTTAAGAGTTTGAATGAGTAAAAAATATTAAAAAATGAAAATGTTATAAAAGAAACAAAATTTATTTTTTAATCTGGAATTGGGCTCAAAGTTTGGCCCAATTCATGAAAACTCACCTATTTACATAAAACCTTTGGAAACCCCCAAAATAAAGAATTAATGAAAATTAAAATAAAAAATACATTTAAAGTAAGATATGTATGTGACAATTATCCCCAACATGAAAAAATTCCTCCCTAGAAAGTTACAACAAGGCCAAAGCAACAACCAAACCCAATTGAGAAAACAAGAGGTACTCTCGTGCCAGGTTTCTCCCCCAAAGGCCAAAACACATACAGTGATCAATGAAGGAAGGAGAACTCTAAAAAACCAAACTTACACAAATTTACTGAAACAATCAAGCACATTCAGGCTTTATCCGAAAATGAAAACTCTTCAAACACAATCTAAACAATACTCAATCAATTTACCCAAATAAACAACAACATCGAACTAGGTTACACTTACTCTACTATAACTAAACCATTGGGAACTCTCCAATATCAATGTTTACCCAAGGAAGATGTAGGTAGTTATTTATCTCTATATGATAATATCTACTTCCCAGACAATACAAAGGAAAAATCTGAGTTACTCATATGAAGAGACACAAATGAGCTCCCCACCATAAGAGACAACTTAAATATTTTTTTTGAGACAGAATCAAGACACTAATAGGGGAGGCCCAAACAAACCCCCTAGTAAAAGGGGTAAACATACATTAAAATTTTACAAAATAATATGCATGAAACCCATTGTGGGTCTCCCAACCACAAGAACCAACCATCTTAACCGACCGGTGTGGGCCGACATGAAAAGACCCCAAAATTAAAGAGTTGGGACAGCTGCACAGTTAGTCTGCACAGTTTGGGAAACTGTGCGATAACTATGTGGATCCTTATATCTGGATGGTTATTTTTTTGTTCATGGTTAGAACTAACCATGTTAAAACCATGTTCTCAACTTGTCTATCCAAATTTTAAACCATTCTCCAAATACTCAATGGAATCTAAAGGGGGAGAAAATAACATTATGTGATGACATAGGTACAAGACCCTCCACCTATTTCCACTGAACGAGAACAACAGAAAAAAATATGATGACACCATAGGTTTAAACTCTTACTATCTTTCATATTGAGGATAGGAATTTGTACAAGGGTTTAAATGACACTAGGGTTTCCCCTGACTATGCGCCAACTTCTCTCTAGGACCTATGGATGGAGCTCAAAATATTGAAGCATCATCGGCCTCGCAGTTAGGCTGTGGAAACCTCTATGTAGAACATCTTCATTCGGTTCCACAAACAACAACACCACATACCCCGATGGGTTCATCAAGACATAACACACTCCATAACTCACTTTACCAAAACTAGACATTTCAGTGAAATAAGGGATCAGAAGTTGCACACACACCGCACCTTGTTTCTTTGGGTGAGAAACAACAGAAGGGAAGGAAACGTGTAAACACCTTACTCTAAGATAGAGTATTTCATGTTTTTCCCAAGGGATACATACTCCCAACATAACAAATAACCTTAGAGGATTGTGTGGCCTTAACCTTTACAGTCAAATGAGTACACAACATCACAATGCATCACCAAACATAACCCTTGCGATTAATAGAAATAATACATGGAACAAGACCTTATGCCAAGTCCATAAACAATAGACAAGTCCAAAAAGTGGACACAATAGCCTATCATGACCAAAATACCAAAATTGGTGGTTTAATAATAACTCTTGCTTAAAAGAAACTATGAAGAACCCAAAGGCCCTCTTAGACACCATCAAGACACTCATCCACACTAACAACCAAAGAACACATCCACCTTCGATGAATTAGGAAACTTAAGAAACTAGGGTCTCTTTCAACCTTCTACAAGCACTATACCACAACAAGAGGATCCACAAATCAACGAAATGAATGGGTGTGGACTCAATCAAAAATTATCGATAAAATATTCCTTATATTGATCAACTAGAGGATTTTCCAATGGAGAAACAATACAGGTTGCACTTAAGTTGTGCATTAACCCTTAATGGGGGCATACCTTATCCAATGAAGAAGGAGTTGTAATATTTGGGTAATGAATATGTGTAATAAAAAATCTGAAGCTAAAGAAGGAGTTGTTGAATGATGCACATATGTCGACCTTCTATATTCATCATGGAAGCATGAATATGTATCAAGATATTTGATAGAAATTTTGGTGGGATAATATGAAGAAGGAGATCACATGATATACATCAAAGTTCCTAGTTTTTCTACAAGTGAAGGATGAAAGACAAATATCTATGGTAATGATGCAACCATTACCCATACCAACATGGAAATGGGAAAACATCACCATGGAATTTTTTACCAGACTACCCTAGACATCCATAGGAAAAAAATATATATGGGTTTTTGTGGATAATATTACAAATATAGATCACTTTATCATATTTTGATGGACTTCTCACTAGATTAACTTGAACAGATATTCATTAGAAAAGTGGTAATGGTGCATGGATTATAACTATCGATTATATCCGATCAATATCCAAAATTCACCTCTATGTTATAGAAATGTATCCAACATTATGTAAAAAATTAATTAAACTTGAACATGCCTTATCCCTCACAAACTGATATCCAATATAAGAGTACTATCCAAAAACTCAAGGACATGTTGAGAGCATGCTCAAATAACATGAAATAAGGATGAGATCAACATCTACCTCTGGTCGAGTTCTATTATAATAGCAGTTTCCACATGAGAATCCAAATGGATCCCTATGAATCCCTTTATGGGAAGAGGTACAAAACACCAGTATTTTAGGATGAAGTCATGGAATTAAAACTACTTGATCTTAAAATTTTTAAGGAAATGGTGGAAATGTTAATACCATTCAACATCACATCAAGGATACTTAGATTCGATATAATAGTTATGTTAAAAATCATCGAAGAGACCTATAATTTGATTTTGGAGACATCGTATTCCTCCATATATCTCCAAGGAATAAAGTTATGAGATTTGGGAAGAAGGGAAAGCTTTTTTCAAGATATATTACCCCCTTTGAGATACTTGATCGCACCAGAGAGGTGGCCTATCAACTTATACTCCAACATATCTAATACCAAGTACATGATATATTCCATGTACCACTCTAAAGAAAGTACATACCAAACTACTCACATGCACTCAATCCTGAGATACTACCATTGGATAATGACCTTTCCTATGTGGAGAATCGAGTGAGAATATTAGATCATTGATACAATTTTTTATAGAATAAGACAACACACATAGTCAAAGTGATGTGGAGAAACCAAAAATTTGAAGAAGAAATGTGAGAACTGGAGGAGGTGATGAAACAAAGTTACCATCATCTATTTTAATGTGGGAAAAAATTTAAGGGAAAAATTTCTAAATTGGGGAAGATTGTAATGACCAAAACTTTTATAAATAAAATTCCATTCATAATTTAATAATATTTATTATTATGTAATAAAATTATAGAAAAAACATGGAATTACTTTTTTTTATTATATTTAACTATACATTAAATACTACTAAGCATCACAAATTTTGTTAATGTATCCATTTAACTATGATCAAATAATTTTTATAAATATAGGGTTTTAATAAATCCAATTGACACATACAAAGAAAGTGATTTCCTTAACTAGTAGGATCACATCCTATAAAGTCCATTTATTAGAGAATCCAAGGGATATAGAATGACTGGTATTTTACCTTGGTGAAGTCCAAGATGAGAAAAAATAACTTAAGTATGAGAGAAACAATTTATGAGAGAATTTCATTCTAATCGGGATCACGACCCAAACCACGTTCACCTAACCACCCCATGAAAGTCTCATAGTCGCACACCTTACCCTTAAAGAGTTTTTTGAATTATTGAAGGTATATGTAGAAATACCGTAAAAATATGATTATATAAATTATTTATATAGAATAATTATTATATTTTCATCCTATTTTTGTTACTTTATAAATGATTTTAATTTTGATACAATAAACCACAAATTGTATATTTAGGTAATATTTGATTCAATTAACACAATTATTTTTATAAATTAATGTATTTATGAAGGAAATAATATTTTAATAAAATGATAATAATAAATAAATTTTATTAAATATAAATTATCATATTATTTATATGAAGTCAAATGTAATTTATAAAAAGGTTTGAAAAATATTATTGTAAAAAAACCCAACATTTAAAAAAAAATATAGATTATATTTTAAAACATAAAATTCATATATTTATAAAATTATTTATATAAAATGAATATTATTTTTTGAATTAGAATGTCAAAATTATCCTATGGTTAATTTTTTATAATTTTCTCTGACATTCGTATTTTTTGGTAAAAATTAAAAACCGTAAAAATATACGGTGGGTATTATCACATAATAATGACCGAAAAGTGCTGTAATAAATACTATAAAGTGTATCCACAAAAAAATGTATGCTTTTAATTTAAAATAGTTTTATTTTAAATATATTTGATTAATTTTTTAAATCCATTAAGATTCCTCTAAAACCATTAATATATTTTAAGGTTTTAAAATAATTTATTCAAGAGTATGACTCACCTCCAGATAACCAATGGAATTATTTTATTAAGTATGTACCTTATCCTTATAAAATAATTAAAACCAATCCAATTTTCAAGAAAAATTTGGAAAAAAACCATGGTATGTTTTGTGGTTTCTGTTATTTCATTATATAGATTCCATAACTTATGTTCGAGAAATATTAAAGAAATATACCAAAATTTACTATATAATCCCACCCAATATCAAATTTTTATACGCTAAAAATTCTTTTAGAACATTATTAATCTTCCCTACCATATCTAGAGTCCTCTAAAGGTTCCCTTAAGCTCTCTATAAGATATAACTAAGCATTTGGAGTCACTAACTCAAGTAAGGGAACCCTACCTTCTCTTATTTATTAAAGTTTCTTTATTAGATTGTGATTTCTATTTACAACTCCTAATGTTGGGATATGACATTGAATGTCCCCAATAATTTACATTTTATTTAAAAATGATGATACACCCATTTTTCTCTCATCAACCAATTTTATAAATTTTTAAGTGATGTTGTTATGCTTCTGAAATTTCAACGCAATTTTCCATGACAAAAAAATATATAGTGAATACCATACCCATTTAATATCAAGGGTATTCACCGTTATATAATTCTACTTATTTGAATTGGGAATTTCATTTATTTAGTCTGAAATCCTTGATCATGGAATAAAGTATGATGATGAATGAATCCTTATTGTATGGTCTATGTGGCATAGATATACATGGGAATGAAATGAAAGTAATGGATGCCCCCCGAAATTATATAGCGCACCAATGCATTGGTTAATGTTTATTATCATTATAAATAATTTTGTGAATTGGATTGAAAATGATTTTTTATAATGTTCTTTTCATTATTATTTATTGGGAGTTATCCTTGACCTATTTTTATTATGTAGGTTTTTAAGATATTACCACATTTCCCATGACGTCATGCTATATCATTTTTATTGTTTGTTTTTATGATTATCACCCTTTTATTCCCCATTGATATTCCTATTTTCTAACATTTATTATAATCTTTATCTTATTCTTTGTTTGTTACCTTATTTGGAATTATTTCTCAACCCTTTCTTATGACTGTCCCCAGGTTATCTCATACAGTTCTAAGTACGAGTATATTATGGAAGTTTTCAATAAAGACGTTGTATTTCCTATTTATGTTGCTATGTAATGTACCTAATTCCATAATAAAGTATAATTATTTATTATTTGGGTTTTACTAAGTGTATTCTTATGTAATAAATCAAGTATTAATGTGTAATAAAGAAAAGGGTTTTTAGACACCCAACTTATCCTCACACAGTAAGTCTATTGGTTGAACCATAATCATCCAAAATCCATCCCTATAAATACTAGAAACATCCAATAATCCCTAATATCATAAAAATATTATCCTTTAGAGTATTAATCAAATTCTTAAGGAGTTTTTATGAGGATTAATGTAAAATAAATTATTTCTTATTTTTCATTTCTATTCCTTTATTCCTTCTTCCAACTCAAATAAATATAATATAAAAATGATAAAATAATTAAATATATAATAAGTATAACAAAATTTTATTACATTAATGGAATAATCATTTTATACCTTACTCTTAACCATTAAAAAAATTAAAATGTCACTCCTTACTTGTCGACTATCACCTCCATGAAGGACATATTTCATTTTTCATCACCACCTCACATGTATGGTTAAAAGTGTGAATTTAATTAATATATATTATATTTATTAAATAATTAATATTGTATAAATTTTAATATTTAACTACCATTATTCCCTTTCATTAATAATAAAATTAAAACATTAGTCATGCATACGAGCAGACTACCACATCCATATAAGACATGTTTCATTATCATTAATAACATACATTAATGGTTAAAAAATATATTTTATTAATATATATATATATGATATTGATGAGTAATATGTAAAATTAATATATATATATTAAATTATTACATAAAAATTGATGATCATTGAAAAATAATCCACTGATATTGGTAAATTACTTGAAACAAGCTTGTTATGGGTCTCGTTCTTTCAAACCCCGTCCATTGTTTCAAAACAAATGAGCATAGGATAGAATAAATAATTGAAAAATATTATTTAAATTTATTTTATAAATTTTTAGTGATTAATTTCATATCAAATAAAGGGATTTGACACCCCCTTTAACAAACATTCCCAAAACATTTGAAATTATGAAAAACAGATGATGAAAATTAACATTAACAATCTAAAGAATGTATAATAAATTATTAAAATTAAAGAGAAGAAAAGTTAATAAATTTAATTAAGTCCAATAAATAATTTATTTTAATGATTATGTATATTCTAGATAAGTTTAAATCACTTTTTTTTGTAATATAGAGTGAATTTAAGGGTTTCTCCTATCAAATTTCTTCCTTTGATTCATATGATATATTCCCCAGTTATTTATTTTCATATGGATTATACACTAGAATTTGGATCCCTTTAATAATACCTTTCATTTAAATTCAATGAAATTATAAATATTTTTCTATTTCTATCTTTCATTTTGGTTTATTCAAATGTTACAAAATCCATAAGGGTTTATCATACCACCTTTCTTCTGTTGAGAAAAATGCCATATTCATTTTTTATGGTGTATATACATCACAATGGATGCCTTTTATAATTAATTTTTTAAGGTAAATATATTTACAAATCCATATCAAATTATCTCTTTTAAGAGGGTTTAACCCAAATTTTATCAAAGTCATAAGTGTTTTTTTTCAATCTCATTTTTAAATTGATATTGTTAGGAATGAATTTATATATATATATATATATAATTATCTGAAATGTATCACTAAAAGCCAAACCATTATCATATTATCTATTTATAATTTGGGTTTTATATTTAATTTCTAAATTTAAATTTCATTATTAAATAATTTACCTGATCTGATGAGTGTAAGTTAAACCGACCCACCTCTTATTTTTGTTCTAGATTATTCCTCCTCTATACCCATATTCAATGGATTATTTTATATATTTTTTTATATTTTTTTAACAGGTTGAGGTGAAATCCATATTTATTGAACAGAAAAAGAGAATTCTATTTTGAAAAATGGGAAGAAGAGGAAACCCATTAGAAGAAGAGGGAATTAGCCTTAAACAAAAAAGACCTGAAGGAAAATGATCACGACAATCTAAAAGAATGAAAATGTCATGAAACAAATTAGAAAAGAATATCATCACCCACCTTATAAGACAAAGAAAAAGTATAATCAATCAATGGAACTACATGACACCCACTTCCAAAACGTTGCAGTTCTGGAAACTATAGAGCATCCAAAAAGTGCATCATGAAGTTAGAACAAACCAGAGTAGCTGAGAAGTTCATCACAAAGGCCAAATGCTTTGGATCATCTGATAAGAACATCATGGATACCAAATAAATTCTAACAGCCAAGAAGTGCACAAAAAATCCCATCACTACATGATAGATCACCCTCCCACCCACATGAGTGTGGAAAGAGAACCAAAAGACAATTTCCAACACACCATTCTCTTAAATGATCAACCCACCTGATAGTGAATTTGAGGGATTGAATGCACTTCCAACATGATGCCACACGATACTAGAAAAAAACACTATAAAATTTTGAAATCAAGGAACCCAAATATCTGATGTGGGGATAGATGGCTGATGATTGGTTTCAGCACACCCATCCCTTTTTTGAGGTCACCCACCCAGTGATACCTGCAAGAAGTTGTACCTTATCAAAATGAAACAAAACCATATCCAACATTCATATATACATCAACAAAGAAATTAGACCAATGGAAACCTCAACCAGAAACGAGGCAGAAGATCTAGTTTAGGCCACTAGGTTAGATTCAAAGAAATTATCAGACACTGATTAGAGGAACACAGAGATCCCATTCTCTAACTAGACCATTGATGTATAGAAGACCACATATAACACAATCACCAAACAATGACATATCACATCCTAGAAGCAGCTATTGAAAAAATAGACTCACATAACTATAAATGAAACTCCAGCATCACCAGCACGATGTCGACCCTAACCCACAATCCAACATGCACATTTTCATTGCCTCTAAATAGAGGAAAATATCACAAATAGTGTACTCAACCACCTACCTTTATTATTCCCACCCTCACATAAAATGAACTACCACCTCTGATATATGCCATAGGCACAATCTCTCTATAAAACACCTGACCAAACCGACCATATGAAGAAAATATCCAATGTCACAGTGCCATAGTTGCCAATCCAGTCCCCCATCTATTTTTGAAAGCACACCAAAAATAATATCCACAAAACGAGGATCATATTTGAACAAGAATAAAAGGATGTGGGAGATCTGTGTGAGGATATTAGATCAAAACCACCACCGTTTGGAGCTTTAGACAATGTGTTCCGAGAAGGTGGGAAAGAAGGAAATGTGGGATGAGAAAGGAGGGAAGAGTAACATTAATAGTCTAATAAGGGAGAAAAGAAGAAAACCTAGTATAATGGAAATAAAAGACTGGTATAACATGAGGAACAATCTCTCAGTGATTTTGGAGCCTTCCATGATTCTATTTTCTTATCTATGCTTCAATAATTGATTAAAGTCGTCTCTTATTTTTAATGTCATTAAAATATTTCAAAGTAATCTTTTTAATGTTTTCCACATAGGTTGTTTTTTTTTCAAGATTGTGAAAGGAATCCCTTTTAAATGTTTATATTTTTTATTTTTTAAAAAATAATTATAATTGTTAATTTTTTTTAAAACTAAATGAGTATTTCTTCTTATTTTTGAAATCGATTTATCCAGTTTTCCTAAAAATGTTATTTTCATCTATGTAAACATAATTTTACGTTATTTATATAACACATGGTATATGTTCTTATTCTAGAACAAAACTTCTTTTATTAGATATATTATGATGTTATATTTTTATGTTTCCATGGAAATACACTCGTTTCCTCAGTTCAATTAAGTGATATTAAAATATGAACATTTTGATGTTATATGGTGCACATGTGAATAGTGTGCGCCCAGAATTAAATATCCCTCTAATGAATTTGTTGTCTTATGATATCTAATGAGACAAGTATGGGATTTTGGGACATGGTTAATGATCCACTATGTAATGGGAGGAAGAAACAATGATCCGCGATCCACTATGTGATGGGAGACTAAAACATGATTCCAAATTCACTATGTTATGATTTTAATGCTTATGTTTTTTCTAGATTCATATTTTTTTTATATCTCACTCATGTTATGTTGAATAATATATTATGTGATGATTAGATAATGTATTTTATGTTGAATAATATTATTATAAATCTAAACTTAAAAGATACTAAACCATTGGGTTCAAGGGTGTAAATAATTAATATATTTAATGAATACTCATTTGAAAAGAAGTATTTTGTATATATTGAGATTGGTTCACATAAAATAATATCTATATAAATATTCTGAGAACATAAAAGTGTTTTCTTACCACTATTAATGTCTCAAATTATTAAATATTTCGAAATAATTATCTTATATCAACTAAAGAAGCCATCAACCATACATTCATTGTTAATGAAAATGCTATAGAAATACCATGAATCCCATTATCATTCACCTCATAAGTCTCAAGTGATCCATCCTTTATTTCTATGAGTCAAATAAACTCCCTATATTTTAATATGTATATCTTGAGGAAAATATTTATTGAGAAATATTTTCTTGAATTCTTCTTACTCCATTGATTTGATGTCTTATATAAGATTCATATCTATGATCAGTGTCTAAAAATGATTGGATTATCCCTCTATGTAAAAAAAACAAATATATATATATTTCTCTTTATTTGATGATGATAAGACATAAAATATCATCTATATGGAATTAATACATTATTACATGATTAATGGATCAACAGATCCAAAAAACATTGCGGGACTTTGAAACAAAAATGAAATGTCCACATTATGTTCTCTCTTATAATAAGGGGGAATTAAAAATGATTTATGTTGTTATTATTATCAAGATTCATTTGAACAAGTACCATCATGATGTACACAAATATTGTTTCCATCATATTGGGAATCTCATTTGGAAAATAATTATATTTCCCATCACATTGGTTTTTGGAATGGTTTATTTTATTTACAACCAGTTAATAAAACAAAGAAATATTAGGGATGCTAAAAATAAAATTAATAAGAAAATAAAAAATAAAACTATTAATATAGAAATATAAAATCATAAATGACATTTATATCTTAACTTATTTTTTATGCTTCAATTTAGGTTATTCACAGTGTATTTTCTATTTGGCTCTGTAATATAATCCCAAAAAACAACTATTCTCTTTTCTAATACAAACTATAGAAAAAAAATATCATAAATATATATATTATCTGATTTTTAACATGAATATACATAAATCAAAAACTGTATATCTAGAGGTCTAGGGTCTGTGAAATTAGATACAAAATATGTCAACATAAAAATAAACTATATCATCTATACTTTTATATATATAATGAGAATCTAAAAGCCTTCATTATTCTATTATTGTGAAGGATACCCTATAGGCATGTATAAAAGAAATAGGAGAGCTTATAAATCTATATAAGGTAACAAGAATGAAAATAATGTATAAAATATGAGTCAATAAGAATTACATGATATCATAAAATAGGAAGATCATATATAAACACATGAAAAAATTTAATAAAGAAGAAAATACCAAAATATCATGGAATAGTATGAATGTCTAGCAAGTAAAAACAAGTCACCATAGCATAAGTTGAGGATTACCACCAAGACACCATAACAAAGCATGATAGGATAATTTATTTTACACTATACATGGTATCTCATGAGATATAACCATTACTTAATTGATTTAGTGTGCATTGGTGGGGGTGTAATTATTGTCCACCATCACATCATGAATAAGTTTGATATATGTAATGAAATCATAAAATATCATAACCATGAAATAACCATTGATAGGATAATGGGTTATATAATCAAATCATAATTCATAATCTAATGAAAATCATAATGATTATAAATTAAATAAGGGATTAAATAATTTTGGACATTCATATACTTATTAATATTTATAGATCCCGAATATAGATCTCATGTAAAGATAAAATCATAAGAATATGGTGGATAATAGTTACAATAATGAACCTAAGAGAAGTTAAAAAAAAGGGGTAAACTGTGCATTGTGTTTTCCTTAAAATCAGAATTGAACACAAACAATTTTCAATAAAATATATATTTTTTATTTGAATTCATTAAATTGAAAATATATTTAAATATTGACACATGAAAAGGAATAAGGAATAGAAAAGTTACCTTTAATTGGGTTTTCATTAATGAAAATACTAAGAAGGGATCTTTAAAACATGTATATCTCCGATAAAGAATGGAAAAATAATCAAGGTATATATATAAGGAACATATATGAAAATATAGAATAGAAAAATCATAATTATAGAGAAAAAATAGATTTAAATATAGATAAATAATAACCCAAAAGAAAAATTTAGGGAGTTTAGTTATTCTTTTACCTTTAATATCACTTGGTATATGCATTTTCTATCCTAAATAATCAAACTTAATTTATTAAATAACTGAATAATTGTTTAATTGTATGTTTTTTTATTGTTTTTTATTTTTATTTATAATCATTGTACTAAAATATTATATTTATGATCACCTTCCAAGGGATATTTGTTTTACAGTTCTAAGGAGGCATCAATTTATATATAATAATGAAAATTATTATAAATTGAGACATTAAATTAAAAAGTCTTATGATATGATTTAAATATCATTAAAAAATTTAAAATGGTTATAAACATACATAAGTGTTTTGAAACATTCATTGTTTATTGTATTTAAATATTATCATTTAATGGTTTTTTATTTAGGCAGTTTTACTTTCTATTATGAACATAATTTTTTATTTATTTTTTTGATTATTTACCCACTCAAAATTAGTAATAATATTATAATATAATTATTAAGACATATTTAAGCATAAAATGGTTTATTATAACCATATATGTTGGTTGTAACAGTTTTTGAGAAATAATATTCGTTAAGGGGTTATACTAAACATGAATAAATATTTTTTTATAAAAAAATATTATTTCATTGCATGATTTTAATGTTTATAATAAAGTATAGTTATTTTATATATTTTATTAAATAGAACATATATATAGGATTTCATAGGTAGTAAAATAAGATATCAGATATTATTAATTAATAAGAATGACCATAACTTATTACCATACTCCTTGGGATGACACCTTTTCTAATTGAATTATGCCTTTAAAAGGTCTTACATTGTTGATACTTGAACCTATAAAACATGAAGAATAAATTCATTGATAGAGTTTGGAATATTTATAAAATCTAAGAAGAATAAGGTTTAAGGAGAAGTGCGGTGTTATTTATAAGGGGAGGAGAGGTGTGTTTTTGAATAAAATATTATATAATCTAATAGTGATCAAACATGGGATTAACTACTAAGGATATTTTGATTTAATATTAAATTGGTCATTAAAATATTGAAATAACTTCTAGAAACCACAAAAATAATAATTCATATACACTATCATAAAATATTTCACTTAAACATAAATTATAAGATATTAGACTATTGATCTTAGTATTTTAAAATTTATGAAAAATATAAAAAATTGACAAAACCAAATTCCAATGTGATGAATCCATAAACTACATACAATGTATCATTTTTTCTCAATATGATAAATTTAATTTTTAAACTAAATCCATAATTATTTAAATAACTAGTGTTTTTCATGTTATCAATTTCCCAACCTTAGAAAAATAAAATTTTATTTAAAAAAATGTAATCATCTATATAAAAATTATGTATATTATTTTATAAAATTTTATGAAAGAAGACTTTTTATTTTTATTTTTTAGATTTTATTTTTAAAAATAATTTCAATGAATACAAAATATATGTTTTTCCACAGCTACAATAATTATTTCTTTGTATAAAATATTTATTTTATAATATCTCAACATTTTAGGGAATATTTTTGTTTCATAAGGTACCTAAATATTATTTTACTATTCTACTGGGCAAGCTAATATTATAATGATCTAAATTTAAAATTATGTTAATATTTCAATAGTCATATTTGGAATATTCATATATCCATTTTACATACAATAAATTACTCTTTTTTTCATCTATCATAATTATCTATAATTCATCTCTTGGTTATGTATTCTTTATTTTACAAATTATAGTTACATCATTAATTATATGTTCCTTTTTTAAAGTATTTCTTATATTCGTGATAACACTTAGGGACTGTGATGTAATAGAATATCGTGTTATAGTTTTATTATATACATTTGTTTATTATTCCATTGTATTATTTTAAATTATGTATAGTTTATTCATACTTTATATGTAATTGTATTTATTAGTGTAATAAAATTGCATTAGTTTTTTATGTGATCAATTATTTCTTAAGTCGAAATATTGATATTGTTTATTGAGAAAGAAATTTCATATAGAAAATATTTAGTTTTTTATATTGATTTATTCACATGTTTTTAATCTTATGGTTGATAGAGTTTTTTTATCAAGTGGTTTTATCTGACAATAATCAATTCATTGTATCTTTATTTTATATTCTAGCATCAACTATAATGATCGTCGCCATTTATACATGATCAACATAGAATAGTAAATTTGAGGTTTTACCTTACAATAGTTGAGGTACTTATTCTCTTCGATAAATGAAACCAAATCATGATCTATCAATGGATTTCTATGATCACTATGTACTAATAATGTTTCCTATGACACCTCTAGTATAGTTATGGTTTGGAGAAAAAATTGATTAAGAGATCGATGTGTATCAGAATGTGTAATTTTTTTATCATGTTATTGGACTATGTGGGTAAGTTATTTTGATGATTGATCATTCATGTTGTGAAAATGAGATAATTACACTAACTTGGGTGTATAATTTTCACTAATTCCAATTCTATTTCAATTTTTAGTCCTTTTCTTTATATTGGACAAATATGGGAAAGTTATGGATTCAAATTTTATTGTTAACATGTGTTCTTCTATAAAATTGTTGGTTTCTTATTTTTTTTCTTCTTATTTATTAGTTTTCATTTGGTGTTAATTATTTTCATTAGGCATGAATTTTTAGTTGGTTTATATTTTTTACTTTATTTTATTGATTATTTTTAATGGATCTATGGATTTGTTCACCTATCTAATTTACTTTTTAGATGAAGAAATCATTATGGTGATGGTATGGTCATTTTTTCTCTTAATATGTGTCTTATTTGAGTAGAAAAATATATATTAGGGTCTAGAAGATTCATGTGTAAGTTAGGATGAAAAAATTAATGAATTGTTTCTATGAATGTTATGGGGTTCTCTTATTTTCATAATTTTTTAATTGGTTTTATCCATGGTTATTCGATGTTTTTTATTTTTTGGGATCTCATAAAGGTAGTGATGGGGTTGTTCAAATAAAATTCATTTGGAGATGATGGTTAATGTAGATTCAAGTACTAGATATGAGGTGTATTAGGTATGGTTAATGGAATAGTTATGAATATGTTCATCTTTTTTTCATGAAAAATTATATGATTATTTGGGTGTTAATTGGATGGGATTATGGTTTGGTTATTGTAACACCCCAACCTTCTACGGTACGCTTCTCTTTGAATAATGTGATAGCGTGTGTTGTACGCAACACCGAGTTCTAACACACCATAACTAATTAAACTAGCCGTTATGAATAGTAATAACTACTTTTTGAAATTATATATATTTTATATTTCAAAATGGACTTCATTTTTGGATTCAGAATATCAAAATTAGTCTAGGGTGAAATTTTGGTACTTTTCGGATAACTTTCATATTTTGATGAATAGTGAAAATTACTAAATTTTAATTAAAAACAACTTTTTTAATCAAAATAATTAATAGTGATAAATTATGAATTTGAGTGGTTTTAAAGTATATTTAGAATATATTTTTACCATTTAATATAATGTTGGTCATTGGACATAATTTTACAATTAAACCAAACATAAACAAGTGTCAATCTTTTGATAGTTATTATCTCTTAAAAACACGCTTTTTGTTTTGACAGCGGGAATTAATTTTAAATTAATTTCTGCCACTTCTGTGTTTTGAATTTAGAAAAATGGATTCCATATTTGGAATCAGGATGTTCAAATTGTGTAAATAGGTAACTTTTATTTTTAGACATTTTGAATAATTACTGCGGTAAATATTTTATTTACCATGGTTAAAGGGTAAATCCGGTAAATAAGGGTTAAAAAATAATATTATAATAATACAAAATTACCCTAAAACGTGTCCTAACCTTATTGGTGGACACATACCCGACCATGGGCATCCTTGGGTCAATTTGGGGACCCCTTGGAGCCACTTGTATGTGGTAGGGACACATTATATTAATAAAGTTAAAATAAAAATAAAAATGGCATAAGCTTACATCTTTTAGAAGAACAATTTTTACATAGGGTTATACATGTTGGATTTTCGATTATAAATATTCATTAGAAAGATAAAAATATTTGCTACATAATGATATTTTATTTATAATTTTTAGACATTAAATAATTTATTTTATTTATGACACAATGATGATGCAGTAATTACTAAAATAGTAAAAAATTAACATAATTGATATTATAAATACCCAAATAAATATAATATGAAACTTTTAATGAATTACACTAATTTTATAGGATAATATGATATGTTATGATTGATTTAATTGACTTTGTTCGAAGTAATCAATCTGTTATGAGTTTCACAAAAATCAACTATTGAATAGTGTCAAAATTGACATAAAAGAGTTCTTAAAACAAATATTATATTATTAATTGATATTAAATTCCTAAAAATCTAAGGTTCGGCCAAGAGACTTATATTATGATAGGTTAATCATTAATGGACCACTTGGGGGTCGCTTGGATGTATATAGTAAGTTTATTAACCATATTATATAAAAATACAAAGAGACATTGTAAAAGTGAAACTAATTAACTTAGAGTTAATACTTAAAGATAAGGTTAATATAAGTACCCAAACCTGTCTAAATTCTATTGGATGAGTTGTTTTCGACCTATCCCCACCTCATCCTTTGAATAGTCAACTTTGGAGCCTTTGGAAACCGAATATGAATTTATTATAAATTAATATTTCTAGCTTTTCCAAAAGTGCCCCTCACCCCTCTTATAAAAGGGCACTCCTCCTTCTCTTTTCCTCACACCTCTCAAGCCACTTGGCTCGTCCAAACTCTGCCCAAATAAGCTCCCCAAATCCCTCTCCTCCTCCTTGAAGCTTCCCCTTAGGCATAAATCATTTCAAGAAGTCCTTTGGTTCCAACCAAAGTGAGTTATCTAGATTAAAGGTAACGATTTCTCTTAAATTATTTTCATTGATTTTGCTTCTCCAACCCCCAAACTCTTTTTATTTCCTTTCTTTTGTAACAACACCAGTATCCACAATATACTAGGATGTTGTTATAAGAAGGATTCAAACTACACATACACACAACTCCATCTAATGGACGATGAACATAATGTTTCTGTGGATGGAAAACTAACGCCTCACGAAACGATGATTGTTCAAATACATCTTACCGCCTCTCATGGTGGCCATTATGATGGCAATGTAATTAAATATGATATTAATGATATATATTTTATATATAAGCTTCTGTAATTCCATTTTATTTCATACCATTATTCGTTTCATGTTGTATATACATACGATAATTTCATTTGAGGAAGTGCGGACTACCGCCCCCTTAAAATGATATGACTCGTTCATACCACACATGGAACGTATAAAGGATGGTGTTAATGAACTTAAGTAACATATATAAAATATTATATTATACTGGAATAGTAATATACCTATGTATCATTTGGATTCGATTCTTTTAAAATAAAAAATTAAATGGAAGTAGTGTTCGTGCGTACGTACGGACTACCGTCTCCACGAACGCGATGAGATTCATTCTCCATCGTATCCATTCAAGTATAATTATCATTTAATGATTTAAAAATTATGTTTAAGGACTTGATATAATTCTGGATATGAATAAGATACAACAAACATGACTTATGTAACAAAACATATAAAGAAAATGAGTAAGTTAACACCCGAAACGGCGATAATACTAAGATATTATTATCAAATCAATATTAAAAGATCATATATGATATCATATTAATGTATATGATTCTTGTATAATTTAGTAACAATTATTTCACTATTATACAGGAGGTTAACCTACCCCAACCATGGAAAAGTACAAGGTAAGGGATTTTCTAATCTCACTTTTAATTTCGTGAGAATTCTATTGTTCACCACTTAATTATTGAATGTGGTGTATGTGTACAGCCCATGATTGTATTCATTGTGTAATATACTTTAATTTATGGGTATTTACATCATCATGGTATGATACTTCTTTCATGGGTGTATGTTTCGAAAGTTACCTAATCGATAAGGGAATTTGAGATTTCAATTTCCACTCATTTGGCTTTACACATATTTCATTGATTATATTACCCCAAGATTATGTGTGGAATCACTATTCATTTGATTATGTCATAATTTTCACTCCCTTCCTGTGGATATAAGTTTGATTCACATAATCACTCCATTGGTAATTCTCAAGTCATTGATATGAATTTGATAAGAGTAATTTTAACTCATTCTCCATTTGTTGAGTTAAACATCCAATTCGTTGGTATTGTTTTTACAAGAATATGTGTGAATGTCCTCTGATTGTTTTACACTGAATATCCAATCATATTTAGTGTATTTATATTTGTCACACATAATTATGTCATTGATTTATCCTTAACATAAGGATACAAACTTTACAAGAGATTTCATCTCAATTTACATTCCATTGAGACTTCTTTGTTGATATACACCAAATCACTTTTATGTGGTGTATATAACGTACTTTGACATAGTATATCATGAATCCCTTTATTCTCATGATATTACAAAGTTTTGATTACCACAATTATTTTTATTCAAGTGTCTCTTTTGGTTGGAATCTCTAACTAAAATACCATTTTTAAAATGATTTAAAGACTTATTCATCTAAATCTTTTTCATTAATGACCATGTTTTAAAAAATGGTTTTAAGGATTTATTTATATGGACATTAAAGTTTACAAATTAAAACTCCTTTTAAAAAGTTTCAAAGTGGTATGGGACACTTTGATTCAAAATCTACTTTTAAATGGCTTCTTGACAAATAGTGTGACTTTTAAATGTTTTCAAGAAAAGGGGGATATTTCTCTCAAATAGTTTTGATGATTACTTTCATTTATATCAACATCCTTCATTATTCATGATTGAGGTTAATGTGATACAATACAATCTTCCATATTGTATCAAATGAGTTATGTTTGACTGTGGATGTTCTATTTTTATACCATTCATGGTTTGTGGTTAAAGTATTGACATTTCGTATGCTAGTTTTAATACGAATGTTTATTTTATGCTTAAACCTATTCATATGAGGAATGCATTGGACTTGATAAGTGACGGGTGGAGCCCGCTATAGCTCCTCGATGCATCGGTAGGTCTCATGAGACAAACTAGTGTCTTGGCACAAGGCCTTGGCAAAATCTTATTTGTAGTCTTGGCACGAGGCCTTGGCTATGTGGTTATGATAGTCTGGTATTATGCATTCCATCATTATGAAAGTGGTTATTGATATTGCATGTGATCATTCGACTAGTAGAATATCCATGTGAGTAAGTAAATGGCATTATTTCATTTTACCTTTTCCATTTTATGCTGAAGTTCAAGTTTAAAAGGCTTTTGTTTTAGTTATAAATTGCCTTAAGTGTTTATGCTTATTTATGAAAGCTTCTGCTATAATGTTATCCTTACTGAGCATCCGAGCTCACCCCTTTCAATGTTTTAATTTTTTTTTCCCAGGATTATGAAGAAGTAATTTATGAATGACCTTCAGGGATAGTATGAGGGGATATGAAGACAAGATGTTTTTTTTATGATGTAATGTAAAAATTTATGGATGTATCTAGTTATTCCAAGGCTACTAAACTAATCGGTCTTTCGAGACTTGATCTTTCTCATGATCATGCCAATGTTATGTAATAATGCACCGACTCTGGGTAGCTAGGGTCGGGGCGTTACAGTTGGTATCAGAGGCAGTTTAGTACAAACCTTGGTAGCTAGATTTAGATAAACTCTGATTAGAGCACGTAGACCTAAGATGAACTTTGAGGACTAGTATAAAAGAACTTCCTAGAATTTTGGTAATGTAGAGATTTTGTGAGTTTTCTGAGCAATACATCCCTGTCTGGATACGAGCAGGTAGAGGCGGCTCTGGCACATATGTACCTAGGGGTAAAACCCGAAAACACCGCTTTGAGCTAGACTCGAACGGGAACTGGTGCACGACAACGGGCCTTGCTGCACTCTTGGTTACGACACTCCCGGGGGATATGCTTAGGATAATTTACATTTTCTTTACAAACCGATTTAAGTAATATATACATAAGATGAGAGTAAATGACCTTGGTTAATCCTAATATGTTTCAAATTGAGAATATGGTGATATTTTAATCTCTAAATGATTTTACGACTACTATTACTCACACAATGCTTTCTGGTTTTAGTCAATGGCTGGATTTCAAGGAAGTCATAGTGACTTTGAGAATGATGTACAAGGTGGGAACGATGGTAGCGATGAGCAACAAAATGGAATGTTGATAGGCGTAAAAGATATCGTCTTTATGCCAAATTAGTTTTCCAAAAATATGATCAACAACATATATATTAACCAACTCCCAGACTCAACAAGGAAGAGAAAGGTGATAAATGATAAGATCTCCAGCAATGGAGACCATGGAGAAAAGAAACCTCAATTTTCATCATGCAGGAATTGTGGAAAGAGACACCCAGGAAAGTGTCTCAATGGGACAACAAAATGTTTTACGTGCGGGAAGGAAGGACATAAAGTGAAGAATTGCCGAAGAAAAATGAAGAGTACTATGGAAGAAGATAAAAATGGTCCCAAGAGTCCATTTACAGTCATTTGTCGTAAATGTAGGGGACCTGGCCATTACCCGAGTGAATGTCCTATTTTATAGGATATTTTCTTGGTCAAAGAAGAAGCTATGTGGAAATAAATGGCTGGAGAAAAATTTAAAAAGTATTAGCACTCCTTGTTGATGGGTTTGCTTTGGAATAATTTTCTCTTGTATTTGTAACCCCGCAGTTTGCCATGTGATAATGATATTTGAGGAAGAATTGTCTCTTCTCTTGTGGATATAGGTATAAATAACCATTTGGTTTATATGATCATTGGGGTTTGAGAAAATGATAAGTTATTATAATTTGGGATGAAAATGCAAAGTATGATATAACATTTGTGGTTAAATTATGTTATTTTGAGGAATTTATTTTGGTAATATTATAAAATATAGTTTTTGAAAAAGGACAACACGTAGACCGTGTGACAACCCATCGCGTCGGACAAAGCTGTGGGAATCGAACCCACAACCAAAGTGCGATTGGGATTTATCGCCTACCACTGGACTACGTGAAGTCCCTGGTTAGTGTGACTATTTTTTTTGTTAAATGATTTTATTGATCAATAATAAGATGATTTGGGTTCTATGTCTTATCAAATGAATACCCTTGGTATAGGAAAATGATTTGGTGATTAAGTGATAAATGTTATTTTGGAAGATGTTCATTTTGTTAGGAACACTATATGCCCAAGGAAAATAGAATACAATGAGGTTTCATTTGTAGAGTAATGGTGTATTTTTATCTACGTTTTTATTGTTGATTTATAGTGATTTGGGTTATTTATGGAAATGATTAACCTATAACAGAGAATATGTTATGATGTTAATCACTTTTAAGTATGTGACTTTAAGAGTATTTGATGTCATTTGGAGATACAATGTAACATGGGAGACTACATAATCAAATTCTTCTATGTTTTGGGTTTCAATATTAGTTTGGATTATATTAAAGGATTGTAAGGACAATTAATTATTGAATGGTATCTATTTAACTTTGGGGTATTGTTGGTTTAATTTTAGAAATTAAGATTAGTGCATATTTATCTCAATGAATATCCTTTTGGGGGATCATTAGATCATTCACTAACCATTTTGGTTTTGATTAATATATGGTTTATCCTGCATGGATCATGTGTTCTATAGAAGTTTATTCTAGCTCTTCCAGTGTGACCAAGTCTTCTTGAATACTCATCGTTTAAAAAAAAATTGAGTTAGTGGTGGAAATTTATTAAAGAATGAAAATCTACTTAAAATTTAAGTATATCTCATAATGTTCTTAGTCAATATCATAAATGAATTCCTCTTCCTTATGTAATGTAACTTTAAAAAAAAATGTTGTCCTAGATGGTACCTTAAATCATCACTAATTTATGGCTTTGGGATTTTTGGCCTTTTCATATCCATGTTCTCTACCACTCTCCATCAGATAATTGATGGTTATATTTCTCCTCCATATCCATATATTCCTACATGGAACCCTAGTATGTGTTATTTTCGGTAATCTTCATACTTTCCACTCTTTATTTTAAATAGAGGCCTCATTAATTCATTTTTCGATGTGGGATTTCAACTAAGATATTTTGAAATGTCAAAAATGTGTGATCCCAATACCCTATATTTTGTTGAACCGATGGTACTTCAAATCATCATAGATTGATGAGTTTAAGGACCTCAATTTTATACTTGTTTTTAATTGATGACCTCAACCACTACCTATAAATATTTACGTTTTTCCTCCAATTATATGTCTCTAATTGCCACCAATGTTCTCCTAATAGAGATCATAATTTGGTGGTGACCCTTTCATTTCTCTTTTCCTCATATTAAGACTAAATTTTAGTAACCCAAATTCCGATGTGGGTTTTCCCACAAATATATTATCTATTTTCAACCTTTTATTTCCGAAGAAAAATTTCAAATTGCGAGGACGCAATTTATTGAAGGAGGGGAGAATGTAACACCCCAACCTTCTACGGTACGCTTCTCTTTGAATAATGTGATAGCGTGTGTTGTACGCAACACCGAGTTCTAACACACCATAACTAATTAAACTAGCCGTTATGAATAGTAATAACTACTTTTTGAAATTATATATATTTTATATTTCAAAATGGACTTCAGTTTTGGATTCATAATATCAAAATTAGTCTAGGGTGAAATTTTGGTACTTTTCGGATAACTTTCATATTTTGATGAATAGTGAAAATTACTAAATTTTAATTAAAAACAACTTTTTTAATCAAAATAATTAATAGTGATAAATTATGAATTTGAGTGGTTTTAAAGTATATTTAGAATATATTTTTACCATTTAATATAATGTTGGTCATTGGACATAATTTTACAATTAAACCAAACATAAACAAGTGTCAATCTTTTGATAGTTATTATCTCTTAAAAACACGCTTTTTGTTTTGACAGCGGGAATTAATTTTAAATTAATTTCTGCCACTTCTGTGTTTTGAATTTAGAAAAATGGATTCCATATTTGGAATCAGGATGTTCAAATTGTGTAAATAGGTAACTTTTATTTTTAGACATTTTGAATAATTACTGCGGTAAATATTTTATTTACCATGGTTAAAGGGTAAATCCGGTAAATAAGGGTTTAAAAAATAATATTATAATAATACAAAATTACCCTAAAACGTGTCCTAACCTTATTGGTGGACACATACCCGACCATGGGCATCCTTGGGTCAATTTGGGGACCCCTTGGAGCCACTTGTATGTGGTAGGGACACATTATATTAATAAAGTTAAAATAAAAATAAAAATGGCATAAGCTTACATCTTTTAGAAGAACAATTTTTACATAGGGTTATACATGTTGGATTTTCGATTATAAATATTAATTAGAAATATAAAAAGATTTCCTACATAATGATGTTTTATTTATAATTTTTAGACATTAAATAATTTATTTTATTTATGACACAATAATGATGCAGTAATTACTAAAATAGTAAAAAATTAACATAATTGATATTATAAATACCCAAATAAATATAATATGAAACTTTTAATGAATTACACTAATTTTATAGGATAATATGATATATTATGATTGATTTAATTGACTTTGTTCGAAGTAATCAATCTGTTATGAGTTTCACAAAAATCAACTATTGAATAGTGTCAAAATTGACATAAAAGAGTTCTTAAAACAAATATTATATTATTAATTGATATTAAATTCCTAAAAATCTAAGGTTCGGCCAAGAGACTTATATTATGATAGGTTAATCATTAATGGACCACTTGGGGGTCTCTTGGATGTATATAGTAAGTTTATTAACCATATTATATAAAAATACAAAGAGACATTGTAAAAGTGAAACTAATTAACTTAGAGTTAATACTTAAAGATAAGGTTAATATAAGTACCCAAACCTGTCTAAATTCTATTGGATGAGTTGTGTTCGACCTATCCCCACCTCATCCTTTGAATAGTCAAATTTGGAGCCTTTGGAAACCGAATATGAATTTATTATAAATTAATATTTCTAGCTTTTCCAAAAGTGCCCCTCACCCCTCTTATAAAAGGGCACTCCTCCTTCTCTTTTCCTCACACCTCTCAAGCCACTTGGCTCGTCCAAACTCTGCCCAACTAAGCTCCCCAAATCCCTCTCCTCCTCCTTGAAGCTTCCCCTTATGCAGAAATCATTTCAAGAAGTCCTTTGGTTCCATCCAAATTGAGTTACCTAGATTAAAGGTAACGATTTCTCTTAAATTATTTTCATTGATTTTGCTTCTCCAACCCCCAAACTCTTTTTATTTCCTTTCTTTTGTAACAACACCAGTATCCACAATATACTAGGATGTTGTTATAAGAAGGATTCAAACTACACATACACACAACTCCATCTAATGGACGATGAACATAATGTTTCTGTGGATGGCAAACTAACGCCTCACGAAACGATGATTGTTCAAATACATCTTACCGCCTCTCATGGTGGCCATTATGATGGCACTGTAATTAAATATGATATTAATGATATATATTTTATATATAAGCTTCTGTAATTCCATTTTATTTCATACCATTATTCGTTTCATGTTGTATATACATACGATAATTTCATTTGAGGAAGTGCGGACTACCACCCCCTTAAAATGATATGACTCGTTCATACCACACATGGAACGTATAAAGGATGGTGTTAATGAACTTAAGTAACATATATAAAATATTATATTATACTGGAATAGTAATATACCTATGTATCATTTGGATTCGATTCTTTTAAAATAAAAAATTAAATGGAAGTAGCGTTCGTGCGTACGTACGGACTACCGTCTCCACGAACGCGATGAGATTCATTCTCCATCGTATCCATTCAAGTATAATTATCATTTAATGATTTAAAAATGATGTTTAAGGACTTGATATAATTCTGGATATGAATAAGATACAACAAACATGACTTATGTAACAAAACATATAAAGAAAATGAGTAAGTTAACACCCGAAACGACGATAATACTAAGATATTATTATCAAATCAATATTAAAAGATCATATATGATATCATATTAATGTATATGATTCTTGTATAATTTAGTAACAATTATTTCACTATTATACAGGAGGTTAACCTACCCCAACCAAGGAAAAGTACAAGGTAAGGGATTTTCTAATCTCACTTTTAATTTCGTGAGAATTCTATTGTTCACCACTTAATTATTGCATGTGGTGTATGTGTACTGCCCATGATTGTATTCATTGTGTAATATACTTTAATTTATGGGTATTTACATCATCATGGTATGATACTTCTTTCATGGGTGTATGTTTCGAAAGTTACCTAATCGATAAGGGAATTTGAGATTTCAATTTCCACTCATTTGGCTTTACACATATTTCATTGATTATATTACCCCAAGATTATGTGTGGAATCACTATTCATTTGATTATGTCATAATTTCCACTCCCTTCCTGTGGATATAAGTTTGATTCACATAATCACTCCATTGGTAATTCTCAAGTCATTGATATGAATTTGATAAGAGTAATTTTAACTCATTCTCCATTTGTTGAGTTAAACATCCAATTCGTTGGTATTGTTTTTACAAGAATATGTGTGAATGTCCTTTGATTGTTTTACACTGAATATCCAATCATATTTAGTGTATTTATATTTGTCACACATAATTATGTCATTGATTTATCCTTAACATAAGGATAAAACCTTTACAAGAGATTTCATCTCAATTTACATTCCATTGAGACTTCTTTGTTGATATACACCAAATCACTTTTATGTGGTGTATATAACGTACTTTGACATAGTGTATCATGAATCCCTTTATTCTCATGATATTACAAAGTTTTGATTACCACAATTATTTTTATTCAAGTGTCTCTTTTGGTTGGAATCTCTAACTAAAATACCATTTTTAAAATGATTTAAAGACTTATTCATCTAAATCTTTTTCATTAATGTCCATGTTTTAAAAAATGGTTTTAAGGATTTATTTATATGGACATTAAAGTTTACAAATTAAAACTCCTTTTAAAAAGTTTCAAAGTGGTATGGGACACTTTGATTCAAAAATCTACTTTTAAATGGCTTCTTGACAAATAGTGTGACTTTTAAATGTTTTCAAGAAAAGGGGGATATTTCTCTCAAATAGTTTTGATGATTACTTTCATTTATATCAACATCCTTCATTATTCATGATTGAGGTTAATGTGATACAATACAATCTTCCATATTGTATCAAATGAGTTATGTTTGACTGTGGATGTTCTATTTTTATACCATTCATGGTTTGTGGTTAAAGTATTGACATTTCGTATGCTAGTTTTAATACGAATGTTTATTTTATGCTTAAACCTATTCATATGAGGAATGAATTGGACTTAATAAGTGACGGGTGGAGCCCGCTATAGCTCCTCGATGCATCGGTAGGTCTCATGAGACAAACTAGTGTCTTGGCACAAGGCCTTGGCAAAATCTTATTTGTAGTCTTGGCACGAGGCCTTGGCTATGTGGTTATGATAGTCTGGCATTATGCATTCCATCATTATGAAAGTGGTTATTGATATTGCATGTGATCATTCGACTAGTAGAATATCCATGTGAGTAAGTAAATGGCATTATTTAATTTTACCTTTGCCATTTTATGCTGAAGTTCAAGTTTAAAAGGCTTTTGTTTTAGTTATAAATTGCCTTAAGTGTTTATGCTTATTTATGAAAGCTTCTGCTATAATGTTATCCTTACTGAGCATCCGAGCTCACCCCTTTCAATGTTTTATTTTTTTTTCCCAGGATTATGAAGAAGTAATTTATGAATGACCTGCAGGGATAGTATGAGGGGATATGAAGACAAGATGTTTTTTTTTATGATGTAATGTAAAAATTTATGGATGTATCTAGTTATTCCAAGGCTACTAAACTAATCGGTCTTTCGAGACTTGATCTTTCTCATGATCATGCCAATGTTATGTAATAATGCACCGACTCTGGGTAGCTAGGGTCGGGGCGTTACAGTTGGTATCAGAGGCAGTTTAGTACAAACCTTGGTAGCTAGATTTAGATAAACTCTGATTAGAGCACGTAGACCTAAGATGAACTTTGAGGATTAGTATAAAAGAACTTCCTAGAATTTTGGTAATGTAGAGATTTTGTGAGTTTTCTGAGAAATACATCCCTGTCTGGATACGAGCAGGTAGAGGCGGCTCTGGCACAGATGTACCTAGGGGTAAAACCCGAAAACACCGCTTTGAGCTAGACTCGAACGGGAACTAGTGCACGACAACGGGCCTTGCTGCACTCTTGGTTACGACACTCCCGGGGGATATGCTTAGGATAATTTACATTTTCTTTACAAACCGATTTAAGTAATATATACATAAGATGAGAGTAAATGACCTTGGTTAATCCTAATATGTTTCAAATTGAGAATATGGTGATATTTTAATCTCTAAATGATTTTACGACTACTATTACTCACACAATGCTTTCTGGTTTTAGTCAATGGCTGGATTCCAAGGAAGTCATAATGACTTTGAGAATGATGTACAAGGTGGGAACGATGGTAGCGATGAGCAAAAAAATGGAATGTTGATAGGCGTAAAAGATATCGTCTTTATGCCAAATCAGTTTTCCAAAAATATGATCAACAACATATATATTAACCAACTCCCAGACTCAACAAGGAAGAGAAAGGTGATAAATGATAAGATCTCCAGCAATGGAGACCATGGAGAAAAGAAACCTCAATTTTCATCATGCAGGAATTGTGGAAAGAGACACCCAGGAAAGTGTCTCAATGGGACAACAAAATGTTTTACGTGCGGGAAGGAAGGACATAAAGTGAAGAATTGCCGAAGAAAAATGAAGAGTACTATGGAAGAAGATAAAAATGGTCCCAAGAGTCCATTTACAGTCATTTGTCGTAAATGTAGGGGACCTGGCCATTACCCGAGTGAATGTCCTATTTTATAGGATATTTTCTTGGTCAAAGAAGAATCTATGTGGAAATAAATGGCTGGAGAAAAATTTAAAAAGTATTAGCACTCCTTGTTGATGGGTTTTCTTTGGAATAATTTTCTCTTGTATTTGTAACCCCGCAGTTTGCCATGTGATAATGATATTTAGGAAGAATTGTCTCTTCTCTTGTGGATATAGGTATAAATAACCATTTGGTTTATATGATCATTGGGGTTTGAGAAAATGATAAGTTATTATAATTTGGGATGAAAATGCAAAGTATGATATAACATTTGTGGTTAAATTATGTTATTTTGAGGAATTTATTTTGGTAATATTATAAAATATAGTTTTTGAAAAAGGACAACACGTAGACCGTGTGACAACCCATCGCGTCGGACAAAGCTGTGGGAATCGAACCCACAACCAAAGTGCGATTGGGATTTATCGCCTACCACTGGACTACGTGAAGTCCCTGGTTAGTGTGACTATTTTTTTTGTTAAATGATTTTATTGATCAATAATAAGATGATTTGGGTTCTATGTCTTATCAAATGAATACCCTTGGTATAGGAAAATGATTTGGTGATTAAGTGATAAATGTTATTTTGGAAGATGTTCATTTTGTTAGGAACACTATATGCCCAAGGAAAATAGAATACAATGAGGTTTCATTTGTAGAGTAATGGTGTATTTTTATCTACGTTTTTATTGTTGATTTATAGTGATTTGGGTTATTTATGGAAATGATTAACCTATAACAGAGAATATGTTATGATGTTAATCACTTTTAATTATGTGACTTTAAGAGTATTTGATGTCATTTGGAGATACAATGTAACATGGGAGACTACATAATCAAATTCTTCTATGTTTTGGGTTTCAATATTAGTTTGGATTATATTAAAGGATTGTAAGGACAATTCGTTATTGAATGGTATCTATTTAACTTTGGGGTATTGTTGGTTTAATTTTAGAAATTAAGATTAGTGCATATTTATCTCAATGAATATCCTTTTGGGGGATCATTAGATCATCCACTAACCATTTTGGTTTTGATTAATATATGGTTTATCCTGCATGGATCATGTGTTCTATAGAAGTTTATTCTAGCTCTTCCAGTGTGACCAAGTCTTCTTGAATACTCATCGTTTAAAAAAAAAATTGAGTTAGTGGTGGAAATTTATTAAAGAATGAAAATCTACTTAAAATTTAAGTATATCTCATAATGTTCTTAGTCAATATCATAAATGAATTCCTCTTCCTTATGTAATGTAACTTTAAAAAAAAAATGTTGTCCTAGATGGTACCTTAAATCATCACTAATTTATGGCTTTGGGATTGTTGGCCTTTTCATATCCATGTTCTCTACCACTCTCCATCAGATAATTGATGGTTATATTTCTCCTCCATATCCATATATTCCTACATGGAACCCTAGTATGTGTTATTTTCGGTAATCTTCATATTTTCCACTCTTTATTTTAAATAGAGGCCTCATTAATTCATTTTTCGATGTGGGATTTCAACTAAGATATTTTGAAATGTCAAAAATGTGTGATCCCAATACCCTATATTTTGTTGAACCGATGGTACTTCAAATCATCATAGATTGATGAGTTTAAGGACCTCAATTTTATACTTGTTTGTGATTGATGACCTCAACCACTACCTATAAATATTTACGTTTTCCTCCAATTATATGTCTCTAATTGCCACCAATGTTCTCCTAATCGAGATCATAATTTGGTGGTGACCCTTTCATTTCTCTTTTCCTCATATTAAGACTAAATTTTAGTAACCCAAATTCCGATGTGGGTTTTCCCACAAATATATTATCTATTTTCAACCTTTTATTTCCAAAGAACAATTTAAAATTGCGAGGACGCAATTTATTGAAGGAGGGGAGAATGTAACACCCCAACCTTCTACGGTACGCTTCTCTTTGAATAATGTGATAGCGTGTGTTGTACGCAACACCGAGTTCTAACACACCATAACTAATTAAACTAGCCGTTATGAATAGTAATAACTACTTTTTGAAATTATATATATATTATATTTCAAAATGGACTTCATTTTTGGATTCAGAATATCAAAATTAGTCTAGGGTGAAATTTTGGTACTTTTCAGATAACTTTCATATTTTGATGAATAGTGAAAATTACTAAATTTTAATTAAAAACAACTTTTTTAATCAAAATAATTAATAGTGATAAATTATGAATTTGAGTGGTTTTAAAGTATATTTAGAATATATTTTTACCATTTAATATAATGTTGGTCATTGGACATAATTTTACAATTAAACCAAACATAAACAAGTGTCAATCTTTTGATAGTTATTATCTCTTAAAAACACGCTTTTTGTTTTGACAGCGGGAATTAATTTTAAATTAATTTCTGCCACTTCTGTGTTTTGAATTTAGAAAAATGGATTCCATATTTGGAATCAGGATGTTCAAATTGTGTAAATAGGTAACTTTTATTTTTAGATATTTTGAATAATTACTGCGGTAAATATTTTATTTACCATGGTTAAAGGGTAAATCCGGTAAATAAGGGTTAAAAAAATAATAATATAATAATACAAAATTACCCTAAAACGTGTCCTAACCTTATTGGTGGACACATACCCGACCATGGGCATCCTTGGGTCAATTTGGGGACCCCTTGGAGCCACTTGTATGTGGTAGGGACACATTATATTAATAAAGTTAAAATAAAAATAAAAATGGCATAAGCTTACATCTTTTAGAAGAACAATTTTTACATAGGGTTATACATGTTGGATTTTCGATTATAAATATTAATTAGAAAGATAAAAAGATTTCCTACATAATTATGTTTTATTTATAATTTTTAGACATCAAATAATTTATTTTATTTATGACACAATGATGATGCAGTAATTACTAAAATAGTAAAAAATTAACATAATTGATATTATAAATAACCAAATAAATATAATATGAAACTTTTAATGAATTAAACTAATTTTATAGGATAATATGATATATTTCTATTGATTTAATTGACTTTTTTCGAAGTAATAAATCTGTTATGAGTTTCACAAAAATCAACTATTGAATAGTGTCAAAATTGACATAAAAGAGTTCTTAAAACAAATATTATATTATTAATTGATATTAAATTCCTAAAAATCTAAGGTTCGGCCAAGAGACTTATATTCTGATAGTTTAATCATTAATGGACCACTTTGGGGTCGCTTGGATGTATATAGTAAGTTTATTAACCATATTATATAAAAATACAAAGAGACATTGTAAAAGTGAAACTAATTAACTTAGAGTTAATACTTAAAAATAAGGTTAATATAAGTACCCAAACCTGTCTAAATTCTATTGGATGAGTTGTTTTCGACCTATCCCCACCTCATCCTTTGAATAGTCAACTTTGGAGCCTTTGGAAACCGAATATGAATTTATTATAAATTAATATTTCTAGCTTTTCCAAAAGTGCCCCTCACCCCTCTTATAAAAGGGCACTCCTCCTTCTCTTTTCCTCACACCTCTCAAGCCACTTGGCTCGTCCAAACTCTGCCCAACTAAGCTCACCAAATCCCTCTCCTCCTCCTTGAAGCTTCCCCTTAGGCAGAAATCATTTCAAGAAGTCCTTTGGTTCCAACCAAAGTGAGTTACCTAGATTAAAGGTAACGATTTCTCTTAAATTATTTTCATTGATTTTGCTTCTCCAACCCCCAAACTCTTTTTATTTCCTTTCTTTTGTAACAACACCAGTATCCACAATATACTAGGATGTTGTTATAAGAAGGATTCAAACTACACATACACACAACTCCATCTAATGGACGATGAACATAATGTTTCTGTGGATGGCAAACTAACGCCTCACGGAACGATGATTGTTCAAATACATCTTACCGCCTCTCATGGTGGCCATTATGATGGCACTGTAATTAAATATGATATTAATGATATATATTTTATATATAAGCTTCTGTAATTCTATTTTATTTCATACCATTATTCGTTTCATGTTGTATATACATACGATAATTTCATTTGAGGAAGTGCGGACTACCGCCCCCTTAAAATGATATGACTCGTTCATACCACACATGGAACGTATAAAGGATGGTGTTAATGAACTTAAGTAACATATATAAAATATTATATTATACTGGAATAGTAATATACCTATGTATCATTTGGATTCGATTCTTTTAAAATAAAAAATTAAATGGAAGTAGCGTTCGTGCGTACGTACGGACTACCGTCTCCACGAACGCGATGAGATTCATTCTCCATCGTATCCATTCAAGTATAATTATCATTTAATGATTTAAAAATGATGTTTAAGGACTTTATATAATTCTGGATATGAATAAGATACAACAAACATGACTTATGTAACAAAACATATAAAGAAAATGAGTAAGTTAACACCCGAAACGGCGATAATACTAAGATATTATTATCAAATCAATATTAAAAGATCATATATGATATAATATTAATGTATATGATTATTTTATAATTTAGTAACAATTATTTCACTATTATAAAGGAGGTTAACCTACCCCAACCAAGGAAAAGTACAAGGTAAGGGATTTTCTAATCTCACTTTTAATTTTGTGAGAATTCTATTGTTCACCACTTAATTATTGCATGTGGTGTATGTGTACTGCCCATGATTGTATTCATTGTGTAATATACTTTAATTTATGGGTATTTACATCATCATGGTATGATACTTCTTTCATGGGTGTATGTTTCGAATGTTACCTAATCGATAAGGGAATTTGAGATTTCAATTTCCACTCATTTGGCTTTACACATATTTCATTGATTATATTACCCCAAGATTATGTGTGGAATCACTATTCATTTGATTATGTCATAATTTCCACTCCCTTCCTGTGGATATAATTTTGATTCACATAATCACTCCATTGGTAATTCTCAAGTCATTGATATGAATTTGATAAGAGTAATTTTAACTCATTCTCCATTTGTTGAGTTAAACATCCAATTCGTTGGTATTGTTTTTACAAGAATATGTGTGAATGTCCTTTGATTGTTTTACACTGAATATCCAATCATATTTAGTGTATTTATATTTGTCACACATAATTATGTCATTGATTTATCCTTAACATAAGGATACAACCTTTACAAGAGATTTCATCTCAATTTACATTCCATTGAGACTTCTTTGTTGATATACACCAAATCACTTTTATGTGGTGTATATAACGTACTTTGACATAGTATATCATGAATCCCTTTATTATCATGATATTACAAAGTTTTGATTACCACAATTATTTTTATTCAAGTGTCTCTTTTGGTTGGAATCTCTAACTAAAATACCATTTTTAAAATGATTTAAAGACTTATTCATCAAAATCTTTTTCATTAATGTCCATGTTTTAAAAAATGGTTTTAAGGATTTATTTATATGGACATTAATGTTTACAAATTAAAACTCCTTTTAAAAAGTTTCAAAGTGGTATGGGACACTTTGATTCAAAAATCTACTTTTAAATGGCTTCTTGACAAATAGTGTGACTTTTAAATGTTTTCAAGAAAAGGGGGATATTTCTCTCAAATAGTTTTGATGATTACTTTCATTTATATCAACATCCTTCATTATTCATGATTGAGGTTAATGTGATACAATACAATCTTCCATATTGTATCAAATGAGTTATGTTTGACTGTGGATGTTCTATTTTTATACCATTCATGGTTTGTGGTTAAAGTATTGACATTTCGTATGCTAGTTTTAATACGAATGTTTATTTTATGCTTAAACCTATTCATATGAGGAATGCATTGGACTTAATAAGTGACGGGTGGAGCCCGCTATAGCTCCTCGATGCATCGGTAGGTCTCATGAGACAAACTAGTGTCTTGGCATAAAGCCTTGGCAAAATCTTATTTGTAGTCTTGGCACGAGGCCTTGGCTATGTGGTTATGATAGTCTGGCATTATGCATTCCATCATTATGAAAGTGGTTATTGATGTTGCATGTGATCATTCGACTAGTAGAATATCCATGTGAGTAAGTAAATGGAATTATTTCATTTTACCTTTGCCATTTTATGCTGAAGTTCAAGTTTAAAAGGCTTTTGTTTTAGTTATAAATTGCCTTAAGTGTTTATGCTTATTTATGAAAGCTTCTGCTATAATGTTATCCTTACTGAGCATCCGAGCTCACCCCTTTCAATGTTTTATTTTTTTTTCCCAGGATTATGAAGAAGTAATTTATGAATGACCTGCAGGGATAGTATGAGGGGATATGAAGACAAGATGTTTTTTTTATGATGTAATGTAAAAATTTATGGATGTATCTAGTTATTCCAAGGCTACTAAACTAATCGGTCTTTCGAGACTTGATCTTTCTCATGATCATGCCAATGTTATGTAATAATGCACCAACTCTGGGTAGCTAGGGTCGGGGCGTTACAGTTATAGGCTATCTATTTATGTGGGATCAGTTCTAATTAATGTTACCCTTTTCTCAATCAGATAGTGGATGTTGTGTTGTCTCCCTTGTATGATTGGGTTTCTTGTAATATTGGGTATGCAAGGACTCATTGGTTCATAAATATTTTTTCTCGTTCTTGGGGCTTAGATGTTTATTCTTGGCCCCAATGTATTTTTTCATGTGCAATTGCAATATCCAAAACTTATAGAACAAATGATTATAAATATAGTAAAACATCCCCTTTCATGAAGTCATGAATAGTTACATGTTTCTACTCTATTCCATTAGAAAATGAAATCTTCATTATTGTGACTATAATTGAGTATTTTAAAAGGATTTGGTCTAAATAAAATACATAAAAGTAGAATAATATCAAATTTCTAAAAACATGGTGTTTGAGGGTTATGTGACATTAATTATTTCTCATGAGAAGAAATAGGGTATAAATCCATGTTGAAAATTTTGTTTTGGATGATCTTGATAAGGAAAATAACTATATAGTTTTTCAATGAAATAAAATCATTTATTTGGCCTATTATATTTATAAAATAAAGAAATAACTAGTTAAAATAAGAGGATGAAAGAAGATAAATGTGATATAAGGAGTCAATTTCTTATTGGGAATTACCATGATATCATAATTCATGACCACAATACTATTTTAAGATCCTTAAAATTTATATTTTAATATATTATGAATTTTTAGATAGATATAAGTAGTATATATTTGATTTAATTCCTTTTAAATAGATTATTTTAACTAGTTAATCTATTAAGGGTACTCATGATGTGATCATAAATTCTTTTTTATAATCCTTGAAAATTTATTACATGATTTTTAACTAATAAACCAATTAAAATATAATTAAAATTATAGAGAATATTTATGTCATTGGATTAATTAGTTCACATTTTTAGTGACTAAAAACCCATTAGAGATCTGTAAAACATTTTATTGGAGGACTATTTATTTAAGAATTCATATTAAAAATATTTTATACATTAAACTCCCTACATAATAATCAATATGTGGTTCATTGAAAATATATGATGAAGATTTTTTATTTTTGATAAAAATATTTATTCTAGTTTTTTAACTTATTTATAAGTTTTCTATTAAAATTATTTTATTTTATTTACACAAGTGGAAAGATAGTGACCTCAAGACACATTCTGTAGGGTCTAGGGCTACAAACTTTTCTTATAGTTTTACTTTTGACAATAAAAATAGAACTTTATTATGTGGGGGTATCACAAATAAAACACTATATATTATCTACTTAGATTGAGTGTTGAACCATATATAAACTCTTAGTATCAACTTATTTATAATTTCCATCTTTATAAAGTAGTGTTTGAGGTAAATATTTAATCATCCCAATAGATTATTAGGGAAATTTTATTTCATTAATAATGTTTTAATATATCAATTCGATCCCTGTTATTGTTACATGAAATTAAATGGATTTGAATATATTATAAATGGGTTCTATTTAGAGATTTTCCAAGAATATCTATCCACCATGTAATATTCTTGGGACTATTTACAATAAACCATAAAATAAGATAAAAGTATTTAATGAAACTAAATGGAGTGTGATAGGAATATTGTATTTTTTTAATGATAGGTAAATAAGAAGTGAACTGAATATGTGACAATGAAGAAGTTGATTATTGCTAAGGGTGTTCTATAAGTTAATACTCTAGAAGATAAAACATTGGATGATGGAATATATGAGGATTCTAGATTCAAAAATAGGTGATACATAATGAAAGTGGCCAAATGATTTTTATAAATAATTGATGGAAATATTTCATGAGGAGTAAAAAAATTGAGACTGAATATCTGATTATTTTTTTACTAAACATAATCATATATCTATGCCAAGTGCTGAAAATTTCTGAGAGCATTGAAATACAACATTTGGATGAAGTGTTTGATAATCCATCCATAAAGGATGATTTTTTTTTGGATTTTTTATAATGAAATTACATTGGTTGTGTAGTAAATTTGAAGGTCAAATGTATTTCAAGGTGAGTAATATGATAGATGAACTCAGTGTAGATACGATATAATAATCATAAGGCACACTCAATAAAGTTTTACGATGATTTTAAAATATAAAAGTAATCCAAATGATTCCGTCATAAAAAATACATTCTTAGATGTTACATGGCACAGTGGATATTACATACATGAAAAATGTGATAAAAAGTTAGATGATGAAGACCATGGAAAATGTGGAAATTATAAAGGTGATTGCTGAGTACTAGAAGTCAAGTAAATCATTGATGATGATTACTCTTGATGATTTAAATATAGAATTGTCAGTGTAATTACAATCATGATTAACTTTTATAATTTTTTAATTAGATTGTGATTGTAAGTTAAGTATGAATTATTAATTTCTACAATTGAATAGCTCTAAAAAATCAAGAGTCATAGAAGATATCATTAGAGTTGACATTGGGAGGAATTTCATGTTCTGAAATCACCAAAGTCTATAATATTACAGAGTATGAATAGAGGATACAGAGGATGCTTATAAGTGATAAATTGAGTTGATGAGAAGATGATTTTATAGAGAGATGATGAATAAAAGTTCAACAGGATCAGAAGACAAGATGACCAGGAGTTGATTGGATTGGACTATTATAGGTTGATGTTTCTAGATATAGGGTTCAAACATATGTGGTATCATGTGACAAAGAACTTAATATTTGAATAATGTATTCCATTTTTTCAATGATTCAATGGTTTCAAATGATTGGTACAGATGTAATGGAATAGTTTTCCGTCATAGTGTTTTAAATTATAAGGCTGGATGATCCTGATGGATTTCACATATTATCTGTTTGAATCCAAACTCAAAGTGATGATACTAAAAAAGATATTATATTATATAAAAATAATTAACAAAACTTTAAGTTATTATATTATATATGTGGAAGATAGAAATAAATTTTATACAAATATTTATATGATCTTGGGAAAAGTCTAAGTTTGATATCTTTATAATGTAATTGAAGCTGGTTAACTGAAGTATTAAGTTAGTGTGGATTTAAAATTGGAATTTAGGGTTCCCCAAAATTTACCAGAGTGAGATTGATTAAATAAATGGTGGTATTAATTCAAGGATTGATTATATGAATAATGTATTGAGATGAAAAAGATATATCCTTGACTTTTATGTTCTATAGATCATTCATTGGGTCAATTTTTATAGGAATCTGAAACTATATGATTCAAAGCATCAATAAAAGGGTTATAAAAATTTGGAAACTAGAAGATACTTTAAAAAATTGAAATCAAATTGGAGGCCAATATAAATATTTGGTGTTGATGTTCTTCCAGAAGTGAGGGATTAATTTTTTTACTAAGATAAATTACATTAATGGATTCATATAGTTGGAGTAGTTTATTTTGTGGTAATCAAATACTTGTGGTGATAATGGATGATGAAGCTCTATAAGTTTGTGTTTTAGACATTAATTTTTTGACATTTAGGTAATGAACATGAGTGTATTATGTCCCTCTAAACAGACCAGAGGAATATTTATTAGTTGTTGTATAAGGAAGATATTATTGATGTTATATATATGATTTTTGTGAGACTATTTTAAATTGGGAGAATCTAGTAAAAATAATATTTCAAGAGATAGAAAAGACTTTTTGGAGTTATATTATTCATATTTACTTGAATCACATCATAAATATCTATATCATGATATAATAATCGAACACATTAAGGGTATGTACCCACATTAAGACAAAACCCTATAAATACTATGTGTTGTGTTATGTTTCTATTATATAATTTTATGTGGAGTGAATGTTTATTTGGAATGATAAAATATACTAATAAATTTTTATCAAAATAAATATTTCTGTAACTAAAAAAGGGGGAAATTCCAATCTGAAATAAATCAAATTTTTTTTTTCTACATTGATTCTCAACCTCTTTGTGTGCATTCATAATAAAATCATATTTTCAATTCCTATTAGGCCCCAAAATTTTACCTTATTAGATAAAAAACTCTTCATTTAAAAAAATTATTTATATGAATTTTAGTTTTTTGGATGATATAGGGATGGCTTAGGAAGAGAAAATGTTACCCTGATTGGATCTAAAATAGTGGTTTCTAATAAAACACTAAAAAATAGCATGAATAAAGAATCTAATAAGATAAGGAAGTTAACTTCTTATAATTAGTAGGAGGAGAAAAAATTAGTATTTTATGGTAAACCAAATTAGTAATGGATCATCAATTCAGTCCATTGATTATTATCTGCTAGAAGAATATGATTCTTTCTAAAAAGAGTAAAATAAAAGTTATACTATAAAATTTGTTGAACATCACTACTTTTAATTCAAGATTTACATAAATAATATTTTTTAAACAGTTAGTATCTATATAAATGTGTTTCTCCATGACATACATGATGATAAAAATCATATTGAACATAAAGATTATGAAAAGTTAATGGAATTTTATAATATGTTAAACTAGTATAATGTAACACCCCGATATTTTATGAAGAATATTATTTTAATTTCGTTGATGTCTTGTGTTTTACGCTAAACCAAAATTATCTTGTGTTATACGCGCCACCGTATTAGCTTGCAGTATACACAACACTATTCTTGGCTCGTGTCACACACAAGTTCAAGTTCGTTTTGTAGAAATTATTCTATGCAACATTAATTATATATTTTGTTTAATTTATAAATGAAATAAGTTTTTAATTATGTTATACGCAACACCAAAGGGAGATTTCACTACACGCAACCCTGACCTGGCTTGCATTACACGCAATCACGACCTTCCTCGATAGCGTGTGTTGTATGCAATAACGGGTTTCACTAAACAATGATATATGGTTATAATATTATCACAAACTAGACTTTATGAATAGTATTAACCACATTTTTAATTTTATAACATTATTATTCATCTTACTCATTTTCTAGAACATGGTATGAGAATAAAATAAATTTTTCGGGGAAAATAAGTATTTTTCAAAAAATATAGTTTTGCCGCCTTTTGATGGTGCACCCACATTAAATCCAGTTTTTGAAACATTTATAAGTTCAATTTTACAAAATAAAATTATTCTTTGGAATCAGGATATAAAATTTTACCTTGGATAAAATTTTCATAATATTCTGATAACTTTCATATTTTAATGAATAGTAAAAACACGCTATATTTTAATTAAAGACAACTTTTTTCATCATAATAATTTATGTGGTTAAATTATAATATTTAATGGTTTTAAAGTATAAATATAATAAATTTTTACCATTTAATATAATGTATGTCATTATCATTGATTTTACATTGAATTCATAGGTTAAATCAATTCAATCTTTTACAATGTTTAAAAAAACCCGATTTCTTTCGACAACGGGATTAATTTTAATTTAATTTCTGCAACTTCTGTGTATTTACTTTGGAAAAATTGATTCCATATATGAAATAAGTGGGTCGAAATTATATTAAAAGACTACTTTTTTTGGCATTATGAATACTAACTACGGTAAATTTTATTTACCATAGTAAAAGGTAAATCAGTTAATTAAGGGTAAATATAATATTATAAAATTACCCTAACACTTGTAATAATAAAATTGGATGATTATATTTCGTCCTAAGTAATATTTAGATCAAAATTTTTTCCATTATAACCCCCAAAGGAGGTGATTAAGACCTTTAGTTTATTTTATTTAAAGGAAAGTGAAATATGTCTCACTCAAACTTTAATAATTAAAGTATTTTTAATATAAGGTTATACAGAATATAAATTCGGTTATAAATACTCATTTTAAAGCTAAAATGTTTTTATTTATCATGGTAATTTATTTGTAATTTTTAATAGTTATTTAATTACCTTATTAGCTTATACATTAATGATGCATAAATTATTTATTTAGTAAAAAAATCAATAATATTGTTTTTTTTTAAATAGTAATACATATTAAAGGGCTCACAAACCTGACCAAAACTTATTGGTAGTGTATATATACACCTTAATCATCCAATGACCGAATATATGACCCTTTGGAGTCTTATAAAAGTGATTATGATACTTATATTATTTTATTTTATATGATTTCAGAGTTCTCACCTTCATAATTTAATAAATATAACATTTTAACATTTTGGTGTTTTAGAAGATGAATCTGACTAAATATATTCTTATGAAAGATATAATATTTATATTCATCTTAGTAAATTATTTTTAATTTTTATGCAACAAATAAGTATATTTAATAATTATACAAAATGTTGTAGTAATTATTTTATTAAGAGAAATATCAAATAAATGGTTTTAAAAATTGTAAAATAAATATTATATGAACTATTTAATGTGATACACTAATTTTATAGATTAATATGACATTTTAAGAACCTATTAAATATTCTATTTAGAATATATCCTCTGTGTGGAGTTTCTTTAAATTCAAATAAATGAATAGTGTCAAAATTGACACTATTGTTATTTTATAAAAATAAAATATTATTAAATTGTTTAAAAATCACAAAATTATTTAAAAATTATAAATTGAAATTTTTATTGTCTAAAATTTCATACATTAACTAATTATGGACAATTCACCGCACATAAGTAATTATTTAAAACAATTTAAAATTTAGAATCTTATTACCACAAATAAACTTTAATAGATTAAATAAGGATAGATCAAGTTGATAATGTGTAAAATAAATTCCCTACATGTCTAAATTTTATTGGTTAATGATATTAAAACCCTATCTCATCTAATATTTGAATCTAAGTCATTTTTTGAGGTTTTTAAGTGGGGTTATATTTATTATAAATTAATATTTTTAAGATTTCCAAAGGTGCCCCTCTCCTCCTCTATAAAAAGGGAACCCCTTCACACTTCTCTTCACATCCTTTTGAGCCATAAATCTTGGAAAAAACCTACCAATTACTCTTATAAACCTATCTATTAATATCATATAGGTTCTTGTCTTCTCAAAAGACCAACCCTAGTGCCCTAAGAAGAAGTTTTAAGGAGGTGCATCGAAGAAGAGGTAATCTCTTCTACCGATTCTTTCAAGCTTATTTCTTCTTCAACTTATTCTTATTTAGTTGTTTCATTATAAAGTAATAACATAAGTATCACTAATACACTTATATGTCATTATAAATACGAAACAACCCCATTTCACCTTCTACCCATCCTATGGAAAACGAAATCACCGCGCGTGCGTACGTACAGAATACCGTCTCCACACCGTGGTGTAATCTGTTTTTTCCAACACCACCTTACTTGGATGGGTATAATGGTGTAAAGAATTACTATAAATAGTTATTAGAACATAATACTGATTCTGATATATTGTATCATCCTCTAAAATTCAATTCTATAATTATGGGAACGATATCATCGCTCGTGCGTACGTACAGACTACCGTCTCCACGACGCGATGAGATTCATTCTCCATGTTAACCATTCAAGAATTATTATAAAGTATATATAATCAATAATAATGAAATATATGACATTATAAAGCTACTGGATTTATGTATATAAATATATATATGTCATCTATGTACTTCCATTCAAGTCAATAAGGAATGGAAAACAGCGTTCATGCGTACGTACGACCTACCGTCTCCATAAACAGTGTGTTTCATTTCATTTATCTATCTATTATATATATATATATACGGAATATATATGATATATAAATCATGTTTTAAATTTTGTAAGTAAGTAAATAATAATATATTTAATAATAATATCAAGAACAACAAGTCCAAACACGTACGATAAATGAAACGATTTTACCCAAAACGCTACTTTAACATGGAATTGACAAATGAACAGGTAATATAAATACCTAAGTGAACCATATATGATATAATAACAATTAATATGATTCTATAATAACTCAATTAAATGTTTTAAATAATTATACATGAGGTTCGGATACATACAAAGCATATCGGACATAAGGTAAGGGATAACTATTACAATCTCGTTCTTATCCGAGAATGTTTATTCGTAAGTATTTACTGGGGTTATTGTTATCATCCATGTCCATGTTTCCTAAAAATGGTTTCTTGTATGTTTAAATTCATTTATAAATATTTTTGACTTTTACTACATGGTATTTAAGGAATCTTTCTTTTTTTTACCATATGATGTACTTTTTGACTTTTCCGACAAAAGTACGAGGATAATGTTATTTTTAACATATACGGCGTGAACAGATTTTTACAGTTTTATAAAGCCTTATTTTCATGAATCTTCCTCCAAAATATTTCATGATTATTTTCAAAAAAATATATTTCTTTTAAAAATGCATGATGTTTTGGGAAAAGAAATTTATTTTGAAGAAGAAAGGATATTTTCCTCAAGAATTCATTTCAAGTGTTTTATCAAAACCATTTTTTTCCATATAAGATTACATTATTTCATATGTGTATGTTTCAAGTATAATGTCTCTATGATTTACATGGTTTCAATTTTATTATGATGAAATGATATCCATTTTTTTATATGGATGATGTTTTCTTGGGATGATGTTTGTGAAACCCACTTTATTCATTGGGTTATGATGAATGATTTATGTTTATGTTGCGGCACATTAAGAATGATTTCATTATAAGATGGGTGGGACCTATATCTCCCTCCAATGCATTGGGTAAAGATTTATATCTCATGATATATACATGGCTAGAATGTTAAGTTAATCTTATTCAGTGAAACATCACTGGAACGAGGAGTGAACTCGATTCAGAAAGGGACTTTGTCCACTAAGATGGTCTTGGCAGTAATGCCTTGGATACTATGAAAATCATATCATGTGCTTAATGTTTTTCCACAATTACATGTTTTATTCCCATGATATTTTATCATGATTGATATTCCTTTATAATATATTCCTTATGTACATCAAAGATTTATGTCTTTGCTCAAGATTTTGATGTTAAGATTTTATGTTCAAGTTTTTGCATTGAAATGTTTATGGATTGTTTTATGTTCTCTATGCTTACCCTTACTGAGCATTTGAGCTCACCCTTTATATGTTTTATTTTCCCCAGGATTTAACGAAAGGTTTTAGGTAAGAAAACAAAAGGGGAAGATCTTTATGAGAGATATTGAAGATCTTTCACCATGATTAGAAGATTATTTTCTGAGTTTCCAAAGACACTAAACTATTACGGTCCTTGTGTGTCTGTTTTCGTTATGTATTAAGTATCCCACAAAAGTAATGTAATGTTCATATACGTCAAGCTTTGGGTCTCTACATATAACACTCTGAATAAACAAATATATTATAAGGAACAATCAGTATTAATTGGTGAGGAAAAGTTTAAAATAGTGGAATAAGTGTTACAAAAGGAATTCAATGAATAAAAATATTTCTAATGATAAAATAAATACACTATAAGTTAATATAATTATAAAGAACTCTGAGTTAAAGGATAAAAGGAAAGGAATATAAGATCATGACACTTTATTACTAGATTGAAGGAAGATTTATGAAGATAAGGTTCAAAAGATGAATGTCAAATGTGAAGATAATGTTAAATATCCTGAAGATCTGAAAAAAGATTAAATATATAATGTCTTGGGTTGGAATTTAAATTGGGAAATAAAAAATTTACTCATGAATAATATTTACATTAAGATAAGATAAGTGTATCTTGTATGAACATACCCTAAGGGATTATTGGTTTTAAGAAGACTAATTTTAGCGGTAAAGGGAGCTCAAAAAAATTGAAAGATACCAAAAACATTCAAGACCAAGAATGAAAAGTCCTCCAAATATATTATGAAAAGTAAAATTAAATAATTACATGGAAGGTTTACAAATAAATGTTTGTATTTCACCCCTAATATTTGATTCCAATAAAATTTTACATAAATGGTTGGTCAAAGAGGAAATCATTGAGTTTATTTCCCCTACTGATTTTTTCAAAAGTGCTTATTGAACATTTATAAACTACATATAAGTGTTTTTTACATGGAAAAAGATATAATTAGAGGGTTTTAAGAATTAAATCCAATAAGGTATAATTATCCATGAAACACTTCTGTATTTATTCTTCAAATACTTTATAGCCAGCATCTTGTTTGATTCAATCCATAAGAACATCCATCCATACTGGAAAGTAAATATGATTGACTTCATTTTTCCCTTATTTAAACCTCATAAGAAAATAAATTTACAATTAAATGATATAATAACCCCTTAAAATACATCCATTGGGTGGAAACAATATGACCACATCCTGTGGGGTGGGTTGTACCTGACACCACACCATCAACATTGACCTTTATCGATGATGGGATCAGGGGGATCTATCAAAAATATTTAAGAACATGGGGTTTTTTTACTCATTCCTGGAATACATAAATTATGTAGTATAAATAAATCAATTAAATCATTCATTATTGAATCTATTTCAATACTAGAGGATTCATGAACATCTTTTTGGATGACAATAATACCCACATGAAAGGAGCTAGTTCAGTTCTCAAGGGATGTAATGTATCTAGTGGTCCATGTGAAGGTGGTCACTATAACCACTACTGTAAGGAGAAAATTATGCACCCTCTCATTAATATTCATCTTTGTAGTGTTATTATTAATTTCCACCACCTGTTTTTCATGGTAAATACTGATTCCAAATAGATTCTATAATTATTTAATTACTTGGATGAAAAACCCATGGATGATGAATAAGTATTGCATATTTTCATCATTCATAAAAAATATGAAAAGAATATACCAATATAAGAATTTATGTTTTCAACTAAGCATATATGGGTAGTTGATATTTCAAGATTTTCCATAATATAAGTATTGTTTCTAGTGTAATGAACATTATTTGAAATCTTGATAGTCATGTGGGTATATTCATGTCATGGATAAACTGATTCCTATAGAAACATCTTATAATGAATTTTTCAATTAGATTTTGTTTCCAAATAAACGTGTATTTATCCCAAAAGGTATACCAATTTATATCTATGCTTGTGTAATGTGGGAGGAATTCAGTAAGATCTATAACACTATGATTGTGTTCATATACTCTCATTTGTTGCCTATTTTTTATAACCAAAAAAATCTATTTTAGTGGATTGTCTAACCATAGTGTATTCCATCCATTCATATTAGAAAACTTGGAGACAACCCATTTTGGGATTTAAAAGATATCATGAAAAGAGAATTTAATATCTAACCAAACAAAATACAAAAAATACCATGGATATCTATTATGAATCATTGGAATGAACTATCATTAAACAATTCGGGGGCCTTATCATGTGATGCATACAGATTCCATGAATCTTTTTCAAGGATATATTTTTTAAAATTCATTGAATAATTAATACCCAATCAGAAAATATCAATAGGTTTACTTCATGCTTTCCATTCATTAAATACCAAATTCCTTTCATGGATACAACTAGTAAAAATAAAATTTATAGTCTTTCTTTGTAGATTTTTAATAATTATTATGGGCCATATATTATTAGAGAAAACATGGAATGACATGTATTTGATCACTAAATTTAATAAGGTTACCCTAATCACATGGGCTATACATTTTTTTCAATTTATCTATTTGATTAATAATCTCTATAGTGATGATTTCTTAATGGAAGCTCCTAAAATTTCCCTAGAAAAATAGAATACCAAGATATAAAAATTCTAAGAATATCACATCACATAAATGGTTCTATAAATAATAATATTTCTCGAGACTAAAATTCCATTACAAATGAAAATGTAAGACTTATTCCATGTTTCTATAAGATCAAAAAGGAGGAAACCCTAAGATTCAAATATTATGTTCGAGATGATTCAATTATTTTTAATATTGGAGTATAAAAATCAAGTTCCAATATAGGTAGGGATTAGAAAATATGTGAGAGAGAACCACATTCTAGGAAGGTGGCAGAAATAATGAAAGGAAAATGTGAGTTTACTCATGGTATTCAAATGAATAAAATTTATAGTCTAAATAAGAAATTTGTCACAGATGGAAAAAGTATAAATAAACAAAAGGAGAAAATATTTTTTAGATAATAATAGTGTTATGGTATGTCTTCACACCATGCCATTGACGGTGATCGTAAAATATAAACTACCAGAAAAAATAATTCCTATATTATGGGGGATAAAATCAAAGATAAGAAAAAGATAGTTAAGTATAAAAAACCTACACAAAATAATGTAAATCTATTCATTTGAACATATTTGAATATTTTATATTTTTTAATGAATGTTATAATGAATATTATCATTGTGATGATGGGTGAAAATTTACATATACAAAGTGAAATTTTGTTAAAACTCATGGATGGGTGCCACAAAATGTAAATAATAAATAACAAAGTATATATGAGACGCCTACCTTGGGATTAAAAATAGAAGCTACCAAGTAGAATTTACTCATGAATAAAGTAATAGAATACGTGAAACCAAACTAGATAATGTTTTAATGTGGTAGAAAATTCAAAACCATGAAATAATTTAAACAGTACATGGAAATTAGTGTCAAAAATAACAAATAGAATAAAAGATAAAAATAAAATCTCAATAGGAACAATATGATTGGTCTGTAGAAATACATACCTAAAGAAGAACTCATTCATAATTAGAATTTTCCTAAATAAAGAAACTTAATAGATGTTGAGGATATATCTGGATGGTGAAAAATTTATAGTCACACTCCTGAAAAATGGATGATAATACTCTTAATATAGGATTAGTTGGTGAACAAAATTAAGCTATCATCAGGAGATACATTTCCTAAAAAGTATGATATGATGAAGAAATATCAACATAAGAAGAATGTGGAATATGTTTTTGTGGTTTGTATGACTATTTGGTTAGAATAGTTGTAAGAAGCAATGGATATAGAGGAAATTTATAAGAATGTGTTTTTTTCTAGAAAAAGTTAAAAATAAAGTCCTATAAAAATGAAAATATTAAAGGAAGAAGAATTATTTCTTCCCATGGATGTTAAGGCTTGGAATATAAAGTGTCAGCACATGATGAATATGAGAGATGATATTAAAGGAGATCCCAAGTTGATAAATATCTCTTAGCCTTATTATAGTAACAAAAGAGTAAGGTAAGATCCACATTATTTGTTCATATATTCTAATTATTTTCATTGAATACAGAATTAAAGGTGATGAAATTAAATGAATGTCTTGAAGTAATGAGTACTATGTATCTACTACAACACCTTGGAAGAAATATTTCATGTAGGAATTTTCTTTATTTGAATCTTGGTGTATACTGGACACACATCAATTGATGTTAATCACAACATATTAGTTGGTAGCATGCATAATAATGAATATTAACAAATTTTGTTGGAACCCTTTTTATTAATGATCAAAAAATCATGTTAATAAAGATATTAATTATTTTTATGTTTTTTGGTATCATTTTACAATATGAGGTAGATTAGCAGAAATTTTAAAAAGTATTGGAATGACTCGCCATTGAAGATGAGTCACTACAAGGGATGAATCATCATCAGACATGACTCACCATTGAGGAAGCTTCCAGAATTAAAATTTGGATAAGTATTAAAAACATACACAATTAGTTATGATTCACCATCAGAACAAATTTTTGGAAATGTATGGGAAATACCTACCTCCATAAGATGACACTCCATTGAACCAATACTTTTTTCTAATTTTTGAAAACACATAATATTAGAGATCACACATGGAAATTTGATGAAGTATAGAAAATAGCTACCTCAAGTCCTAAGTCACTGTTTAAGATGACATACCAGCATAATAGAAATTTGGAAAAGTTTTGGAATCATCTTCCACCAAGATGACTCATAATTTTTTCAAACTCACTGCTATCCCAAGATACCACCAGAGATTATCACACTATTCAAGAAGACTCAACATCAGTATTTTTTTATTTTTAATTATAGATGTATAATGAATGTATTATAAAATTTAATACTAATACTTATTTTAATGATTGTTAATAATCAATTTTGGTGTTTCATTAAATTTTGTGTCAATTGTTCAGTACGTGGGGTAGAGGATCTGATTGACTCTTGCTATATGATGCTATTAAATGATGTAGTAGAATCCCTCACGCAATAGAGTACATACAAGAATAACACATAGAGATATGCTCAAGGAGAAAGAAAAAGCTCTGGTGGATTCAATTGGAGCTGATGTTTTAACTTCTAAGGGCGAGGTGTTCCCACGTTCCCGCACCTACACTATGGTCGTGTGTGTAGGAAGTTGTAACAATCCAAGAAAGATGTTTTGTCTCTCTAATAGTGGAAACTCTATGGATGTTCATGAGTTGGAGGCTCCTACTCTAGGAGTAATCAAGCATCTAAGTCCCAATCAGGGACCCAATCCAAGGATGACTCTATACTATATCAATTTGAACAACCGCTTTGAGTGTTTACGGTAAAATATAGGAGTTGATTGCAACCGCTCTTATCCCCCAGAAGTAGAGTTTGATGTATAAGGACAAACCTTAGATGACAATGTTATAGGAGAGATCAATAAATCCCTGCACAATCCAAGGAGGAAGAAGTGTAGTAAAGAAAATAGGGATCTGGGGGGGGGATGCATTATCTCGCAAAAGTAGAAACCAAAGGGTCGCAAAGACTACTCCTATATCCCTAGGCCAATGGAGGAATGGACAGCCAGAAAAAGGTGGTAAATCTAAAAAACATGAGGCTTAGACAGTTAAAGGTGATGAGGTCCAGCACGTACAATCCGGTTCTCCAGATCATGGCAAGGAAGTTTCAAATACAGAGGATAACGGGGATGTTTTGGAAAACCCTCAGGGGTATGTGAATGAGAGCTTGGAGGTTCTATTCGGGGAGACCCCTCAGTAATTTGAGGACGTAGTTATAGTGAAGGGGGCTTCATACCCTCCTGAAAAGCAGTGTGAAGAGGAGCTATGGGAACTTATTTTCCATTCTAAGGAATAAATGATGGAGAAATCTATTCCATTCAACTTCTCGAAAGAGGACAGTGATAAGATGTTTGAGAGATCACCTTGTGTGTCCACAAACCAAGTGTAGATGGAGTGGATCGACAAGAAAGATCTTATCTTGGAAAGAGGATTTAATTCTGGGAAGTTAAACATGGAATAATTCATACAGTTGTAGGACAAGTTTGAATTTTGGTTGGAGGACCTTATCAAAGACGATCCAGATTTCAAGGTAAACAAACTTCTCTAGATACTTTCTAAGAATAATGCATCTAATAGGCTTGAACTTGATTTCAATGGTTCATCTATCTCTTTTTTTGTTTAATTCTCTATATTTTGTACTGACTTGTGTTCTCACTTTCCATTAAATTTGTTTGAAAATTAAAAAGTAATTTTCAGGCAGAATAACACACAGAGATATTTATATACACTATAAGTGAGTTTAAAACGTATTATAATATCATGAATAATTCCACTTTCTAAGAGTTTACATAAAGAATTATTTATTATACATGACTGTAGACGGAGTGAATCACATTAAACATCCAAAATAATTCATATAGACTCACCGTAAAGAGTTTACAAAACTCATTACTACTGAAATTTCCAGAAAAAAGAATCGAGATTAATTTCAAGCTACAATGAAGGATTCATGAGGTTCAGATCTTATTAGACCAAGAAACAATATTCAATAAATATTATATTTTCTATGTATATTTATTATCTAAACATTATGATAAATGTGTGTTTTACTCTATTTTTTTAAACACACACACACACACACACACTATCTCATGTTTTTTGAATGAGGTATTAATGTGTCATGTCTTTGTTTTATTCCCATGATTTTTGTGGAATATGTCATGTGTGACCTAGAATTTCTATTGCTATTATATACCTGATCTAGGTTTAGGGTCAAAGATTATTTATATATAATCTTCTTGGAAGTTGGTGATTGGAATGTGAAAACCCGCAGGGAATTGTTAATTCCTATGGGGATACACAAATTAAATAATTAATAAAACTCATAAAACTTAATTAAAAATGTAGTATCTAAAATTTATGAGTGTCAAAACCACATGGATAGGTTGTATATTCCAAATTATTTAAAGAAACTCAAATTAAAATTGTTTTTTTTGTACAAAGATAAATAATGCATCAACAAATATTGGGTTGAGTATCATTGTATGGAGAGTCCCATGTTTAATGATTTTTGGGTTCATGTGATAAGGAATTAATTGATATGGTTATACTCACATTTGGTGTCAGAATTTGGTTAATAGGGATCCTTATTCCTGATATCTTTCCTCAACCCTGTGATTTCACCTTTGGAATGGTCATCTACTATGTTCAACCATAAAAATAGGAGAACCAAAACCTTTTTTAAACATAAATAACAAAGATTACATAATGTTCATACATAAAACATGCTAATTAATTGATGAAATATAATAAACAACCTAAAATCACATGTGATAGTCATGCAATAGAAAAAAAGAAGAAGATTGTAATTGAATAATATATTTGTAGCAATTCAAAACATGACTAATAAATAAAAATAACCCCTAGAAACACATCCCCCTACAATCACATCATCTATCAGGAAAGAAAAATACTTGATAATTCTAGTCATGAAGAGAACAAGTAGCATGGATACATGAAGATGAAAGATAGTGTAGAATTGTCCTGACCCATCCTCCGGGGCTCGTGCCGTGACTACCCCAAGCCCACCTTCCATAGGCCAGGGGTTGGAGACTAGCACAAAAAAGGAGTATCCCTAGAATGGGAAGGCATTTACTTTAAACCTATACAAACACACAAGATAAGAACACAACAGGAAGCAACCACGAAGTAAACTACTGTAGTAAAAAGTGCGATGAAATTAAAGGGGTTGGAATACAAGCCCAACTGAAAAGTACAATTACAACTGAAAAGAGAAAAACAAATCTTATAACATCCAGTGAGGATCCTACCTAAAGAGTAGGAAAAGCTCATGATCAAAATCCCTACATAACATCATGTCAAATGGTCCACCTATAATCACCATCCAGTCCTGGCTCCATTATCCTCAATCAATGTTGTCCATCATCTTCAAAAGATACAATAGGGTACGGGTGAAGCCCATGCAGGGGTGAGTATAACAATACTCAATAGAGACCATGAGACACTCTAAGGTCTCCTAGATTTCCAAAAAAACCACAATGTAAGTCCTCAATCACAAATCATGAAGCAGTCATCATCTCTACTTGGGTATATTCTCAAACATATACCTGAGTTATCAAAATATACTCGTCTCAAACATGAGGCAAGAATACCACAAAGGTAACACCAAAAAGGTAAAAGTAACACAAAGGTAATTCCATGAAGGTAACACCACAAAGGTAAAAGTACCACTGATGTAACAGAATGAAACTAACACCACAAAGGTAAAAGTACTACAAAGGTAACACCATGAAGGTAGAAGACTCATCTCACACTAGGTATTAGTGAAGAATAGAAGTATATATGATTAGTAGTGAAGCTAGATCATCTTATTCTATCAAGAGGCACTGCTGCAGATCATAAAGAGTTTGACCGATACAGGATCGATAGGTACTAACCCCCGCAATGATACACACAGGATCTGACCCACCCAGATTTGATAGGTACTAACCCCTACAATGACCCACACAATATCTGACCCACACCGCTGACCCACATTAGATCTGACCCACATAGGATCGGTTTTCTCTAACCCAAACAGTATCGTTGAGAGCTAACCCACACAGTATCTGACCCACACATGATCGGTGCTGACCCACACAGGATCACTCGGTACTAACCTCCATATGATCTATCTCCAACCTCCACCTCACTATTAGCCACTAGATTCATGCTCATAGAATGCTTGATTCTGGGAGAACCAATACTCAAGACATTGGTCACATTTCAACCACCACTAAGTTCCATGAAAAATTATCTTAAAGGACTACCATGTCAGAAGGGTCCCAATGAAAAAGATGGTGTGTTGACCAGATGCCCAGTCTTTATGTTATTTAAATTTTAGTGCCAAGGGCCCAGTTGGATTTGGATTCGATCCAAGAAGTATATAATCTAAATTTCTCCAAAACTCTCGTGGAGTATTTTAAAAGGACCTCCATATCCTAAGGGTCTCAACACAATAGATGTCGCGTCAATTGGACACCCGGTCTATTAGTTTCATCCATTTCTTTGAAACAGGGTTGATCACACCTCGGTCTGGCCCGACTTGGTCGGGCCCACTGGAATATGCCAAAGGGACCGCTTCCCAAAAGGGGTCCCAACAACATTGAAAGAGTGTCAAACAGACACCTGGTTCATTAGTTACATGCATTTATTTATTCGAGGACCGGTTGGGCCTGGGCCCAGCCAGACTCTGTCAGACCGGCCCGACGTAACGGGTCCTGGGGACTACCTTACCCCGTTCAGGTCCATCAAACTTTGGGTTGGCCCAATTTACTGGGTCCGACCCATTGAGGTAGGATTAGTTTAGATCGTGGGCCTGGGCCGCGGTTTTCCCGGCCCGTCGGGTGGGGCTCGGCCCACTCGATTGTGGCTTCAGCCCGATACGCTTGAGGGTCCGGCCCACTGGGCCTCAGGTATAACCCGGTCTTCCGCGCGGGTCCGAACCACTGGGTGGGTCTAGCCCACTAGGCCGCGGGTCCGGCTAGGCCCACAGGGTGAGCCTGGCCCGCTTGGCCAGCCCGCGTCGGCACGGTCCTCCAGAAGGCTAACCACCTCCTTTGCTGGCCCTGCTGTTGCGGGGCGGTTTTTCCCAACCGATAGGGCACTTCCCCACTGCATTAACTGGTTGGTCGTTCGGCCGACTGGGTTCCACCAACGTAGCGTGGGGTGGGCCACACTACACTCTCATGTCGCGGCCTGCTGGTCGCGGCTGCTTCCACCTACGGCGGCTGCAGGCGCCGCACTTGTCCTGCATGTACGACTTTGGCTAGATGCCCTTGGCCGTCACGACGTGTCGTCGCATTCCACCTTCAATTGCCCACAACCGGTTTCCGCAGGTCTCCTCCCACCTCCCCCGTCCACCACCGACATGGTGTGCTGATGGTTTCATTCACGGGTCACTGATCGTGCTACGGTGTCTGTTCTTTGTGCCGTCTGCGCCTACTGCTCTTCCGCGCTACCACCAACATAGTGTGACCCACTATTTCATGTTTCCATCAAGTTGGAAATTGTTCTGCGAAGTTCACATCAAGAACAAAGCAACGGAGTTTCTAGAACTTATTCGTTTGTCCTAGGCCTTCTGCATTACATGATAACTAGCAGAAGAGAAATTTAATTTATGAATGACAACTTCAAAATAAACCCCTACCTAGAAGAGACGTTCGTTGACGATGATCGATGGAACCCCCCCCCCCCCCATCATCATTTTCGACAGTTTGTGATTCGGGTGTGCTCATCACCACTCACTGGAACTGGTCTCATCCTCCAAGTGGTTGGTATCGTGGCACTTTATTAGATCTTCATTGTTTGGTGAATCCGTGTCAATACCTCTCCCCAAGCTCCATATAAATAGAAGAGGGGATAGTGAGTAATGCCTGTGGAATTAAAGTGGGTTAATTTATAGGAACCTTCCTAATTCCAATGGTGTTGTTACAATGGATTCGAGGAGTCAAGGCATTTAATGTCTTGACATATCTTTGGTCCCACTAATGCCGCTTTCCTGTCGGAGGAAAAGAAAGAATGAAATAAAATAAAATAACATGTTATTTTATTAATCATTCAAAAGTATGCAAAATTAAATTTTTCACCTGACCTACTATGATCAATGTGATGACCCCCTTATGCGAATACTGGAGCTATGGATTCAATAGTGCTCTCAGATTTTCAATCCGAGAAATTAGTTAAAATATAGAAAACATTTCCTGTGCATTTACTGAACGTACTCGAAAAAAATTAAAAAAATTATTAATAGCCACCCCCGACCCACGCTGGTCTAGGTTAGGATCTACCTAGGGGAAACACATTACAATAAAGTCAATTTTACTCTTAGATTTTCAATCCGAGTTACCATTTTTTATGTTCTGTATTTTAACAATAAAATAATTGTTACTTAATTATTTTATTTACGACCAAAAACTAAATTCCATAGTTGGCCTACAACAGCAAATGTTAGTATCTGCCTAAATATAGAATACGCTCATGAGCTTAGCAGTGGTCTCATATTTTTAATCCACATCACCGTCCATGAGTTATAAGAATTTGAAAAATAAAATAACTTTATTTAATTATTTTATTTACGGTTATGCCATTTTTGGATTTTCTCACTGGAGGCATGCACCGACTAAACTTATGTCACTCCTAGGGTAAACTCGCTATTCTAAATTCAACAGTTCCCTCAAATTTCTAATTTTGACACATGTTTAATAGTTATTCCACTTTTTTCAGAAAAACCACTCATGCGCTCCATTTGTAAAATTAATTTTTTTTCCAGATCATTTTGGGCACTCCGATCCTCGAAATTATGTGTTGTTAAATTTCACAGTCTTGAAATAATTTGGTATAATTAAAAAACTATACGGAAATTTTAGGCCATTACATTCTTCCAACCTTAGGAATTTATGTCCCCAAAATCCAAAACAAAGAAAAAACAAAAAATGAGGGTACCGAGCATGAATCTGATCCTCCAGCTCTCATGTGCTCCCCTAGAGGTTCTCATGCTGCCACCTAACTTGTACTAGAGTGATCATACATCGATGAAGGACTCAGTCCTGATGATCCTCTATCTCCACTGAAAACTCCTTAAAAGTTTCCCCATCATCAAAGTCCAACTCTCCCTAGTCGATAACGTGTGATGGATCATGGACACATCACTTCAACTATGACACATGGAAACAATTATGCACCTAGTGCATCTGTGGGGGAAGATATAGATGGAACGCCACCTCGCCCACTATGCTAAGAATCTTGAAATGTCTGATGAACCATAGAGATAGCTTGTCGCCCTAGCCTAACCTCTGCAATCAACATCGGGGTGAGATCCGTAGAGACATGGTCTCCCTCCTCAGACCCAAAGGGTCTCCGTCTCCTATCGGCATAAGACTTTTGCCAGCTCTGTGTAGTCTTCACTTACTGACAAGTGAGGCATTGTGATACAAACTCCTCCACTGCCTTCTACATCCCCGACCACTAGTACTGACGCCGGAGGTCCTGGTACATCTTCCCAACTACAAGATGTACCGCTAAAGGGGATGTATGGAACTCCCTCAACACCTCTTTCTGTAGCATTACTGGTACCATAGTGCATCCTCTGAAGAAAAAAACCTGCTGCCCACCTTCCGAGAATCATTTAAGAGACCATCTTGAGGATATCTTAGCAAGTTGGGCCTCACAGTCAATATCCCCAAGATGTGCCTCCCAAACTCACTAAAGAATTGGGGGGGGGGGGTAATATTAATAGACTAGAGGTAAGATTCTCCATATTTATACTAGATGGGTATCCATAGTGCGACTAGCTACTCTGATGCCTCACTCAGCAGCTATAGACCAGACCTCGTGTTGAGTGTGTCTGCTACCACGTTCCCCTTCCCAGAAGTATAGACTATCTAAAAGTCAAAGTCCTAGAGGAACTATATCCATCTTTTTTTTCTCAGGTTTAGGTCCTTATAGAGGAAGATATACTTGAGACTCTTGAGATAAGAGTAGACATTAAAACATTCACACATCATGTAGTATTGCCACATCTTTAGCACAAAGGCCACTGATGCTAACTCTAGGTCATGGGTAGCGTAGTTCTGCTTGTGCTGTCTCAGAAGTCGTGAGACATAGGCAATCAATACCTGCTCTTGCATCAGGAAACAACCTAGTCTGGTCCATGATGCACTATAGTAGACTACATACCCAACACCCTCTTCTAGTGGCCTAAATATGGGGGCAATTTTCAGTCTCTATCTCATCTCCTAAAAGCTCTGCTGACACTTCTCCATCCATAGAAAGGGTTCCCCCGTCTTTATCAAAGATGAAAAGGGTGTCACTACCCTAGAGACGTATGGTACAAATATAAGGTAGTACCCATCCCAAGAAGAAGTCCCTCACCCATCGAGGAGGTAATCCTGTAAATATATTTTTAAAAGATGTCCCCACACTTTTCCACTACTATTGGGAACTGAAAACTCAAAACTCCTACAACCATGAGGGTAAGGTTGTTCGAATCAAGGGTGATTGGTTGCACCCTTCTATGCATGAGTTTATCTTGTACTTTCTGGGTCTCCCTTTTTTTCACTGACCAAGGAAATCCCCATTCCAATAATATAGATACACTACATCCTTTTTTTCCTAATACATTCAATATGAGTACGAACTGTGGATGTCTAGTCCATAACCAAACTAACATCGTATATTATCGATGCTTCCACCAACAGTTTCCAACCGAAACTCTTGACTCAAGGGTTATATCACACTACTGATATAAGTGTGATTATTGAGTCTCCTCCAAAAAGTATCTCCAGACATAAGGGTCATGTCATCTATTTAACCGGAAACTCTAGGTCTTGAACAAGATTCATGGAAATAAAGAATGATTGGAACCTATGTCTATTAATACGGTAAATAGTAGTAGACACATGTTTTGCCTCAAATCATTCTTGGATCCCTTAGGTCACACATCTTGACCACATGCAGCTACTCCCTCCCCTTGTCCTCTTGCTCCCTATGCCTAGTGGGGACAATATTGGGGTGGTGGTTGTAACATGTAGAAATTTATACCACTTCATGCTGCTCTCCTAGCTCCAATTCCATGTCTTCTGCCCTACAAATTCTTGTGTTACTATCACTTACTCTTCCCGAAACATTTTACACACCCAATTCTCCGAGACCGGCGTCAGTTTTATGCTTTCCCACTGCTAACATTCACTGGATATATCTTCTCATTAAAAGAACATTCAACCAAAAAGGTTCTCTCTAGAACCCTAACAAAAGTAGGAATGCATAGAGGAAAAGTGTTGGCTCAGATGTCCTTAAACACACCGCAATCGGAGGTCCGAGCCAGGAATCACTGACTATAATGTATTCATTGAGTACTTGGGTTGGTCGGTACGCCTTGATGAATACTCATCTATCAACATGTCGTCTTACCGAAGTTGTATAAGCTCTAGGGAACACTCACCCTTTAGATTTTTATGGAAAGAGACCCCCTTCTCCAAGGAATATTCTCAAGCTGGTCCATAGAAAAGTCACCTATTCATAATATCAGGGGTAATATGAACCCTTCCATTGTCCTACAGATCCACGTATAATGATCACTACCAGGACCGCTATTTGATCGAATGGTTCCCTGGCTAGATGGAAACTAGGCCGCCGCCTCAAGCCGGTCCATAGCTGCCTGTGAGTCATTCTCACCTCAAAAACTAAGGAGTTTCTAATGTCGAAACATGTTTAAGGCACTGAGTCTACATGTTTCCTCTACCGATACCGCTATTTGAACTGCTCACCAATAGGCAGTTATATAGTTGGCACACTACTCGAAGGTACCATCTCGGGAAACAATCCATGTTCCAAAGCCTCATCACCATTTAGAACATCCTAATGGACACACACTAATAAATATTAGTATCTAGGACCACCATTTGATCTGCTGGTGTCCCAACTAGGCGGAAAACTCTAGCCATAGCCTCCAGCCCGTCCTTAGCTACTTGGGGATCTATCTCGTCGAGGAACCTCAGAAGCCTCTACTACTGAAACTCATGAAACGCACTCAGTCAACATGCACCGTATGCTGGTGTGGCTTGGGTTAAATGCTGCCCAATGGATGGTGGTGTTGTTGGTACACCACCCGAAGGTTACAACATAGTAAGAGGGACATACACCGGAGCCTCTTCGCTCGGTGGGCCATCATCGTATACTCTCTCAAGAATCTTACCTAGATGTCTACGCAGCGACATCCTGATAAGTAAAAGATGTTCCACGGTCAAAATGTTATACCTGGTGAGATCACTCAAAGAGAAAAAATGTAAAATAATTCAAAAACACACACAATCATTATTTTCATGCACCGAGTCAGAAATCAGAATTCAGGATCCTGGTGTATGGATACGTTGGCCGCCGCACCAACACTGGACTCCTTGAATGGAAAACTACACTCAAAACACATAACACTATTGCTCTATTAAAAGATCATAGTCCTAGTTATTCAGTATAACTGACTCCTCTGATACCACTTTGTCATGACCCGTCCCCTAGGGCCCCTGCCGTGACTACCCTAAGCCCGCCTTCTATAGGCCAAGGGTTGGTGAAGAGCAACAAAAAGGCATATCCCTAGAATGGGAAGGCATTTCCTTTAAACATGTACAAACACAAAAGATAAGAATACAATAAGAAGAAACCATTAAGTAAACTGTTGTAGTAAAAATTATGCTGAATGTAAAGGGGCCAGAATACAAGCCCAACTGAAAAGCACAAGTACAACTAAAAAGAGAAAAATAGCTCCTCGAACGTCCACTAAGGATCCTACCTGAAGGGTAGGTAAAGCTCATGATGAGTAGTCCTATGTCACATCACATTAAATGGTCTACCTCTGAGTGACGTCCAGTCCTAGCTCTCTCAGCATCGATCACTACTGACCGTCGTCTTCATAGAACACAATAAGGTGCGGGCGAAGCCCGTGCAAGGGTGAGTATAACAATACCCAGTAGGGACCCCGAGACCCCTGAAGGTCAACTAGAGTTCCATAAAGTAAATACCACAAAGAAATACCTCAATCACAAAGCATGAATTATTCATAAACTCTACTTGGTTATATGCCCATATATATACCTAAATTATCAAAAAATACTTGTCTCAAACAAAAGGGAAGAATACCACAAAGGTAACACCACGAAGGTAAAAGTACCACAAAGGTAACACCATGAAGGTAAAAGTACTACACAGGTAACACCACGAATATAACACCACAAAGGTAAAAGTACCACAAATGCAACAACATCAAGGTAAAATGATCATCTCACATCAGGTATTAGTGAAGAAAAAAAATACAGATGATTATTGGTAATGCTAGATCATCTTATTCTATCAAGAGGCACTACTTCTGATCATACAGAGTCTGACACGCACAGAATCGATAGGTACTAACCTCTGAAATGATCCACATAGGATCCGACCCACCTGGAGTCGATAGGTACTAACCCCTGTAATGACCCACACTAGATCTGACCCACACAAGATCGATATGCGATGACCCACATAGGATCGCTGAACACTGACCCACACAGGATCTGACCCACACAGGATTAGTATGTGCTGACCCACATAGGATCGCTAAGCACTGACCCACATAAGATCTGACCCACACATGATCGATCCTGACCCACATAGGATCGCTTGGTACTAACCTTCTTATGATCTATCTCCAACCTCCACCTCGCAACCAGCCATTGGATTCGCACTCATAACTGGCTTGATTATGGGAAAACTTCTCCTCAAGCCATCGTTCACATTTCAGCCTCCACGAAGTTCCATGAATAAGTATCCAAAAGGATGACATGTCATAAGGGTCCCAATGAAAAAGACGACACGTCAACTAGACGCCCAGTATTTATGTTATTGTCATTTTAGTTCCATGGGCCCGGTTGGATTTGGAGTCGATCCAAGCCAGACGTACTACATATTTCTCCTAAACACTTGTGCAGTATTTAAAAAGGACCGCCTCATCTGAAGGGTTCCAACACAACATACGACATTTCAACCGGATGCCAAGTCTGTTAGTTGTAGCCATTTCTGTGAAATGGGGGTGGTCGCACCTTTGTCTAGCCCGGCTCGGTCGGGCCCACTGGAATATGTCAAAGGGAATGATTCCCAAATGGGGTCCCAACTCCACTAACAATGTTTCAATCAGACGCCCAGATCTTTAGTTATGGGTGTTTATTTATTTGGGGACCGGTTGGCCTTGGGATCGGTCCGAATAGGTCATACCAGCCTGACGCAATGGGTCCTGGGGTCTACTTGGCCCCGTTCAGGTCCGGCCCGCTAAGGGTTGGCCCAATTTACTATGTACTTCCCATCGAGGTCCGCCCAATTTGGTTCACGGGACCAAGCTTCGGTTGGCCTGGCCCGTCAGGTGGGGATAGGCCCACCGACATTGGCCAACTAGGCTACGAGTTCAGCCTAGCACACTAGAGGGTCCCACCCATTGGGCCGTGGGTCCATCCCGGTCTTCTGGGAAGGTCCAGACCGCTGGAATGTGGGTCCATCCTACTAGGCCAGCCCACACCAACTCAATCCTCCAAATGGATGACAACCTCCTTCCATAGCCCCGTAGTTGTGGGGTCATTTCACCCAACCGGTTGGAAGCTTCCCCACCACAATAACCGGTCAAACGTTCGGTCGACCATGTTCCACCAACGCGATGAGGCACGGGTCATGCCACACCCTCTTTCCGTGGCCTGATGGTTGCGGCCACTTTCGCCGGCAGTTCCATCGGGCGCAACAAATGTATCGTGCGGCCGGCTCGGGTTAGCCACCATTGGTTGTCGCGGCGCGCCGTCACGCGTTGCCTTCCACCACCCACAGCCGATTATTGTGGGTCTCCTCCAGCCACTTCCAGCCACCACCAACATGGCGTGCCGACGGTTTCATCCGTGGGTCACTGGACATGCTCTGGTTTCCGTTCATGGTGTCATCTACGCCTATGGCTCTTCTGCATTTCCGCTGACATAGCGTGACTAGCTATTTAGTGTTTCCATCAGGTTGTAAATTTTTCCCCGATGTTGACATCAAGAAAAAAGCGGTAGAGGGTACGGGCCTTACTCATTTGTCCCACTCCCTCCATGTTACATGATAACAAGCGAGAGAGAAATTTAATTTATCAAATACAACTTCAAAATAAACCCCTACATAAAAGAGACGTTCACTGATGATGATTGATAGAACCCCCCCCCCCTCATCATTTTCCTCGATTCTTGATTCAGTGGCGCTCATCACCGCTCGCTTGAACCAGTCTCGTCCTCAAAGAGGTTGGTGTTGTGGCGCATTATCAGAACTTCTTTGCTTGGTGAATCTGTGCTAATACCTCTCCCCAAGCTCCATATAAATAGGAGAGGGGGAGGGTGAGTAACACCCGTGGCATTAATGGGGTTCATTTAATAGTAACCTTCCTAATTCCAACGTTATTATTACAAAATATTTGAAGATTCAATCCATTTAATGGCTTGACATGTCATTGGTCCCACAAATTCCACTAGATCATTGAAAAAAAAAGAAATAAATAAATAAAATAACATAACATGTTATTTTATTTATCTTTCAAAATTCCGAAAAATTAACTTTTTCACCCGACGTACTGCGGTTGAAGTGAAGCCTCCATTAAGTGAATCCTGGTTCTGTGGATTCAATGGTGCTCTTGGATTTTCATTCTGAGCAATGAGCCAAAATATAGAAAATGCCGCCTGTGCGTTTACTGAAGATACTCGAAAGAAAGTTCAGAAAATTATTAACAGTCACCCCCGACCCGCGTCGATTGAGGTTAGGATCTGCCTAGGGAAACACATCCCAACAAACTCAATGATACTCTTGGATTTTCAATCCGAGTTACCATTTTGATGTTATGGATTTTAACAATAAAATAATTTTTACTTAATTATTTTATTTATGGCCAAAAACTATCATCCATAGTTGGCCCACACCGGCCAATGTTAGTATTTTCCTAAAGAAAGAATACCCTCATAGCTCATCGGTGGTCTCAGATTTTTAATCTGAGTCACCATTCGTGATTTCTAAGAATTTGAAAATCAAAATAAAGTTATTTAATTATTTTTTATGGTTATTCCATTTTCATATTTTCTCACCGGAGGCATGCGCCGACTAAACTTAAGTCACACCTAGGGTAAACTAGCTATCCTGAATGCAATGACACCCTCAGATTTTTGATCTGGGCATCCTTTTAATATTTATTACACTTTTTCAGGAAAACCACTCACGCGAGCTACTTTTAAACATAACGTTTTTTTCAGATCATTCTGGGAACTTTACTCCTGAGAATCATATGCTGTCCGATTTCGAAGTCTCGAAATAATTCCATATAATTAAAAAAATTATACAGAAATTCTAAGACATTTTATGAATGGTGGGGAAGTAGGGCTCTATATCATCACTCTATGTTCTATTGTGTTCCAACAGTCGTTTCTCCCTCTCCTCTAGTCCCACACTCATTTGTAGCGGTCTAGGGGTAAATACATAGAAAATACCATCAAAATGCAGCCTCATACATATTTATTTTTTCTATTGACCAATTATTACATGATGTGTAACTTAATTTCACATCATGTAGTCCCTTTAATTTCATTCAAGGAGAAGGCATCATGATTTTCGAGATACTATTCAAAAAAACATATCTAAAAAAATGATCACATCATTTAATGTATTTAAATGGATTGTAATTATTTATCACAATGTGTAATAGTGTCATGAATTTTCCTATGTGGAAACATATTATGAAAAATCACATCATGTGATGAGAATACATTGATGTGTAATCAGTCTTCATCCAGTTTTCCAATATTCCCCATCTTATAAAATCCTATGTTGTCCCTCTTCACTTTTCTCATGGCATGAAGTATCTTTTAGCCACAAATGTCACCGATTTTTATTCCTTTTTCATTATTTTGTTGTTTACTTCCATAAATAATAAAACAATTCAATCATTACAAAAATTTGAAAGAATAATCAATTAAAAAAAACCAATACATTAATACACTCTAAAATTTATGCTTGATATACACTTATTAGAAAGAAGAAAGGATTAAGTATCGACATGATACTGAACCTCATATATTTTATCCAACTATATGTTTTGTTTAATTTTATTGTTTTAAACTTAATAAATTTTAAATTGAAAACAAAATCACCACATTGATAGTTATCCATAATTAGTTTTTATATATGGTTTTGATTAAGTAAAATGATTTTCAAAAGTTAAATTAATTTTTATAATTGTTTTAACATTAACATAATCAATAATTGAGGAACATTTTAAAAGACTAAAACTTATATCGATCTACTATTTTGATTAACTTGGCTATTTTAATTAATTGTTTGATTTTATTCAAAACTAATTTTGATAGAAATTGTTTTGGGTATTCAATTCACCCCCACCATCTTGAGATGCTCACTCCAACCAATATTTGGTATCAAAGTTTTTTCAGAAAAATTCAACTGTGATTTATGTTTTATATTTGTGATCTTATATTTTCATCATTTAAAAATTAAACTGTTGAAATGGATAATAGAAAATAAGTTTCTTATACCAATAGTCCTCTTTTATTTAATGGGAATAATTGTGGTTGGTGGAAGATAAAGATAAAAATTCATATTGAATGTATGTTCTTTGAAAACTGGTTTTCTATAGAGGATAAGTACAAGTTACCTAATACTCTTAAGAAAGACTATTACGATGCTATGAAGATTTATTATAACAATAATTTCAAATCTATTAATTATATTTATTATGAATTAGGAGATGAATATTTTAATAGGATTCCTTATAGTTAAATTTCATTTAAAAGGTGGGATTCTTAGTCTATTTCACTTGAAGGAACTACTAATGTTAAAGAGATGATATTTAACACTTATAAAATTATTTATGACATGTTTAAGATGAAACTTAGTAAGAAAATTTATGATATGTATCTCAGGATCAATGAAACAGTGTACACAATGAACCCCTTGGGGAATCTTGGGTCAGAAAAAGATAAAATTATGTTATTACAGAGATGTATTCTAGCAATATAGAGGTGGAAATCTATTTCAATTGGGGAATTTTGTGACATTTTTAAACTACCTATCAAGGAATTGGTAGGGAATTTGATGATGTTAGATGAAGAACTTAAAGTAAAAGGTGTAGAATATGATGAATCTAATATAAAATTTGTAGCTTTCAAAACTACTGAATCTAAAAAAGGGTAATAGTTGAAATCTCAAGTAATGAACAATCACTAGTGGATAGTGATGAGAAAATGGAAAATTAGGCTTGATGGTTTAAGAAATTCAACTGGAATAAGAAATTCTTCAGAAAACCAAGCTACAAGGGAATGTACGAAAATAGAGGAACTTGGAAAAAGGATTGGAAAAGAGATGACAACTCAAATGAGATTAGTTATTATGAATATAGGTAAAAAGTAAATTTTATATAACTATCCCAAGTATAAATACAAGAAGAAGTTTGAGTATAAAGATATAATGTATAAGAATATTGTGAAATCTACATAAAGTGTCTCAAAGGATACCTCCAGTGACTCTAACTTAACTCATGAAGAGAATACTCATATATTCAACAATTGATACATGAAAAATGTATTTTTGTTACCTACTATATCTACTATACTTATTTCAAATCTCTCTAAAAAAGATAATGAGGATGATCTATGAAGAAAATAATTGTTTTAGTATTGAAATATTCTTGAAGATACATGTAATGAACTTAAAGGAAAGTATAAAGTTATGAAGAAACTTCATACTTTATCTTCTAGTAGTAGAACTAATGTTACTATATAAAAAGAGATGAATGTCTTGTTATCAAAGAATATTACAATACTAAAATTTTAAAATGAGAAACTTATGAAAGGCTTGAAAATATTTAAAACTTTTAGAGAAACTCAAATTAAAATATTAGGAAACAAATGTCCTCTAAATACATTACTGGTCTAGGATATCAGCCTAGGAAGACATGAGTTGTTAAGAGAAAATTTGTTCCTAATTCAAAATATGAAAATTATGTTGCTAGTTATTATTCAAAATGTCCAAATAGAGTTTTTATTTCAAATAGTTTAGAATATAATTATAACAAATACATTAAGAAAATATGGTTTCCTATGGATTTATTCTCTAACATATATGGATCTAAGAAAATATGGGCACTAAAATTATTCATGGTATAAACATTTTTTATAAGAAAATGATTGAAGAGATCCTGTAGAGATCAATGGTACTTAGACAATGGTTTTTCCAAGAATATGTCAGGATATCACTCAAGATTCAATAACTTGATAATGATTGATGGTGTTCATGTCACCTTTGGTTACAATGTTAAAGGAAATATCATTTTCCCTAGATGAATATGTAATACAAATTCATTTTTAATTTCTAAATTACCTTTTTTAATGGTTTAAAATATAACTTTCTTAGAATATCACAATTGTGTGATGTTGGTGTTTATGTGATGTTTGAAAACAATAATTCTGATGCTTTTAATTACAAAAATGATTTATTGTTTACAAGTTTGAGAAATGTGAATGTGTATACTGTTAATCTTGAATATTTGATTTCTAAAGACGATTCTTTCTTATGTTCCTTTCATATAGTATCTCGGATTTGGTATAAGATACTTTTCTATTGTAATATTGACTCACATGGAGAGATTTCATGGAAAGGTTCATTTATGGATCTACCCAAACTTGAATTTCTAAATGACAAAGTCTATAAACCTTGTCAAAAAGGGAAACAAAACAAGTTTTATTTTAAATTAAATAAATAATTTTCAAATTCTCAACATCTTGAGTTGGTCCACATGGACTTGTTTGGACTATCCATAGTTTCTAATTTAAATAGAATGAAATATTTCTATATAATTGTAGATTAGTTATATAGGTATACATGGGTATTATTTTTAGATAAAAAGAGTGAGGATTATTGTTATTTTACCAAGTATGATAAATAAGTAGAAAACATAAGTGGACATATTATTAAAACCTTAAGAAGTGACCATGGGCATGAGTTTTAAAATAAATACTTTGAATCATTTTGATTAAAAAATGGATATATTCATAACATTTATACTCCATGGACCCCTCAGAAGAGTGTATTTTCATAAAGAAGAAATAAAACACTTCAAGGGATATCCTAAAATATTCTTAATTAATATGACTTACCTATTATTTTTGGGAATAGGCTGTGAATAATACTTGATATATAATTAATATAGTTTTAATTAGACCTATATTAAAGAAAATATCTTATTAACTTTTCAATAGTAGGAATCCTATTGTTAATTAATTTAGTTTTTCGGGTTACAATGTATTTATGCATAACATTAAGAATAATCTTGACAAGGATTCCTCCAAAAGTTATGAAAGAATATTCCTTGGTTTTACAACCATTAGTAAATCCTATATATATTTTTAACAAAATAACCAAGAATGTGGAATAATATTTCCATATAATAATTGATGATATGGATCCAATTGAGCCAAATACCACTTTAGAAAACCTTGAGGATGATTTATCACCTTTGAACTTAAATTCAAAACCTTCTTATTATATAGTAAAGTAAGAAGAATAATCATCTAGTTTGGAAAAACATATAGAACCTGAATCTAAACCTGTAAAGGAACCTAAGGTGACTAGACCTTCCTTTTCTAGGGCTTCTATGACTCTTAAATACAATTCTGTAGTTTTTATTATTAGATAATTATATATAGGTAAAGAAATTATAAATTCTCTAAGAAATTAAGTTAAACATCAAGCTTTCTTATCATAACTTGAAACTAAGAACATTCAATGATGAGATGACTGAGGAATTATGTTTAATGGCTATTCAATATGAACACAATTTATTTGGAATAAATAATGTATGGGAACTTGTTGATAGTCCAAAATAAACCTTGACTATAGGCACTAATTTGGTTTTTAGAAATAAGGTTGACGAATCTGGTACAATAGTAAGGAATAAGGCTTGTCTAGTTTCACAATTATATAGTCAAGAAGAGGGTATAGACGATGTAGCATACTTTGGAAATAAAATCAAACTTGAATAAATTAGAATACTACTTTCCAATGAATCACATATAAATTTCAAACTATTTCAAATGGATGTCAATAGTGTATTCTTAAATGGGTATATAATTAAGGATGTCTTTTTTGAACAAACCCTTAGATTTAAAAATACCCATTTTCCAAATTGTGTTTTTAAGTTTAAAAAATATATTTATGGTTTAAAATATTATCCTTGAGATTTGTATGATATGATTATATATTTTATTATTTCAAAAGAATTTTCGAAAGGTATATCTGATCCTAGCCAATTTATTAAAATAATTTAAAAAGATTCATTAGATGTTCAAATCTTTGTAGATGATATTATTTTTGGTTCTTCAAAGAATTATTTATATGATGGGTTTTAATAAATGATTCAAGAATAATTTTAAATGAGTGTAATGGGAAAACTAAAATTATTTCTTGGATTTTAGATTTTTCAAAATGAAGAAGGAATTATTTTAAATCAATATAAATATACTAAGGATCTTTGAAAATGTTTTGGTTTGGATAAAACTAAGAGTAGTGATACTCCTATGAGTACCACCTATACGTTGGACCTTTATGAAGATGGGAAATAAGTTGATCAAACTAGTTATAGAGGTATGATTAAGATTATTCTCTAATTAAAAACTATAAGTCCTAACATTCTGTTTAGTGAGTATTTGTGCCATAATTTTCATGAATACCCAAAAGAGTCACACTTTGTTGCTGTAAAAGTTATTTTTAAATAACACAAGTATACTACCAATTTTTGTTTTTTATATATTAGAGGAAAATAAATTTACTTAGTTATTTATTCATATGTTGGTTTTAGTGGTTATATGTATGATAAGAAAAGAACCTACAAAACATGTCACATTTTAGGAAATTATTTGGTTTCATTGTGTAGTAAGAAACAAGATTATATTTCACTATCTACTGCTGAAGATGAACACATTCCTATAGGTAGATTATGTTCACACATTTTGTGGATGAAACACATATTACTAGACTATGGATATAAATTTTGACATTTCCCTACAAACTGTTATAATAAAAGGAATATAAACAATTCTAAAAACCCTATATCTCACTTTAGAACAAAATATATTGATGTAAGAAATCACTTTTTAGAGATAATTTTCTATATGGTGATATAACTCTTGAATAATTTGGTAAATAACATCATCTTGTTTATATGTTTACAAATAATTTACCTTTTGAGAGAATTAACTACATAAAAATGAGTTATAAATGATTAATTTTGGTTAAGTTTAATTTTATGGGACTCACCATTGAGTTTTTTCCACCATTTAGTTTTACCCACTGTTGAGTTTTACTCACCATTGGAATCACTCACTATTAAAATCACTAACCATTGGAATCAATCAGAATTGGAATCAATCAACATTGGAGTCACTCACCATTGGAATCGGTCACCATTGTAATCAATCACCATTGTAATTAATCATAATTGTATTTTCCTATTGTTGTATTTGTTATTCTTTTTCAATTTCTTACCATTAATTTATAAGCCTCTTACATAATATTTTTTTTATAAATTATTGGTTTATTTACTTTTTTTGATTAAAATATTATCTTAATTTTAATTTTATTAATCCATAAATGTCAAAATGATATAAATTATACATTTTTATAATTCTAATGATCTTTCCATCATGATTTTTCTGTCAATCCTTGTAGTGTCCTTTTCTCTCTTGATTGCCAACCTTTTCTCCCCTTCATTTGAATATTTTGAGATGATCATCATGGTTAGAGTAAAGAGAGATTTAATTTATTATCTGGACAAGATACATCATTTATAGAATCATAAAGGTGTTTCAAGACATTCAGTTTCTATAGGGCCAGTAAACCCTGAGCTTTATAATAATATATTTTTTTCTCAAAAAATAATTTTATGATGAGTGGTTACTTTCAATAAATTATTTTATTCTAAAATTTCTACTTGACTAAAGCGGGGTAGAATAGTTTGCTCTTAACAAGATTCATTTCTATCATAGGTAAATACACCTGTTTTTTCATTTTTTCGAGTTCAGTTTTGAGGAAAATAAATATTGGTTAAGAAGAATAATCAATGGTTGTAATGTTTTCTATTCTACAAGACTGTGAGATAGATGATTGTGAGTTCCTCTTGAAGCATTTAAAAATTATTATCAAGTAAGTGTACAAGTCGATAATGATACTTTTTATGATGATTCTTTAGATGTGTTGACTGGAGATGGGATTAAAGAAGTTCAGTTTCTACTAAAATTGATGGTAAATTCTGGTTTCTTTTCAAGTTTATTCATCAAATTCTTTATTTGACAAATGGTTATTTTTCCCCAATGAGGTATCATGTTTTTTATCTTCTATGTCTTATGATAAGAGGAGAGAATATCAAATTGTGTAGAAATAAAATTCTTCAAATGATAGAGATATGAAATCCTTATTCAATATCTGATTTCTTAATCTACCCTAATTTTATTTTGGCTATATTATAGGTCAAAGGTCTAGTTGGTGAAGGTGAATAATTATTAGTGAACTTTAGTGGTTTTTGTATCACAAGATTGATTTTAAAAAGGAAAAAGATTATTTAGAATCCTTGGAATAAATAATGGGTTAATGAAAGTGAAAGGATATATGATGATTTCAATCTAGTTGATCATCTTTCTAGACTAATGGATATTATAGATCACAGCTTATAACTAGAAGAGTTGATTGAGTATTATGATGAAGAGGAATAATAGGTTGTGACCTTTAGTGATAAAGAAAATGAATTCCTAGTGGTTAAAGTAAGTGATGTATATTTTCATCAAGGAACTCCTATGATATCCTATTCTACTCATGGTCCACCTAGATCACTATTAGTTAGAGAAACTCTCTTGAATGAATGATGCGAGGAAGAATAATCCAAAGTGTTAGGTGAAGAGCAGTTTAATAGAACTTCCAAATCATCTGAAGAAAATGGTGAGAATGAAGAAGAAGAATATAATAGTTATGATGATGAAGGAGAAAAATAGAAGGAAGATTAAGGAGATAGAAATATAGATATAAATAAAGATGATAGTTAAGAACCTTCTGATGATCATACTGGACATATTAGAGCTGAATATGCTGAGATTCCTTAGGAACAAAACTCTTATCCAAATTTATTTATTTATATATCTAAATAAAGACTATGAATTTTTTAATATGTGGATAGATGAGACAGAGGATATAATAATGATTCTGTTAAGGGGGTGGAATCCCCAAGTCTAGACAGTTACCCAGTTGATCATACTCTTAGTGGAGACCTTATTCTATCAGTAGATAGGGTACAAATATTTTCTGATATTTTAATGAGAAGATGGATATTAAACCTACTACTATTGAGAAGGTAGTTGATGTAAAGAGACTTGATGTGAAAATGACTGTTGTATCTACTTTTTTTTCTATAGTTTCTGAATATTCTATTGATAAATCTTATATTAAAACTTATGCCAGTTAGATAAACCCTATGTTAGAGGAATTTGGTGAATTTTCTATGATTCCACCAAATCATGGTGGACCTAATATTTGATAAGAAAGTGATCATAAGGGATCCTTAGTAGATTAGATTGATGTTCATGTCATTTGGAGAGATTCGCTTCTGATGTAGCTTCCTGGTATGAGCCTACTATTTCTTTACTTTCCCCTACTATTCCTTTTATGTCAGTTGATGTTGTAACCAAAGGTGACTTATATTAATTTAGAGAAAACCTTCTATCTGAATTTGGTTTGTTGTTGAAAAATAATCGTTCCTTGGTTATCAAGATCAGTGATAAATATGAAATATGTTTTTTGGACTAGTGATTTAGTACATATATCCCAACATGATTCTTTATATTAGAGAAGTGGAAGTGTAAAATAAATGGTTAGAAAGTGAGGGGGAAGTTATAAGAACAATAGAGGAGTATATGAGGTATTAATTTGTAGACACTGTGTATAATTTTATAGATATAATAGAGAATTATTCTTTCATGTCTTTTTTATCAAATGATTCACCTCATACTTTTGATGATTATTTTATTAGGTCTATTGTAAGATAAGTGCTTTGCACTACTTTAGGTGATGTACATGATCTGCCTTAGGAATCATAGAGAAAATTCAAACGTAAGAGTGACCATGTTTATATAATAGTTATAGATTATATAAAATATATGAAGGATGATAGATAATCTATCACAAAGGCTATAAATTATTATCTTTCATGTATATATAATAAGGAAGTGTTGAATTTTCATTTCATGTTCTTGGATAAAAATTTTAGAATTCCTCTAGTAACATAAGTGTTTAAAGAATAAGTGAATCAGTTAAAACTCATGAATTTAGTGATAAAGATGTTTATGGAAAAGAATAAAGGATCTATTTAGTTCTATAAAAAGAGGTGGGAATATAATTATGGATTTAATAAATCTTATAAAACCCTTTATGCATGTTTTTGGAACTATTGTGGTTGATCAGGAAGCAATTCTAGTTACTACTCATCTAAAAGATCTATCATCAAGTACATAGTTATTTAGGATTGGTGTAACCAGATATCCAAATGTACCCTTGAAAACTCAATACTAGTTGTTCAGTTTATCTCTAAAAGAAGCAGCTCAAAATCTATGACCAATAATTATTAGTGAGACATATTCTATTCCTTACATTCCTACATACAATCCTTTAGTTTCATTAGCCTCACCTACTGACTCTTTAGCTTCAGACGAAGGGAAGGGAAAAAAATACTCTTGAACCTTCGGTCCAGCCTAAGAAACATTGATGATTAAATTTTTTTCCCTGGTAATGATATTTTTGTGTAACATTTTTGTTGTATCTTTTTTTACAGAAATTAATGGAAATTCAATTTTTATTCTTATTAAGTTCTCTTGAATAAACCTTTTTATCTTTTAATTTTTGATAATAACATAATGGGGATAAGGATTTATGGAAATTGTTGCATTTATTTATTTCATATAGTCATATTTCTTTGATATCGGTCGTTGATATCATATTGATATTACATCATATGCAATATCCATTTAATTGATTTAATTCTATTTACCATGAAATCTCCTTTGATATCTTGTGTATCTTCTTTATCTCTGAGGCCATGGTTTATAAAATTCCATGGTTTTTAATCATCAACATGGGGGAAATTTTTGGAACCCTTGTTTTAATTGTCATAAAATCAAGTTAACTATCATATTAAATAGTTTTATGTTAGAATTTTACAATATAATGTAGATTGGTAAAAATTTGGCTATGTATAGGAATGCATCACCATTGAGGATGATTCATTACTAGGGATGAATCACCATCACACATGACTCACCATTGAGGATGTCACCAGAATGAAAATTTGGATATGTATTGGAAACAACCACCATTAGCACTGAGTCATCCTCATAACATATTTTTGATAAAGTATGGGAAAGACCAACAACAAGAGGATAACTCAACATTCAAGAAAAAATTTTAGATAAGTGTTGAAAACACCTAACATCAGAGATGAACCATAGAAAATTAAAAAATAATGGAAAAGATATTTTACCATACCTGATTCACCGTTTAAGATCACCGATAGTAAGAATAGAAATTTTGAAACTTGTTAAAATGATCTTCTAGTGAGATGACTCACCATTGAGCATGAACCAATGTTAGCTCAAGTTACCTTTAGATATTGTATAACCATTAAATATGACTCACCGTCACTATTTTTTTATTTTGAATTATTTACTTCTAATGGATATTTTATCAATTTTAATATGGAAATTTATTTTAATGATTGTTAATAATTTTTTTAGAGTTTCATTAAATTCCATGCCATCCATCCAATATTAGGTGTAGAGGATTCATATGATTCTTCCTACATGCTGCTATGAAATTATGTAGTTTACTTCCTCATGCAGTAGCATATATACAAGAAGAACAAAAAAAGATATGCACATATACTAGAAGTGAGAAGAAAAAATATTTCAATATCATGAAGGGTGAAACTTTCTAAGAGAATACACATATCATTATTTCCTATACATGACTATAAAAGGAGTGAAGCACATTAAACATCCAAACTACTTCCTACAGACTCAGTAGAAAGAGTTTACAATACAATATTATAATAAAATTTTTAGAAACATGACTCAAGCATCATTTAAAGATACAATCAAAGAGTCAAAAGATTCAGATCATATCTGATCGAGAAATAGTCTTCTTTATATCTTCTATTTTCTTTAGTTTTTAATTAAATTTACATTATGAGTATTGTTTGTTTTACTCTTTCTAAACATGCACAATATCTTATGTGATATAACTGGAAGACACGAGATATCTTCTCAAATTATCTTTACACCTGTTTTCCCATATGTTGTGGAATAGGTCCTTATGTGGATTTTATTTGTTTTATTACCACATTTTCATTGGAGGAGTTCCACTATGACCTGGAAAACCTTTTACTATTGTATACCTTATCCATGTTGTACATAAAATATTATTTTTAGATAAAATTACTTTTAGTAGTTTATTTCTATGTGAATATGATTAATTCTTGGATTGAGATTGAACATATTTTATGTTATTATGTGATGTATTTTTTTATTTTTTGGTTTTAAAATGATTATATTTTTAATTGAAATCTAAACCAATACTTTAACAATTAGTCTTAATTATTGCTTGATAAGGTTTTTATTAAGTAAAATTGATTTCAAATATTAAAGAAGTATTCATATTTTTTTTAAATTAGACTTAATAAATCATTAAGAAATCTTTTAAAAGATTAGAACATATATTGATCTACTATTTGGATTAACTGGGTTGTTTTAATTAATTGGGGATTTTTATTTAAACATGTTTTGAGATATAAGTTTATTGGGTGCTCAATTCACCACCCAATTGAGATAATCACTATGGACAATTGATTTTATCCCTTATGGGGGAGTTGAACCTATTGATTATATAGATTTATCAAAGTGACATGAAAATAATTACATTCCCAAATACTAAATGGCGAAGATTTAGATTTTGAAACACAGGAATATTGGAGTCTAGATGAAAGGTTCCATATTATAATAATGTTATATAATTTTAAATTGAAAAAATTGAAGTGTGCATCATTGTTGAGGTATGATGACTATAATCCAATGTTTTTTTATAAGTCAATTCTGAATTCAAAAGGGATAAATGAATTATTCCATACATCTAAGAAAAAAGGTCATGAAGGTGAGAACCCTAATTTTTGGATTAATTTTTTTAATTTGTTTAGTGGGATTGTTGTAAGAAATAAGTTATATAAAAATTTATCTCAAAAATAATTGAAATAAAATTAGTGAATAAATCTATTTTATTGACATATTTGATGTCAACAATAGTCAATATTATTTTCAACATTGAGAATGAGTGATATAATCTTGTATTAGATTAATGTATTGAACATTTCATAAGAGAAGTGATTCTAACCCTCTCCTAAAAAATTCAAGGTATAATTTCTTTATAATAGAATATAAGTGGAGAATAAGAAATTTGAATGATAAGAACTATTATTTCCCTTAAACATGGAATATTTAATTTATTATCAATAAATGAGATAAGAATATTTAAATTAAAATTCAAAAAGGTATTGAAAAAAACTTTTAATGTGGGATTTAATATCCTAAAATGATTTTAATTAGGATGAAAAATTCATTATCAATGAGGAATAAGTGATAAGTAAAGTCAATATGTGATAAATAAGAAGATGGTTTTACCTAAGGGTGATTTAGAACACAATAATATAGTATATAATACATGTAAAGGTGAAATATAGGTAGATTTATGATATACTACTAGAGTATACACACTAAATTGGGCCAATTGATTTATCCAGGTTGAAGAAGATGTGTCACTAGGAGTAAAAAAAGATAATAAATATATGATTATTTTTGATTTGAGATTAATAATGGATCTATACCAAGTGATAGAAGTTTAAATAAAATTTTCATTGAATACTTTAATGAAGTGTGTGATAATCTATACATGGAGGAAGAAGTTTATTTGGAATTACAAGTTTATCTTTTAGAGGTTGAGTATTGGATTTGAAGATAAATTCTATCAGAAGGTGAGTAAGTTGGAAGAGAAAATAAAGAAGGATAAGAAATGGTAACCAAAATACACACTCTTGGATTATACATGATGATTTAACAGAATAAAATTCATATAGAAGATACCCTTATAGAATATCATTCATGGATGTTATGTGGTGAATTTGAGATTAAATTCAAGGATAGTGTGACCATAAGTTAGAAAAAGTAGACTTGTTTCTAAATTTAACAAATGATCAAATACCCTATGAAGGATATAGGTTATTGATATTTCATAAGGTACATTTTCAAAGTTCTTAATAGTGTACTAGAAGATAATATAATATTAGTGTACTCTTAAGGTAATGTTTTACTAGCTAAAATATTGAACAATTCCACAGACTCAGTGAATTTCATAAGAGTAACTTAGCCTTACAAAATGGGTTTCATATATAATGTAAGAGTTATTTGTTATCCAAATTTAAGGATTTAAATAATCCATAAGTTATACTATCAAAAGATGAGTTTCTAATGTGGAGTTGAGAAAAAAATTAAAATATTTTGTATCATTCAATTGTATAAATTCCAAAGAATATTAAAGGTTTAGAAACAAATTTAGATGATGATATGATATTCTTTGAAATAAAAATAAATAATATTGATTTTGGGATCAACTAAAACTCTATCTGAGATTAAATAAAGGCTTGAGCATTGGTAGTGGTGGATTCTCTAGAAATAACTGTGGATTAGAATAGTAAGTGGATTCTAGTGAATAATAAATTATAGAGTAAAGGAATCAATAGTTTCCCTATATAAATAATTGGATAAATATTTAAAAAAAAATTTATTTAGGTTAATAGTTAACAACTTTTCTTGTAATATTGACCTTTTTTCATGAAATTTTGACCAATTTCTATATTATGAGAAGTTTGAGAATATTCATAATTGAAAAACGAAAAATAATTAGAAGATATATCATGTTAATGTTCATTATATAATGAATGTAACTGAAAAAACAATATTTATGGATGCTCTATGATTTTAATACACCAAAAGATGAAGACCTATGTGGAAGTAGAAAATTTGAAGGATGTTTCTATATACTTTAATTCATGGTAGTTTGTGATACTTATTTCTTTAATAGATGTAAATAAAAAATTGTTATAGTAATGAAATGAATGTTTTAATTTTCTTGATGAAAAAGTATCTTGAGAGAATAAGTGAAGTTTTATAGATTAATTGAAGAAAAGGAGGAACTTTGGAAAATATAATGTCACCTAAAATCAAATTCGTGTAGAGACTAGGAGGTTTTTAAGTTATCAAATCACCTATGTGCATATGATTAGATTGTTTGAATAGTATATATTGTAGAATATTAGACGTGATTAAGTTGGGTGGATTAGAGGTTAAGTTAGTCAAGATCTGATGATCAATATCTAAACATGATCAGGAGATTACATGATTAGGAGTATTTATGATAAAAATATATGAAGATGAGATATCAATTTCTAGAGTCCAAGTATATGTTGGACCAATGGATATAGGGAATAGAATAAATAGATTATAGTTAGATTTTTTGATGATTTAATTGATGTTTATGATTGGGGATAAGGAAATCGAAGAAAGGTATGCTAATGATGTAGAAATTATAATACCAAAATATGTTGTGATATTTTACACATCATTTGTGTGAAATAAAACTCAAATTGATGATGTAGAGATGAATTTTAAAATATAGAATATTCCTAAAAAAATCATGATTCTAGATGAGTTTCTAAGACACTTGAAGAAATTTTATAGTAAGTTTTGTATGATATTTGAAAGTGTCCAAGACTCATATCATTGGTAAGAAATTTAAGTTAATTAAATGAAAAATAATGTTTTTGGTACTTTTAGGTGGGATTCCGGCATTCCCCTATATTTATCCATGTCATTCTAGATATATAAAAGGAATAATTAATTCAGGGCTCGAGGATGAGAATAATATATTGAGTGAGAAGAGAGAGATCCCTAACCTATATATTGTGTAGATCATTTATTGGGAATATGTTTTAAATCAATAAGAATGGTATGTTTCAAATAATTTGAAGGATGAATCTATATACTAGAAAAAATAAAGATATTGAGTGTAAATAATTTTAAGTGAAAACCTACATAAGATCCAAATATTATAGTCCTCATAGAGGTAGGAGATCTATAAATTATTTTTCGGAAATATAATGTACAAGGTCTACTTGAATATATATATAGTTGAGTATTCTACATTAGTTGATGACTTGTTTCCTGAGAGGACACTAAATCTCCAAAAGTTGGAGTTCTATATATAACATCTAGAAATTTGGGAAGTGATAAGGAGCTAGTTACATACAATTTAAATGTTCAAAGGATGGTCTACAAGTTTTTACATATGAAACTTGGAGTTTAAGTTATATTTTTTTATACCATTGTAAATAAGAGGGACGTAGTATAAAGGATCCATAAATAGATAAAAAGATCGTTCAAAATTTTTATTAGTTTTATTAACATTCATCATGTAGTGAATTTCTATGTCTTGGGATAATAACCGAACATAGCAAAGATTAAGTACCAATATTAAGGCTAAAACATATAAATATCCTATGTTTTAATCTATTTACTATCTATCAATACATGAGGGGTGAATGTGAATTGGGTTCTATAACGTTATGGTTTGGGTAACCACTAAGACAATGGTTGGACTGGTAGGTCACATGGTCTCAACTGCACCTCCTCATACACCAAAGGTTGCCGACTATTAGCCAATGTCTGTTGATGGTACTGGGGGATACTATACCCTATAGAATAAAGTCACACAAAAGGGTGATAATATTAAAAAAAAAATAGTATAGAAGAAATAATAATAAAGATAACCCCTGGAAGAATAATATAATATCTAAATAAAAATTGAAAACACCAATTTAAAAAATGCATGTATAACAGATGATGCTATGAGTTCATATAGTACAATTTAAAAAATAGAAACAAAAACCCAATACTAAACTCCTAGAGAATATTGAAATAGATCCTAGTAATGTTCTCTCTAGATATGATGTATACATCATAACACAAGAAATGAATACAATGACCTGTGAGAAAGAAGATCTACTCAGGTTCCAAATGGCGCCTAAGATGGGTATGAGATAATAATAATATCAGTAGGCCAGCACCCATGGTGTCTTCCCCAATACTTTTCATATAATTAATAATAAATTATAGTGCGGAAAACATTATTTCTGAAAAGTGATAAAAAATTAAATAATAGAAACTTGGTATGGGTTCCTAAACAAAAACTTACCACAAAACAACTACTTTGGTCAAACCCGAACATCTATGTCTGTGGGTAGATCCTACTACATTGGAATGGATCACCAAAATCAGTGTATGATTCTCTTGCAGCGGATAAATCACTTAGAATATACTAGAAACAAATGGTCTCTTCCCTCAGGCTAACCAAAACCTCTCTGTCCTGCATAACTTGAATATCTCCCTCAGGCTATCCACAATCTATCCCTTGGGCATAAATAGAATCTCTCCCTCAAGCTATCTAAAATCTCACCCTCTATTATATCTATAATCCCACCCTCATGCTATCCAAAATATATATCTCAATAAAAACTAGAATCTCTCACTCAAGTATAGTTTGACTTTACATCTATACCTTAGGATTCCGACATAAACATATAATCTTCCCTTAGTCATTCTATACCAATGCACCGAGCCCTCAAGTAGTACAAAAATAAGCACCAAGCCCACAGATTTAACATTAAATATGAGTCATATCAAGATGAAATAAACATTCTAAATAGTATCAACCTTGAGGTTTCAATCACATAGATATCACATAAGATCAAATGTTAAGCAAGAAAAATCACATTTCTAGTATCAAACATACCAGATTTATCATTATAAGACACAAAAATCAATTTACAAAAAAAATACCATCTATGAAAATATTTAGTTTTTTAATCCTGGTTCCTAATTATCATCATAATTATATCAAACCTATTTAATTAATCCATGTAACCTAAAATAGTAATTATTAATTAACCAGTTTAGGCAGGGTGGTTATACCATAACAAATCCCAAAAATTTATTATTATGCCACTTAAAAAGTCTAATTTAGTAATAAAACATTTAATCCAATTTATTGTAAGGATTTAAAGTCAAATAGACCATTTATTAATAATTTTTAAGGCTGACACACCTACCAGGTGGCTGAAGGTCTAAGTATTCTTACATATGGCCCCAAAGGAATCCAATAGAAGGTTTGAAGTGAACAATTATAATTTTATAGGGATTATTTGATTTATTTGGTCTTGTTTCCTATGATAGCGTGATCAAATATATTTCATATACTTTAAATAATTATATCATGAATAATGGGATTTTTTTAGACCACCCACATCAATCCCATTTAAATTAATTCAATTATTCTTAAGAAATTCATGGTTTAACCACCCTTTATATATGTCATCATTTAAAATAATTAAGTTTTCATAAGCAATGATTTTTAAATTAACTTGAGTCGGATTCATTATACCCTATTCATTTCCATTTCAAACTAATAATTTAATTCATGTTATTAAAACTAACCGAGCATTAAAAATCAATTAATAGTATTCATAGGGGAAATACCAACTTTCCACATAATAAGATCTAATATAAAGGCAGATGGAAACTGTAACAATAAAAAGTATCACATAATAAACTATAACTACTTTTTAGCTGGAATACAATGAACCTATGATGGAGGGGTTTTATTATAAAATCATGATTTTTTTATAATACAAATCATTTATCTTATTTAATCATCAATTCCAATTCACCAAGGAATGAATTTTCGAAAAACCACCATACGTAGAAAAGTATTAATTAAAAGTAGGAATAGAATGAAATTAATTAATTAATATATTCTAAAATTTGAAGGGGTAGGGAAAGGGATCCTACCTATGGGATGAAATAAGATGAACACTTCAGCTCTTGATGCTTTCTAAATAGAAGTTGTTTCTACCCCCATTGAGCGTATGGACCTTCGCATACATATAAGGACATATATCCCCTATGCACCTATTCACATGTCCCATTAATATGTTAAAGGAGATCCTTACATATATGATTATATGAATACACCCATCTCTATTTACCAACATATGAATTTTTCATATATATACATTGTAATACCTAGTCCCATGCATATATATTCACTTCCATGGGTGAATATACACATAACAGGTGAACCTACATATATTTACATACCTACCTATGTAGACGCAGCAAAGTCTACTTAGACTTTGAAAACACTAAAACACGTGGAAGGGTCCAACAAACTAAAAAATAAATACTAAAGACCATAAAACAACCAAGGATCCAATTGTATACCCTAAAATATGAAGAAAGAACCAAATTTGATAAACCTCTTTACCTTGGGTTAAAAAATAACCTTATCATGTGATGGGGAGACAAAACATCATCCAGAAATGGAGAGGAGATGTAGGAAGAGGTCATACCTTACCGACCGAGCATGGAATTTGGAAAATAATTGTAACATCCCAAGTAAGTAATAAATAATATATATTTTTATCTATGTCTATTAATGAATTAGATAGTGTTTTATAGGCTTAAAATGAAAATTAATCCAATCTTAAGCATGGAATACACTAATATTTTTAAAAGATTGTTTTACTGCCTTTTGATGGAAAACCATTTTTAAATCTATATTTTAACAATTTTATAAGCTATGTTTGTCAAAATAAACTTATTCTTTATGATTGGGACATAAAAATTTACTTTGTGTGATTTTTTGGTATTTTTCGGACAATGTTCATTTTTTAATGAATAGTGAATAATACTGCATTTTACATCAAAACTGATTTTTAATCTAATTTATTTATATGATTAGATTATATTTTGAATTGGTTTTGAAGTGAAATTAGAATATATTTTTACCATTTAATCTAATTATGGTCATTGGAATCAATTCCACTTTGAAATTGGACTTAAACTGGTGTCAATCTTTTGATACTTATTGTTTCATAAAAACATGCTATTTGTCATGACAGCGGGAATTAATTATTAAATTAATTAATGTGACTTATATGTTTTGAATTTTTTAAAATAGACTTCATTTTTAAATTCCGAATATCAAATATAGCTTATGGTGAATTTTTGGTATTTTTCTGAAAAACTTCAATTTTTGATGAATAGTGAAACCACTAAGTGGTACTTATAAAAACTGATTTTTCGTTTAAATGAAATTTTACCACTTTTGTGTTTTTAATTTCAAAAATCCGACAGACATGGTTGTAATTAAGATGTAAAATGTGGTTCAATGAGATTAAAATAATTTTTGGTGAATAGTAACTCTTAAGTTCTTAATCGCGATTAGAGGTAATTAGTGTAGTTTAAGGTAAAAATAATGGTTTAATAAAATGAGATTAGCTTGACACATGTCCTACCCTCATTGTATGTGTCATGGCCGACCAATAAAATCCATGAGTCAACTTGGGGACCCCATGGAGCCACTTTGGTTGGGAAATGACATAAATAACTTTTTATTTAATGTAAAAGTAAAAATGACACAAACATTAAATGTTTTACTAAAACAATTGTTACATGGGGTTATAAATATCAGATTTTTGATTATAAATAGTCATTGGAAATATAAAAGGATTTCCTACATCATAGTATTTTTTTTATAATTTTGGACTTTAAATAAATTAAATTATTTATGACATCATGATGATGTAGCGATGACCTCATTATTTAACAATTTAAATATAATGGAATGATAATGTAAAATCTAAGACCTACACATGGACAAAACCTATTGTATGGGTGGATTTCGAAACCTTATCACCATATACTAGAAACACATCAATGTGGGACCTCTTAAATCCGAATACCATTTTAAAATAAAGTGACTTTTCTTTACCTTCCAAGAGTGCCCCTCCTCTCCTCTTATAAAAGGCCCCCACCTCTACCTCCTTACCCACACTCCCAATGCCTTTGGCTTGGCCAACCCCTGCCCATTTTGTCTCTCCACATCCCTATATTACTCCTTGAAGCCTCACTTTGAGCATAAGTCTTCCCAAGGAAGCCTTTGAGCTCAAATCTAAGAGAGTTACCCGATTTTAAGGTAATATCTTCTTTTGAGTCCTTTTGTTTGATTTAGTTTCTCCAACCCCCTAAACTCTTTTTATTATTTTCTTTTGTAACAACTCCATTATCCTCAATATATTAGGACGTTGTTATAAGAAGGATTCGAGCTACACTTACACACACCTACATCTAATGGTTAAAGGACATACTGTTTCTGTGGATGGTGAATTTATGCCTCCCAAAACGATGATTGTTCAACATTCTTATAACACCTTAAAACGTGTCAATTAAGAAGTCAATATATTTATATATGATATATAATATTTTTATGTTTCCCTTAAGCTTCTGTATTTTTCATTTTGGGCAATCCTTTATGGTTTTAATTATGGGTCAATGTGATATCTTCATTTAAGGAAGTGCTGACTACCGCCCCCTCAAAGTGATTTGATTCGTTAAATACCATATGTGGGACGTATAAAGGATGGAGTTATGATATTATATATGATATTATACTGGAATTATAATATACCTTTATATCATTACGATTCCATTCTATGAAATACGAAATAGAAATGAAAGTAGAATTCATGCGTACGTACGGCTTACCGTCTCCATGAACGGTGCATTTCATTTCTTACCTATAAATGTTATATAATATTATAAATTCATGAATGTAATGGATATATATGATATCTATGATATCTAAATCATGAATACCATTTTGGATATAATGTATAAATGAACAACTTGTAATTATAAAGGGTTTATTTTTTACTCAAGTACCAATGATCGTTAAAACAACCGTTATTAACTTAAATAATTAAATAGTGTTCATGACATGGTAATAAGTGATATAAAAGGAATAATGAACTTGAAAAAGGTTCTTAAGAAAGCGGAAATTAACTCAAGTTTATTATTCAGGAGATTAAAGAATGACTGAGTCAAGTCGGACCCGAGGTATGGGACTTCGTCTCAATCTCCTTTCATTGAGGCAGATTTTGTTTTATACACAACTTTTTTTATATGGTGTATAAACCCCTTTGACTTTTATGTTTATTCAAAAGGAATATTTTTTATACGAAGCGTTTACTAAATGAGAAAAGGGAATGTTTTTGTCGTACGTATGCGGCGACAACGACTTCTCCGCCGCCATGACCATTATTTGAGTTTCAGCTTCCTTTACAAGCCATACCTTCTTTTTAAAAGAAAAATAAATACCCTGTTTTACTTTTTCTTTTATTTTGGTATTGAAAATGGTTTTCATAATGTTTTTATATCAATGTGTTGTATTGATATCTTGTGATTGAAATGTGGGAATGTTATGTTTCCTTTATGCATGTTTTATGTGATACGATTATGTTGAGGTTCTTGGGCATTATTATGAAGACGGGTGGTTCTGTGATAAACTAAGGGCGGGTGAGCCCGATATAGATCTCCAATGCATTGGGTAACGCGAAGGAGTGAAACGTTAAGGTTTCTCCAAAGAGATTTAGGAAATATACTGTGATGGGTATTCCAAACGTAACCAAGAGGTTTACTCCCTACGTAAGAATGTTATGAATGCCTCAAGTTACCTTTATGTCTTATGATTTTTATGATTTATTCATGATTTGATGAGGTATGTTAAAGTGCTTATGTTTTATGGGTAAAGTATGATTTCATTCTTATGTATATATGTACCCATGTTTCCTTTTCATATTTTATATCCCTTATTGAGCTTTTTATGCTCATCCCATGTTTTTTGAAATGTTTTTCACAGGTCAAGGGAAAGGTACATGATATGATGATAGTGTCAAGGAAGTGTCAAGAAAGAATCCATGTTTTATTTTAAATATGTTTCCATTTATCGGAAAGAAGAATACTATCTTTATGTAACCACTTTGTTTATATGTGAAATGTAATGCAAGTTTTATGATCTAATTCTCGAAAACTCTAAACCGGAAAAGATCCTCAATGTGTAATCTTGTAATAACTCAAGATTAAGTAAGGTTTAAGGTTGGGGCCTTATAGTTGGTATCAAAGGTCAGTTTAGATAACTTTAGGAGTTAGAATTCTATTAAATTATTATCCAAATTTTTTTTATGGTGAAATTGAAGTGATATAGCATTTGAAGATTACCATGTTGCTTCATCTAAGACATGATTGTTCAGAATGGTTTTATGCAGAGGAAACCTGGAAGCAGTGCTAGGAAGGCATACAGAAGGAAATAACCTTCCGAATCAGCATCCTGAGATGGTCGGAATTGGAACTGAATAGTTTGTTGTAGTAATGTCACAGTTGACTCAAGCAATAAATGGTGGTGGTATCCATACACGAGATCAGCCAAATCAACTGCAGAGAAACATGTCTGTGGTGGAACATTTCATGAGGCAACATCCCCCATCATTCAGAGGATCAACTTACCCTGTGCTAGCTGAAGGGTGGATTAAAGCACTGGAGAAGATTTTCTATGTCATGGGGTGTTCAGACAATCAAAAGGTTAGTCTTTCTATTTACCGTTTGGAGGGTGAAGCAGATCAGTAGTGGTCTATGGTTAAAAATATCAGGGACGCCGATGAGATTGATGCTCTTGACTGGGATGAATTCAAAGGTATGTTTCTTGAGAAGTATTTTCCTAAGGCTGTTCGACTTAGGATGGAAAATCAATTCTTGGAATTGAGGCAAGAGGAAGACTCAGTGGCTGCTTATGAAGAAAGGTTCACTCGATTGGCAAGGTATGCTCCAAATTTTATCTGAGACCTTGATAGTAAAATCAATCTTTTTTACTCAAGATTAAAGCCAAAATATCAAAGGGCATTGGCTTCTTGTTAGTTTAAAAGTTATAAAAAGATTGTTCGATGTGCTGAGAAGGTGGAAATGGAGTTTGCCGATGATCAAGTGTTCTATAACAACCAACAGAAGAAGAGACCGAGGTGGCAGGAGAAAGGTAAGAATTCTTCAAAAAAGTCTGATGGTAAGAAAACTACGTTTCCAGTTTGTGATAAATGTGGCAAAAGGCATGATGGGGAATGTCTTCTGAATTCTGGAAAGTGCTACCGATGTGGTAAGATGGGACATAATGCTCGTGATTGCACTGAAAAACATCAGGGTGATGGTAAGACCAAATTTGATTTACAGTTAGTGAAATGTTATAAGTGCAATGAGATGGGTCACTATGCAAATGAGTGTCCGACAAAGAGCTTGGGTGATGGGAAGCAGTTTGACTACAAGCAGAAAGGGGTGGTGAAATCCTTTTCAACTACTTCAGCAAATGCCGGGTCATCAAATGAAGTTGTATCAGGTACTTTGTTTGTTTTTTCAGATTATGCTAGTGTTTTGTTTGATTCGGGGTCTACACATTCTTTCATCTCTGAAACCCTTTCTAGTAAAATGGGAATACCATCTCAAGAAATAACTGCTGAACTTTTGGTAAAAACACCTGGGGGAAATGTTGAGGCAAAAAGAATTTATAAGAATCTTCCTATCCTTATCTGTGGAAAGAACCTACTTGCAAACCTTATTTTTTTACCTCTAGTAGAGTTTGATTTTATCCTGGGTATGGATTGGCTCTCAATTTACCATGCTAAGATTGACTGTAGATCTAAAGATGTTTCTTTTCATAAAGACTTTCAGTTTGTGTACAAGAATGAACCCTTACTGTTGATAACTTATCAAGAGTCCAAGAAACTTGTAAAAGATGGAAATGAATGTTACCTTGCATACATCGTTGAAAATAAAGGAACTGTTCAGACTAATGATGTGCCAGTGGTAAATGAGTATCCTAATGTTTTTCCTGATGAGTTACCTGGAATAATACCAGATCGGGAAGTTGAATTTACTATTGACTTAGTTCCTAATGCTAAGCCAATTTCAAAACCCCCTTATCGAATGGCTCAAATTAAACTTTTAGAGTTGAAGGAGCAATTGCAAGATTTATTAGAGAAAGGTTTCATTCGACCTATCACATCACCATGGGGTGCTCCTGTTTTATTTGTTAAAAAGAAAGATGGTTCAATGAGACTTTGCATTGATTACAGGGCCTTGAATAATATCACTGTTAAGAACAAATATACTTTTCCTCATATCGATGATTTGTTTGATCAGCTCCACGGATCTCAGTATTTTTCAAAGATTGACTTGAGATCGGGGTACCATCAGGTGAAGGTAAAGGAAGCAGACGTTCCAAAGACTGTGTTTCGTACAAGATATGGTCATTATGAATTTATAGTAATGCCTTTTGGTCTAACCAATGAACCTGCTGTATTTATGGACTTAATGAATAGAATTTTCCATGAGTTCTTGGATAAGTTTGTGGTGGTTTTCATTGATGATATTTTTGTGTTTTCTAAAAGTAAAGAGGAGCATGAAAGACATTTAATGGTTATCTTGAAAACCTTAAAAGAAAAGAAACTGTATGGAAAATTCAGCAAGTGTGAGTTTTGGTTGCAACAAATTTCATTCCTTGGTCATATTGTTTCTAAAGATGGGATAACTGTTGATCCTGCAAAAACAAAAGTTGTGGAAGACTGGCCAAGACTCACAAATGTAACTGAGATTCGTCACTTCCTTGGTTTGACAGGCTATTACCGAAGGTTTGTTAGAAAATTTTCATGATTATCTAGTCTAATGACTAATCTAACTTAGAAGGGTGTTAAGTTTATCTGGACAAAAGAATGTGATGATTGTTTTCAGGAGTTTAAAAAAAATTGGTGAATGCTCCAGTTTTGGCACTACCTTCTAGGAATGGTGAGTTTGTTATCTAAAGTGATGCTTCATTGAAAGGACTTGGTTGCATCCTAATACAGAATGACCAGGTAATTGCTTATGCTTCACAAAAGTTGAAAACTCATGAGGTAAATTACCCTACACATGATTTGGAATTAGCTGCTATTTTTTTGCTTTAAAAATTTGGAGGCATCATTTGTATGGAGTAAAGTGTGAAATATATACTGATCACAAAATTTTAAAGTATATATTCACTCAGAAAGAGTTGAACATGAGACAAAGGAGATGGCTGGAATTAATCAAGGATTATGATTGTACAATTCATTACCATCCGGGAAAAGCAAATAAAGTGGCTGATGCTTCGAGTTGAAAAAGTAATGCTTCATTAGCAATGTTGTGTTTGGAACGTGATCCTTTGGTTAAGGATTTGATGAACTTTGGCATAGAAGTTGTTGGTGCAGGAAGTTCTTCTGTTCTGTTTCAGGTATCAGTGAGATCATCTCTATTAGATAGAATCAAGCAAGCACAGAAGCAAGACAGTGAGTTGTAGAAAAAGGTAGAGCTAGTTCAGAAAGGTAAGTTGCCTGAATTAAACATTGATAATGATTGAGTTTTGATATTTGGGAAGAGATTGTGTGTGCCTTGTGATTCACAGTTGGAGATAGAGTTGTTATGTGAAACTCATAGTTCTCCGTTTTCAGTTCATCCTGGAAATACTAAGATGTACAGAGATTTTCGGGAGTATTACTGGTGGGATGGAATGAAAAGAGATATTGCTAATTTTACTGTGAAGTGTTTGACATGTCAACAGGTTAAAGCAGAGTGGAAATTACCGAAAGGGATGCTACAGCCTCTACTAGTGCCAGAGTGGAAATGGGAGAATATATCCATGGACTTTGTTTTGGGATTACCGAAGACATCTTGAGGTAATAATGCAATCTGGGTTATTGCTGATCGCTTGACTAAATCTGCTCATTTCCTTGCTATATGAGATACTTTTTCCCTAGATCAACTTTCCCATTTGTATCTCAAAGAGATAGTCAGGTTACATGGAGTTCCCCTCTCCATTGTATCTCATCGTGATCATAGGTTAACTTCTAACTTTTGGAAAGGCCTTCAGAAGTCGTTGGGTACTGAATTAAATTTTAGGACATCTTTTCATCCTTAATTAGATGGGCAGTCAGAACGAACAATTCAGACCCCGGGGGATATGCTACATTTTTGCTCTATGGATTATCAGGGAAGTTGGGACCAACATCTTTCTTTGGTTGAATTTTCATATAATAACAGTTTTCATTCCAGTATACAGATGGCACCATTTGAGGCATTATATGGTAAGCGGTGTTGAACTCCAGCTTTCTGGGATGAAGTGGGTGAAAGGAAGTTGATGGGACCAGAATTGGTAGAAGAGATGGCAGAAAAAGTTCAGCTGATTCAGAAGCACATGAGAACAGCTCAGAGCAGGTAGAAGAGTTATGCGGATAACCGGAGGAAGGATCTATCTTTCGAGGTAGGTGATCATGTTTTTCTCAAGGTTTCTCCTTGGAAAAGTGTGATGAGATTTGGTAAGAAAGGAAAGCTGAGTCCAAGGTTCATTGGACCATATGAAATTCTGGAGAGAGTTGGATCAGTTTCTTACCAGGTGGCTTTACCTCCGAGTTTATCTCAGGTACACAATGTTTTTCACGTTTTGATGTTGAGAAAGTATATGCCAGATCCATCTCATGTTTTCAGTCCAGAGTTAGTTCAGCTAGAAGAGAACCTATCTTATGAGGAACAATCGGTCCAGATTCTTGACCACATAGAGCAAGCGTTACGGAATAATGTGATTAATCAGGTAAAGGTTTTGTGGAAAAACCACATGATGGAAGAGGCAACATGGGAATCTGAAAATGCAATGAGGGATAAGTACCCTCATTTATTCGATAAGTAAATAAATTGCGGGGATGCAATTATCTAAATGGGGGAAGGATTTAACATCCAAATTAAGTAATGAATAATATCTATTTTTATCTATGTCTATTAATGAATTAGATGGTGTTTTAGAGGCTTAAAATGAAAATAAATCCAATCTTAAAGCATGGAATACACTAATATTTTTAAAAGATTGTTTTAATGGCTTTTGATGGAAAACCATTTTTAAATCTATCTTTTGATAATTTTATGACCTATGTTTGTCAAAATAAACTTATTCTTTATTATTGGGACATCAAAATTTACTTTGTGTGAATTTTTGTTATTTTTCGGACAATGTTCATTTTTTAATGAATAGTGAAAATACTGCATTTTACATCAAAACTGCTTTTTAATCTAATTTATTTACATTATTAGATTATATATTGAATTTGTTTTGAAGTGAAATTAGAATATATTTTTACCATTTAATCCAATTATGGTCATTGCAATCAATTTCACTTTGAAATAGGACGTAAACTGGTGTCAATCTTTTGATACCTATTATTTCAAAAAAAACACGCTATTTGTCATGACAGCGGGAATTAATTATTAAATTAATTAATATGACTTATATGTTTTGAATTCTGTAAAATAGACTTCATTTTTGAATTCGGAATATCAAATATATCTTAGGGTGAATTTTTGGTATTTTTCTGAAAAACGTCAATTTTTTATGAATAGTGAAACAACTAAGTGGTACTTATAAAAACTGAATTTTTGTTTAAATTAAATTTTACCACTTCTGTGTTTTGAATTTCAAAAATCAAACATACATGGTTGTCAATAATAAGTAAAATGTGGTTCAATGAGATTAAAATAATTTTTTGGTGAATAGTAACTCTTAAGTTCTTAATCGCGACTAGAGGTAATTAGTGTAGTTTAAGTTAAAAATAATGCTTTAATAAAATTAGATGAGCTTTACACATGTACAACCCTAATTGGATGTGTCATGGCCGACCAAGACAATACATGAGTCAACTTGGGGAGCCCATAGAGCCACTTTGGTTGGAAATGACATAAATAACTGTTTATTTAATGTAAAAGTAAAAATGACACAAACATAAAATGTTTTACTAAAACAATTGTTACATGGGGTTATAAAGATCATATTTTTTATTATAAATAGTCATTGGAAAGCTAAAAGGATTTACTACGTCATAGTATTTTTTTTTATAATTTTATACTTTAAATAAATTTAATTATTTATGACATCATGATTATGTAGTGATGACCTCATTATTTAACGATTTAAATAAAATGGAATGATAATGTAAACTCTAAGACCTACACATGGCCAAAACCTATTGGATGGGTGGATTTCGAACCCTTATCACCTTATCCTCGAAACACATCAATGTGGGACCTCTTAAATCTGAATACCATTTTAAAATAAAGTGACTTTTCTTTACCTTCCAAGAGTGCCCCTCCTCTCCTCTTATAAAAGGCCCCCACCTCTACCTCCTTACCCACACACCCAAAGCCTTTGTCTCGGCCAACCCCTGCCCATTTTGGCTCTCCAAATCCCTATATTACTCCTTGAATCCTCACTTTGGCATAAGTCTTCCCAAGGAATCCTTTGAGCTCAAATATAAGAGAGTTACCCGATTTTAAGGTAATATCTTCTTTTGAGTCCTTTTGTTTGATTTAGTTTCTCCAACCCCCTAAACTCTTTTTATTATTTTCTTTTGTAACAACTCCAGTATCCTCAATATACTAGAACGTTTTTATAAGAAGGATTCGATCTACACTTACACACACCTACATCTAATGGTTAAAGGACAAACTGTTTCCGTGGATAGTGAATTTATGCCTCCCGAAACGATGATTGTTCACCATTCTTATAACACCTTAAAAGGTGTCCATTAAGATGTAAATATATTTATATATGATATATAATATGTCTATGTTTTCCTTAAGCTTATGTATTTTTCATTTTGGGCAATCCTTTTTGGTTTCCATTATGGGTAAATGTGATATCTTCATTTAAGGAAGTGCGGACTACCGCCCCCTCAAAGTGATTTGATTCGTTAAATACCATATGTGGGATGTATAAAGGATGGATTTATGATATTATATATGATATTATACTGGAATTATAATATACCTTTATATCATTACGATTCCATTCTATAAAATACGAAATAGAAATGAAAGTAGAATTCATGCGTACGTACGGCTTACCGTCTCCATGAACGGTGCATTTCATTTCTTACCTCTAAATGTTATATAATATTATAAATGCATGAATGTAATGGATATATATGATATCTATGATATCTACATCATGAATACCATTTTGGATATAATGGATACATGAACAACTTGTAATTATAAAGGGTTTATTTTTGACTCAAGTACTATTTATCGTTAAAACAACTGTTATTAACTTAAATAATTACATAGTGTTCATGACATGGTAATAAGTGATATAAAAGGAATAATGAACTTGAAAAAGGTTCTTAAGAAATCATAAATTAACTCAAGTTTATTATTCAGGAGATTAAATAACGACTGAGTCATGTCGGACCCGAGGTATGGGACTTCGTCTCAATCTCCTTTCATTGATGCATATTTTGTTTTATACACAAATTTTTTTTATATGGTGTATAAACCCCTTTGACTTTTACGTTTATTCAATAGGAATCTTTTTTATACGAAGCGTTTACTAAATGACAAAGGGGAATGTTTTTGTCGTACGTATGCGGCGACAACGACTTCTCCACCGCCATGACCATTATTTGAGTTTCAGCTTCCTTTACAAGCCATACCATCTTTTTAAAAGAAAAATAAATACCCTGTTTTACTTTTCTTTTATTTTGGTATTGAAAATGGTTTTCATAATGTTTTTATATCAATGTGTTGTATTGATATGTTGTGATTGAAATGTAGGAATGTTATGTTTCCTTTATGCATGTTTTATGTGATATTATTATGTTGAGGTTCTTGGGTATTATTATGAATACGGGTGGTTCCGTGATAAACTAAGGGCGGGTGAGCCCGATATAGATCTCCAATGCATTGGGTAATGCGAAGGAGTGAAACGTTAAGGTTTCTCTAAAGTGATTTAGGGAATATACTGTGATGGGTATTCCAAACGTAACCAAGAGGGTTACTCCCTACGTAAGAATGTTATGAATGCCTCAAGTTACCTTTATGTCTTATGATTTTTATGATTTATTCATGATTTGATGAGGTATGATAAAGTGCTTATGTTTTATGGGTAAAGTATTATTTAATTCTTATGTATATATGTACCCATGTTTCCTTTTCATATTTTTATATCCCTTACTGAGCTTTTTATGCTCATCCCATGTTTTTTGAAATGTTTTTCACAGGTCAAGGGAAAGGTACATGATATGATGATAGTGTCAAGGAAGTGTCAAGAAAGAATCCATGTCTTATTTTAAATATGTTTCCATTTATGGGAAAGAATAATACTATCTTTATGTAACCACTTTGTTTATATGTGAAATGTAATGCAATTTTTATGATCAAATTCTCTAAAACTCTAAACCTGAAAAGATCCTCAATGTGTAATCTTGTAATAACTCAATATTAAGTAAGGTTTAAGGTAGGGGCCTTATAGTTGGTATCAAATTTCAGTTTAGATAACTTTAGGAGTTATAATTCTATTAAATTATTATACAAAAATATTTTTTTTATGGTCAAATTGAAGTGATATATCATTTGAAGATTACCATGTTGCTTAATCTAAGACATGTTTGTTCAGAATGGTTTTCCGCAGAGGAAACCGGGAAGCAGTGCTAGGAAGGCATACAGAAGGAAATAACCTTATGAATCAGCATCCTGAGATGGTAGAAATTGGAACTGAATAGTTTGTTGTAGTAATGGCACAGTTGACTCAAGCAATAAATGGTGGTGGTATCCATACACGAGATCATCCAGATCAACTATAGAGGAACATGTCTGTGGTGGAACATTTCATGAGGCAACATCCCCCATCATTCAGTGGATCATCTTACCCTGTGCTATCTGAAGGGTTGATTAAAGCACTGGAGAAGATTTTTGATGTCATGGGGTGTTCAGACAATCAAAAGGTTAGTCTTTCTATTTACCGTTTGGAGGGTGAGGCAGATCAGTAGTGGTCTATGGTTAAAAATATCAGGGACGCCGATGAGATTGATGCTCTTGACTGGGATGAATTCAAAGGTATTTTTCTTGAGAAGTATTTTACTAAGGCTGTTTGACTTAGGATGGTAATGAAATTATTGGAATTGAGGCAAGAGGAAGACTCAGTGGCTGCCTATGAAGAAAGGTTCACTCGATTGGCAAGGTATGCTCCAAATTTTATCCGAGACCTTGATAGTAAAATCAATCATTTTTACTCAAGATTAAAGCCAACATATCGAAGGGCATTGGCTTCTCGTGAGTTTAAATGTTATGAAAAGATTGTTCGATGTGCTGAGAAGGTGGAAATGGAGTTTTCCGATGATCAAGTGTTCTATAACAACCAACAGAAGAAGAAACCGAGGTGGCAGAAGAAAGGTAAAAATTCTTCAAAAAAGTCTGATGGTAAGAAAACTAAGTTTCCAGTTTGTGATAAATGTGGCAAAAGGCATGCTGGGGAATGTCTTCTGAATTCTGGAAAGTGCTACCGATGTGGTAAGATGGGACATAAGGCTCGTGATTCCACTAAAAAACATCAGGGTGATGGTAAGACCAAATTTGATTTACAGTTAGTGAAATGTTATAAGTGCAATGAGATAGGTCACTATGCAAATGAGTGTCTGACAAAGAGCTTGGGTGATGGGAAGCAGTTAGACTACAAGCAGAAAGGGGTGGTGAAATCCTTTGCAACTACTTCAGTAGATGTCAGGCCATCAAATGAAGTTGTATCAGGTACTTTGTTTGTTTTTTCAGATTATGCTAGTGTTCTGTTTGATTCGGGGTCTACACATTCTTTCATCTCTGAAACCTTTTCTAGTAAAATGGGAATACCATCTCAAGAAATAACTGCTGAACTTTTGGTAAAAACACCTGGGGGAAATGTTGAGGCAAAAAGAATTTATAAGAATCTTCTTATCCTTATCTGTGGAAAGAACCTACTTGCAAACCTTATTGTTTTACCTCTAGTAGAGTTTGATTTTATCCTGGGTATGGATTGGCTCTCTATTTACCATGCTAAGATTGACTGTAGAGCTAAAGATGTTTCTTTTCAGAAAGACTTTCAGTTTGTGTACAAGAATGAACCCTTACTGTTGATAACTTATCAAGAGGCCAAGAAACTTGTAAAAGATGGAAATGAATGTTACCTTGCACACATCGTTGAAAATAAAGGAACTGTTCAGATTAATGATGTGCCAGTGGTAAATGAGTATCCTGATATTTTTCCTGATGAGTTGCCTAGAATAATACCAGATCGGGAAGTTGAATTTACAGTTGACTTAGTTCCTGATGCTAAGCCAATTTCAAAACCGCCTTATCGAATGGCTCAAATTGAACATTTAGAGTTGAAGGAGAAATTGAAAGATTTATTAGAGAAAGGTTTCATTCGACCTAGAACATCACCATGGGGTGCTCCTATATTATTTGTTAAAAAGAAAGATGGTTCAATGAGACTTTGCATTGATTATAGGGCCTTGAATAATATCATTGTTAAGAACAAATATCCTTTGCCTCATATCGATGATTTGTTTGATCAGCTCCACAAAGCTCAGTATTTTTCAAAGATTGACTTGAGATCGGGGTACCATCAGCTGAAGGTAAAGGAAGCAGACGTTCTGAAGACTGTGTTTCGTACAAGATATGGCCATTATGAATTTATAGTAATGCCTTTTGGGCTAACCAATGCACCTACTATATTTATGGACTTAATGAATAGAATTTTCCATGAGTTCTTGGATAAGTTTGTAGTGGTTTTCATTGATGATATTTTGGTGTTTTCTAAAATTAAAGAGGAGCATGAAAGACATTTAAGGGTTATCTTGAAAACCTTAAAAGAAAAGAAACTGTATGGAAAATTCAGAAAGTGTGAGTTTTGGTTGCAACAAATTTATTTCCTTGGTCATATTGTTTCTAAATATGGAATAATTGTTGATCCGGCAAAAACAAAAGTTGTGGAAGACTGGCCAAGACCCACAAATGTAACTGAGATTCGTCGCTTCCTTGGTTTGACAGGCTATTACCGAAGGTTTGTTAGAAATTTTTCACGATTATCTAGTCCAATGACTAAGCTAACTTAGAAGGGTGTTTAGTTTATCTGGAAAAAAGAATGTGATGATTGTTTTCAGGAGTTTAAAATAAAATTGGTGAATGCTCCAGTTTTGGCACTACCTTCTAGGAATGGTGAGTTTGTTATCTACAGTGATGCTTCATTGAAAGGGCTTGGTTGCATCCTAATGCATAATGATCAGGTAATTGCTTATGCTTCACGAAAGTTGAAAACTCATGAGGTAAATTACCCTACACGTGATTTGGAATTATCTGCTGTTGTTTTCGCTTTAAAAATTTGGAGGCATCATTTGTATGGAGTAAAGTGTGAAATATTTACTGATCACAAAAGTTTAAAGTATACATTCACTCAGAAAGAGTTGACCATGAGACAAAGGAGATGGCTGGAATTAATCAAGGATTATGATTGTACAATTCATTACCATCTGGGAAAAGCAAATAAAGTGGCTGATGCTTTGAGTTGAAAAAGTAATGCTTCATTAGTAATGTTGTGTTCGGAACGTGATCCTTTGGTTAAGGAATTGATGAACTTTGGAATAGAAGTTGTTGGTGTAGGAAGTTCTTCTGTTTTGTTTCAGGTATCAGTGAGATCATCTCTATCAGATAGAATCAAGCAAGCACAGAAGCAAGACAGTGAGTTGCAGAAAAAGGTAGAGCTAGTTCAGAAAGATAAGTTGCCTGAATTCAACATTGATAATGATTGCGTTTTGAGATTTGGGAAGAGATTGTGTGTGACTTGTGATTCACAGTTGAAGAGAGAGTTGTTATGTGAAACTCATAGTTCTCCATTTTCAGTTCATCCTGGCAGTACTAAGATGTACAGAGATCTATAGGAGTATTACTGGTGGGATGGAATGAAAAGAGATATTGCTGATTTTACTATGAAGTGTTTGACATGTCAACAGGTTAAAGAAGAGTGGCAGTTACCGAAAGGGATGCTTCAGCCTCTACCAGTGCCAGAGTGGAAATGGGAGAATATATCCTTGGACTTTGTTTTGGGATTACTGAAGACATCTCGAGGTAATAATGCAATCTGGGTTATTGTTGATCGCTTGACTAAATCTGCTCATTTCCTTGCTATACGAGATACTTTTTCCCTAGATCAACTTTCCCATTTGCATCTCAAAGAGATAGTCAGGTTACATGGAGTTCCCCTCTCCATTGTATCTGATCGTGATCCCAGGTTCACTTCTAACTTTTGGAAAGGCCTTCAGAAGTCGTTGGGTACTGAATTAAATTTTAGGACAGCTTTTCATCCTTAATCAGATGGGCAGTCAGAACGAACAATTCAGACCTTAGAGGATATGCGACATTCTTGCTGTATGGATTATCAGGGAAGATGGGACCAACATCTTTCTTTGGTTGAATTTTCATATAATAACAGTTTTCATTCCAGTATACAGATGGCACCATTTGTGGCATTATATGGGAAGCGGTGTCGAACTCCAGCTTTCTGGGATGAAGTGGGTGAAAGGAAGTTGATGGGACCAGAATTGGTAGAAGAGATGGCAGAAAAAGTTCAGTTGATTCAGAAGCACATGAGAACATCTCAAAACAGGTAGAAGAGTTATGCGGATAACTAGAGGAAGGATCTATCTTTCGAGGTAGGTGATCATGTTTTTCTCAAGGTTTCTCCTTGGAAAAGTGTGATGAGATTTGGTAAGAAAGGAAATCTGAGTCCAAGGTTCATTGGACCATATGAAATTCTGGAGAGATTTGGATCAGTTTCTTACTGGGTGGCTTTACCTCCGAGTTTATCTCAGGTACACAATGTTTTTCACGTTTCGATGTTGAGAAAGTATATGCCAGATCCATCTCATGTTTTGAGTCCAGAGGTAGTTCAGCTAGAAGGGAACCTATCTTATGAGGAACAACCGGTCCAGATTCTTGACCATAGAGAGCAAGTGTTACGGAATAATGTGATTAATCAGGTAAAGGTTTTGTGAAAAAACCACATGATGGAAGAGGCAACATGGGAATCTGAAAATGCAATGAGGGATAAGTACCCTCATTTATTCGATAAGTAAATAAATTGCGGGGATGCAATTATCTAAAGGGGGGAAGGATTTAACATCCAAAGTAAGTAATGTATAATATCTATTTTTATCTATGTCTATTAATGAATTAGATAGTGTTTTAGAGGCTTAAAATGAAAATAAATCCAATCTTAAGCATGGAATACACTAATATTTTTAAAAGATTGTTTTAATGCCTTTTGATGGAAAACCATTTTTAAATCTATATTTTGACAATTTTATGACCTATGTTTGTCAAAATAAACTTATTCTTTATTATTGGGACATCAAAATTTACTTTTTGTGAATTTTTGTTATTTTTCGGACAATCTTCATTTTTTAATGAATAGTGAAAATACTACATTTTACATCAAAACTGCTTTTTAATCTAATTTATTTACATGATTAGATTATATTTTGAATTGGTTTTGAAGTGAAATTAGAATATATGTTTACCATTTAATCCAATTATGGTCATTGGAATCCATTTCACTTTGAAATATGACTTAAACTGGTGTCAATCTTTTGATAGTTATTGTTTCATAAAAACACGCTATTTGTCATGACAGCGGGAATTAATTATTAAATTAATTAATGTGACTTATATGTTTTGAATTTTGTAAAATAGACTTCATTTTTGAATTTGGAATATCAAATATATCTTAGGGTGAATTTTTGGTCTTTTTCTGAAAAACGTCAATTTTTGATGAATAGTGAAACCACTAAGTGGTACTTATAAAAACTGATTTTTCGTTTAAATTAAATTTTACCACTTCTGTGTTTTGAATTTCAAAAATCCAACATACATGGTTGTCATTAAGAAGTAAAATATGTTTCAATGAGATTAAAATAATTTTTTGGTGAATAGTAACTCTTAAGTTCTTAATCGCGATTAGAGGTAATTAGTGTAGTTTTAGGTAAAAATAATGCTTTAATAAAATGAGATGAGATTGACACATGTAATACCCTCATTGGATGTGTCATGGCCGACCAAGACAATCCATGAGTCAACTTGGGGACCCCATGGAGCCACTTTGGTTGGGAAATGACATAAATAACTTTTTATTTAATGTAAAAGTAAAAATGACACAAACATGAGATGTTTTACTAAAACAATTTTTACATGGGGTTATAAAGATCAGATTTTTGATTATAAATTGTCATTGGAAAGATAAAAATATTTCCTACATCATAGTATTTTTTATAATTTTTAGACTTTAAATAAATTAAATTATTTATGACATCATGATGATGCAGCGATGACCTCAATATTTAACGATTTAAATAAAATGGAATGATAATGTAAAATCTAAGACATAAACATGGCCAAAACCTATTAGATGGGTGTATTTAGAACCCTTATCACCTTATCCTCGAAACACATCAATGTGGGACTTCTTAAATCTGAATACCATTTTAATATAAAGTGACTTTTCTTTACCTTCCAAGAGTGCCCCTCCTCTCCTCTTATAAAAGGCCCCCACCTCTACCTCCTTACCCACACTCCCAAAGCCTTTGTCTCGACCAAACCCTTCCCATTTTGGCTCTCCACATCCCTTTCGTACTCCTTAAAGCCTCACTTTGGGTGTAAGTCTTCCCAAGGAAGCCTTTGAGCTCAAATCTAAGAGAGTTGCCCGATTTTTAGGTAATGTCTTCTTTTGAGTCCTTTTGTTTGATTCTGTTTCTCCAACCCCCTAAAATATTTTTATTCTTTTCTTTTGTAACAACTCCAGTATCCTCAATATACTAGGATGTTGTTATTATAAGTATTCGAGCTACACTTACACACACCAACATCTAATGGTTAAAGGACATACTGTTTCCATGGATGGTGAATTTATGCCTCCCGAAACGATGATTGTTCAACATTCTTATAACACCTTAAAAGGTGGACATTAAGATGTTACTATATTTATATATGATATATAATATGTTTATGTTTTTCTTAAGCTTATGTATTTTTTATTTTGGGCATACCTTTATGGTTTCCATTATGGGTAAACGTGATATCTTCATTTAAGGAAGTGCGGACTACCGCCCCCTCAAAGTGATTTGATTCGTTAAATACCATATGTGGGACGTATAAAGGATGGAATTATGATATTATATATGATATTATACTGTAATTATAATATAACTTTATATCATTACAATTCCATTCTATAAAATATGAAATAGAAATGAAAGTAGCATTCATGCGTACGTACGGATTACCGTCTCCATGAACGGTGCATTTCATTTCTTACCTCTAAATGTTATATAATATTATAAATGCATGCATGTACTCGATATATATGATATCTATATTATATACATCATGAATACCATTCTGGATATAATGGATACATGATCAACTTGTAATTATAGAGGGTTTATTTTTTACTCAAGTACCAATGATCGTTAAAATGACCGTTATTAACTTAAATAATTACATAGTGTTCATTACATGGTAATAAGTGATATAAAAGGAATAATGAACTTGAAAAAGGTTCTTAATCAAGCATAAATTAACACAAGTTTATTATTCAGGAGATTAAAGAACGACCGAGTCAAGTCGGACCCGAGGTATGGGACTTCGTCTCAATCTCCTTTCATTGAGGCATATTTTGTTTTATACACAACTTTTTTTATATGGTGTATAAACCCCTTTGAATTTTACGTTTATTCAAAAGGAATATTTTTCATACAAAGCGTTTACTAAATGAAAAAAGGGAATGTTTTTTTCGTACGTATGCGGTGACAACGACTTCTCCGCCGCCATGACCATTATTTGAGTTTCGGCTTCCTCTACAAGCCATACCATCTTTTTAAAAGAAACATAAATACCCTGTTTTACTTTTCTTTTATTTTTGTATTGAAAATGGTTTTCATAATGTTTTTATATCAATGTGTTGTATTGATATCTTGTGATTGAAATGTGGGAATGTTATGTTTCCTTTATGCATGTTTTATGTGATACGGTTATGTTTAGGTTCTTGGGAATTATTATGAAGACGGGTGGTTTAGTCATAAAATAAGGGCGGGTGAGCCCGATATAGCTCTCCAATGCATTGGGTGACGTGAAGGAGTGAAACGTTAAGGTTTCTCCGAAGTGATTTAGGGAATATACTGTGATGGGTATTCCAAACGTAACCAAGAGGGTTACTCCCTACGTAAGAATGTTATGAATGCCTCAAGTTACCTTTATGTCTTATGATTTTTATGATTTATTCATTATTTGATGAGGTATGTTAAAGTGTTTATGTTTTATGGGTAAAGTATGATTTCATTCTTATGTATATATGTAACCATGTTTCCTTTTCATATTTTTATATCCCTTACTGAGCTTTTTATGCTCATCCCAAGTTTTTTGAAATTTTTTTCACAGGTCAAGGGAAAGATACATGATATGATGATAGTGTCAAGGAAGTGTCAAGAAAGAATCCAAGTTTTATTTTAAATATGTTTCCATTGATGGGAAAGAAGAATACTATCTTTATGTAACCACTTTGTTTATATGTGAAATGTAATGCAAGTTTTATGAAATAATTCTCTAAAACTCTAAACCTGAAAAGATCCTCAATGTGTAATCTTGTAATAACTCAAGATTAAGTAAGGTTTTTGGCTGGGGCCTTATAATAATGGTGAAAATTGGCAGATGAAAAAGGATCTGAGGGAGGTGTTTTGCGTGCTACATGGGTCTCTGTGGGGTTCACGATTCTAGAAGGGGACCCACCTTTGGTGTCTCTTAAAAAAATAACTAATATAACAATAATAATAACAATATTCATAATAATAATAATAATAATAATAGTATTATTATTATTGTTAAATAATTTCATTATATTTATCATTTTTTATTTCCTATAATTAAATTAATTAAATTTCCATAAAAAGATAACATAGCAATGTCCCAACTCTCGAAATTAACTTTGGAATCTCTATTTTAAAAACAACTCATCTAATAAATAAAAAAATAAACTTTACTTGGATTTTCATTAGGTTCCAAGAACGAGTTGTTAAAACCTCCCCATATTAGAACGTATCATCCCCGAGAAGTCTTAAAGAATAACAAAAAAACAGGTAACCTACACAGGTCATGAATATTCATTCAAATGGTAGTGTTTTGTTTCCAAAATCACAAAAAAATTATTAAGAATTGATTAGGAAGGTGGAAAATAATCCATTAATATCTGATCCAATGTCCATTTTTCTAACTGAACATTGAAATTTTGCCTCTTCGAGCCTGTTTAGTTAGAGACATGACAATTCCCTTATATCTTGAAACAATTAACTTTTTGGGCTCCCCACCATAGGTTTGAAACTATACAAAGGGTGATCAACTCTGAGCCATGACACCTCCACCATCAATATTTACTATGAAGAACACCTCAAGAATTATAACGATGCTCTTGTATGGTTTTGAAATGGTTGTACAATCGATTTTCCACTGACCTTATTTGGAAAGGTTGATCCATATCCTTATGAAAATCCATAGTCGACACAAACCACACTCGTCTCACTTTAAAACGTGCCAAAAACGGTCCTTCACTGATTGTTCCATTGAACAAGAGAGTCAACTAGTTGAGCCACTCCAACTGACCATTCAAGAAGATTCTTGGCTAATAAGGATATCATTTTACAAATAAAAATGAAATTCCCTCATACAAAGTACCTCACATGTACAAAGATCACACTCATAAAAGTCAATACATGACATCCAATGGCATTCATTTATTTATGAATCACTAATCCTGAAAAACATTCCTTTAAAACCTCAGATTGGAACAAATAGTGTGTAATGAACTAACCCATGGTAGTCCATAATCCATGTTTACGAGTGATACATTGGTACAAAGTCAATACGTCGACATAAAAACATTGACTGAGCCCAGATCGACATCCACTTAGTGGTCAAGTTTGAAGAAACAACCGGTTTGGAAGGCTTCATCCAAGGGATTCCTACACGGGAATCCAAGTATCACTCAAGATTAACCAAACCTTGATAATAACCACATGTTCAGCGTGCAACCCTAGGAGACCACTTAAACAACTAAACAACTTTTAAAGCCTTAGCGTGATGTAAGACTGACGATCTATTATTTATTCAAGGATGAATTCAAGATAGGGGGAATTCCCATATCTCAAGGAAGAGTACTCTAGGAGGATTTTAAAGATTACCATAAGAAAAACTGCTCAACCTATGCTGGTTGATACCTTAGAAGAAACTCTACTTCTCCTTCCAATGCACCTTCTTTAACCTATCACCAATCCTTTAACACCTAAGGAATTTTTTGATCTTTCAAAATTAACCACCATAGTCCACTCATGAAAAAATGTTTTTCTTCAGGGTTGTATAAACTGCCAACCCCACCAACATCGTGTTACCGAGCTAGAACCGACACGATTTAAATTTCACATGCCTAATGGGAATTTAAGTAATCTCATCCATTCTCCAAGGGTACTCTTCAGTTGTGTTCCTTCTACCAAGAAGAAAACATATTGAACATAATCAAAATGAAAATCCCCACCTTAGGAGATTCCTAATATTCAAAAGGAATAGATATACTAGCCACTCAAAAGCATACTATGTCAGAACCAGCATAAACATAAATGCTTAAACAATTGATGTGAAAACCAAAACCAAATTGCCTAGCGTTTCAAAACTCTAGAATATATGAAAGTCATCCTGAGGTGTAGAAAAAACTTGATTTTTAAGCATAGGTCACTCTACCTTGAGATGACCCGATATCATACCCAACAATGCAAAGATCAACAATCCTACTGAACTGAACCGGTTTTCTACATCATTAAACACTCAATGGGTACCACATATACCAACACATACTGCCCTAAGATTTTAAAAGAAAACAACACATCTTGAATACCATCCAGAGGTTTCTCACCCCATGGATTCATGCATCAGAAGGTCCATACAAGATATTTAACCCAAAGTTATATTTCCCCATATGACCATTTACATAGATGAAGATGACATGCCAATTTGTCCATCATTGAAGAAGAAGAAAGGGTCAAGATATTGATGAATCAACCAACCATTATAAATGAATGTATAACTATCTATAAACAAGCATTACCCGATGCTCACTCCCACATAAAAAGTCAAGTATACCATGACCACCCATCCAAACAAGGGTGTCATTGAAAAATGGATGTCCTACAAGGAATAATGACATCCGAATGAAACTAGTCATCAGAAAAGATATGAAATTGGAAATAAATTTACATTCTAAGTGTGATACCTACCATATGATATCCCCTTATGAGAGAATAAGCAACTAATCTAAAACTAGGTCATACAAAATTGATGGTAACTAGGCTCAGGATCCTATCATATAAGCCATTTATAAAAATAAATAAGGCCTATAGAAAATTATCACGTTACTATTCTAATACAACTCAAGAAGAAAATATCAAGCTACCCTTTCACAAGGGTTTAAACAAAGTAAACTACCTAGGGTTCTATTTTAATTCCATTACATTTATTCACATTTAATCTTTAAACAGTTAAAATATTTAAAACAACCATTTAATGAATAATAGGGATGTCTCATAATACATCCTTTTTAATCATTTTACATTAATTTACATCCTGTCATATATTTGGAAATTTATCAACAACAATTCCTTTTAACAGATAAGGTGACCTATGAGGGTCCCATTAATCCAAACCATATTCTTAAGAAAGAAACCCAATAGAAGTTGATTAATTATTAAAATTATAAACACTTATTAATTTTTATCTCACAAGATACATTCCTCAACCAACCCACTTGGTTTTGGTTGTGTATTTAAGTAAGGGAACAAATTCATTTAGATCTAAGTTAAACAACCTTTTCATTTTAAAATAATCTAAAAATGCACAATGGTTAGAAAAACATAGGTTTAATTACATGAGTTGGTGTTTCCAAATTCATAAATCACACATACACATCATGTATTGAAAATGGTATCCCCTTAATCAAATCCAATCCTCTTTAACATTTTTAATTTAATAGTATTTTACATTTTAATAATATCCTACAACTACTTATATCTTTCAAACAAAACCCTCATTCATCTAGAAATAAAAAAAGAGGAGCATGCTGTGACATAGAAGCATTGCATATAAGCACTAAAGCATGGAAAAAAATGCTAAAATTATACACCCAAGAATTCTATCTACACAGGATTTGTAAAGAAAGAAAAATCATGGCATAACACTCAAGGAACACAGTTAAACCAGTAGTCCAGCTAAAATGAAACTACATGGAATGTTAAATGCATGACATGTTAATTCTTACATGTGTATTATGATGCATGCTATGCTTCATCATTGTCAAAATAGTCCAAGGGTCAATATACCATCAATTACATAAATCATAAGTAGAAAAAAGTACACCAATCACTCCAAAATAAATTTAACCCGATTGTAATAACAAATAGCATAAACATCAATCCCAACCCTAGATACATGGTTATTTCCCATACATTGAGTGATTAGTCCCAAGAATAGCTATTGAACAATCATCAAAACTTTCTTAGTCTCCTATCTACCATTCCAAAACATTAAGAAAAAGAAAGAGTCATCCCTTTTATACCACTTTGTAACATCCCAACCCATCTCACCACTAAGTTGGTGGCCATATAGGTGGGTCACATGGCCTTAGGCGCACCTCCCCATACCCCAAAGTCTGTCGACTAGCTTGGAGGCTCTATTGATGGTAGAGGGGGGAGAATATACCCTCTATATTAGAGTCACACAATGGTATAGAAATATTCAATAAAAAAATAGTAGAAGATACAATAATAATAAATACAAGAAGTATAAAAATAATATAATATCTGAATAAAATTGTCCAATGCAAATTTACAAAAAATGTATGTATGATAGATTATGATAGAAGGTCAAGTATTAAAAATTAAAAAAAGAAAATAATAAACTAATGGTCAACTCCTCAATCATCCTCAGTAAGATCTCATTCATGTTCACCCTAGCTTCCATGTAAACAAAAAAACATACTTAGGCATTCAGCACCAGTGCACCTAGCCCTTAGGTTGTACAAAAACATTCACCAAGCCCCTAGGAATTAAACTAAACATGGAAAACCGAATCAAAGCTTAGGTATCAGTCACATAGATAACACATAAACTCAAAAGCTAAGAAGTGAAAATATCAATTAAAGTATCAAACATTCCCAACTTGTCATCAGAATACAAAAAGGTCAATTTATAAAAAATTATCATCTATTAACAAGTCCATTTCATCATTATAGGTTCCTAATTATCAAAATAATTATATCAAACTTGTTTAATTAATCCATCGACCCTATAACAATTAATATTAATTAAACAGTTTAGAAAAGGTGATTATACCATAACAAATCACCTGATTTATTATTATTCTACTTCAAAATTCTAGGCCAAAAATCAAGAAATTAATCCAATTTATTATATGGAATTAATGTCAAATAGAACAAGTCTTAATAATTTCTATAGTGGTTACACCTATCAGGTGGATTTAGGTCTAATTATCCTTTCCTATTGTCCCAAAGTAATCCATGGCATAGTTTGAAATGACCAATTATAATTAAATAAGGATTATTCAATTTATTTGGACATGTGTTGTGTGACAACATGATCAAAGATATTTCCTATAATTTAAATAATTATATTAGACGAAAGGTGATTTGGTTTAGACTACCCAATTCAATCCCAATTAAATTAATTCAATTTATCATAACAAAATGAATATTTTAACCATCTTATATATATTTAAACTTTTTAAACCATTATGTTTTCATAAGAAGTGATTATTAAATTAACCAGAGGCGTGGTCATGAAACCCTATTTAGTTCCATTTCATACTAACCATTTAATTCATGTCGTTCAAACTAATAGATAATGAAAAATCAATTGAAATTATTCAAGGGTGGAAAATACTAACTTCACAGAAAACAATCACTAAAAAGAAGGTCGAAGGAAAATCAAACAATAACTAAGTATAATATAAACAACTATAAAAACATATTACCTTGAAGACAGTACACCTCTGATGGATGGGTTTTATTATAAAACCATATCTTTTTTATCAAACAAATCATTTATCTTATTTAATAATTACTACAAATTCAGCTAAGAAAGCATTTTAGAAAAACCACCATACATAGAAAATCATAAATTAAAATTGAGAAGAACATGAAATTAATTAATTAATGCATTCACAAATTTAAAAGGGAAAGGAAAGGGATCTTTCATTAAGAAGGAAATAAACCGAACACTTCAGATCTTAATGATTTCTAACTAGAAGTTGCGGCTACCCCCACTGACCATATGCACCTTTACATACATATAAGGACACATGTCCCCTATCTATCTATTTTAATGGCCAATAAATTTGTGAAAAGGGATCCTTGAATATATAATTATATGAAATCACCCATCACCACTAACCTATGTATTCATTTTTCATATATATACCAATAATCACTTATCCCCATACATATATATTCATTATCGTGGGTGGATAAACACATAACGAGTGGACCTACATATATATACATACCTACCAATGCATATATTAGAAAGTATCCTTAGACTCTAGAAATTATAAATCACATGATAGGGTCCAATGCACTAAAATATAATTACTAAGAACCGTAAAACACATAATAAACATAATATAATAAGGGAGAAACCAAGAAGTGGGTACAAATACTTACCTCGGATGGTGGTGGTGAACTGAATCCAACTGAAATCACACAAAATAGTCCAATGCACTACCATTAAATTATTAAAGAGTCACACAAACTTAAGGATCTGAATAAAAGAGGTGTGAAACAACATAGAAAAATAACCCCTCACATGTAAGTGATGATGGTGAGCCAAAACGAACAGATCCATTTCGCCTTCAGTAGCGGTTGTCAGAATACGTAAGAACATGACCCAAGGAGCCTGTTTTATTCCCTAAAATCAAAAGAAGGAACCAAAATCGATTAACCCATGTACCTATGTATTTGGGTGCACCCTAACAAGTGATGATGAGGTCAAAACTCGGCTGAAAATAGAGAGGATAATGAGGATAAAGTCATAACTTACAAGATAGTGCATGAAATCGGGAGAAGAGCGGTGGAAATAAGTACATGATGTATGATCTGAGGGAGGTGGGTAGTGTATTACAGGGGTCTCTAGGGGGTGAATAATAGTAGAAGGAGACCCCCCCTTTGGGGTCTCTTAACAAAATAAATGACTTTAATAATAATATTATTATTATTATTAAATAATTTCTTTATTTTTTTCAATTTTCATTTATTCTATTTTAATTATCTTAATTTCTCTAAAAATAACACATTAAAAGGCCTCAACTCTATAAATTATGTGTTGAAGCTCCATTTAAAAAATCTCTCATGCAGTAAAAGCAAAAATATAAATTTCCTTATATTTTTATCCGGTTTAAAAATGGGTTGTTAATGGTTCGATAAGATATATCCATTAATATTATCCTAGATAGAGGTTTGAGAAACATAAAAGGGATTAAAATTTCAAGTTGAAATAAATTAGTAAAATCAGTTTGCACTGGTTCACCCCTCTTAGTGTGACTGAATTATCCACTGGGCATGTTAGGTTTTTTACTTGTTTTACCTTGATATTAAATCTCTCGTATTGAATCTAATGAATCCATTTATTGAACCATTAATTAATAATAGAGACTATTATAGTTTTTTCATTAAACTCATGTTTTATTGTTGTGTATGTTGATATAAAATATGATTTTTTACTTTATTAACATGCATAATAAAAAATCACATCAAAATAAAAAATATATAATATATAATATATTTAATATGTCATCTAATGAAATGTATGATAAATGAATAGAAATATAAAAATATATAGTAGTATCATGATATTTTATATGTCATAAACAGATCTATAATTTATTCATTATTATATAATATATTTCACCAAGAAATATAATTTTAATTAATTTAACTTTCAAAAAATTCTTTCCAAAGTGATCTCTCATAAAGAACCTGGTGATTTAGTATTGGTGATAATTAATAATAAGTGAGAATATTTATATTGTATATGGAAAAAATATGTCACTAAACTTAAAACACTAGCACATAGAGGAATGGAGTTCGGATAAGTCATTATGTGGATTGAGAAAATATGTAGTCCACTCTATTGTCCAATAGTTTTATATGATATAATTGATAGGCAGATATACCTAAATAGATATTATATGGGAGAAATGATAAATATGATGAAATTCATTGTTAAATATGGATATTATTCTAGTAAAAAATTTGATAATTTTGTGTTTTCATTTTAGTTATATTATATTCTATAAATTCATTTTTAGTACATTAAAATAATTTAACAATTGGTTTTTTTATTAATGAATCAGTATTAAGAAATTATTATCAAGAAACTTTGATCTAGGAAGAATAATTATAATGGAAATTGTTTCATTATTGATACAACAAAATTATATATGTTTTTAGTTATTCTTAGAATCATAAAAAATATAAATTTTTTAAAAATAAAATTTTCTATTTCTTAATCATGGGCATGATATTCTAGCTATAAATCATACACTTATGTGTAGGTGAGAAATGACTCAAAAATAGAATATGTTTAATTGAGATAGATATACATATCTCAATGTTTTATATATTTCTATGTTTTCTCACTATAAATATATAAATACAATCTATTTCTTTGAAATAAATTTCATCTATAATTTATAGAATGTTAATGGGTGTCTGTTATAAATATAAAATTATTTTTTTAATATATTTGTATAAATATTCATTATATTTTTTATCTAATTTTTCTTATGTTTACATAAATAAAATATTTTACTATGTTACACAATTAATTAATAGTTTGAATATTATGGATTTAAATAATACAGTCTAAACATAAAAAATAAGAATTCTCAGGAATGTTAACTCTAAAATCACTTACCAATCTTCCTTTTTTGAATAAGATAAAGGGGTAATTATATATTTTATCTATTAGATATATATCTATATGGTATAATGATAACAAAAGTGTGAGGTATCTATATTTTTAATTATTTAAAATGTTCAAAATGTCCAAAGGAATATTCTAAAACCAATTTTTTTAAATATTCATTTTATTCTATTGATTTAAGGTAAAGAACAATAAAATAAATACTTTACTAGTAATATTAAAGTTCAATGTAGTCACATACATTGATCATTTACACCATATCATGAATCTGTACTAAATTATATACCTTTGTAATCTTTTCAAAAAAGATTCATGTAAAATGTGAGTTAATTATGTCCTAATTTTTTTTCCTTTGGGGATTTTATTTTTTAATACACAAATATGATGTATTTTTTATATTAAAATCGAACAAGATTAATTATAAGATATATAAAATAATTTATCAGATATTATTTTAATAACATATTATAATAAAAATTGTGTTTGTATTTAATTTTTATATTTCTTTAGAAGGAATATATCTTCCAAATAGTTAGTGTGAAGAATTTGAGATTATATTGTTAATGTCTAAGAAATAAGAAGCGTTATTACGATTGAAGATGAGTTGGATACACATTTTTTGTAAAAAGTAAATTGGTTCATCATATTCATGAGGTTATATAGTTAATTAGGTTAGTGTGGGATTTGATACCAACCAAATTATAGTTATAATGACTAAAAATAATTTAAAATACATTAAAAATACACTATAAGAAATAAAGGGATGATAATAAAGTGGTCAAATGTTCCCAATGAAAGTATTTTGAACTTCTCTGATGAAAAAATGAGATATGATTTGATGATAAAACTATAACATGTATACATATTACATAATTTTACAAAAATATTAATTATATAAAACAATAAATCATGCTCTAAATAGGTTTATATATTTTGATATTAGATAAAAAATATAATTTATCATATTTATTTAACATTTCCCACAAATAATATTCTCACAAGATACATATTTATACACATCAAACATGATAATCATCCTCATTACCCTGGGAATAGGAACATAAAAAGGAGTGGGATTAGATTCTAAATAAGGGTGTATATAAGAGATATCAATTGAAAATCATTCATGAGTATGAGATGAACATGTGATACTAATAACATAATCAAGGTACATTAACATTACATTTGAAAATCATACCCAATAATCATAAATCATGAACCATGACATGAGGCTTTTGGAATAACATAATAAATGAGTTATAGGAGTTTGAAACCTTGATTCAATAATCAATAACCATGAAAACATAATATTGGAATATTGTGTAACATAGAAATGTGACATAACATAACAATAGAAAACCATTTATTATGTCATGGATCAATGCTACGACCATCATTTAATATATGATAGAGTCCCATCGTGGATTGATTTTATTCAGTAGTCCCTAACATTAATATCATGAGACATATATATTTACATGATTTATTGGATGGATATATAATTTTGGACCCACCAATCACATAAAAATATTGTATTTCATTCATTGACTATACTATTACATGTTATATCATGATATATATGTCTTTACAAAATGAATTTGTGGGGTATTTAATTCTATGGACACCAATAGTATAATTAAAAACCATACAAACGTGTACTACATGAAAATGAGAAAAATCATAATTGTATCATGTATTAATTATCCTGTGGGAAATAAATGAATTTTTTGAAATATTCCATATAACATGATCATAATAAATCTTGAAAAACAAGATGGATGATATCATTAGAGAATTCCCCCAGAGAAGCATAAGATATATTAATGGATTTTTACATTGATGAAAAATAGTGTTTAATATTATTAAAATCTTTATTTAAAAAAATAAATATCATTAAGGTTTTAACATTATTTATTTTTAAATTAAAATAACTTATAAAAAATAGTTTTCTGAAAGGAATGAAAAATTAAATAAAAATTACATTATAAAACCAAAAAAACATAGAAATGATTCATCTTATAGAAAATGAAGAAAATAATGATATAATGAGACAATGTTGAAAGAATTAAAAATAATAATTTTCCTTCACACCTTTATAAAGAAATTCGAATTAATAAAATGACCTCTTAGAAGAAATTAAATAGATATTCCTTTCACAACTTTGTCAAAAAAAGAAAATTAAAAATAAAATAACCATATGAAATCATATAATTATATATAATGACATCAAAAAAATAATAATATGGATATGGAGGAGAAATATTTTCCAACCAAAAATTTGAGATATGGTTTGATCCTATTGTAGGAATATATTATGTTAAATTTTTAACTAATAGGATATGAAATGGTAAAAAGAAATTAAAAGACTCAAAATAATGAAAGGATAATAAAAAATGTTATATTAGGGAGAAAGAAAATATAATTTTTTTCAAATATGAATTCAGACAAAGAATATATTAATTTCAACGCGATATTAGAATATAAACTACTATAAATTTGAAAACTTTTGAATTAAATTATCTTGAAGGGAAAACTTGAGATAGATTTATAAATGTTTTCTTAGTCTAAAAAATCCATATTGTAGTGATACCAAATCACATTTCTTTTATAGATAATGAATTTTATGTTTTATAATAGTCAACTTTTTCCTCACCAAACTTAAAAAAGGCCAAGTATTGAAGTTACTAGGTCAAACTACCACTTGAAGAAGTTAAACTAACTATGGAGGTTATGTTTCCATGTGGAAGTGACCACACTTCGATATCCATGTGAATGAATGAACAATCAAGTGATTTTTTTGTTAACTAAGATAATTTTTTCAAAGTCAGAAATTGATTACCCATAGAAGATTTAGTGACCACATGAAGGATTGAACTTACCACATGAAGAATAGAATCTAACAAAAGAAGAAAATAAGATACCATGAGAATTAATGATGTTTCTACAAGAATAAGTGAGATGGCCACATGAAGTATTTAGGCTACTGAAATAAGAAAACAATGTGATTGTTCCTAGTCACCTTGTTAAGTGTTTGTGCAATGTGATAGTGGCCAATGTTTATGGTAGGTGACCCCATAAAGTAACCTTTGTATGTGACTGAAAGTTAAGGTAAAAAATTCGAAAGTAAAAAAAAGTGAGCATGTCTAACATAAGTTGGAAGTTATATTTAAAATATTCAATGAATATATTTTAGTGAATTTATTAATGTGTCAGTGCATTTAATTTCAAAAATAATATGATGATTAAATTATGAAAATATTCTAATGGATAATTAGAGATGGTTATCTCTTTAATAATTAGATCCACTCATAAAAAATATTCATATAAAAAGTGTGTTATTAGATGATATATGTTATGACTTTGTAAAACACTTAACCCTTCCATGACACTCTATTTTTCCAACCTCTAAGTGAAACAATTATCTTAAGATTTTGAACTATATATTTAAAGGAAATTGATCTACTAAATATTATTAGATTGAGAATATTTAATAATTGTTCCTTATCATATATTTCTCTCTTTGTTTTAGCTTATATTTTGAGCTATATTTACATTATTTTTTATATTCATTGGAACATGCTCCTACCTTGGAAATAAATAGTACTATATACCCTTTAGGCAGTTAATTAACTCTTTTTATACCACATATATCTATTGAAGTGGATCTGTGTAGGATAGACTACCAATGTACAATTTTTTATTTAAAAACCAATCCTAGTTGTTGATTAGTCTATTTTTTTATTAAACTGCCTGGAAGGGGGAGATTACGAAGTGGAGAGGATTAAGTCTCAGTTTGAGACTGAACCTACTATTTTATTCAACTATTTATTTTATTATTATTATTAATTAAAAATAATACAAGTTATTATTTTTAATATAATATATCAAAACATTACTTTGACACATTGATTGAACAAGTGTTTTATATACTATATTTAAAGTAATTAGATTTGTTTCAAATGTTTATGTAAATTTATAATTTTTTTAACAAAGCTATGACTGATGGTTTGAGAAATATTTTGAAAACAATGAAATATATATTTATAATATTTTATTTAGATAGACGTTTATTATAACTTAGAGGATTCAGTGTTAAATATTTGTAAATACAAATTTTCATTGGAAACTAAATTCACCTCTCTCTTGAGTATTCTAATCCGACAAACATTTAGTGTTGAATTATTTATTTATTTATTATGATCTATACTTTAATGATGATCATTTTTTATAAAAAGATCAAAATTTATGTTTATTCTAAATTTATATATTTATGGATAAAATGTTCCTTGAAAGGGAATTCTACTAATTAAAAAGCCTAATTTAATGGTACGAAATATGATGAGGGAAAAATATAGATAAAAATTCAAATAGAAAGAATAATATTATAAATTTGTACTATAATATAGAAAAAATATTAAAAACATAAAGTATTTAGATAATGTTGGTGGGATTAAACTAAGGTATCTTATAAATTCAATTATAAATCAAGGAATTACTTATATTTTATATTGGGAGAGTCTGAATTCAATAAAAGTTCTTTATTTTCTACAACATATAAAATATGGGATATATATTGTGTCTTATTAAGAATCATGAAATTTTATGTAAATCTACTTTAATTCATATTTTTTTAAGTAAGATACTTTTGATATGAATCCTAATGAATTAATTTCTGAAATGAATCTCAGGTTCAATGAAATTTTTAATACAATTTATACACTTGGAATAAAAATTTAAGATGAAGAGCAAGTGATAAGACTTCTATAATCCTTACCTGATTGATGGAGAGGAACCTATGTCTCCAATCAAGAACCATGCAATATAGGAAAACTTCCAGTAAATGAGCTAATTATAAAACTAATGATATAGGTGGAAGAAATATAAGTGAACAATGAAGATATTCAACTAAAGATAAAATCCATTTCTTTCCAAAACTAAGAGTATAAAATAGAAATGAAAACAAAATAAGGTAATAAAATTCGGATGAGTAAATAGTTGATAATGATGAAGAGATGTCTCACCTAGAGAGGATATTTATGATATCCTACATGAAGAAGAAATTCTTCAGGAAATAATACTATAGAGGAGAGAATGATAAATGAAGGAACTGGAAATAGGGAAAATAAAAAAGGATAAGTGACTTATTATGAATGAAAGAGGAATGGTAACACTGAATCTGAATTTACAAATTTAAAGTATATGAAGTGGTATGTGGAAAATATAAAAATACCCATGAAATATGTAAAGGAAAATTAGTTAAACTTCAAGGACAGTTCGAGTGAGTCTGACTCAAGTAGAGAAGATAAGGATGACAGAGAAAACATGTTTTTTATGATAAACACATATGATTTAATAAATACTCTCCCTATATATCTTATTCATATTTATAATATCTTGAAAAAATTAAAATAATTATGAAAATATAACCCATGAATATTTACTTGAATGTTGAAATATATTGGAGGAAACATTAATTAACATAAAGACATGTTTATAAATTTAATGAAACAATATGATTTGTCTATTCATATTATATCTTATCTTGTTGTGGAAATGGAAAGTTATTGGAATTTATTAATATAGAAAAATGAACATAAAATTGAAAATGAGAAACTTAAAAATGATCTTGAATGTTTTATAAATGGGACATAAACCTTGACCCAGATTCTTGGTAAACAGACAACACATTAGAATAAAATTGGGATTAGGTACCAACCTGGTGAAAGGAAAATTTTAAACAATAAATTTATTCCAAGATCATTAAATTAAAATTCTATAAATATTATATATTATTGTGTACCTAATAATGTTTTTTATTTCTGAAAAAATTAATTATATTTATGGAGAATCTATTAAACCATTTTGGATTCCAAAAGTTATTATTGATAACTGCTCTTGACCCATGAATGTGTGGATACCGAAATCATTTCTTATTTAAAAGTGTGTAGGATAATTTATTCAATAATACCAGTATGAATTTATATTATTTGGATAGTGGATGTTATAGGGACATGATAAGAGAATAATCATGTCACACCCATCTCTTTTCCATTATTTATTTTATTAATTTTTCTAGGCATCGGGTAGTTCATATTCAAGCCCAACATAAAATTTTTGAGTTCTTGTTTATAAACACACATTTGGTCTTGACAGCATTTAGCGCACCCTGGTTGAAGCTATGTGTCTTTTCTTGAGTCAACACGCGGCCTCACCCTCTTCCCATCATGACCTGCCCAATGTCCAAAAAAAATAAATGAAGTAAAATTACATATATGAGTTTGAACTGATATAAATAAATAAATAAATAAACTGCATTTAAGGAATCCTTTTAATTATAATAGAAATGGTAAATATTTATTATTATTATAATTCTTATTATTGTTATTATTCTTATTAATTTTATTAATAAGTTAATTATTATTATTGTTATTATTTTTAATAATATATTAATTAAGTTGTTAATATAAGGTTATTATGAAATATATAAAATAAAAATAAAAATGGATTATAAACATTACTATTTATTTTGTTAGTACCACTTTTTAAATGATCATTTCTTCTTTTAAGTGGGTTGAAGTCCTTTTTTAGCTTCTTATTTTATTTTTTTTATTTTCTTTTATCTTTTATATATTCATTTTTTCCACTTTCCCTCTTTTCCCTCACCCCCTTGTTGTGCGATACCCCCCTCTCAAACCCTAACCGCACTACCCTTCTTCCTTTGGTCTGCCATGACCCTCCCCTCACAACCCTATGATGCATAACCCCTGCTCCCTTGCACAGATACTTCCTGGTACACCACACCTCCCAAGTGCATAGTGCCTCCACTGCCATCTCGCACACCCTCCAAGCCCGCTCGCCTCGTCGCCCCGACCCCCCGGCCAGTCGACTCTCCCAAATGCCCTCGACCACCACGCACACCTCCTATGCTAGCCGACCCTCCGTTCAGCGGCACCAGCTCGCACCACACTCGGCCCAGCATGCTTCTCCCTTGTCCGAGCGCTTCCCAACCGGCATCTCTGCTCCCTTCCCCTTGGATTCTCTTCTCGTCATGTCACACTCCCCATAGCCCCTAGTCCGTATCCCCTTTCCCACCTTCTCTTGATAATAGCACACCGCCCCTACTCCCCTCCGGCTCCCACGTACGACAACCGCCATCCACCGACCCCCTCATCTCCCTTAGCACCTTGGGCCATTCCTCCTTTGTTCACAGCTCCTCCCATGTAGTTGGGGTCTCACCCTCCCCCTAGCCGATCGACTTGAGATGCAAACCCCCACCCTCCATATAACCTCACGTCTAGCCAAGACCTCCTCCCTCGAACCCTACGACGAACCGGTTCCCCTTCGCCGCTCTCGCTGGAACAACGCTCTCTTCCTCGGATGGAATCCTGCACCGATGGTCCACCCCACCCTCGTCTAAAAATAACTCCCATGCGTGCCTCCCCTTTTTTGGCCGAATATTTGATGGCCTTCCCCTTTTGATTTCCCAGCATGACGTACCTATAACACCTCCCCATCATGCTCAGACAACCTCTCGAACCCTCGCAGCGGCCTCCTTCTCCCTTCGCTACAAGTGTGGAACACTCATGAAACCATCCTTCCTCCTCTTTTGGGTTTTCGGTTAGGGTCCATTGTGTTTGGGGTTCAATTTTCAAGGGTTTTATCCGAATTCATGTTTTAGGGTCTACTTTGTTTTGTTGTGGTGCGTTTGGTGAGCAATTGGAGTTGCGCACCAAACTTTTAGAGGTTTCTCCACCAAAGGTAGGTGTTTTCACATTTAAACATTATTTGATTAGTTAGTTTTCTTGCTTAGATAATTTATAATATTCTTTGATTAATTCTTTTGGGTGCAGATTTGGTTATCTTGAAGTTTTTCTATGTGTTATATTTGTTTAGTAGTATGTTTATGTGGTGTGGGCATGTTATTTGTTTCAAAACTTGTTTTTTAGTCTATCGTTAGTGTTTAATAATATGTGCAGTTAGTTTTTCAGATGAGAAGGTGGTGTTAAGTGTGATTTCGACACGTTTTTCCATGTGTTTGGTCATAAGGGAAGGTGTTGAGTGGTTTGAATGGGTTTCTGCTATGAAAACCCACATTGAACTATCTGTTAGTGTTTTATAAATTTTGTGTTTGTTTTGTAAAAACGTGAAAAGTGTGTGGTTTATGTTCTGGTGTATTGTTCATATGTGTTTTTTCCAAAAAGAGGTTTTGAGTGGACGGTCGGTGTTTAAAGTCATATGTCATATTCTGAAATTTCTTAAAAAATTCCTAGTGTATCATTTAATCAGAAAAGGGTCTTTTAACTGTGTGGTTGGGTTATTAATTGCTGTGAGTGGTGCATTTTGTGTTATTGACATGGCGTTGGGTGTGTTTGGGCATGAAGTAGAGATGAGTTGGTTTTATGCATTAAGTTGTGTTATGTTTCTTTTTGAAGAATTTGTTTATAAAGAATTCAATATTTTTTTATAATAAAATGCTGAAATTGTTTTAATTGAGTTGGGTAAAGTCTTTTGGGTGTGTGTACTATTTTAAATGGATTTTTGTGTGTGTACAAGTGTGGAATTGGGTTTATGTAACACCCTATTTACTTTTTCATCATATTTTGACATGAAATGGGAAATTGGAACATCTAGAGCACAAAAGGGAAAGCCTAGGTACTAGGTGGGTGGACTAGATCTAGCGCGCTAGTGATACGGAAGTGGATATGGCCCAATTTTACATAGCTGGTTTGACAATTACAACACTAACTAAATGTGAAATGATGATAGGAGACCACTAGGTTATGTATTTGTTTCCCTACTAGTGGCTCATGCACGATAATAGATTTTGTTGTGTTTCCTATACTATTGTTCGCTGAGATGTGATGTTCTAGGGTCCCATTATTTTTGCTAGTACCTATAGGGCCTCTCCCACTTTTGGTACTCTTGGACTACTATACACTCACCATCGGCATACGGTGTATATTTTGGATTTTCTTAAAGTTTTGGGTTTTCTTAAATGTAAGGGTGTTTTTTTGTTGTTGTTTAAGTTGTTTTCTTTGAAAGTGTTTTCATTATAGAAACTATTTATTTAAAAAATTTCAACCCTTGGAGACATTTAATTTATTTAACCTGCAAATATATTTTTCAGTTAATGTTTATACATGGAAACTTTTTGTTTGGTGACACCCTACTGGGCTCTTGGCTCACACCCTACATACACCTTTGGGTATTTTTAGACCTTGTTCTTTGTGTATTATAGGTTGAGGCATTGTCCTTAGTGATGGTGGTTCTAGTTGCTAATAGTCTTTACTTGGAAGTTGGTATTGGAATTTTAGTTCCCCATTGTTTTTGTTTTTCACTTTGAGTTTTTATCTGAATTATAAACTTTAAACCTGTTGTATTTTAAAGGGGTGTTTGGTTGTATGTTTCTAGTTTCAGTTTTTTTATCTTGATAGTTATCTTTCTATATTTTATTTCATTTAAATCATTCCCATGTAATGTTTTGATATTTGGGAACTTGTACCAGCCCATGGGGATCAGGAATTACCTCCAGGCCGTAACGCAGACCGGGTTGGGTGCCAAGTCAGATAACGAACCACCCTGGTTCATGAAAAAATGGTATTAGAGGCGGTGTCCATTTGATGTGCCGGCGAAGATGCTGGACCCTTCTAGGCGGGGAATGGAAATCCCACATCGAAGGATGAGGAGCACAAATCACCCCTTTATAAGGTGGTGTGGATACCTCTCCCATCATGAGGCCTCTTCCTAGGGGGTTATAGAGGGCCATAGCCCAGGTAAAAATAAAATCGTGCGGGCTAGGCCCAAAGCGGACAATACCATGATTGTGGGATGGATTTGGCCATTAAAAATGGTATCATAGGGGGTTTTCTCCCTTGGTTTATGTTTTTTTGGGATAGATTCAAGGTAGATTGGAGTTAAGGGTGTTGGAACTTGATGTTTTGGCTATGATCAAGGTGCATGGCCATCACACTATGTGGCGAGACTCGAGTTACCAAAGTAAGTTGATGTTTTTCTGAGTCTTTAGTCCTTGCAGTTAATCTTGTCTAGAGAAAATGAAAAAGGAGTAGGGTCAGTTGTCCTAGTGATCTCGTAGAGTCTGGCAAGCCATGTGGAGCTGACGACGCTGTCCTAGAATACCCTTTATGGCGGTGGCATGATTGGAGTATGGATGCCAACCATATGTCCCTGTCACCCACTAACACTAGTCTCCTCTTGCATCCTTCCTCGTATTTTTTTTGGATTCATGGAAATATGGTTCTTAAGTAAAAATGATTTTTCCCGGAAAATGTTTTGAAATGAAGTGCTTTAAAAAATGATTTAAGAGGTTTGAAAAGTGTGGGTTGATTGTTTTGGATTTCAAAAAAATGGAGGGGTCTAGTTTTGATTCTTGGTGCTCTCATGGGAAACCACATGCATGGGTATATTTGAAAAGAGAAATGGTTGATGGAACAAGAGGATGGTTGTTTGGATGGACATGTGGTGGGTGTCGATGTGGCATGGGAACATGCATGTGCGAGGCCCATGGGGCACCATTTGTGTATTTGCAACCCACTAGTTTTTCTTATTTTCAAAAAGTTTTATTAAATGAGAATTTTGTGTTTTAAGAATCTATAATTATGTGGTGTGTCCTTGTGTTTTAGAAATGTTGAATGTTAGAAACTTTGAGCCAAAAATCCTTTTTGATGGATTTGTTTCTTGAGTTTAAATTCTTATTTGTATATTGGAGTGAAAGCATGTGGTTAATGGTTCCTTTTAAAAAGTGCTTCGGGAAGCCCTTAGAGTGGTTCCCACTGCACATTTAGTGTTCTCTTGCGATATGTCTTGTCTATTAGACCCGTTTGATTGGGTTTATGGTTCTCTATCATGAATAGTGTATGAGGCCATAAAGCACGAACATGCGATTGAAGCGTGGCCATGGGTAGTTCGTCATTGGTCGGCCCTCCAGTTGATTAAATTAAGGACTCTTATTTTCGGTTAAGCAGATCCTATCATAGTGGGATGACAGACACAAGAGGAGTTAAGGGGATTTTTTGTCTCTTTGTGTTGTTTGAGTCGTTAGGTATGAATTTTGACATCGTTGCATCTGAAGGTCTCCATGGAAATTGTGAAAGAAATTCCAGTAGGGAATGGTGAAGGAGGTTTAGAATTATCAGTGTTGACAAATGTCTTGAAGGGATTCGTTGTAATTTCATTAGCCTCAAGGGTCATATAAGGACCCGGCCTTAAAACATTACATAATCATGAATTAAATGAATAATTCACATTGAGGATATTTTCAGGTATAGGGTTTTAAATAATTATGATATAACTATTACATCTCAAATATTACAAAGTAGACACTTCTACTAAGTTTCCATAAAATAAAAAATCTTCAAAAGAAACATTTCTAGTTCCATGTTTTAGATAGCATGTATTTCCTTTATCCCATCCTTGACCCTATTCATCTTTAAGTCCTGTGGAAAACATTTCAAAAACGTGGGATGAGCATAAAAAGCAGAGTAAAGGATACACAAAGAAAGAAAACTGATAGTTTTTCAAAACAACAAGTAAACCATGAATACTTTATCAAAGTAATACTTTTCACCTTTATGAAGTGGTAAATACTCTTCACTAAATAAAAGATCACCACTTATCCTTTGTAACCAAAATATTACCATAAACCCATATAAAGAACACATAACATAAAAAAGGTAACTTGGGACATAAACATACTTAAATGGAATAACCATATGGTCAACTTTCACACATATCACTACATGGAATATCCATACAGCCAACTTCCATACCCAATGCATTGGAGGTTATAACATAACCACCCGTCCTGATATTCATGGAACCACCTGTCATATGGTTTATCATGTAACCACCTGTCAAATGTCAAAGTACCATTATAAAATCATACGACATAAAAAAATATAATGGAAAGAAAACACTTACACATTTCAATCACAATATATCAATTAAATATATTGACATAACGAATTCATTATCAAAACAATTTTAAATACCAAAATACATAAAAGAGTATATGGTATTTATTTACTTTTAAAAAACATTACATCTTGTTGAGGAATCCAAAGATCAAATAATACTCGCGGTGGTGGAATGGTCATTGTCACCGTGTACATTAAAAAAAATAATTTTTGTCGTTTAGTAAAATGATTTGTAAAAAAAAGATTCCTTTTAAATAAAAGTAAAATTCAAAGGGGTTTATACACCATATAAAATAAAGTTGTGTATAAAACAAAATATGCCTCTATGAAAGGAGATTTAGACGAAGTCCCTTACAAAGTCGTTATCCTTAGATTAAGGATAAATCAATTACATAATTATGTGTGACAAATATTAATACACCCAATATAAGAGGATATTAAGTGTAAAACAATCAGAGTTCATCCACACATATTCATAGTATGAAATAATCAAGAAGTATATGTTTAACCCAATGAATTGAAATTGAGTAAAGAAGTTCCTTTGAAAAAATTCGACAGCCTAACGACGTCACATTAAAATTAATAAAATTAGTTGATGAGATAGAAAATGGCATCTCATCACTTGGAAATAAAATTTACATCAATAGGTATATATAATAACATATCCCCACATAATAAGATGTAAATTAAAAGACCTAACAAAAAGAAGTCTTTTAAAAAGAGGAGGGTGAAATGTTCCCTTACCAATTTGGGTAACTTTCGAAATGTACACCCCATGAAAGAAGGACCATACAAAATTGATGTAAATACCAATAAATGAAATTATATTACACAAAGAGTATAATAATGGGCAGTACATACAACAATCAAAGGAAATGGTGGAAAATTTAGTATAAATCTCACGGGAATAAAAGTGAGATGAAAAATCCCTTATGAAAACTCGGCAGCCTAACGACGCCACTTAAAACTTCCAAAAATTGATTTATGAGATAAAATAGTGTATCTCATAATATGAACATAAAAATTACAGTATTATTAATATAAAATTACATCCCCAAACATAATAAATATGAGCTTAAAGGAAATGACATAAAAGAGAGTACTTAAAAAGAACGAGAGAGGTAGGATCCCTTACCTCAAGTCCGACTTGTCTTGTTTGTTTCTTTATATTACTGAATAATTAACATTGGTCAATTTATAATTTCATAATGAAATCCTTTAAAGATTATTGTTCAGTTCATATCACATATTATAATGTTATAATAATTGGTTAATAATGTGAGTTCATATCAGATGTTTTTATCGATGTTCGGTACATGAGTAAAAATTGAACTTGTTGGAAACGAATTTTCCATGTAGTTATAAGTACATCATCTCAAGAATAGTATTAATGAATTAGATATCATATATATCCAGTATATATTAATTTTATACTATTCCATAACATTTGGAGATAAAAAGAAAAGAAATGCACCATTCATGGAGACGGTAGGTCATACGTACGCATGAACGCTACTTTCATTTCATTGGCACATTAATGGAATTAAAACTTGATGATATGTATATATATATATATGAAAATTATAGTATAATATATATTTTACATTGGTCACATAATTTCATCAATTTAATTCCTTATACATTCCATGTATTTCATGAACGAGTCACATCACTTGAGGGGGCGGTAGTCCACACATCCTCAAATGAAATTATCGCATTTACACAACATGAAAAGTATAAAGGTATGTATTTAATATAAAATAAATAATCATATAGAGGAAATAAATATAATATATATCATAAATAAATATAGTTCCATCATAATGACCACCATGAGAGGTGGTATGAGAAGATAGAACAATCATCGTTTCGTGAGGTAGTAATTCACCATCCACGGAAACAATATGTTCTTTAACCATTAGACGGAGGTGCGTGTTAGTGTAGCTCGAATATTTATCATAAAAACATACTATTATATTGAATATACTATTTTTTTTACAAAATAAAGTAATAAAATTATTTTAGGGGGTTGGAGAAGCAAAATAAAACAAATGAACATAAGAGAATACATTACCTTTATATAGGGTAACTCCCCTTGGTTTGAACCAAAAGGGTTTCTTAAAGAGATTTATGACATAGGGAAGGATTCTAGGATGAAGAGAGGGATGTGGAGAGATAAAATGATCCATGTTTTTCCAAGCCAATGGATTGAGAGGTGTGGTTAAATAGGTAGAGGTGGGGGCCTTTTATAAGAGGGAGGAGGGGCACTCTTGGAAAGTCTTGAAAAGTTACTTTATTATAAAATGATTTTCGGATATCAAATGTCCCACAATTATATATTTCAAGGATAAGGTGATAAGGGTATTACTTCCACCCATAAAATAGGTTTTTTAAAAGTTTATGTGTTAGATTTTAAATTATATTTTCATTTTATTTAAATAGTTCAATAATGAGGTAATCACTGCATCATCATGGTGTCAAAAATAAATTAATTTATTTAATGTCGAAAAATTATAAAAAATATACTATGATGTATTAAATATTTTTATCTTTACAATGAATATTTACAGTAAAAAAATTTACTTGTATAAACCAATGTAAACATTGTTTTAGTAAAACAATACATGTTTGTGCCACTTTTATTTTAACTTTAAATAAAAAGTTATTAATATCATTTTCTTTTCCAAGTGGCTCCATGGGGTCCCCAAGTTGACCCATGGATTTTCTTGGTCGGCCATGACTCATACAATAAGGGTAGGACATGTGTCATGGTCATTTCATATTATTATAACATTATCTTTACCTTTAAATTACCTTAATTACCTTTAATCGTGATTAATAAAACTTAAAAGTTATTATTCACCAAAAAATTATTTTAATCCCATTGAACAACATTTTACTTCATAATGACAACGATGTATGTCGGATTTTTGATATTCAAATCACAGAGGTGGTAAAATTTCATTTAAACGAAAAAGTAGTTTTTTAACTACCACTTAGTGGTTTCACTATTCATAAAAAATTGATGTTTTTTAGAAAAAATTCCAAAAAATCACCCTAAGCTATATTTGATATTCCAAATTCAAAAATGATGTATATTTTAAAAAATTAAAAACATTTAAGTTGCATTAATTAATTTATTAATTAATTCCCGTTGTTAGAACAAATAGCGTGTTTTTATAAAACAATAAATATCAAAAGATTGACACTAGTTTAAATTTAATTTCAAAGTGAAATTAATTCCAATGACCACTATTGGATTAAATGGTAAAAATATATTATAATTACACTTTAAAAACAAATTAAAAGATAATAAAATCATATAAATAAATTATATTAAAAAGAGGTTTTGAATTAAAATGCAACATTTTTCACTATTCATTAAAAAAATGTACTTTATCGGAAAAATACCAAAAATTTACACAAAGTAAATTTTGATGTCCCGATTCTAAAGAATAATTTTATTTGGTCCAATATAACATATGAAATTTTCAAAAGGTGTATTTAAAAAGGGTTCTCCATCAAAAGGCGGTTAATCAACCTTTTAAAGAATATTAGAATATTTACGCTTAAAATTGGATTCATTCGCATTTCAAGCCTCTAACATTTATTGGATAAAAGTAAAAATATTTGACAATCATATATAATCATTTTGTAGTTAGTTCTGTTCATTCCTTCCATTACAACAGCTAAGCGTTAACTACCATTTAAAATAATTATATTATTAGTGTGTAACATAAGATTTCAAAGAAACTCGTTGTTGCGTATTGGGTACGCCATCGAGCATAGAGTTCCCTTTAAAGTAATTTTAATATTTTATTCACAAATATAAATAAATATAAAAAGGTAATATTCTTTATTTACTTGGGATGTTATATCCTTCCCCCCTTTTGAGAATTTCATCCTCGCAATTTTAAAAATTGGACTTTGAAACTTCCTTGAAAGCCCCACATCGGAAGAGGAGTCAATTAAACTGTCACTTTAAAAGAAAGAAAGAGAAGTACAAAGGTCACCTGAGTTAACACATACTAGTATTCCATGTAGGAAAACATGGACATGGAAGAGAAAACAAGGGGTTATGTTTTGATGGAGAGTGATAGAAAACATAATTAGGAGAAAGTTAACCACAAGAAAATCACAAATTTTTGATGGGTTAAACGGTATTTGATTCCCCTGTAGGAAAAGTTAACGAACAACATTTTTGTTTTAAGTTAATTTTCATTGAGGAATTTATTTATGAGCTTAAAACAATCATAAGGAAACATACTTACTTATCATGTTGACTTTCAACTTTTACTAGATTTCTTACACAAACTCATATTTTCTTCAAAAGACGAGTATTAAGGAAGACTTTTTCATATTAAGAGTACTATAATCAACTTCTTGAGAATCACCTAATACAAAAAAGAGAACTATATATTTCCCATGTCTTTAGACCTTAACCAAAACCAAAATTCTTAGAACAAGATCAGATAATCCACAAAAGGATAATCCTTTATAAAAAGAAAATATATTCTTAATCTCCAAAATTTGTCCAACAAAACTCAAAGTTCAACGAAGACCATTCAATAAACAACTATCCATAAAATTATTCAAAGTAAACCAAAATAATATTGAATCCCAAATTTTTGAAGTATTTAATCGCATAGTCTTCCAAGGTAAAAATTAACATTTGTCTCCAAATAACATCATCTCCTATTAAAGACTCTTATTGAAAAGTAATTAGCCTAATCACATATCCCCCGTGATAGGATTATCATATCCATAGATAACCCAAAATCAACTTATTCTTGATTCATAAAATTATATAACTAAAAAAGAATTTTTCAAACTAACCAGGGAATTCATGTAGTCCAGTGATAGGTGATAAATACCAGTCGCACTTTGGATGTGGGTTTGATTCCCATAGCTTTGTCTGATGCGACGGGTTGTCACACGGTCTGCATGATGTCCATTTTCCAAAACTATATAATTCTTAAAACATTCCCCAAGAAGAGATAAAATATTCAAAAATAACCATAACATAATTTAACCTCAATTTTACCTCATTACATTAATCTTCCATCATATACTAACCCATAATTACCTCAAAAGTAAGGATCATATAAACCATAATGGTTACCATTATAATTATTACCTGAACTTACACATCGAGTTTGTTCTCTCGTACATGATGCATCAGAGAAATCACCATGGTTCAAGTGGTTAATCATGACTTCTTTATAGATGGTTTAGAATAACAACGAGATTCCCCATTGAATCCAACATTTCATCTAGTCTCTTAATCAGAGAACCACCACAGTTTCCTTCTAACCCATTGTCACTTTGGTGCCTGCTAGATCCATCCATTTACTAAAACCAAAAAAAATGTCAGTGTGAGTATATCAAAAAAAAATTATCATGTACTAATGAGGAAGATAAACACTAAGATATACTTCCTTATTCACTTCATCTAAAACTATGACTCTTTCTGAAATCCAAACCATTATGATAATGTCACTTATAATTAGAGAATATCCTAACCTCTAAAATTATCTAAACCGACCTCTCATACCAACTATAAGGACTCGGACTTAAAACATTACATAATCATGAATTAAATGAATAATTCACATTGAGTATATTTTTAGGTTTAGAGTTTTAGATAATTAGGACATAACTATTACATCTCAAAGATTAAAAAGTAGACACTTCTACTATGTTTCTATAAATAAAAACTCTTCAAAATAAACATGTATAGTTCCATGTTTTAGGTAGCATGCATTTCCTTGATCCCATAATTGACCCTATTCAACATTAAGTCCCGTGGAAAACATTTCAAAAACTTGGGATGAGTATAAAAAGCCCAGTAAAGGATACATAAAAAAGGAAAACTATTATTTTTTCAAAACAACAAGTAAACCATGAATAATTTATCAAAGTAATACTTTTCACCTTTATGAAGTAGTAAATACTCTTCACTGAATAAAATATCACCACTTATCCTTTATAACCAAAAGATTACCATAAACCCATATAAAGAACACACAACATATAAAGGTAAATTGGGACATAAACATACTTAAATGTAATAACCATATGGTCAACTTACACACATTTCACTATATGGAATAGCCATACGACCAACTTTTATACCCAATTCATTGGAGGTTATAACGTAACCACCCATCCTACAATTCACAGCACCACCTGTCATAAGGTTTATCACGTAAACACCTTTAAAATGTCCAAGTACCATTATAAAATCATAAGACATAAAACAAATATAATGGAAAGAAAACATTTCCACATTTCAATCACATTATATCACTTAAATATATTGACATAAAAATCCATTATCAAAACCAATTTCAATCAAAAATATATAAAAGAGTATATGGTATTTATTTACTTTTAAAAAACATTACGGCTTGTTGAGGAATCCAAATATCAAATAATACTCACGATGACAGAAAGGTCGTTTTCACCGCATACGTTAAAAATAAACATACTTTTTGTCATTTAGTAAAATGCTTCGTATATAAAAGATTACTTTTTAATAAAAGTAAAAGTCAAAGTGGTTTATACATCGTATAAAATAAATTTGTGTATAAAACAAAATATTCCTCAATGAAATGAGATTGAGACGATGTCCCTTACAAAGTCGTTATCCTTAGATTAAGGATAAATCAATTACATAATTATGTGTGACAAATATAAATAGACACAATATAAGTGGATATTAAGTGTAAAACAATCAGAGGTCATACAAACATATTCATAGTATGACATAATCAAGAATTATAGGTTTAACCCAAATAATTGAAATTGAGTTAAGAAGTTCCTTTTCAAAAATTCGACAACCTAACGGCGTCACATTAAGATTCATAAAATTAGTTGATGAGAGAGAAAATGATATCTCATAACTTGTACATAATATTTACATAAATAAGGATATAGAAGAACATATCCCCATATATGATTATGTAAATTAAAAGACCTAACAAAAATAAGTCTTTTAAAAAGAGGAGGGTGAAAGGTTCCCTTACTGATATGGGTAACTTTCGAAACATACACCCCATGAAAGAAGGGCCACACAAAATTGATGTAAATACCCATAAATGAAATTATATTACAAAAAGAGTATAATAATGGGAAGTACATACACCACTCAAAGGAAATGGTGGAAAATAGAGCATAAATCTCATGGGAATAAAAGTGAGATGAAAAATCCCTTACGAAAACTCGGCAGCCTAACGACGCCACTTAAAACATCCAAAAATGGATTTATGGGATCAAATAAGATCTCTCATAATATGAGCATAAAAATTATATTATTAGGAATATAAAATAACATCCCCAAACATATGAAAGATGAGATTAAAGGAAATGACATAAAAGAGAGTACTTAAAAAGAATGAGAGAGGTAGGATCTCTTACCTCAAGTCCGACTTGTCCTGTTCGTTTATTTATATTCCTGAATAATAAACTTTGGTCAATTTATAATTTCTTAAGTAAAACCTTTAAATATTATTATTCAGTTCATATCACATATTATAATGTTATAAAAATTTGTTAATAATTCGAGTTCATATCAGACGTTTTTGTCGATGTTCAGTACATGAGTAAAAATTGAACTTGTTAGAAAATAATTCTCCATGTAGTTTTAAGTAAATCATCTCCAGAATAGTATTAATGATTTAAATATTATATATATCCATTAAATATTTATTTTATACTATTACATAACATTTGTAGATAAAAAAGAAATGAAATGCACCGTTCATGGAGACGGTAGGCCGTACGTACGCATGAACGCTACTTTCATTTCTTTGGCACATTAATGGAATTAAAACTAGATGATATAAATATAAATATATATATAAATTATAATTCCAGTATAATATATATGTTTTATAGGACACATAAGTTCATAAATTTCATTCTTTATACATTCCATGTATCGTATGAATGAGTCACATCACTTGAGGGGGCGGTAGTCCACACTTCCTCAAATGAAATTATCGCATTTGCACAACTTGCAAAGCATAAAGGTATGTATTAAATATAAAATTCAGAAGCATATAGAGGAAATAAATATAATATATATCATAAATAAATATATTTCCATCATAATGGACACCATGAGAGGTGGTAGGAGAAGATAGAACAATCATCGTTTCGTGAGGCAGTAATTCTCCATCTACACAAACAGTATGTTCATTAACCATTAGATGAAAGTGTGTGTTATTTTAGCTCAAATATTTCTGATAACAACATCCTATTATATTGAAGATAATTTTTTTGTTACAAAAGAAAAGAATAAAAATAGTTTAGGGGTTGGAGAAGGAAAATAAAACAAATGAACATAAGAGAAGACACTACCTTTAAATCGGGTAACTCCCCTTAGTTTGAACCAAAAGGGTTTCTTGAAGAGATTTCTTCCTAAGGGAAAGCTTCAAGGATGAAGAGAGGGATGTGGAGAGATTAAATGATCAGAGTTTGTCAAGGACAATGGCTTGAGAGGTGTGGGTAAATAGGTAGAGGTGGGGGCCTTTTATAAGAGGGAGGAGGGGCACTCTTGGAATGTCTTAAAAAGTTACTTTATTATAAAATGATTTTCAGATATAAAGGGTCCCAAATTTATATATTTCAAGGATAACGTGATAAGGGTTAGAAATCCACCCATACAATAGGTTTTTTACAAGTGTATGTCTTAGATATTACATTATATTTTCATTTTATTTAAATAGTTCATTAATGAGGTAATCACTGCATCATCATGGTGTCATAAATAAATTAATTTATTTAATGTATAAAAATTAAAAAAACACTATGATGTAGGAAATATTTTTAGATTTCCAATTAATATTTATATTAAAAAATATGACTTGTATAACCCCATGTAAAAATTGTTTTAGTAAAACAATACATGTTTGTGACACTGTTATTTTAACTTTAAATAAAAAGTTATTAATGTCATTTTATTACCCAAATGGCTCCATGGGGTCCCCAAGATGACCCATGGATTGTCTTGGTCTGTCATGACTCATCCAATAAGGGTAGTATATGTGTCATGGTTATTTCATATTATTATAACATTATCTTTACCTTAAATTACACTAATTTCCTTTTATCGTGATTAATAAAACTTAAAAGTTACTATTCACCAAAAAATTATTTTAATCCCATTGAACCAAATTTTAAATCCTAATGAAAATGATGTATGTTGTATTTTTGAAATTCAAATCACAGAGGTGGTAAATTTTCATTTAAACAAAAAATCAGTTTTTTAACTACCACTTAGTGGTTTCACTATTCATCAAAAATCGATGTTCTTCAGAAAAAATACCAAAAATTCACCCTTACCTATATTTGATATTCATAATTCAAAAATGATGTCTATTTTACAAAATTAAAAACATTTAAGTTTCATTAATTAATTTAATAATTAATTCCCGTTGTCAGAACAAATAGAATGTTTTTATGAAATAATATATGACAAAAGATTGACACTAGTTTAAGTCCAATTTCAAAGTGAAATTAAATCCAATGACCACAATTGGATTAAATGGTAAAAATATATTATAGTTTCACTTTAAAACCAATTCAAAAGATAATCTAATAATATAAATAAATTATATTAAAACGAGGTTTGGAAATAAAATCCAACATTTTCACTATTCATTAAAAAAATGAACTTTATCGGAAAAATACAAAAATTTACAGAAATTAAATTTTGATGTTCTGATTATAAAGAAGAATTTTATTTGGTCCAATATAACATATGAAATTTTCAAAAGGTGGATTTAAAAAGGGTTGGCCATCAAAAGGCGGTTAATCGACCTTTTAAAGAATATTAGAATATTTACGCTTAAAATTGGATTCATTAGCATTTTAAGCCTCTAACAATTATTGGATAAAATTAAAAATATTTGAAAGACATATATAATCATTTTTTAGTTAGTTATGTTCATTCCTTCCATTACAACAGCTGTGCATTAACTACAATTTAAAATAATTATATTATTAGTGTATAACGTATGATTTCAAAGAAACTCACTATTGCGTATTGGGTACGCCATCGAGCATAGAGTTCCCTTTAAAGTAATATTAATATTTTATTCAAAAATATTAATAAATACGAAAAATTAATATTCTTTATTTACCTGGTATGTTACAGGTCATGTCTGGTGACGTCTTGCAGTGCGACATCTCTTTGAAGAGCTAGGGTGGATTTCGTAGGATCCTTTAGGAATCACTGTTTTTATAGGAGTGCATCCTCTCGGGGATTTCTATTTTTTTTCTAATTCAAAGGAGAGTGTTTTTTGGGAATCTTTACTTCTTATGAATCTTGGTTAAGGTGAAAGGTGATGCACGTGAATCCTCTAAACCCTTGTTTTAGTGAATGGTGTTGTGAGAGAGTATTTGAATGTCGGGGTATGTGGTGGTTAGTTGTGTTGTCTTGATTGCGGTGTGGTTTCATGCATCACTAAAGGTAGAATCTCGATTCAGGAGTCTTCAATACCATACTATGAGGCAGAAGATGTTTCAAATGTCGGGGATCCAACCATAGGCCACGAAGTGAAGCTGGCACGTGGTCAGGAACCCATAGAGTGTATGTGACCCCAAATTTATTTCTATCATCATTGCTAAAAGTAAAGGAAGTTTAAATTGTTTTCTGTGGTTATTATATTCTAAGAAAATTGTTTGGGTGCGTAAGTATTTTGTGACTATGTGGAGGAATTACCATCTTGTTACCTTAAAGTCCTGGTGGTTGCATCCCACCGGATGAGATCACTTTTAGTGGTCCTTATGGGGTCTGTTAGGTAAATCGGTCTTAGATTTGAATAATTCTAACCTAGGGATGTGGAGATGTTGGTTGGTCTTAGATCTTGGTTTTGATGCCGGGTGGTCAGGACCCTCCCTCCTCGCCCATTGTGGTGGGGTGTTTGGTCACCGTTGGGAAACTTTCAAAGTTATGTATCTTCTGTTAGTTTTAATGGTGGGGAGACCCATGTTGCGTCTCATGTGAATGTCTCTAGAATGAATTGATTTTGGACTTTTATTTAATGGTGGGGAGTCCTCTTGGACCTCCTTGTGTCAGTTTTCCAGTCTCTTCTTGGTCAATGGTAGGTTCTCAATGGTGTTGTGCCACATGAGCTTCCCCATGTTGACCTTTTGGTTTTGTTTCTAAATATGGCTTGGTGATAAGTGATAAGAGTGTTCCTTGGACATGGTTTGACATTGTTGGTTCATTCTAGCTAAATGGTGTGGTTTTCATTTAATAGTGCTTGCAATGTTTCAGCTTGTGAAGTTGGTTTTTATGGGTGCGAGAGTTCCTTTCCTTTATCTATCAACTAGAGTCATTCTAGCTCTTTGAGTTAGGTAACAAATATCAGAAAGTATTTTTACGATTTTATTGATGTTTCGTTTTAGTCACCTCCGCTGATCATGGTGTGTTTGCCTCCTTCCTCTTGTTTTTATAGAGATCCTCTTGATCCTTAAGGGGGTGTCGTTTCCTACTTTGGGTATCACCTTAAGTTGTGGCTTTCAGGGGATGGAATGATTTATGATGGGGAGAATTGTCACACCCGTATCTTTTCAATTATTTATTTTATTAATTTTCTAGCCATCATGTAGTTCAGATTCAATGACAACATAAAATTTTTTGAGTTCTTGTTTAAAAACACACATTTGTCTTTGACAATGTTTATCGCACCTTGGTTGAAGCTGTGTGGATTTGATTGAGTCCCCGCACGGCCTCGCCCGCTTCCCCGCACAGCCATCCCATTGTCCAAAACAAATAAATGAAGTAAAATTACATATAAAAGGTTGAAGTGATATAAATAAATAAATAAATAAACCCAATTTAATGAATCATTTTTAAAATAATAGAAATGGTAAATTATTATTTTATTATAATTCTTATTATTGTTATTCTTCATATTAATATTATTAATATATTAATTGTTATTATTGTTATTATTTTTAATAATATTTTAATTAAGTTGTTAATATAAAGTTATTTTCACAACTATTAAATAAAAATAAAAATAGATTATTAACATTATTATTTATATTGTTATTACCAATTTTTAAATGATCATTTCTTCTTTTATGTGGGTTGAAGCCCTTTTTTTCATCTTTCATTTTTTATTTTTTATATTATTTTCTCTTTTATTTATTCATTTTTTCCACTTTCCCTCTTTTCCCTCACCCTCTTGTTGCATGATACCCCCCTCTCAAACCCTAACCGCACTACCCTTCTTCCTTTGGTCCGTTGTGCCCCTCCCCTCGCAACACTACGAGGCACCGCCCCTGCTCCCTTGAGGAGCGACTTCCTGGCAAGCCACACCTCCCAAGTGTAAATCACCTCTGCTGCCATCTCGCACACCCTCCTAGCCCGCTCGCGCCATCAGCCCGACCCCTCCATCCAGCCGGCTCACACAGCCGCCCCCGACCACCGCGCACACCTCCTATGCTGGCCGACCCTCCGTTCAGTGGCACCAGCTCGCACCACACAAGGCCCGGTGCACTTCTCCATTGTCCGAGCACCTCCTAACCGACATCTCCTCCCCCTTACCCCCTGAATTCTCTTCTCGTCATATCGCACTCCCCATAACCCTTGGTATGTCACCCCTTCCCCCCATCTCCTGATCATGGTGCACTTCCCCTACTCCCCTCTGACTCCCACGTCCAACAACCAGCATTTTTCAGCCACCTCGCATCCCTTAGCACCTTGGTCCGCTGCTCCTTTAGTCATAGATCCTCCCCATACAGATGGAGTCTCACCCTCCCCCCAACCAAATGACTCAACCCACGAACCCCCCATCCTCCATGATACCTCACGTCTAGCCGGGACCTCCTCCCTCAAACCCTACGACGAACCGGTTCCCCTTTGCCGCTCTCACTGGACCAACGCTCTCTTCCTCAGCTAGAATCTCGCATCGATGGTCCTCCCCACCCTCATCCAGCAAGAAATCCTACACGTTCCTCTGATTGTTTGGTCGAACATTCGATGGCCTTCCCCTTTAGTTTTTCTAGTGCGGCGCACCTCCAACACCTCCCCATCGTGCTAAGACAACCTCGTGAACCCTCTCTGCGGCCTCCCTCTCCCTTCACTACAAGCATAGAACACTCAGGTAACCTTCCTTCCCCCTCCCTTGGGTTTTTGGTTAGGGTCCATTGTGTTTGGGGTTCAATTTTCATGGTTTTTGTCTGAATTCATGTTTTAGGGTCTGCTTTGTTTTTTTGTGGTGAATTTAGAGAGCAATTGGAGTTTCACACCAAAATTTTAGAGGTTTCTTCACCTAAGGTAGGTGTCTCCACGTTTAAACATTATTTGATAAGTTAATTTTCTTTCTTAGTTATTTTATAATATTCTTTGATTAATTATATTGGGTGTGGATTTGGTTATCTTGAAGTATTTATAGGCGTTATTTTTGTTTATTAGTATGTTTATGTGGTGTGGGAACATTGTTTAAAAACTTGTTTTTAGTCTGTCGTTAGTGTTTAATAATATGTTCAGTTAGTGTTTTAGTTGTTCCAGTGGTGTTAAGTGTGCTTTCGACACGTTGTTTCATGAGTTTGGTCATAAGGGAAGGTGTTTAGTGGTTTTAATGGGTTGCTGCTGTGAAAACCCACATTGAACTGTCTCCTAGTGTTTTATAATTTTTTTTTTGTTTTGTAAAATTGGACAAAGTGCACATTTTATGTTCTGGTGTAGTGTTCATATGGATTTTGTACAAAAATAGGGTTTGAGTGGTTAGTTGGTGTTTTAATTCATCTGTCATGTTCTAAATTTGCTTAATAAAATTTCTAGTGTTTCATTTAATCAGAAAAAAGGTCTTTTAATTGTGTGGTTGGGTTATTAATTACTATTAGTGGTGTTGTTTTGTTCTTGACAGGGCGATGGGTGATATTGGATATGAGGGAGGACTGAGCTGCTTTTGTGCATTAAGATGTGTTATGTTTCTTTTTAAAGAATATTTTTACCAAGAATTTAATATTTTTTAAAAATACAATGATGAAATTATTTTAATTGAGTTGGGTAAAGTCTTTTGGGTGTGCGTACTATTTAAAATGATTTTTTTTTATTTTTGAAAGTGTGGCATTGGGTTTTGTTAACACCCTATTTATTTTTTTCATCTGATTTTGACATGAAATGTGAAATTGGAACATCTTCAGCACAAAAGGGGAAGCCTGGGTACTAGGTGGGAAGACTAGATCTTGCATGCTAGTGATACATAAGCGACTCTGGCCCAGTTTCACTTATCTGGTTTGATGATTAAAAAACTAACTAAACTTGAAATGATGATTAGAGACCACTAGGTTATGGATGTGTTTCCCTACTAGTGGCTCATTGACGAGAACATTTTTTTTCTTTCCTATACTACTGTTCACTATGACGCGATTTTCTAGGGTCCCATTCTTTTTTCTAGTACCTATAGGGCCTCTCCCACTTTTGGTGCTCCTGGACTACTATACACTCACCATCAGCATATGGTGTAGCTTTTTGGTTTTATTGAAGGTTTGGGTTTTCATAAATGCAAGGGTTTTTTTGTTGTTTTTAAAGTTTTTTTAATTAAAAGTGTTTTCTTTATAGAAACTATTTCATTAAAATTGTTCAATACTTTTCAAACATTCATTTATTTATCCTGCAAATATATTTTTCATTTAATGTTTATACATGGAACATTTTTGTTTGGTGATGTCCTACTGGGCTCTTGGATCACACCCTACAAACACCTTTGGGTGTATATAGACCTTGTTCTTTTTGTATTATAGGTTGAAGAATTGTACTTAGTGATGGTGGTTATGGTTGCTAATGGTCTTTACATGGAAGTTGGTATTGGAGTTTTATTTCTCAATCTTTTTTGTTGTTCACTTTGGGTTTTTAGTTGTATTGTAAACTTTAAACATATTGTAGTTTAAAGGAGTGTTTGGTTGTCTGTTTATAGTTTTATTTTTTTATCTTATTAGTTGTCTTTCTATATTTTATTTTGGGTAAATTTTTCCCATGTAATGTATTGATTCTCGGGCACTTGTGCCAGCCCGTGGGGATCGGGAACGCCCTTTAGGCCATGTCGCGGACCGGGTCGGGCACTGGGTCAGATGATGACCTGTCTTGGTTCGTGACAAATAGGGCATTAAAATACTTATAAAGGACGATAGGGAGAATGAAAATTATAGTGACAATACTAATAGAAAACTAATAGGACATGGTAAAATTGGAAACCATAATTCAATTTTCATTTATGAAGCCATATTTTTTTATGTTTAAGAGTACAATATTCTTAAAATCTCATAATTGTATGATGATGATTATCATGTCATGTTTGATAAAATCCCTAAAAAAATTTCGATTCATAGAATTCTTTAGTGTTGACTACATTATGTAATGATAATGTTTATATAGTTCATTTATTTTCTTTATTTTTTTAACATATTTCTTGATAAAGAGTCATTCATAATGAATCTTGAATATGGAATAAGATACTAAGAAATTAGAATTATCACTCTCTTAGAAAGATAACTAGTCAAAGATCAGTTAAGGATCTTCATAAACTAGAATTACCAAATGATAAAGTCTATAACCCATGTCAAAAGGGAAACAATATAGGATACTTTTAAAACTAAAGAAAGTAGTTTTACCTTCTCAACCCATAGTGTTAGTTCAAATGGACTTGTTTTAACCTTCTAGAGTGTCAAGAATAAATGGGAAGAATTTTTCCTATGTTCTTATTGATGACTATTCTAGATATACTTGAGTATTATTTTTTTCTCAGAAGATTGAACCTTGTTTCTAAATTGAAAAATATACCAAATTAGTAAATAATCATACTATAATTACTATTATAACCTTAATTAGTGATCATGGAAGTGAAGATAAAAACCATGAAATTGAAAAATTATGTTCAAAACTTGACTACAGTAACAAAATTTCTTGATCCTATGACTCTTCACCATAATGGTGTTTTAGAAATACGGAATATGACACTTTAAGTGACTGCAAAAACCATGCTCAATGTGTATAAAATACCTATTTATATTTGGATAGAGGTTGTCAATATGTCCTCTTGTATTATTAATAGTTCTATTATCACACCATCATTATAGAATAATCCAAAATAATAATAGAGTGAAAGATAACAAATGTTCCATTACATAAGTGTTTTTGGCAGCAAGGACATTATTCTCAACATATAAGAATGTTTAGATAAATATACATCCAAAAGGGATGAATGAATCTTACTTATTTACTAAACATCTACTAGATCATATAGGGTGTTCAATAAAATAACCAAACCTATGTAAGTATATTTACATGTAATATTTGATTAAACAGATCCACATAAGACTACAACTTCATTAGAAAACCTTGTGGATGTTATTTCTAACAATAATACTAATAAATAAAACAAGCCTAGTAAGGGTTATGTGAAACCTAATGTAAAAAAATCACCAAATAATAATGAATTTTTTGAACCAAGCCGTAAATAATAATAAAATGATCTACCATGTACTTCTATCCCTTAAGAAATTAGAACTCATAGTGACCATCTTATACATGCTATTATTGGATATCTAGATAGAGGTACTCAAACATATGATTACCTTAAAATTTAGGTTCAAAATGAATTCTCTATATCATATCATAAATATAAAAATACCACTGACATAATAGATTATCAATTTTGGGTATTGGGAATGTAGTAAGATCTAAGTAAGTTTGAATTAAATAAATTACAAAAATTGGTGGAAATAACTAAACATTCTTGACCATTGGAACTAAGTGGGTGTTTAGGAAAAATGTTGACAAGTCTTACCTAATATTTAGAATTAAATCTAGACTAGATTCAAAAGAATGTTTTAAATAGTATGTTGTTGACAATTAATAAATCTTTTCACAAATAGAAATACTTGAAATAAGTATAATGTTTCTCACATATGCAACACATTATAATTTCAGAATATATCAAATCAATATGAAGAGTTATTTTCATAATTATTATATTTTTTAGTGTATTTTTATTTAATAACCCTTGGATTTTAAAATGATAAATTTCTAACTTATGTATTCAAATTAAATAAATCTCTTTATGGTTTAAAACAAGATCCAAGATCTTGGTCTCACAAACTCAGCTGTTTATTAATTTCTAAGTGTATTTTCAAATGGTATTTTAGATTCTACTTTATTTAGAAATTTTTTTCCAAATATGTTTTGGTAATTCAAATTTATATTGATTATATAATTTTTTGATCATCCAAAACTCCTTGTGTAGAGATATTTTATGATTGATGCAAAATGAATATGAAATTAGTTTAAGGGGTGAGTTAAAATTTATTACTAGTTTTCATGTGTTTTAAATAAATAAAGAATCATTTTAAATCAATGAAAATAAAAAATGGATATACTAAATATTTTTTTTATATATAGCCCCAAATGTAGGGATACTCTCATGAGTACAAGTTGTATGTCCGATCTGGAAAAAATTTGAAAAAAGTTGACAAAACTGCTTATAGATGTATTATTGAATGTTTAGATTACATAACTGTTAGGAAACCTTATATTTATTTTATGAATATATTTGTGCACAATTTCATGGAAATCCAGTGGAATCATATTTGAATATTTTCAAAAAAAATTAAATACCTAAAAAGTAAACCAATTTCAAATTTTTCTATTCAAGAGGACATGAATTTTACATAGTTATTCATATACAATTTTTTTTTTGAAATAATAATGAAAATTTACCTTAGGAACATGTATATTTTTGGGAAAGTATCTAGTTTCAATCTATAGTAAAAATCCTTATTTTATTGAATTTTCCACTAAATAAGCTATGTAAATATATATAAGTAGTTGTTATTTATAGATTCTATTGATGAAACACACACTACTAAATTATTAATATTAATTTTAAAAATTCCCTCTAAATCATGACAATACAAGTTCTATAAACCTTTCAAAATATCCTTTGTATCATTCAATTATAAAAAATATTGATATAAGAAATCATTTTTTGAGAAAAAAAATTCAAAATGGGGATTTAAATCCTCAATTCCTTGGTACATAACATTATCATGCTGATATTTTTATAAATCCATTAACTATTGATATATTGAATCAAAAAATACATGATCTAGGAATGATTAATTACAATTAAATAAATCAATTCATTTATAACTCATGTATTTTTCACAATTATTATTATAAAGTTTATAAAATGTGTTTGGATTTAAGTTACAATGAATATATGTTCATATATTTGTTTAAGTGACTACATTATTTTTGTTTTTTAGTCAGTATACCTACCATGAGTTTTTTACTCATACAGTTTGTATACATACCATGAGATTTTTCTCATGATGTTAGTATACCTATCATGTTCTTTTTACCATGTGGTATATATACCTATAGTGAGTTTTCTAAGCTACCAAGAATACATAGTCAGTGTACCCATCATGACAATTTTTGTTTGAAATCTTTATTAAGTTGTTTTTTATGGATTTTATTTAAGTATATTATTACTTAAATCTCTAAATTATTTAATGAAATTTCATATTGAAATATGAATAATCACACATCCATTTAATAAAAATGAATTATTCTTTTCAAATACCAACATTATCTAACTCTAATTTTTTAAAATCCATTTGTATTTTTATTAATATTGTACCTGAACCTCCATAGTTTGAATCATAGTGAAAATATGTTGAGGATGAAAAGACATCAGGATGTCACATTTCCTACTATGTCACACCCTTCAATGAAATCAATGACATACTAAGGTAGATCAAGTTATATGGACAAACCTTGAAACCCTCATCGGTTAGAACTATCTATTTGTGCTAAAAGGGAAGTATATGTAGAATTACTTTAGTCCAGAAAATTGTTAGTTTGAAAATTGATTAAAAGGAATTGTTGGGGTGAATGGTTCAAGGATAAATGTAATAATTTTTTCCATGGTTTTTCAAAAGTTTTAATGCTCGTATTTAATTTATTCCTGGAGTTATAATAGATACCATTTAGATGATGGTAAAGGGAGAAAATTGTTTCTCTTAAAAAAATGGTCTATGTACTTTTGTGTGCCACACAAGGGAGAGTATGAATATTATCAGATCTCATAACCTTTAAATGATACCCATATCAAGTTATAGATTTATCTTGATGAATTTTATAGGAACATGAATCCTAGAATATTGACTAATTTATAACTCACTAGACAATTCAGACTATTGCTAATGTTTATTCAATATTTATTTAGTCCCATAAAATGGAACTTCATCATCTATAGACATCTGGATTTATTCTTTCTATTCATGATGATGAATAATATTTACATAATGTTATCATGTTATTTCATGAGATATTTTTTTCTACATTTATTTCTTCCTCAATGTTCAATTCCCTTCCTTATCCAAGGTTTATCTCAACCTTGTCAGATTTTAAGGAATTTGTTCACAAAGGATAGGAAGATGTGATTTAATCTGATGGGTTGTGCCTAAATTCGTAGATTACTAGGAAGATGAATGGAACCATTGGAGTAAAAAAAATTAGATCATATTGAAAAGATATGTAATAAATTAAATCCTAGTAAGGATTCAGCTAGTCTAAGAGACCAAGTGGATCATATTATAGAGTCTGCTAAAAAAATTTGTATTCATTAAATGGCCGGGATGATATTGATGTGGAAGTGAAAGAAGTGAAAAATGAGGTGGTTTTCCATAGTTAGGAAGTTATTCTATTTTATAAGGATGTTAGGTAATCCTCTCTTATAGTGTCTTTTGGATCTCCCAACTCTCCTTACCTCTACATTCTCATGAGAATGAATTTCAATATGAAGATCTTTTTGATACTGAATTATCAGTGAGTGATTTTATTTCATGAACCAAAATGGGATAAATTAGGTGTGTCTGAAGAATTTTTAGAATGTTTTATGAATTCTTCCACTCTAAACACTATAATTGTAAGTACTCTGAGACATAGTGTTTAATATTTATCTTATAAATGGGTGAGGTCTCATAGATCAATAATATCATCCCGATAATAATTTGGATGATATGATGAATATGATAATGGGGGTATCTCACCTAAGCATAGTCAACCTACCATAACTTATGTTCAGAGAGTGTTGGAAGGATATTTGTTGATCTAGACATATAACTCTTATTGTGGTGGATGAGGATACTAATTGTGAACTAGAAATTCAATTAGAGAATGTAGATATTGAGGGTATTGTTGGTAGGCAGTCTACTTCATAACTAAGTAAGATTTGAATGAATTAAAAATAGATCAATTGGATATTTTAAATGAAATATTTAGTCTTTTTTGAAATTAATTAGAAATAATTAGAGATGATAATATAACTATGATACTCAATTTGGTAATTTATCATCTCCATCCAATATTCCATTAAAAAATTAAAATTATAAAAAATGTTATTAAGGATTTGAGAGCTAAAGTTGGTTCTTATAAATATGATATTTATGATATGATGTTTAATTTAGATAAGATATTTCTAAATGTAATTTTTTAGTATTGTTATTTAGATGATCCCACTTAATCATCCGGAATAACTCTTCCTAATTCTTTTATAACAATTTTTAATGAAGATAGAATCTGGTCTTTTGTAAGAGGTGTTTTGAAAAAAAAATTAATGGTTTTAGAGGAAGTGGGAAATTGTGTTTGATTGATTTCAAACCCATGCTACTAATACCATGGAGTTTGATAAAAGGCAAGTCATGTAGGATAGCGAAGATATATATACTATTATAAGACTTATTTATTTCTCTCTAATCAAGATATTTATTAAATATGACCTAAATACCATGTTCAGATCCCTAGATAGTGATCATAGAATGCATCCCTTGAATAAACCCTATAAGTCTAAAGTGGATAAATAGAAATCTCTTAGTCATACTTTGGAAGACTTTATAAAGAATAAAGAAGATTATATTTAGGATTTGGAAAATTGATCAAGGGATGTTAAGGACTTAACTAGAGTTCTTGAGCCATAACATTACACCACAAACACTGCAATTTTAGATCCTCTTAACCTACCTATTACTTTAAGCCCTCATTCTATTACAACCTCCTATATTAACCCTTTCTAGGTGTGTGGTTATCCAAGAACCTACTTCCAATACTACACCCCAATATGACCCTCCTACCTTATCCCTTACAATAAAAAGTATAGATCATGTTATCCTATTTAACATAAGAGATGTTTCTGATTCTGATTATAAATAGAGTACCTGATATAGTCCCCTTTGTCATCTTTTTTGTTATTAATGAGTCAATTTGTTCATATTTATTCCCTTTCTATTATCCAATTATTTTAAATGTTTTATTTCTTTCACATGTTATTATCATTTAATTAAGTATAATTTTTTATAATCATAAATGGGAGAGACATTGATAAATATATAAAAACTATTATATTTAATTCATTCCACATATCTACCAGTTTTTTATCATAAAAATGGATGATATTGTGGGATTTGTCTAGTTCTACCCTAATTTAAGTAATTTTTTGTTCTATGATGGTAAACCATTTTTTGCTCAAAATTATAAACATATATAAGCCTTCAAATGATCATGGAAACCTAATACATAAAGAAGATCAACAGACTGTGACGACCAAGTTAATATATGGAAGTAACCTCATTTTGAAATCTTATTGACTGAATGAACCATCAAGTGACTCTTCATTAGAAGATAATTTTATTTTATTAGTCTTAAACTTATTACATGTTGAATATGAGGTGACCTCATGATGGATTGAACCAACTAAATGTCAAAAATAATCTATCATAATTAGAAAATAAGTTACTATGAGAAGTAGTGATATGAATACAGAGAGAATAGAAGTGCCTACATGAAGAAAATCAGTGACTGTAAAAAGATTTCAATTGACTGCATGAATTATATAAGATAATATTATAATAAACCAAGTGACTATGACAAGTGACATTAGAAAAGTTTCTTATCAACTGATCACAGTAAGTGCCTATGAAAGGTACCATGGAAATTAACTATGATAAGTGACTGTGAGTCAAACCAAACATGCCTAGGTGAAGGAAAAGTGACCATGTATAACTTAAGCAGCAAGGTATATTTAAATCTTCAATGGATATATTTTTGAGAATTTAATATAGAGTCAGAGAAATTAGGGATCTAGTGGGTATGCAAATTAAATTATGAACATACTATCATGGATAGTTAGAGATGGTCCATTCTTTAAAATGGGGATCCACTTATGGATAATATATAAAGATAAATTGTGTGCGTGAATGTGAGACATGTTGAAATTATATAGAACGAAACACTTCCATGAAACTATTTTTTTCAACTATTAGTGAAACTCTCATTGGAATCTTATCTCGGACACATTTAAAGATAATTGTTTAATGGAAGATAATCAGAGTGCCCTTCTGAAATTATTTCTTCTAATTTTATTCTCATTATATTTTTTCTTACATTTAGAATTGTGTTTAAAATATTTTTTATATTAATTATAAATTGATCCTTCTTTGTGATGAAGATTATTAGATACTATTTCTATTATTCTCTTACTCTTTTAGTCCCACTCATAATTGTGGAAGAGGCTGTGTGTGCGTTAGACTACCTATGTATAATTTTTTAATGTAAAACAAGATCCAGGTTGTGGATAAGATTATTTTTTAACAAAATTCTTGACAATAGGTTTCCAAGTAGAGAGTAATAGGTATTTTCCTAAGAATAAACCTCTTGTTTTATTCCACTGTGTGTTTTTTTATTCTTAAAAATAGAAACTGTTCTTGTTTACAAAATTATATAAAAAAACCTTACTTTGATAGTAATATTTAATAAGTGTTTTATATACCATGTTTAATTTAGTTATATCTATTTAAATATTCGACGTAATATTGAAATGGTTTTTCACAAAGCTGTTATCAAGATTTTGCAATTTTTTTCAAAAAATTTGAATTATAGATTTCTTATATGTTAGTTAAATGGGTGATTTTTATAGACTAGGGGATTTAGTTTTAAATCATTTTGACAATAAATTTTAATTTGAGACTCAATTCAATACCCACTTTTTTTCAACTATGGGCACCAATAAATTCCATTAATTATATGAAATTTATAATAGGATACATTAATGGGGTCATTTATAAACCACCTAAACTAAAATACGTAGTTAACATGGAACATATCTCAATGAAATGAAGTTGAGATATGAAGCCCATACCTTGGATTTATTCTTAGTAAAATGTGGTTACACATATGTAATCAGTTTAATTTTATCATCCATCAATATTAGATCCATATGTAAATTTATTTTACATGAAACCATTCATTTGTAAATTATTACTACCTATTTATTAATCATTATTTTCTGGGAATTAGTATTTGGTTGTCAACTTTACCATTAATTATATGCAATATTCATTATGGTTGTTTCATTACATGAATCTTACTCATGATTTCATCACATCCAAAATGTACATGTAGGTCAAATAAGTGTTTTTTGATATAGTTATAAAGTACAATGTTCATTTTATGGATTTTATAATGATGGTTTGTAGAGAGTGATTAAAATATCCTTTTTTTGGAATTTTGATTCAATAAATAGAATTTATTTTATCAATGAGTATATTTTATATATTACTATTCAATAAGTATGAAAAAAATCATTAATTCAAAATAATGACCACATTTTTTATTTCCTATGGGATAGTGTTATCATATTGTTTTAGGATGGACGTGGTACAATTCCCTCATTACCACTTTCCAATGAAAGACATCCTATCACCACCCAGGTAATGTTGATGCCATGTTTGTCCAAAACAAGAGTATAGAAGGTCAAAAACTATATCTAATGATATTGTTTCTTTTTCTAAGACTCTTCCATAGATTTAAAAAAATGTATGCATCTAATTATTAATTCAATATTTATGTTAAAATCAGATAATCACATCACATACTTCTTTTGTAGGAAGAACAACATAGGTTAGAGAGGAGAATTGTGTTGGGAATTCTTGTAATTAAGACACTTATTCTATATTCCCCATTTTAGGTCACATGGTAATCTTATCCAAATCACAAAAGGGATGTATTGTTATTTATATTAAATCTAGGAATAATGGTTTTCCTATATTACCAATGATATATTGGGAGGGAATATAAGGCTCATTATGTAATGAATCCCATGATCATCATATAAGTTCTCCTATGGTCATCACACAAGGCATCTTATACTTGTCACATAAGACTTATTAGGCTCATACCATAAGGTATTTTATTCTCATTAAAAATGTAATTATATGCTCATTTCATAGGGGTTATAGTTATTATAATTCATTATATTATGGGAAAATCCTTTCAACAAGAAAATATATTATCCAGGGATGTTGTCCTAGAGGTTTTTTGTGACGAAGACACTTGGAAAAGAGATACAAAGCATGTAGACTCTTCAATTAAGATTAAATAGAATTATATAACTATAATTAATTCCAGATAAATCTATTTACACATGTTAACTCAAAGAACATGAAACATCCACAACATTTTTAACCTTTTAATGACACCAAATTATACATGTCGTGTGAGAGCAGTACCACCCAAATCCTTTGGATTTTTAGTGGCCTAGGGAGTGGTACATCTAAACAGTCTTGGGGTACTATTGGACACTAAAGATGTTTATTATCCAATAAAAAAAATCCATTTACAATCGGTTTAAATATGTAAATTATAACCATATTACTTTCTTATAAAAAATTTTAAAATTATGAACTGGATTTTGTAGATTCATCTTTATGGATGAAGTACGTCCTATAGAGAAGAAAAATATAATTACAACTAAATTTCCTACCAGGGACAAGGTATCTAATAATAGAACCTAACTATGGTTATTTGGGCCTCAATTAACTTGTCTTCATGACAGCTAAGTAATATAATGATTTTGGGATATCTTATTTCCTAGTAGTTTGGGAACACAACCTTGAGACCACCCATGTGAAGTGTAAGTCTTCATATACATTCACTTCTCTATAAGACTTTGTTACTTAAATAACCTAAACTAATGTATGGATCATTATTTTGGTAGTACTAACCATGGATATAAAATATCCTGGGTCACTAATAATCTATAAATAACCCACCACTGACACAACATATACCTTGACCACACCTGAAGCTCAAACTGTTCATTATGGATAACTAATAAACAATTCAGGGTCTATTCAGGACAATGAGGAATTAACCATTAAATAAGATGAATAAACAATGAACATGATTGAATGAAAAGAGGATATCTGGTGCCTGGTGTGGAAGAAACTATAGAGCCTTATTACTTGCATGTGATTGGTAAGATGAGGAGAAGGACAAAGAGCCAACATCACTAGAAAGTGATCCTGGGAATTGGTGTGTTCAGATATTATTATATCCCAATTATTTCTAGTGACTACATGGATAACCAAGAGTATCTAGTGGATAGACTATTTGAAACATATATGGAAGTTTTTATGTATCATGGCATGATCACTCCTTAGGCGGCTCAGAAAAATATTATTGAACATGTGGTAGTGAGGAATCATCTTTGGGTCCTCACCCAAACATAGAAGGAGGTAGACAAATTCCTAAGGAATCTACTAGATATATTTAAAGATAATATAGTATAAACCTATCCTTTAATAGTTGATTTTATGGGTTAATAATATGGTTTTCAGATGTTGGATACTTAGGTGAACCCATAGGTAGTGGAAGAGAGAGTAGATCTTGCTAGTGTATAGAAATCTTGGAACTCATCCTAAAAAAGGATAGAAAAGCTTGGTCGAGTCAGTCTATTTTGAAATTCAATATTGGATATTAAAATACTAGGAACACAAATAATGTTTATAAGAGAAACATATTATTTGGAATAGTTTTAGTAGTCATATGGTTATATCTTTGTATATCATGCACATCTGTGAAGAATTATAAAATACAAGGAAGGATTTCATGATAACATGATTGGGACCTATCAAAATTTTTGATAGGGTGAGATACACAAGATTGTGAGTTGATAATTCTATAGGGATGATATCAGAGAGATCCTAGAGGGTTATTTTTTTATGTTTATATTGTTTTAACCAAATAGGATCTAATGGATTAATGTCTCATAGCTTGGAGAACAAGGGTTGAGGTTGTCTACATAAAATTAGTGGAAAGGGAAATCTAAAATGAATTGGATCCCCATATGCCATTATAGACAACCATAGGGTTTGATACATATAGTTTAAAGTATTTATTCGTGGACTGTGGAGATGTAGTTTAAGGTTTCACAACATATACCATAACCTTACAAGGATATCACCATCTTAGTATTTGTAGAGTAAAGCTAACCTAATGAAAGGAGAACCTAACATGATGATGATATGAGGTAGTGGGAGATAAATGGATGGGACCAATATAGAGGATTCATATGTCACCATGTATCCTATGGTGCAGGAATCATGCTATATGTAGTTATTGTTTCCAATTAATTTTAAATAGATATATTTGATTCGCAAAAATGGGGGAGAAATTACATGGGGTCTCTTAATGAAAAGGTACATGACTCTGAACTCATCATGAATTGGTAGGAATTTACTATAAGGGGGTATATAATAGAATATTTTTTGTGTTAATAAGTGAAACTGACTCCAAATGGGTGGGAAGATTAGTTCTAACAACTAAACAAGATAAGTGTTAGAGTTTGCAGTCAAGCCATAGTAAAGGTAGACAAGTGTCACTTCATATACAATGAAATAGTAATCAAGCCACACATAGTTCTTTTGGGTGCTTTGATAGTTTAACAACACCAATGGTAGGTCATGGTAAGATAATAACACCTAGAAGGTGTTTTTATCTCTATCATGTACTAACGAATCATATAGTTTTATGTCGTATGATAGGGATGGTATTATTTAGTGTAACAATCCAAAATTTTATCAATAGAATTTATCCCTCTTTATAGTAATTTCAGGTAGTATAAATATCATTAAATCATTTATAGAAAAAAATTAAAAATATTATAAATTATTAATTAATTAAATAATAAAAAATTTTAGACGTCCAGAAACTAATACTGGTGAAATAGTAACATGAAATTATGAATAATAATATAAACCTTATGAATAGTAAATCAGATAAATTAATAGTAACCCAACCCATGAAAGTATAAATAAAATATTTCCATTTTATAAATGAATGTATGGTATTATTATATAATATTCTATATAAATAAATCTTTTAAAAATTAATAATTAAGTGTTGGCATTTTTGTAAGTAATAAATATTTAATTGAACTTTTATGAAAAATTTAAAATTTTAAAAGAAATTTTATTTTCATAAAATGTATTAATTAATTTACATTTTAATTTCATATGATTTTTAGATAATTTTATGAGACCTTAAAAATATTTTCAAAGTGTTATAAAATAAGTTATTATTAAAAAATCTGTATTTTTTTAGTAAATGATGATTTTTACTAAAAATTAACTTTATCATATTTATAACATTATTTTCATAAAATGGAGTTGAATTTTGAATTCTACACATTGAATAATGGTTTAGGTGAATTTTTTTGGTTTTTCTAAAATACTTTAATTTTTATGAATAGTAAAATACAATAATTTATGATAAAAGCTAAATACATGAACTATGGAGTCATAGATGATGAATGTACGATGTAACACCAAAATATCTAATTAAAATTCATTATTTTAACATATTTACAGATAATTCTTAAAAAATCATATTCTTGATCCAAAATAATAAACTAATGAGTATAATAATGAGAAAACACCCCTCTTCCACTATAAATACCACCCATCACCCCCTCTTCTCCTCACACCTATAAAGATTTTATCATTAACCAAATTCTATGAAATACTCATCAAAAGAACCTATCCCACATCTAGGAGCTCTTGGTCACACCAAAAGAACAAAACCATTTCCCTAAGCAGGTTCTCAAGGAGGATAAATCCAAGAGGTAAAATCCTCTTCCCTTTGCTTTAAATTTCTTTTCAATTTCATTTCCATTATTCTCTTCACCTAACCATATATTATACAAATGTCATGATAACTTTATTATGTTTCATATAATGTAATTCTATCATAGTAATGGAAGATCAATCATTAAACTTCTCCCTCTCTCTTTTATTCCCAAAATGAAACCATTTCCTGTGATGTGCCAATTCACCGACATCATGGGTGATGCACTTTCATTTTAATTTTATGCTTTCAATGAAGTTAATAAAACAATTATAATGGGTGAAAAATATTTCAAATTTTATGTTATTAAATTTTTTATATCTTGGAAATATCTTATACACATAATAATAAATGATAAAATAATATGAGTTCATTGAGATCGAAAACCCGCTAAAAGTACCTTTAGATGAATGTCATTAAATTTTATCTAAAGATTCATCGTCATTATATATTAATAAATTATTTTTAAGACCATTTAATATTCTATAAGATCATTAGTAACATATAATAAAAATTCTGGATATTTATCTTCATTTTACTCAAACATCCACTCATGAATACAAGTGAACTGATCATGAAAAATAAGAAACGAATACTCCCAAATGATGAAATTAAACTCTATAACTCATATAAAGGCCCATAAATGAATCTAATATAACCATAATGAATCAAATTAATTTATTAATGGTTATTTATTTTTAATTAATTAATATAATGTGATTATACATTAAATTAATTTGAAGGAAGTTTTCAGAAACACAGTAAGGGGAATTCCCAAACCCAACTATATTTCTTTTTCATTCCTAAATTTAACACCATTTTCAGTATGGATATTTCTTAAATATAATTTTTTAATAATTATCTTACCTTTTATGTAATATAAAATTCTATTAATTTATTTTATAAAAAAAAAATCCAAAAGAGATCATTTTTTAAAAAAAATACACCTTTTACTTGTCGAGATTGTTTTTTCTTCACTCAAGGTTGATGATTATTATATCAAGTATGTTATTCAATATTTCATTTGGGAGCCCAACTTTTATTAATGTTTGATTTATGAAATGAAACACAATATTTTACATGGGTTATTTTAAGGTCAATATTAATATATGTTCTATATGGCATGCATGATAATGTAAATGTAATGATGTGACAGGTGCATACAAAATTATATAGCGAAATTTAAATATTATGATGTGACGGGTACATCCAAAATTATATAGAACTCCAATTAATTGGGTAATGATATGTTTATAATTATAATAGTGAAATATTCATGAACATTATTGTATATTTTTTCAAAACTACGTGTGGTAGTTGACTACTAAGACATTATGTTTCCTTTTTATGAATTTCCACATTTCAAGCCTTATCTTAATGCTTCCACTCATGATTATAATGATGATGTTATTTTCATAATAATACAGTGTTAAATTGTTTCATTTTCTTATCTATCCTTTCCCTGGGATTTTTTTTCACCCATTTCTTTTATGTATATCCTCAAGTGATTACATATAATAATGGGAATTCAAGGGCCCGTAAGAAGCTAGAGAAGAAGGAATTAAATAAATTTTTATGTTTCATTTTATAAATGTAATGTATGGTCATAATTTTACCAAGACACTAAACCTTTGGATCCTTAATGTGTAATGTTTTTAAATTGTTTTTATTTAAAATGATGTAATAGTAATGTGAAAAAAATAATGTTCTCTATAGTTGGTATGAGAGGATGGTTTAGTTAATTAGGGAATGGGAATGAGAGAACTTAAGTGAAAACCCTAGGTATGAGACTAAGAATAAGTAATCACCCCAAAATCATTGTTTTAGAAAATTATAAAATAGGGATCCCATAAGATATGCCTTTAGACTTATTTTTAAGAAGTAATAACATATTTATTAATGAATTTTTGAATAAAGTTTTTTCTATCCTTTTATAGTTTAGAAAATAGTGGGAATCAAGAGAAACCAGGCCAATAACCCATGTGAGGGATAATGCGTAAATTTCCCAAATGACATCCACAGTACCTTGGGAGGTGGAGTTCAAAGTTTCATGGCATTGCTTACTTAGTTGTCTTAGGTTATTAACAATACCCTGAATAATTCCAAACATCCACCTTCACCTAAGAAAGAGAAACTGGATATCAATTGTTTTATTTGGTAACGACCACTAATGTTTAGTGGATCTTCTGATCAATTTTTCATGGAATACTGGGTTAACTCAATTGATATGATATTTTCAGTACTTCACTACTATGATACAAATAAGGTGACTCTCATTATTTATCATCTATATGGATAGCTTGATCAACTGTGGTATTTCATTAAGAACACCAAGTTGAGGGATGAAATTTAAGAGATGGAGTGGGAATACTTTAAAAAATATTTCCTAACAGGTATTTCCCTCAAAATAGTCATACAAATATTAAAAGAGAATTCATAGAGATGTATAAAAGGAAATGAGAATCTATCATGACCTACAAAGAAAATATAAAAATGCTTTAAGGGTACACTTTGGGTTTTTTATCAATAATGATGGAAAAATTGATATAATCTTTAGTGCTTCAAAACCACACCCTTGAAAGGCTCTTGAAATTATAGACTTTGGGAGTTATGAATAAGTTGTTTGATCTACTCTCAAATTATAGATGGTGTATAGATAACAGTCCCATGTCTATGGTGATAATTATTGAAAGATGGAGATTCAAGATGGAGGATATAATGGGAAAGGAGGAATGATAAACCCACCACCCACATGTAAAAAATGTGGGAAGAAGTATCAGGGTAACTACCTCAAAGGAATGGGGAAATTGATTCTTGTGTGGGACAGAAGGCCACCAAGCTCATTAATATCGAAAATACATGAGGAAGTAGGACAATGTGGTGGAGGAAAAGAGAGAGCCACCCATGGTCCAATGCTACAACTATAGGGATAAAAGGACTTATGAAACCTAGTGAACTAAACCTCATGTTCTCTAGGGTAACCATCATCCGTAGCCACAAAATCCAAAGGATAAAGTCAAGGCTTATGACCTCACTACTGCAGAAGTGGAATAAGAAAATTAATTCATAAAAGGTACACTTCTTATTCACTCAGGAATGGAAAAATAATTATTTGATTCTAGTTCTAAGCATTCCTTTATTTCTTGAAAGTTTTCTAGAACTATTTAATTAGATCCCCAAAAACTTGATGTAGATAAATAAGTAAAAACACCAAGTGGTGAAATCATTACAACCCATGTATTAGACTCTTCTCCTATTGGTGTATGTTGGAATATTCATCCATAAAATCTTGTGATAATTCCCTTGTTATAATTTGACATTATACTAGGAATTGATTGTCTCTCGTTATATAGATCACATATAAACTATAAGGAAAAATAAATATCTTTTCATATTCTTATCCATTACATGTACCTCTAAAAATTCAAGTAATATCATGAATATCCTTTAGAAAATTCTTCAATGGTGTGGGTTTTATTTCCTTATCAAGGAGCATGCGTCACTCTGGTGGTTGAGTCATAGGAAGATTCCAACATAGGTTAAATTCCCATTATGAGGCAATACAGTGATGTATTTCCTCAAGATCTACTTGAACATCCCCTAGATTGTGAGGTAGAGTTCACAATAGAAATCATACCCAGAGTTACTCCTATCTCGAAGTGTTCCTATAGGATAAATCCTATCGAACTAAAATAATTAAAGAATTATATGCAAGAGTATTTGGATAAAGGGTTCATATTCCCTAGTGAATAACCTTGGGGTTCACTAGTTCTCTTTGTCTAGAATATGGATGGAACCATGCAATAGTGTATCGATTATAAGGAAATCAACAAGATCACTATAAAGAAAAAGTATCATATTCTGAGGATTTATGACTTGTTCGATCAGTTGTGAGGTGTTAAGTACTTTTCAAAGGTGGATCTTCATTCTTGATATCATTTTCTAAATGTGAATGAGGAATATATTCAAAATACTAACTTCCAGATAAGGTAAGGGAACTATGAGTTTCTGGTGATTCCCTTCGTATTTACTAATTCCCCTACAATCTTTATGGATTTGATTAATAAAGTTTTTATACATTACCTCAAAAAATTTATGGATATTTTTATCGATGATATTATCATCTAATACAAGAGAAAGGAGGAATATAAAGAATATCTAAGGCATGTGTTGGTGAAATTAAGAAAGGATAATATGTATTCAAGTTTATAATGTTTAACTTTTAGATGTAGAAAGTAAAATTCTTAGGAAATGTGATCATATGTAAGATAATTTCTATGTACCATTTAAAAATATTCAATTTAGGAATGGCTTAAAGCCTTTAGTTTCACAAAAATCCTCATTTTTCTTAGATTATATGGGTACTATGGAGGTTTTGTGGGAAATTCCTCACAATTTTCTTGGATTCTATCTAATTTATCAAGGAAAGGGGTAAAGTATGTCTATATGAAAGAATGTGAGGAAATATTCTAGGAGCTCAGGGGAATATTAATCACTACACCTATGATCACATTACAAAAAATTATAAAAATTCTTTTGATATATAGTGATGCTTACAAAAAAGTATTGATTTTTGAAATCATGTAAAATGATAATGTTATAGCCTATGCCTCACATCCATTGAAGATCCCTGAGAAAAGCTACTTGACACATGATCTGGAGCTAGTAGCTATAATTTTTTGCTTTAAAATCTGGTGACAGTACATCTATGGGATAAGTGTGACATATATACTAATCACAAGAGGCAAAAGTATGGATTCACACAAAAGGAGATCAATATGTGTCATTGAAGATGGTTTGAGATAATAAAAGACTATGATTTATCTATTTACTATCATCCTAGGAAGGATAACAAGGTAAATGATGATCTATGTAGGAAAGAACCTACTACTCGATCCGTGTTGTGGATTTAGAAAGACCTTATATTCATGGATATGAAAATGATGGATTTAGAAGTCATACCGGCATGGAATATATCCAACCTTTCCCAATTGATTTCCCAACCATATATCCAAGATAGACTAAGAAGGTAATAATGGATGATCCATAGTTACAAAAGAAGGTGAATGTAGTAATGGAATGGAAACTGAAATAGTTACATATCAATGATGACTGTGTGATTTGGTTTGGAATGAAGCTTTGTCTGCCTTCATCACCTGGGAAAAAGAATGATATATCAGATAATGCACATAGCTCATCTTTCTCAATCCATCATGGGAGAACTAAGATTTATAGTGAAATCCAAGAACACTTATAGTGGGAAAACACCAAGAAAGATATTAGGGAGTATATCTCAAGGTTCATGATATATAGACAAGTTAAAGTAGAGTGATAGAAGTCCAGAGGGATGATGAAATCATTGTCTATACCCATGTGGAAATGGGAGAATGTCACTACGGACATTGTCATGGTTCTCCCAAAGACATCCAAAGAAAAAAATTGAAATATGGGTAGTGTTGGAATAACTCACCAATACTACCCACTTTATCATTATTCAATATGATCTTTCACTTGGAAAACGTGTAAATATATATATGAAGAAAGTGGAGAGACTTCCTGAGGTTACACTCTCAACTTTCTCTGATCATGACCCCTGGTTCATATCTAAGTTTTGGAGGAGTCGTCAATATAATTAATGTACTAAATGAAATTTAAGCATGACCTATCACCACCAAATGATGGACAAGATAAAAGGAATATTCAGATTCATGAAGATATTCTATGATCCTTATCTTCAGAATTTAAAGGTGGATGGGATCAACATCTCCCATTAGTTAAGTTCTCATTTAAAAATATCTTACACTCGAGTATTTAGATGGATCCATATAATGGTCAGTATGAAAATACATGTTGAAATCCAACCTGTTTGGATACTATTCGTAAAAGAAATCCATTTGGACCTAATATTGCGTATGATATGAAAGAGAAAGTTCAAGAAATCTAGAAACATATAAAATCTTATCATAGTAGAAAAAAGATCTATATTGACAAGTGTAGAAGGGATTTGGAGTTTAATGTTAGAGGTAAAATCTTCTTTCGAATATCACCATGGAATAGAGTCATGCGGGTTGGAAATAATTTACCTCCTAGATGTGGGATAGGGCCTTGGGGCTAGCTTCCTTTGAGCCACATTCATTGGAATTGATAGCTAATATTCCACAGCTCTTATGCGATCAAGGATCATAAAATATTGATGATAGGTTCTTGGGGATAGCTTCCCTTTATTTCCAAACCACATGAATCTCTTCCATGGTGATATTCAAAGGAAGATTTTACCTCCACTACAAATACCACTCCTCACTCAATATTCTCCTCATACATCTTAATCATTAATCCTTGACCAAATTCCACCAAATACTCTATCCAAGGCCCTATCCCAAATCTAGGTGATCTCAGTCTCACTAAAAGACCCGAACCTTTTCCCTAGGGAGGTTCTCAAGGAGGATAAATCTAAGTGGTAAAATCCACTTCCTTTTTCTTCTAATTTCTTTTAAAATTAATTTATATTGTTCTCTTATCTTCACCTTATCTCATCCAAATTTCATGATAACTCCAATTGTTTTATATACTATAATTATATCATGTTAATGGCATATTTATCATTAAAATCCTCTATATTTCTCTTTCTCTTTTATTCTATAAAGGAAATCGTCACCCTTGATGTGTCAATTTGCTAACATCATGGGTGATACACTTTAATTTTCCTTTAACTACATCAAGGATATTAATAAAAACATAATTATTTATGAAACATACTAAAAATTTTATTTTATAAATAAAATTATCTTCCAAAAATAACTTATACACATTATACTAAATGAAAAAATGAGTTTGTTTTATCAAAAAACCATAAAAATTAACTTAAAATGATCATTATTAACTTTTATCTAATGATTCATACTCATACCATATAAAAAAATTCACTATAATATCATTTAAGATTCTATAATTTTATTAATAAAATATAATAACTATTTTGGATATTAATCCTCATTTTACTCGAACTTTCATTCAGGAATAAAAAACTGATCTTTACAACTAAGAAAATGAATGCCCCAGAATGATGAAATTAAACTCTTTAACTCATATAAAGGACCATAAATGTACTTAATAAAAATATAACGAATAAAATAAATTTATCAGAAGTTTTTTATTTATAACTAATTAATCTAATGTGACTACACATGATATTAACGTGAAAGAAGATTTCAGACACAATGTAAGGGGAATTCTAAAACCCAACTCTCTTTATTTGGATTTTCCATCTTTCACTCCATTTTCAGTATGTATATTCCTCATATATCAATTATTAATTATTATAATAAATTTTATAGTACATAAATGTTTCATACATTACTTTATGAAAAACAAAATGTTTCTAAAAGAACTCTTATTTTAAAAAAACACACCTTTTATTTCTCAAGATTGTTTCTTCTTCATTAAAGATTGATAATTCTTATATCAAGTACATTATTCCCTATTTCACATGAGAACAAAAAATTTATGAATTTATGATCTATGAAATAAAACTAATTCATTTTCATGAGTGTTTTTATGTTCAATATTGATATATAATCAATGTGAGATTAATGACAATGTATGTGTTAGGATGTGACAGGTGTGCCCAGAATTATATAACAAAATGTAAATGTTCTGATGTGATAGGTATGCCTAGAATTATATATCACCACAATGAATTGGGTAATATGATTTAATTAATGAGAAAAGTTAAATTTGTATTAACATGATGCTATATTTGTTCACAACTATGTGTGGTAGCTAACCACTACAACATGATATTTCCTTTTTATGCATTTCCACATTTCAAGACTAATCTTAATACTTCCTCTCATGATAATGATGAGGATTTTATGTTTTTACTCATGCCATGTTAAATTTTTTCATGTTCTTAACTATCCTCTTACTATTATTTTATTTCACCCCTTTCTTTGATGTATATCCTCAGGTTATTACATGTACAAAGGAAAATTTAATGTTCAATAAGAAGCAAGATAAGAGGGATTTAAATAAATGTTTTTGTTTTATTATTTAAAATTTACATTTAAAATTAATTTTCCTAAGACAGTAGACCTTTTTATCCTCATTGTTTAATGATTTTATGGTTTCTTCTGTAAACTGATGTAATAGTAATGTAATAAAAAGCAGGGTCACTATATTTAGTTTAAAATCTTTGGGAAAGGAACATGATAACCCAATTTAATTTTTTTGGTGAGGATGATATGACGTTAAATTTAGTTTCATATAACATGGTTTTTTGGGGTTATTATTTTAAAATTCATTCTACATGGACTGTTGTAGGGTTATATTTTTTTATGTCATTTCACCTCAATCGTGTTGGTGAAATGATCAACAGAGATTCTAAGACCGCATGATTCATGTTTTATGTTCTAAATAACCGTTAATGTATAATTACTATTATTAAATGATATTACATGTCAAGAATTATTAGTTGGGGAAATACTATTACTTGTGATGGTGGGGAATTGGTCATGTATGATTAAAAAACTGATTTTCTCATCCAATCATGTGGATATGCACAAACAGAGGAACCAATATTGCTAAAACTCCAACTGATAAAAGTGGCATGGATGATGGGTAAGAATAGGGAACTGTGTTTTCACCATGTAAGGAAGAGTCTGTTTAAAAATGAAAGGATTGATCGAGAAATTAAAACTCTACAGAAAAATGGTGGTGATGAATGACATGAATATGTTCAAGTCGGGTTCGAGCATGTAGAGTAAACACCATGATGTATTGGAAATTTATATGGGGAACAAATATCCTAAGGGAGTGACAACCCCATGACTGATATGAGAATAAATTTATCATTCCTTGGGAAAAAGTTAGTTGGCCGTTGATTTCATTTAGTTTAGGGTCATATAAATTGGACTATGGTAGTGATATGGTCTATATAAAAATAGGGTAAGGGAAAATTATAAATGAATTAAAGACCTAACTATACTAAAAAACCTTAGGGTGAGATATTTATAGTTTATGTTCATGATTCTTAAATCATGGGAATATTAAAATCCTCTATGTATAATGATATGGAAAAGGTTTAAACGATGTTAATTAGTGACCCTAATAACAACAGAAGAAACCCCAAGAATGAATGAAAATAGTTTGAGGTTATAATTGTTTGTCCATGGGGGAAAACTTCTATTTAAAATAGGGGTATGGTAAACATGATATGATATAGGGGTCAAACACCAATATAAAAAACCTCTAAATAATGTGATCATAGTTTAACATCATGATGCTTAGAACATAGGAGGTATGGAATTTAAGGTCATAAATCCTTTTAACATCTTTTCATGAAGAAGTTACATCTTGATGCCAATTTAGAAAAGGGAAACTAATGAAGAGGAATGTAACATCAAGACAAGGCATGGGAAATTGGATACCTATAGATAGGCCTTGGATAGGATGTCTAGGAACCTCTACATATCTCATTGAAGTGATAATCAAGTCAAAAATAGTTCTATTAAGGTGATTCGGTAGGAGACCAACACTGGAGTTAAATGTGGGAATTCTTCTAGGTAAGGACTCTACTATAGTTTTATAGTTTTAGCTTAAAATTTAAATACATCACTAATGTAGTTTAATGTCATGCAACTAGTATTTAGTAAAATTTATCTTTGTGCTATGAAATAAGAACATTGATTATGAATATTAATGTCATATTATGAGGAAGTTATGAAACATAGTTTATGGTCATAATTTGGGCCTATGTGACATGATGTTTTGGGTCATTCGGTGAGACCAGATTTCAAGTAGTTTAGAGACTTAAAGAATGTAATTATTCAATATTCTGGATCCTTTAAATTAATACCATCTTCAATATCTTATGTAACACATAATAACAAACTAATGCAACACCTGAATAAAATTAAATATATAATATTAAAATTATATGAATATTATCATATTATTCAATAAAAATATAATAATAAATTAAAATAATTACGTTTTATTATTTTTCTTTGATTAATATTTCGAAAATAATTTATTTTTAAGAAATATTTAAAAAAGTATTATATTTTACCTTAATAAATTAAGTTGATAACACATAAAATTTTATTATAATAATTTATATTTATATTTATAAATTAATATATCAATATTAAACTGCTTTTAAAATTTATATGAAATAATATTAAGTAAACATGAATTTTAAAAAAGGCACATTAAATAAAAGTAGGGTTACTTTATATGATGTATTTCCATTTTAAAAATAAATTTATAGATTTTATAAAATTAATTAGAATGTTATTTTTCTGTATTAATCATGTTAATATTATATAAGAATTATTTTTTTGGATGTTTTATGAAATAATTGATTTTTAGGTGTATAGTGAAAACAATACCAATTTTGTTAATACCGTCACTTTTATGAATGAAAAGTAATTGAAACCCTTTTTCTATAAAAATGTGTATTTTTAAAATGATATGAAACGTTTAAAAATAATATTTACAATTTATAAAACAAATTTTAAATGTTTTGGAAACATTACTAATATTTGACTCAAAAACCTATTTTTATTTTCTTATATAAAGAATTAATTTTCATCACTTAGAGAAATTAAGTCTAAGAAAAGAAATTTATATTTAATATCATGATCATATTATTTAATAGTAAAAATATTATTTTTAGGCATTAAATTAAGATATATATGATTATATTTAATTTATATGATAACAATAAAAGTTTTTTTACACATCCAATTGATAATCAATAATAAATATGATTAAGAACACTTAATAGGAAAAAAATAATTATAGAAAACTATTTTTATATTTTTTATATGATTCAATTTAAAGATAATTGTAAATTAATTATAATTTTAATTAGATTAAATAGGGGATAAATTGTTTTTCATTCCACCCATATTTTGTAGATGGGTTTTTTTTTTAATCAAACATATATTATATAGTTTAAAGCTAGTTACCAAGGATGAAACCATAAACATAAAATACAAAAAAACTGTTAAAATACTTGAAATATGTTTAATACATGTGGTAAAATATTTGGTGGACGTTTTTTAACATTATCGCAAAAAAACTCCATTATTTATCACTTTTAAAACTATTTACCCTTGAATAGTGTCATTTAATTATGGACAAATAATATGTCATCAAAGAAGCATCCTTTATTAAATTATAAAAATGGAAAATTTTCCCCTTAATTACCCACCCATTCCTTTGAATTTTTATTTTAAAACATCCATTTTAACCTCCTATAATCCTATATCATTTTCATAATCCTCGGACCACAATAATTTATCATAATCCCTACCTTTCCAAGGATACCTTCAAGAGAATGTTCAAGGTAACAAAGTGAGAATTACTTACTCTTTACCCTTTATTATTAATATTTGTATTCCCAACCTCCCCTAACCATAGTATTAAAAATAATTATGTATCATTATTATAATGAATATATTTTACATTAATATAAAAAAATTATTTATTCATTTTATTCCACTTAAAAAATAAAATATCTTCAACTATCCACTGTGAAAACTACAACCTCCACGAAGTAACATTTTATGTTATTCATCTTAATCTAAAATATGTATCCAAACTAAAAAAATATGACTCAACAAATAAAAAAATCTAAATTGTATAATTATATTATATATTTCATTTACCATATTGACCTATTGAGATATATCGTGTAATTTTTTGGGGTTGGTTTAACTACCAACTTGAACAATGATGTAAAGTCTATAATAGATGACTTTGGGAGCATAAATAATAATGATATTATAATTTAATAACTAAATAATGATTTATTTTCTTCAGTAAAGGTTATATTATGTATTTAACATGTTATTAAAATGACATTTTTATCAATAAAATTATAGAAATAAATTGAAAATAATTTTGTTTTCAATTAAGAATAAGAAAAAACTATATTAGATAAATATCATATGATAATAAAAATTCTACATTAGATTAAATATATTTCTTATTGTACACCATGTTTTATTTGAAATTTTGAATCAAATTCACCTTTTATATTCTTATCATGATTATTTCATTATTCATGGTATTAAATGTTTCATTAGATATCAAATCTTTAAATGTTTTTTGACTAAAAATTTTATAAGTTTATAATGGGTTTCGTGGTATAAAATACTATTTTTTGAGACTTTATTCATATTATACACAAATTTAATTTTGTAATGTGTAATTATTACATATTTTTCATATTTTATAATGAATTTTATTTCATATTTTTAGAGTTTATTTCAATAACTTTGTCTTTAAATTGGTTTGATTTTGATGATAATCAACTCGTAAGGATTTATTGTAAAATATTTTCACCCCTTCGAACATATTTCTTATTATATAAAAAAATTTCTTTAGAAGGGTGAATATAATTAACATTTGGTATTTTATAAATTGATCTATTCATTATTTATGGTTATAATTATTTCATTTTAAATTATATAGTTCAATGGTTTTAGAATGAAATGTTTATAATGTTTTACGTGGTTTTTTGTATCAAATTGAAATTTATTGAGAAATGTTTGATATTATACACCAAAATTTAGTTTTATGGTGTATTCACCTCCATATTAACTCTAATTAAAATGAATATATTTCATTTCATGATTTTTTAATGTCCATTTAATGGTAATACTCGCTCATGTTATTTTGATTCTTTTCATACCATTAATTTTTTGGATTTTTTGTTAACTCAATAGCCATTATTGAGTTAAAATGATTCTTTATGAACTTATCTCTTCCAAGATTGGTTTCTTCCTCCTAAAATTTTATTTAATTATTTTATCCCTCTCTAGTTGAGAAGTTCCTTTTAATTCTAATGATTTACCTTGATAAAATATCTTTTTTAAAATTATATCATTATTTAGAATAATTTTCATCCACTTTAATTATTATTTATCCTCCTTGTATATATTATCCTTTGAAAAAAATTCTTATTTGTAATTGGAAACCTAATTACGTTTTATCTCATGTGCAAAATATATTTTACCTCTCATATTTTTTAAAATTATCTTTTTATACTTTTTTAAGGATTTTTATTTTCAACAAAGTTATTTAAAAACTATTTAATGAGATTTTCAATTATTTCAAATAAAATGTTCTATCTTCGAAAAAAATGTTTTGTTTGATAACTATTAAGTAATTTCAAGTTTTTATTATTGAACATTATTTTTTTTAAAGTCAACGTGTCCCCAAGATTTCATTTCACCTTTTTGAAAGTATGTTTTTAAAGGACCACTAATATCATCTCTTAGCTATAATAATAAAAACACTTTAAAATATTCTTTTACAATTTCCACAGTGTAAACACATATTCCCACCACCTTTTCCTTTGATATGAAAATTTATCCCCACATGCTCATTATTTATAAAAGAAATTATTTTTCTCTTATTTATATAAATATTTCTTTGAATATGATTAAAAAAGACCAAGGAAATTTCTTATTTTGAAATTGATTTCAATAAAAACAATATTTTTTTTAATATAATGCATTTTACTTTGAAACATATTATTATTGATATATAATATTCTTCAAATAATACCATAAACCTTCTTTCCCTTGAAGTATTATTAAATGTTCTTTAATATCAAGGAAATTATCCATCCATATCTTTAACATTCCTAGCCATTGAAGGTTTATATTCCATATTTTTAATAAAATGAATTTCCATTATAAATATCTTGTTTTATAGTAATTTTATTGATGGTTAATCACATAAATTGCCCACATAAATTTATTGGTCGATGTTATTGTTTTAAACATATATTGTTTATCTATAATGTGTAAATACCTTATGATTTATCATGATTGAACGGTATTCATCTAGAGTTATAATTAATTTCATTGGAAATTTAATTATTTTCTATGGGTTTATCATGTTATGATTATTAATGGATTTATTAATGATCTCTTATATGAATATATTTTGAAAAGGATATGAAACCAATTTTTTCCATGGGTTATTTGTGATATGATGTATGATTTATTTTATGTAGAACACATATTTATGGATGAATGATGGGTGGGTAACTATATCACCCTATAATGAAATGATTAATTTTTTATGTCTCATTAGATAATATAGAACAATTCATCTTAGATATTTTCATGAACTAAAGGGAGATTCTTCTTGGATATGATCACAATCTAAAGGACCAAACATATTAGATATTCTCACAAACTAAATTGTGCGCCTTTCTGGATATGCTCAAAAACTTATTTTTGGATTTTTGATATTCTAAAAAACTAAACAATATTTCTTATTATATATTATAAAAATATAATTATGTCTTATTCTAATGTTTTTTCCACATTTTTATGCATATTATTATGACTATATGATTCTCTCATGGATAATGTTTATTGATTCATGATTCCACACTATCTTGATTTATTTCTTATATATTGACATGTAATATACCATGGATCATGTTTTATGATATAATATTTTTTGATATAATTTTATTATTAATCTTGATTATACCCATTTTCTCATCATATGCTCATTTAAGATCATTTATTATTCTTTCTTATGCTTACCGTTATAGTGAAACTAAGCTCATCCCTTTATTATGTTTCCATATCCATAGGTTTTGAAAAAAAATTATAAGTATAATTTTTCTAGAAGAGTATATTTTGTTGATATCTTGGGGAAAATGTTAAAGATTTGTTATAGTTTAATCATTTGTATATATAGTGGTAAAATTTACTTTTTTTTGAAAAACATATGATTTTTTTAATTATTGTTTTATCCTAATTATCTAAAACAATAATCCTAAAAAGTATTGATAATTTATTTTAATGAAATATTATATATAAGTCGTGTAGTTGATATGATCATGTTTTCATGATATTACATAAAATGGACTATGTTCTATATAGTTTCAAGTCTTAAGTTGCGATTGTGGGGCTCTAGAATTGACTATTAATGATGCTTCATGTGAAGCATTGCATTGGTGGGAGGTATAATGATATCCACATACATGATGATCAATTAGGACACACCATTGGTGTAAACCTTGTGAAAAAAATAAAGTTTACCTCTAATTTTGGATCTAACTTCTATGGTTTTATTTTGGGTATCATTAGCATCCTTAATTTATGCACTAACTCTCCCTTGAGGAAGGAGTAAAGTCTTTCCTTATTGTTAAATTATTGATCTAATAAATTAAGTTATTGATGGGAATTGATGAAATTTTAAAAGACCTGAAATAAATAATACATCTTAGTGAAATCCATACTTTGACCAATCGTGTAAGGCTAGAAATATCCCATTATTCAGATATGGTGAAAAAGCTTCAATATTTCCCAACAACAACTAAATTTACTATCATGAACCTATAAAAAGCATGTTGAATTTCTGTTTGATTTATGAAAAGGATATTTACTGCATCAAATTTGTGCTTATAGGTGACTCCCTCTGAGTTAGGTACATCGTAGAGGAAAAAATGAGCAATAAGATATGAGATATGTTCCCAATTAGTTTGACTAGATGAAATATTATATATTAAAGGTATTAATTTTGGGTATTTTATTGAATATGGTGTTTCTTACATATCATGTATGTTTTGGGGCTTCACAATTGAAGTAGTTATGGTATGTAGATCCACCTATTAGTTCTCTTTATTAGTAATTAAGGGAATTACCACCCTTCGATGCACCATGCAGATGATCAGGCTGTCCTAGACAGGAATAGAATCAGGTGTAACAATGTTATATTGGGTGTCTTCTTGATCATTCTATGATCATGGGACATTATATAACTTTACCTCAGAGGTAAATTTTTCTATCAAATTTTGGGTGCACTCAGGTAATGGGACAAGAGCATGTTTTCTAATAGTATAGTCACTATTGAATTTCTTGATGACCAACTTAGAGTTACCCTCAACATGATGCTAAGAGACATTAACCTCAAAGTCCAACTCAAGGTTGGTAATAAGGGATTAGTATTTAGATTCATTATTGGTGCATCCAACTTAAGGTATGAATGAGTCATATATGAAGGTCATTAAGGGGGTGATATATGCAACTCCAAGTATAAACCTTTTGATTCTTAGGTTGGTTATCATGTACCCAATTGGGATACAAAAGGCACTATAAAATTTGTTATTATAGCATGGAACTACATGTTTGATGGATAGAATGGAATAATCTAGGAACTTTATATATTGGGATATCTCTTTGTTGGTTTGGGATAATTAAAGTAAATTTTCCAATGCTTCCCCCTTAACAACCTTTAAAGGGATAAACATAATATTGAACTGATGAAAATCACTACTCATCAAACCATTTAGATAGTCAATTTGGGATAGTAGAGGATTTAATTCAGTAGGTTTATATAAGAGATCAAATAGTCATTAATATCTTGAAGAAAATGAAATAGATTCTAGGATATAGATACAAGTAAATGGAATTTATTATTCATGATAGAATAATTAACCTCATTATTTTTCATCATTTGACTGAGTTAGTGGAAACTATTCTGTTTTCCCTCTCCATTATTTTAGGCTATGAGGTTACTACAAGGATGTCACCTAAACGATAAAAGGATTACCTATTTTAGGATACATAAAAACTAGTGGAATTATAAAATACTAATTGATATTGTTGAATGTTATATTGTATTCATCATCCCACTAGTATGTGGAACCATTATTCATAATATTTGAGAAGGGAATAGATTTTCCCCGTAGGTTGGTGACCATATGTAAGATATAAATCCTTATATACATATCATATCTCATAGATTGTGTGAAGGGGGAATCTTAATAAAATAATTGGTCTCCCAAGTTTCAATCGCATTACCTCTATACCAGATAACAAAGATAAGGAACTTTATAAAGATGATATTGAACACATGCTTCAATGGTTTCATCTTTAGTTTATGGGTATGGTGTATACTAAAAAACTCTCAAAATCATTGTTGTGGTTCTAAATCTAGTGGGATTTTAACACCATCATCCACCTGGAACTCCATGACCTTACTTAGATGGGTATATAATATGTATTTCAAGGATAATTGGTATATTGATACATTATTATTCAAGATAAAGGGAATAAACTAATAGTTGTAGATTCATTAAGGTACCTAGAATATGGTGTCATCTCCATATTCATGGTCTAACCTAATTTATTATATCTATACCATCTATATATAATGGTAAGAGATTATAATCCAATAGTTTCATCAATAAAAAAATCCTATAACAATTTTGGGGAAATCATCATTTAGGCAGTGCCGGCTAAACTCCCATAAGTCAATATAGACTCCAATATATCAGTTTTCTTATGTTTTAAGACAATTTTTGCTATCCACATGGTGTAATAAACATCCCTAATAAAGTTTCCTTTAATTATCCTACCAATTTCAGCATCAACCATGGAACCATGGTAAGGGTTCATTATCCTAGGAAAATTCTTGTATATATCAAGTCTAATTAGAAGGCCATTATATTAGAAGGTGACTTGGGTATTGAGAACTAGAATATCCTTGTAGTTTGACAAAATTATGAAATTATTACACTTTTGAAAACAATGAACTTATCTTGTTCACTAGATAGATTGATGAAAATGGTCATTTTTTATCTTAGATATTCCTATGTATCAAGGTTTAACTATATCTACTCATTGATGGTGGTGAAAACTTATTCTTCAAATGAAGCAGGGATTTCATCTAGATACTCCTCATTAACGGTTTGAGATTTGGAGGGAGGGTATGAATTCTTAATCATATGCTATTTTTATTTAGAACAACCTTCCAGTATGAGGGTTAAATCTAATAAGATAGTTCCATATCCTTTCAGTTCAATGGAACCCATATTGATAAACATCATGGATATTATACCTTGTGATAATAACTAATACTATTTTATCACAATGTCATAACATTATGACTCTGTTGACCACCAGTTGATTAATCCATATCTTCAGTAAAAACATTGACATACCCATTAATGGAAATATGGTGAACTTTATAATGTCTATTGTGGGTGAACATTACTACATTAAGACTCACCTTTCTCTCGTATGAGTAGTAGGTGATATACACATACTCAATTATCTTAAGATCATTGTTGTGGTGCTCAAGGATTTGATTTTTTTTCTTCCAAACAATGGTTAGGCTATATGTAATTTCTCTTCAAATCATGAAAGGGATCCCCTAACATGGATACCAAGTCATTAGGTCCATTGATTCACTAAGATCCTTTTACTTGGGGCTATATTCCCACCTTTTTACACCTACCATAATGTTATTAGATTTTATATGATTGAAAGGGAAGAGAATCACTTAGGGGAACCAACCAGACCATAGACATATTATTTTAGAAACTATATATATAATAATGATATGCCTAGGTATAGATAGAGACATCTTAGAAAAGTGTAAAAAGTGATTCCAATCAAGAAATTGATGATTTTTGGAATTGAATACCAGTTATAAAAACTGATTATTTAGATAAAACATTTTTTATAGATTTATTTTATTATATTAATATCTATAAATATTTTAGGTTGGGTGAGGATAGATAATCTTTTATATATATCAACTTATATAGAATCTACATCTAGATGAGATTGATCCCAGAGATATTATCTAATAGGAACCAACATAGATATATTTTGTTAATATTATCTAACAGATTTAGGGGGTGTATGTGACTATGTATGATTTCTCCCTTATCTTCCTAAGAAAATGGTATGATTTTCAATCCATGTTCTCACCTTCATTTTTATAGTTGGATTCAATGTAAAGCACTCCATCCTTTATATCCATAGGGATCTTTAGGGCCTTTATGAGGGCCTCACACAATCCCATTGATAGTCATATTTTTTCCAGGATTGATAGTAAAGGTAAGATACCAAATAGGTGCTTCATCATGTCATACATTTATATATGTTGCATGATTTTACTCCCAAGTGGTCATTCATTAATAGGAAGTGTGAAGGAACAAGTTGTACGGGTTAGAGATTCTTGGGTGGATATATATGGTTGGGATATATAGTTTACCAACACAATAAGTTCCAAAACTACACAATAGGATTATTTTATTGAGTTATTTCCCATTAGATTATAAATTAATACTCGTCTTCTTGTCTTAGTAGCATAGATTATGTTTTTAAGGATAATTCCAGGATTATTGTCCTTCGATGTGGAAAAGTTTTTTTGGATCAAGAACATTGGAAACACGTGATAAGCGTATTTGGATGGAGTTATTCATCTTTAGGTTCTTTATAGTGTTCAATTAATATAATTTCATTGAACGAGGCATAACTCCATTCGTTATCCAAAAATTCATCCATTGTCTTACAATCCATGATTATTCCTCCCAATATGGGTGTCATGTTGACTATAAAAGTGATGGTTGGATTTGGAACCAATAAGGGATATTTTTTATCATTGAGATACTATAAATGAAACACTTGAGCCTTAATTGAATATAAATTTGAAATAATCACTATAAAAACTATCCATAGAGTGTGTTAGTCGACTAAACTATGTGAGAAATATATCATGGGCTCGAATGATCAATAATTAAACATTCTAATAATTGAACTTCTATGATTATTAACTTGAGACTCTAATTATACCCTAAAAGAGGCTAATATTCATTGTTTATAATATAATATTCATGTGATTTATTAATCATATACACCATTATTAGTGCATTTTACACTTTGAACATTATTTCACATTATGATTGTAATTCTTTCCTAAAATGCACTATTACATGGTACATTCTTGAACATCTCATAAAACAAAAATGGTATTGATTTTATTTTAATATTTTATTTTAATATTTTATTTTAATATCTCCCATGTTATAAGGAACAATTCATTATTTTTGAGCACTGGGAGATTCAATTTTAAAGACCACCAAAGTGGGCTTTGAACCAACCACATTCTGGGCAAAGTGTGCTGGAAAGAAGCCCAATAAACATACTATAGCAGCCATGATTCATTCCCAAAGAGTAACAAAATATAACTGGAGTCAGAAGAAATCATGGAGAACAATTCATTCAACAGTGGTCCAAGCTAATTAAAATTTTTTAATGGAGTTTCAGGTGGCCCAAGTTGAAGATGTGATTCTGGGCCAGATTCTGCGGCCCAAAAAAACAGCCCACCATTTAAATCATATCTCGCAAACCACAAAGTATTTTGGGATGAATTTGTACAGGATATTAGCCTACATCCGGAGATTCATTTACATATTCTATGTCCCACTCCAATTTGGATTTCTAGAAGGTGATTTCGGCACTTCTGTTTGGTGGATGAAAGATGGATCCCACTTCGTGGCAGAGTTGAAAGGTCTCCTCTACATTAAATGTCCTCCCACCTAGGTCCACCACAATTAATTAAAGAGAGTGGGATTGATGGTGGATTGACCCAAGACCTCCTAAATTTCTATTTAAGGTAGTATCAATGGAGTATTTAGAAATATTTGAGTTTTATTTTCATTGTAATGTTGTTATGCTAAATTTCCATTGTAACGTTCTTCTTTCGCATGTAAGTTGTTTGAATCACCTTAGTTTTCAATAAAAGTTATTCTTATTCTATTTTTATGTTCTTCTTATTTTCACATTGATATCATTTCCCCAAGGTGTGATCTTATTCACACCATCACTTGTGAATTTATTCACACAGCGGTGGAGTGATCATTTCATTATTTTATTTTTCTTCTTCAATCCCGCTTCTTTAAGTCGACTTCCCGCTTCCATTTATTGAATAGCATAAATGGAGGGATAACCCCTTATGGGATGATCCTAGGGAGTTTCATGGGGTGGATTGGATGTTATTTAATGTTCTTAAATTCTATTATCATTTCATTATTTTAATATTTCCATTTGATGATTTATTTTCTTCTTCATCTTCGCCAACTTTAACAATGACACATTTCAAGTTCTAGTACGATCCAATTCCTTGGAGTGATCATTAAATTGATCATCTAAGTGCATGGGTGATTAGACTTGGAATTTTGGATGGATTAAATTGGTGAATTATGTTGAGGAATTATATCATTTTGTGGATACGTCTTGAATTAGTTAAACGAACGTTATAAGAAAATAAATACATCCAATCTAACCCTGGTAACAACTTAGGATCAACTCATCTCCCTTAATTGTTTTAGATTAAGTAATTGTATGTTTTAATTTACATTATTTAAATAAATCAGTAGTTATTCAAATCAAATCAATCCAAATAGTTGGCCACTCCATAGTCAAATCCTTCCAAAATCAGTGTGTCTCTGGGTTTCTTCTTCAGTCCCTATGGATTCGACCCCTACCTCTACTACAACGACCGCATACCTATAGGGTAAATTTGGGAGAAACCAGACTCATTGATATTTCATAGAACCTTGATAATACATTTTTATTGAATAAATTATTATGAAATGAATTGGGGGATCATCCAACTCCACTATTCCAGGGTCTATCATGATTTGGATCTAGTATTTAAAGTTGAATAATTATCTCATTTGTGTCTAAGGTACATGATGTAGGGGAAGTAGTTGGGATATTTATTTATCTAAATATCTTATAAATTTATGATATTTAGCATCTTGATCATTTTTTCTCCAAGGAACATATGAATAGGGTAGGGAATTTGTTATCCCTGAAGAAGTAAACCTTAATCATCTGATCAATAAAGGGTTTTGAATCTTGTATCTATTAGGGGACCTATAAAAAACATTATTACAAGTAAATTCATTATAGGTATTTATTTGTGAGTAATTATTAATCTAGACCCGATGTTTGTATGAGGATTTCCCTATAAACAACTTCTCAACTATTCCAGACTTTCATGAAAGTGAAGAACTTGTAAAACATGTTCTTTTCAATTTCTACAACATGGAATCCTCAAGAAATTATTCCCCCTTAATGAAATATTTAAATCCACATGGGTAGTTATGGGAGATGATTGTTTCAAATAGATCATATCATAAATTTTCCAAACACATCCATAATTGTTTCTATTACATAATTCAGACATTGAGAGAGAAATTGAGGACTTTCCATTGATCCATGAAGTCAACAATAAATTTAATCATTAAGTGATTAATCTTTAAGAGGTTAGTGAAACTCCTTATATTAAAGATAAATATGAACTGGTAGAATAATTTTTGATGAATATCATCAAATCTAATAATATATCTTATTGATATGTTATTATATCAGATAAATTTGGGTCTTTCTAATGTCAAACTGAAGCATCATATATTTTCATCATAATGCTGCTTTGATGTGCTAACATCAGTCTACACTAAGAGGTGAATGGCATGAGGCACTTCTCATAGTCAGTCATGATATAAAATGATGCAATTTTTTGGTTGATAAAATTTTGAAATGGGGGGAAAAGTTCCACTCACTCTAGGTAAAACTAGCTTTCAGGCTATACTAAATCTCATTTCATCTTTATATCATTTAAATGAGTTGTAAGGGAATATATCATATCATCATGAGAGGCCTCCTCACACATCTATACCCAAATTGGTGAACTCACTCAAGAAGTGAATTGGACATTTTTTAATATTATAATTTAGCATTGATCCACTATATAGGGAGTTACAAGGAATGTAAAATTGTGTCTTACATTGGTAGGACCTCCATCCATAGCCCTCCAATAGCCCGAAGTCCTTCATTTTTTATTGATTTTTGATAATCCACCTTTCAAGGGGTGAGGCAGATCCCTTACAAGACCCGTAGGCATAAGTATTACATGGCCCATAGGCCTTAGATGAATCATTTACCATAGGCTTCAAACATTACATACAACCCAAACTAACTACTTGGAACTGCTCCTCCCCAGCATCTTAATAGTGAAATCAGCTCTCCACCTTTTAATGGATGTTTGGCTAGGCTTTCTCGTGCATGCACAAGCTTGTATTGATGGAAGGTGTCATACCCTATCATTCTTGAAATCTATTTAGCTTCTTGTATGGTGAAATATCCTTACTTATCCTTCTTCTGGAGCTTGTTCCTTGTAGGTTTTTTGGTTTTCATCTGCACATAAGGTAGCCTGAAGGCCTTGATATGGCCTCAAGGCCTTACAGACCTGAAATCCTAGGTTCCCTGAAGGCCTTAAAGGACTCAAGGACCAAATCAGTGGCCGAAAAGCCCAAATGGGGGAATATTCCTGGCTGATACAGTGGCAAATAGTACCTTATACAGTTCTCACTATATTTCTACTACAGTTCCCGCTACAGTACCTGCTACCGTACTATTATAGTACCTACTACAATACTGTTATAAAACCCCCAAGAAATATTCCTTCACCTGGATTTGATCTCGGGTTGCTTGGATGCACTTAAGAGGTCCTCACCAACTGGGCTGAGGCTCATGTGAAAAAATGTGGGTTGCTAACACCGACTCCCAACGGGGGGCCCCGACCAAGCCCACGTGCGCTCCACATTTCCCAGCTAAGAAATTGATTTCAATTTCCCGATGCATAATACGCACAGTGTCCGAGTCTGGTGGGACTCGAGCCTGCTCTAGTTTCCATAGAGATTGAGGGGTACAATCAGTGGGTACCACTCGACTAGCACCCTATGGGAACTCCTTCCATAACCTTAGTAACTGGGTAGAGGGTTTTTTGTTAATAATGTTTCATGGATAATGAGATGATTCCATCTTGACTATCCCCATAATCATGATATTTTACTCATATTAACTTATTTTTAACATACTTATAACCCTTAATCAGTATGAGAGATGTTTTGATTTAGGTATTCATATTATTTTTTGCATAAACTAGGATCATATTAGAAGATTTGAATATACCCTTGCCTTTATCAAGGTTCCAATGGCTGTTTAGGAGTGGTATCTCAAGATGACTCCCAAATCCCATTCACGGTCACTTATGATGGATGTGAACACCTTCGGGTGTTTTACCTAACATTTCTAATTCTCTAGGTGGAAATCCAATTTTTTTTCTTCATCGCTAGTATCATTCTCATGGTTTTGGGGGGTGACTATGATGAAATTCACCACAGTGATGGTTATTGTTAAAGAGTCAACAATTTCATTAAATGGACCCGTTTTGGGAACCTATTTTTTCTAACCAAGGTTAGTGAAATATAGAGTGGAATACCACTCCCATATTATAACATTTATATGGGGAGATACTTCTTTAGTGATCATGTAAAACACTATAATTATTTCAATACATACCCACATAAAGTTTTTATAATATCCACTATAGTTAGGATACTGATCCAATATATGTTCTATGAGTTAGAACATTTATCACTAATGATCAAGGCCATGAAGGTTTGCAGAGATTCATGGATACCCAAATTGACGAATGCAGAAGAATTTGAATGTAACACAAAATTTTTGTTAGAGATATGTCATGTGATTTTTTAAAAGAAACTACATGATTGATATTTTTTGTATTTCATGAACTAAAACATAATTAGATGATCATTACTCAGTCTAGGAACCCATATGTTCTCATATTTCTCTTTGTCTCACTCAGAGGGGTAATCCTTCTCTAGTGTGGGGAGTTGGTGGGATGTCATTAAAAAAATGAAGGCCTCCTTTTCTTTGGGTCACTGAGTGGGAGTACTGCTATATGATACACCCTAACTTAGGCTAAGAATACATCCTACTAAGCTTACTGAGGCTTCCAAACAATTTCCATATACGATTGGGGGTGTACATCCCAGTGTTAAAGGTGGGAGCTTTATTCCTATGGGTTTACCAGGTGTTGTTTCTTATTCGAATATTAAAGGCCAAATACTAATGTTTAAACACCATATTGTAATGTTAGTGGATAATGACATGAATAGTTATGAATAATACATCATGAAAACCCCCTATATGTAATATATAAAATCATGAACACATAGGTATTAGTGGACAGATTTTGGTAACCTTTATACCTTAGTCTCTAAAATAAATATCCATAATACCTGGGTTCTTTCTTCCGAGGGGTGTAGTTATGGAGTCATGAACACATACTTGGAATAAAAAATAGTTCATAATTATTAAATATTAAGGTCCATATTTTATTGATTCTGTATGATCCCGTGTTTTGTGTGACTTGAAAATTCAATGTGAATTTGACCTTTCAAATTAGTGGGTGAACCAAATTTCAATTTGATCCTCTAAGTGTTATTCCAAGATTTATAAAACTCAAATGTGTTTTTTATATGTAAATTAAGTCTTGAAAGGTTTATTAGTATTTTAGTTCAGTTTTTAAATCATTAGGATTCAAAAACCAAATTTCAGAAGACACAACACTAAGGACATGGTTAGAACAGATTTAGTGGTATCTGTGCATCATAAACCATGCACCCAATTTTTATGATACCATTATTTATTTTAAACGAGTGATGTTACTAGAAAAAAAATTGGAATATAGGGATTAAGGGATCCATGTGGTTGGAGAATAGTTTGTTTATCCACGCTCTATAACCATGCGAGGTGGAATGTCCTTGGGAAATGTACCTCTAAATGATTAGTGCATGATTTTATAAACTATAAGTCCAAAACATGCTTCTCATTAAAGGGGATGAAATCAATTATTTATCCAATCCCCCTTTACCACTAATTCATCTTTAAATCCCTCATTACAAACATTATCTCACTATGGGTGATCTCCCCTACTCCCTCAAATAGTTTTATTTGGATATCCTTCATTTAGGATATGATTCTAGAACCATTCATCACATTAGATTCCTCATAGTAAGATTATGAGTCCACTTACTTCTTTTCTCCATTTATTTTTCTAAAGTGGAATCTATTTATATGTGATATCATATGTCCTATTTTCAATTTTTTTCTATTATTTTGTTTTCACTGATTTTATCCTCAACAAAATGCTTTTATTAGATGAGAAAATATTATTAATAAGGAGGTAGGTGGTTCATAGGTTTTTCCTAATTTATGTGTGTGCTTATGTGAGTGTGATAATTAAGAATGAGAGGGGTTTTCATGTATTACTGTTTAATATTTAATTATTTTTATTGAACATAGGAGATGGTGAAGGGTAGTCTCATGTGTGGTAAGGTTCAATTGGGACATATATGGAATGGTAGTGTTGATACAAAGTTTTATGTTGGTTTGGTAAGATGTTTTCAATTATGAAATTTGTTTAAATTGATCTTATGTATATGTGCGTTTTGTGGGAATATATTAGGAATTTCCCTTGAGGACTTGGGTGATATTAGTCACCATAGTTGAGGAGATATGGTTTTTAATTTGGGGATATTGTTGATGAAAAATTCCATAGTTGGGTGATGTGGTTTCTAGGAGGTGAAAAAGGTTCTCAAGAGGTTTGGATTGTGTTATTAGTGATTTACTCTCATCAAGGATAGATGATTCTACCATTGGTATCATGGGAACAAAATATTCGGACCGAATGAGGTGGTTTTTACCACTCGATGTTGGTTGAGACCTCTATAGGATTAGGTACATTGGGTATGGTGATGACCATCAAAACGGAGGATGTGGTCACTATATAAATCCATGAGTGATGATGTGTAAAAGAATCAGATGGGGATGAGGTTAAATAATATAATGTGGATGATAAGAAAAAACTATTGAAGGATTGATATTTCTATGACTTGGTACGTTGAGATATTGTGAAAACTGGGATTTAATAAATTAATGTCCAATGGAATTTTGATATATTTATATGTATTCCAAATTGGTCTTTGATTTACTTGACATGTTGTATACGTAGTAATGGTTGGCATGTGATTGTTTTTCTTTAGAAATGGATGGGTGAATGAAGGTTATTTTGGTATGACTAACCATGGATGAAAAGTTTAAATCTAGTATTTTATATGTGTGTAGATGCTACAGTGTTCCTATTGATAACTATAAAAGAAGTTTATTTAATGTTTGAGTAGTTTTTATTTATTATTGTTTTTCATATGTAGGTATATGTGCGGATGTATGAAAGACAGAATTTGGTTGTGTCATATTGTGTTCATACTCATGCCCTACGCAATCCCTTTAGGACACATCTATACATTATTACTTTGAGTGAAGGATTGTGGTCTAGACCTTAGTCAGATGATATGTTCCATGGTGCATATAATGGATGTAATAGTTATTGGTAGATAAACTAAGCTCTTCATTTTCTCATAGATGGAGTTTTTTTGTGGGGGTTTTATACGTACTTATATGATCGACCCATGGGAGATCATGCATGCTTATGTATGACTATCATGTAATATAATAATTATCTATTATTTATAGTTTTTTTTTTACTTTTTACATGTTTTTGTTGATGTTTTATATTACCTCCACCCATTTGGTTTATTAGTTATATAGCTCAATTATTATTACCATTATCATTATTATCACAATAGGGTATAGTCTCCCCACAATCACCCAGTAAAACCTCATAGATAATTGACATCCTTTAGAAAATGGGGATGTCTTCCTAAGGCTTGATGGAATACCGACCCAATGAACCAATTGAGTTTCTCTTTAGGTTATGGTGTTTCATGTGTTATTAGATCCTCGTTCTAGTAAAAAAATCCAACAATGTAGGTCTATATTTGAAGTTGTTTTAAAAGGTGGGTTATTGAAATAGCCTATTACATGGGAATATTCTATACTAGAGCCTATGGAGGTGTTAGAACTTTGGATAGAGGTTGTTTGGTGATTATAACATGTACTTTCATGAACTAAAGTACAAGTTAAAATGAAATAATGGATTTTTGTTGAGATTGTTTTGGTTCTTGTTGATCTATTTGATTCAGTTGATATTTTATTTGATATTACTAGTTTTTTTGGACTCTTGATCAGATAAGTAAGAGGATATCATTCATTCATCTTGATAGGAACTTAGTTTCACATGAAATATGTATATTCTTGTGATTTATTCTTGGATATTGGAAAATGGGAAATGGATTTGGGATTTTTAAAGTGTTAATAATGAGATAAATAATTTTTTCCTACATAGAATCTTAGTGTAATTCTACTCAGCCTGCCTTAGTATGTGGTTCCTAGTTTTATTAGTATGTGATTTTATGTGTTCATGGTGTAAGTATAGACTTATTCTAATATGAGTAGTAAGGAATAAAGAAAAGGGGTGAGCAATTTAAAGTGTCAAAAAATAGGATAAATACTGTCAATATGCATAGCCTGTTGGTAAAATTATACTCATACATCCCTAGTTGTAACTCTATTTTTACATGTAGTATATGGTTGTTGACTTTGATATGGGTAGGAAGGGGGCCACAAGGTTGGATTATATTTGTTATGGGTGTTTTAGGGAAGTGTAACAGTGGTTATATGCACTGTATATTATGACATTCCCTATTTATGATATCTGAACTCTTATAATTCATATTGATCTTGGATTTTGGATTTCAGTATGATGCGACCAAGATAGGATATGATGGATCGTCAAGGAGTAGGATATGTGGTGTCACCAGGGCATACATGTGATGAGTACCTAGATGGATGTAGTGACCATTATCTATATGTGGAGGGCACATGCTTTGAAGGATAGTCACAATAGATAGTGGGGTTTGAGTTGGGGTTAGATGGGAAACTCATGGTTAACTTGGTGTGGGTCATTCAGAGCATTGAACAACGCGTTTATGGGGGCGAGTCATCTATAGAATATTTGATGTGGGAGTTTCAATCACAACACCTACTTTTTTTGTGAGGGTAGACCATAGGAATAAGTGTTTTTGATTAATTCTATAGAGAATATTTTTATCATAATGAGACACCCCTAGGGTCTAGGGTGAATTTAGACACCTATATTCTTAATGAACTGAAAAAGTACTGGTGGGATGAATTGGTTCAGGTAGGTAGGCATGAGAGGCTATCAGGAATTTTAGGCTATGTTCTTCAAGCATTTATCCCCAGATAAATTGAGGTAAAATCAAGATGTGAGTTTATAAACATGAAATAGGGAGACAAATCTGCCATGGATTATACATGGAGGTTCATAGACATATCGTGTTTTGAAACCTATATGGAAACATATGATATTTTCAGGGTGTGATAGTCCGAGGATGGTCTGTAGCATGCCACTTAGAGATAGGTGAATATATTCTGGTTTCCTATATTATTAGAGTTAGTAAATTAGGGGTTGATATTTTAGGATAAATTGATGTACTAGACCTTATTGAGGAGGATGATAACACCAGGTGATCTAGGCAATGTAGCTTTGGGTAGCTGAAAGAGAGGTCATGGGGATACTTGGTAGAGAATCCGTGTTAGAGACTTTTGGAGGCCACTATGAATTGGATAATCAATTGTATTATTCTAGTGGAGGTATATGGGACATGTTATGACTCAGTGTTAGTAGCCTCTAAACTATTATTAAGCATGTAGTTATATATTTATTTTAGAGAGGTTTTTCTGGAAGATGTCTTGGATATATAAGATTTAGGTACTAAGTCAGAATCATGGATTTGAGGTTGGACCGTAAGTGGTACTAAGAGTGGGTATCTAGTATATGACTTCATGCCTATGTTGTAGTAAGGAGAGAGAGACCTAGTAGTGAAGGTAGTGGTCGGAACCGGGTATATCTACCTAAGGAGTAAGTACATTAGCATTTAGGATTCATTCCATCTTTATGGGGTTGAGTTGAAAAGTATAGAGTAGGATGGGGAGTTAAAAATTATTATAGGTATGCCATGAGCATGGTTGTTTTTACATAATCATGATAGAAATTGGTTCATGATGTGCACATATGGAAGATTAATTAACCATGTTCTAGTTAATAGGTTTTCATCATTAATAATGCATGATTTTTATAAGACACGTTGGCATCATATAATTTTTTTGGGAATTATATATATCTATTACATGGTTAATTTTTAGAAGAAGGCATGATGTATGAATTTTAGGAATCATATGTGATGTAGAGCCTAGTGGGTTTCATATGGGATGATGGTCTGAAATGAGAATTTTATGAGATGAAGGATTGATGGTATGTGATGGTTGGGACTTGTTCTTCTTTGGGATGGTAAGTGTGGAACCATTGGAATTTTGGAAAAGTGTAGAGAATTGACTAGGAAGGTGATTCCTAAGGTGTGGATTTCCATTGAAGTAAGGTTCTATAAGTGAGTGGTCGAGGTATTCTGGGATGATGGAAATTAGATGGGTATGTTCGGTTTCATATCCTCATAAATAAGAGTGACAAGCATGATGATCAGGATGAGAGAAAGATCTCATGTCAGTGTGGGGAAAAATAGTTTGGGATGAGCTATGTTAAGGTGGTGATCTTTTAAGTTCTCATGTTTTGAGAAAATTGAATATACCAAGGTAATTTGATCATTTAGTTTGGTGAGTGGACCAAATTTCAATTAGATCCTCAAAGTGTAATTACCAGAGTTATAACACTTTAAAATTCTATTTTTGGAGTGTTTTATGGCCTAGAATGTGTCTTGGGAGTTTTTTTGAGTTTATGAAGTGTAGAGATATGAAAAACCAATTACATAAGACTAAACATAGTTTGTATAGTTGGTTTAGGGATAGCACTAACTGTGTGACCCATTTTCACTAGAACATGGTTATTTTTAAATGTGTGATTTTCCTAATAAACCACGTGTTTTTGTGTAGAGTGGCAGAGGGATCCAAATAGTTGGCGCACATAATTTTTTTAACATTGTGCTACAAAAATTATAGGGGGAGTGTCCTTAGGAATATATATCCACACACACAACTTGAAAAACTACATGGTCAAACTATAGAACCCATTAAATGGTATTAAATTTCAATTGTTCCACGAAAGGAAAAATTGTTTAATACCTTGATCTAGGAGTGTATCTTATTTTGCAGGCTTCGATTTGGCTGGTTGTAAATCTCAAACAGACATTTAGATCAAAAGTTATGGTTGTTTTATGTTGGACTTATAATAATGTAGAGCTAAGGAAATTCTAGGGAAATGAATGGAATTTTGGGAAAAATTTTAAATGTGTGTTCAACTCCTTAATAGTTGTGCAACTAATTTTCACAATAAAGGAGACATCAAATATAGAATATCAGATCATATGTTAGTTTTCACCAAAGAAAAAGATATTTTTTCCCAAATCTATAAAGTTTCATGACAAATTCCATGTTGTGAGACACAAATAACATCCAATAAATAATGAATAAACACATAATTTTGAATAGTTACTCTGGGATTAACATTTTTGAGTTCTTTCTCCTAAAAATGATGGGTGCATGCTTTAGGAAACCCCTATATCTCAAACAAGTGTTAAATTACCATGATGAAGTCCATCAAATCATGAAATTCTTTTTAGAAGTTTTTAGACAAGATATCAATTGGGAACACAATTTGACACAGTTTAAAAACATTAATGCAACACTATTTTCATGTAACTATAATGTTTCCTAATATTGTGTTATCAAAAAATCATTATTGTAGGCCATGCCTCATAAAAACTTCTTTTTTATACAACTACAAAGTTGTGTGACCCAGTGAAATGTTTTGCAGCCCGGTGAACATTTGCATGATCCAAAACATAGTTGGGAGACCAATTTCCTAGTTGTTGAACTTTTCAAAAATATGCTCACCAGTCCATACCATGGGGGCTATTCCCAAGTAAATCCTCTCAGGATCAGTGTCAGGATACAGTATTGGGCCTCCAACCCAGTCCCTTCACTACCATCACTGAACCCCATGAAAAAAGGAGAGTCATGATGAAAAATTTTCACACCAAGTCGAGGGGATTTTTGTTTACAACTTATACATAGAAAAAATAGACCACATATAATACCATGAGTCGAGATACTCCTACATACTCCCTAAAATACATTAAGTGGGCATGATCCTCTTAGGTCATTTCTCATGTCAGGAGTTGAGATTCCCCTCTTCGATTCCCTAAATAATGAGAGTTAGAAAACTCCATAAGAAACTCCTGAAACCCAATCACTTGAATCCTATCTAGGTTGATCCAAAAACTTCCATTCATGTATAAGTCCAACACTTGTCGTTTCTAGGAATCCTTCACCCAATATTCATCACTACATGATGTTAAAATCTATTATACCCTATCTAGAAAGTGTATAACCCCTCATGTGTTATGAAAAAGATGCCTTATATATCTAGTGTAATATGACTCATGATATGATCATGATAGAACATCCATTGTTCTCACTACAAGTTGTTAAAAAATAACATATCCTATCATTCATAAAAAACATGCCACTTAGGATAAGTACAAGATGCCTCATGTGTCAAGTATAACATTCTTCTTGTAATGATTGTGATATGACCACCAAACGACCATAATGGTCCTTCATATTAGGTATAATCCCAAAAAATATCCCTCAATCTATTATTAATATGAGAATCCCCCATGTATTGACCAGTGGAAGATGAATGAGAAAGCCTAGAGTGAAATCCCACATATTTCCCTATTGCTCCCAAGATTCCCCCATAGGCCACTTCATCAAAATTAATACCCAATAATATTCCATGACCCACCAGTTGGTCAAGATAACCTCTTAACCCAACATGTGGATGAACACATAAGAAACTCAATTCATAATCCCCAAACACCACTTCCTTTTTTATGATATTAAACTGTTACCTTACCTAATATAATAGACATTGGATTCCCTATATGATAAGTAGAGGATTTTTTATGTAACAATCATGAGATTCCTCATGTGATATGAATGATATGATAGACCATCACCTAAGAAACTAACACGCGTAATCCACAAATTCATCAATGCTTATCTTAAAAGTACTTGAGAAGATCCAACACATAATCCCCAATCAGACCATCATTTCCCCATAGCAGCACTAGGGTATATCCCACATGTAATCCCCAACCCAATCATTTCATCTCCTAGTATCACCAAATAATATCCCATGTGTAGGCCACGATAACACCATATATTCTCCTAGAAGCATACATACAACTTCCACACATGTGACTTAATCATATCAATGTTTATCGCATACAACACCTGACATCTCCTACACATAATCCCCAATAATACCATCGCTTCCCTATAGAAGCACCTGAGAAGCTCCCACTTGTAATCTTGAACCACAACATCATTGTTCCAAGTAGCTCCTAGGAATCTCCCATATGTATGTCCTAAACACGTCATTATTACTCCTAGAAACGCCCAGGTAGCTTCCATGTATAATCCCCCACCATACCAACACTTCCCTATACAACACTTAGGTCATTTTCAAGTATAATACCAATTCATACCTTCACTTCCCTAATTTAAGCTTTCACAATTAAGCCCCACACTAACCCCCCATTGACGCTACTTCCCTAACAAGATCATCCTTACCGTAAGATGAAAATTTTCATGGGATGGTCCTTTCAGATGAAATTAAACTGTGTAGTCAAAATACATTGTTTTTTATCCCTATTTCCTAATAGGGTATGTTGGACACCTCCATGAGGTTCAATCTCGATTGTGAAATCTTCCCCCCCTGGGGACACACTTAACCAAATTCGGAGTGTGAAATCTACCCCACTAGGGACACACTTTACCAAATCATAAGTGTTAAATCTTACCCCCTTAGGGATAATCATAACCAAAGTCCAAGTGTGAAATATTCTCCTCAAGGAAAAAACATAACCAAATCCCATGTGTTAAATCTTCCCCCATGGGAACACACATAACCAAATACCAAGTATGAAATCTCCCCTGGAACACACTTAAAAAAATCCCAAGTTTGAAATGCCCCACCTTGGGACACACCTAACCAAATCCTAAGTGTGAAATCTTCCACATTGGGACTCACTTAACAAAATACCTTTTGTGAAAAGTCCCCCATTGAGGAAAACATAACTAAATCCTATGTGTGAAGCCTCCCCGTCAGGGGGGACACACTTAATAAAATACCAAGTGTGAAATCATCTGTCCTAGGGAAACACATAACAAAATACCAAGTGTAAAATCTCCCCCATGGGTAGAAAATTAACCAAATCCAATGTGTGAAATGATCCCCTCTGGGGACACACTTAACCAACTTCCAAATGTGAATTCTTCCCCCCCTGTGGTCATAATTAACTAAATCCCAACTATGAAATATTCCTCTATGGATATAACCTTAAACAAATACCATGTGTAAACTATTCCCCAGAATAGACAGAATTAACCCCTCAAATTTCCCCTAAAGACATTAAAAATGCGCCCCATTTTTTCCCATAAGACGTTAAACCTGAGACCAATCTATCCCCATAAGATGTTAATGTTTAGACCCAACTATCACCACCAAACGTTAAATATGTGACCCAAGTATCCTTAAAAGACATTAAAAAATATGATTTGATACAAAAAAATTAACCACATAAAATAAAAATGGGATTCATAAGGTAAAAATTCTCAAAATAATTTTATCTCTTGTATCAAATACATCGTTACCAGTATGGGTTTTTTAGGTTTTTTGATTAAGATTCCTCAAATGAGATGCCTAAAAATTAAAAATGAGAATACACTACATGTTCCTATCACTCCCAAAATCAATATATGACCAGAAATGCCCAATTTTACCACCTAATTTGTCCGAAATGTTCTTCCCCATTGAGATAGAAGCATCATAATTAATTAAAATCCACATCGAGATCTCATTGAGAATGAGTTTCATGAAAATAGATCAAATATATTAGGGAGACCCATAATAGGAGGCCTTTTCAAAACAGGGGTACATAGAAAGAGGAACCAACATCCCTTCATCAAATTTCGATAATGAATCTAACATCACCAACCACATTAGTGGAGGCTATCGACCATCAAAAATAGAGAATGTGGGAAAAGAAATATGAGTCCATAAGACGATGAATTTCCATAATATAGAAATAATTAGAAATAATTTATTATTACCACTTAATCATTTAACCCATAATCCACCCCTTCTTTCCCACATATCTCACAACATCCCGCTGTGGGTGATCTTTCCTCATCCCTCACCAATTTTTCTTTTAATCTCATTTATTTAGGCTCAAATTAAAGTGTTTTTCATCTCATTGGATCCTTATAATTAACAATATGATTCATATTACTTCTTTTCTTGGTTTATTTTTCCCTAGTGGATGTTATTTCCATGTGAGATCATATTCTATATTTTGAAGGTGTGTGTCTATTCTTCTATTTTATATCATTTTGGCACAAACCAAAGGTTATTAATAGAGAAGTGAATATTATTACGAATGAAGTAGACAGTTCATAGATTTGTCCTAATTTATATATATACATATACATATATATATGTATATGTTTCTGTGACACATAAAAAATAGTCATGAGTGAGGTGGTATAGGTGAGACCATTTCTATTGCACTTTTTTATATTTTTACTAGGAGGTGTATAAGTGTAGTTTTATGTGTGGTATGGTGTAGTTGAGATAGTTATGAAAAGTCAGTGGTGAAATAGAGTTTAATGTTGGCTCTAAAATATGTTTCCTACAATGAAATGTATTGAAATTAGACCTATATCTATGTAGAATATGACATAATGTGTTGGGAATGGTCCATGAGGTCTACGGTGATGTTGGTCATTGGAGTTGATGTGATTTGGTTCATTATATTTTGGTGATAGGTGATGAAAAATGTTTTATTTTTGAGATATGGTTCACAAGTAGCAATGGAGGTTTTCCAGAGGTGTGTCTTATGTTGGATGTAATGACACTGACTATAGTACCTTGGAGCTAGTGTCGTTCTTTATTAATTTAGTATAGTTACATGATTAAAATACAAAAGGACTAAATAATTTAGTAGTTTTGGAATATTGGATTACATACATGATACCCATATTACATTGGTAAAATAAAATAGAGCATAATAAAAGTAAAATCTCACCATCCTTGAAACACATTCAAATGAATCCTCTTCATAACCCAGGGAAAGAAAACAAAATAAGTGTGAGCTCAATATCTTATTAAAGGTAAGTAAAAAATAATAAATAATGAATAAATGAGCACAGTAATCATGGAAAGATAAATAACTAAGATCATATTCCAAATAAATATTCAGATAAGGCATAGTCAATAAGGTAGGTTAAATAACTAAAACCCATTCCATTTAATTAATAAATGTGAATGAAATTCATTTATATATAATGTCAAAGAAAAAATATGTTGGATAATAATAATAATAACTAAATTCTAAAAAATGAAATGATAATTATTGGATTCCATGTTTTCCAGGTACATGGTACCTTTACCGTCAAGGCCTTCCACAAGACAGTTTAACATACCAAGTTGAAACCCATATGATTTGGCCAATTGATTCATCTCATGAGACTACCAATGCATCATGAGGGTTACATTAAATAGTAACCAACCTATTTCACACTATTCAAAATCAGTCATTATATATTTAATAATCTATTTAAATCACAAACATTATTCCTTATAAAAAATCCATATTGATTAAAGGATGTAGATTTATCAATATTACCTCAATTAATAAAATAAAATTCAAAGAATAAACTTTATGTATAAATGGAATATGGTTGAGGAAATAATCATTTCCAATGAAAAATAATATAGATATTTAAGAGGAATTTAATGTCCAATGATTTGGGTTACAATAACATGATTGTTTTAAGTGAAATCTAGAAATCACAAAATAAAGTGAGATTTCACCATAATTATTACCATTTGGTAATTTTCATGTAAAATCCCATTGTATTAAATAATTAAAAGTGAAACATAAAATTCCATTAATAATATTTTATTTATGATATTACATGTAATAGGGGTAGTATATACACAAAATAAAATTGAATTGGTACATAATAACTATATAGACTCAATGGAATGTAAATTAAGAGAAAATCGCTTAGCTTATACTCCATTTTGGTTGAATTCCATTTAAAATCATATATAATAATGTTATTAACTTATAAAAAATTTATATTAATATTTATAATCTTTTGTATGATTCTTTTATAACTTGTTATCACCCATTTGTTAATAATATTTTGTTATTTTCATTGTTTCAGGTGTTAATTGTCTTGTTTTTCGAGTATGTTTTGGCTTGTTATTATTATTCCCCTTGATTAGATCATGATTTCATAATATCCAAAATTTAAAACATGATTTAAAAATAAAATATTTTCAGTATATACTTGTAACATCCCAGGTAAATAAAGAATAATACATTTTCATACTTATTAATATTTATGAATTAAATATTAATTTTACTTTAAAAGGGGTTGCTATGTTCGATAGCGTACCCGATACGCAACAAAGAGTTTCTTTGAAATCCTACGTTGCACAGTAGTAATATAATAATATTATATTAAATGGTAGTTAACACGTAGTCGTTGTATTGGTGGGAATGAATATAAATAACTAGAATATGATTATATATGTTTTTTTAAATGTATTTACATTTATCCAATAAAAGATAAAGGCTTAAAATAAGAAAAAGAATTCAATTTTAGGCATAAATACTATAAAATATTCACTAAAAGGTCAAACTATCACCTTTTGATGGAGAACCCTCTTTAAATATAGTTTTGGTCACTCTTATACATTTTATTGGACCAAATAAAACTCTTCTTTAGAATCAGGACATCAAAATTTACTTTGTGTAAATTTTTGGTATTTTCCGATAGAGTTCAATTTTTAATGGATAGTGAAAAATGTTGTATTTTAACTCAAAACCTCTTTTTAATCTAATTTATTTATATGATTAGAATATATTTTGAATTGGTTTTATAGTTTAATTAGAATAAATTTTTACCATATAATCCAATTGTGGTCGTTGGAATTAATTTCAATTTGAAATTGGACTTAAACTAGTGTCATTCTTTTGATACATTTTGTTTCATAAAAACACGCTATTTGTTCTGACAGCGAGAATTAATTATTAAATTAATTAATGTAACCTATATGTTTTAAATTTTGTAAAATACACATCATTTTTAATTTTGTAATATCAAATATAGCATAAGTTGAAGTTTTGGTATTTTTCTGAAAGACATCAATTTTTATGAATAGTGAAACCACTAAGTGGTACTTAGAAAACTGATTTTTTGTTTAAATGAAATTTTACCACCTCTGTGTTTTGAATTTCAAAAATATAACATATAAGGTTTTCATTAGGAAGTAAAATGTGGTTCAATGGGATTAAAATAATGTTTTTGGTGAATAGTAACTTTTAAGTTTTTAATCATGATTAGAGGTAATTAGTGTAGTTTAAGGTAAAAATAATGTTTTAATAATATGAAATGACATTGACACATGTCCTACCCTTATTGTATGTTTCATGGCCGACCAGGACAATCCGGAGGTCAACTTGGGGACCCCATGGAGCCACTTTGGTAGGAAAATGACATTAATAACTTTTTATTTAAAGATAAAATTAGAATGTCACAAACATGAGTTGTTTTACTAAAACAATTTTTAAATGGGGTTATACAAGTCATATTTTTGACTATAAATATTCATTATAAATATAAAACAATTTAATACATCATGATATTTTTTTTAATTTTTAGACATTAAATAAAATAAATTATTTATGACATCATGATGATGCAGCGATTACCTCATTATTTAACGATTTAAATAAAATGAAAAGATAATGTAAAATATAAGAACTAAACATGTCAAAAACCTATTGGATGGGTGGATTTCGAACTCTTATCACCTTATCCTCGAAATACATCAATGTGGTACCTTTAAAATCTTGAACTCATTTGAAAATAAAGTAACGTTTTATAACTTTCCAAGAGTGCCCCTCCTCTCCTCTGATAAAAGGCCCCCACCTCTACCACCTTACCCACACCTCTCAAACCTTTGGCTCGGCCAAAACCTGCCCATTTTGTCTCTCCACATACCTCTATTACTCCTAGAATCCTCACTTTGGGCATAAGTCTTCCCAAGGAATCCTTTGAGCTCAAATCAAAAAGAGTTACCCGTTTTAAAGGTAGTGTCTTCTCTTATGTTCTTATGTTTTATTTTTCTTCTCCAACCCCCTAAACTCTTTTTATTCATTTATTTTTTAACAACACCAGTATTTTCAATATACTATGATGTTTTTATGAGAAGGATTCTAGCTACACCTACACACACCTTCGTCTAATGGTTAATGAACATCATGTTTCTCTAGTTGGCGATTTTCTTCCTCACGAAACGATGATTGTTCAATATTCTTTTAACACCTTTCATGGTGGACATTATGATGTCACTCTATTTATATATGATATATATTATGTTTATGTTTTCCTCATTCTTCTGTATTTTTCATTTATGGCATACCTTTTTGGTTTCTATTATTGGTAAACGTGATAATTTCACTTTCGGAAGTGCAGACTACCGCCCCCTCAAAGTGATTTGATTCGTTAATGCCATATGTGGGACGTATAAAGGATGGAATTAATGATATTAAATATGATATTATACTGGAATTATAATATAACTTTATATCATTATGATTTCACTCCATTAAATATGAAATAGAAATGAAAGTAACATTCATGCGTACGTACGGCTTACCATCTCCATGAACGGTGCATTTCATTTCTTACCACTAAATGTTATATACTATTGTAAATACATGTATATACTGGATATATATGATACATATGATATCCAAATCATTAATATCATTCTGGATATAATGAACCTTTGACCACATGAACAACATGTAATTGTAAGAAGTCCACTTTCAACTTAAGAACCAAATATCGACAAAACAAACATTTTTAACTTAAATTATTACATAATGTTTGTAACAAGGAAATAATTTACATAAATGGAATAATAATCTTGAAAAAGGTTCTTAAGAAAGTAGAAATTAACTTTAGTTTATTATTCAGTAGAATAAAGAGCAATCGAGTCACATCGGACACGAGGTAAGGGACTTCGTCTCAATCTCCTTTCATTGAGGTATATTTTGTTCTAATACAAGTTTTTTTTGTATGGTGTATAATCCCCTTTGACATTTAATTTTATAAAAAATGAATATTTTTCTATGAAGCGTTTTACAAAAAGACAAAAAGGAATGTTTTTTTAACGTACGCGGTGAAAACAACCTTTTCCGCTGCCGCGAGTATTATTTGGTCTTTGGCTTCCTCAACAAGCCATGTTGTTTTTAAAATGAAATAAACACCATATAATATTTTATGTATTTTTGTATTAAAAATGGTTTTTATAATTGATTTTTTATGTCAATATATTTAAGTGATATATTTTGATCAAATTTTTGAAATATTTTCTTTCCATTATATTTGTTTTATGTCTTATGATTTTATAATGATATTTGGACATTTGACGGGTGGTTACGTGATAAACCATATGACAGGTGGTGTTGTGAATACAAGGATGGGTGGTTACGTTATAACCTCCAATGCATTGGGTATGGAAGTCGGCCATATGGCTATTCCATTAAGTGATATGTGTGGAAGTCAACCGTATGGTTATTCCATTTAAGTATGTTTATGTCCCAAGTTACCTTTATATGTTATGTGTTCTTTATATGGGTTTTATGGTAATATTTTGGTTACAAAAGGGTAAGGAATTATATTTTATTCAGTGAAGAGTTTTTACTACTTCGTAAAGGTGAAAGGTATTACTTTGATGACGTATACATGGTTTTCTTGTTGTTTTGATAAACTAATAGTTTTCATTCTTTGTGTATCCCTTACTGAGCTTTTTATGCTCACCCCAAGATTTTTTTTGAATTTTTTTTCAAATTAATTAATGTGGAATAGGGTCAAGGATGGGATCAAGGGAAATTCATTCTATCTAAAACATGGAACTAGACATGTTTCCTTTTAAGAGTTTTAATTATATGGAAACTTAGTAGAAGTGTCTACTTTGTAATCTTTTGAGATGTAATGGTTACGTTCTAATTCTATAAAACTCTAAACCATGAAAAGATACTCAATGTGAATTATTCATTTAATTAAATATTAAGTAATGTTTAAGGCCGGGTCCTTATATTTGGTATCAAAGGTCGGTTTAGACAAATTTAGGATTTATAAAATTGTTAAATTATAAATTAATTTATGGTATGATTGAAATGATATATAATTTGAAGATTACCATGTTGCTTATCCTAATATATTTCTGTGTTAAGAATGGTTTTTCATAGAGGAAACAAAACAAATTTTCTGGAAAGGCATACAGAGGGAAATGACCTTTCAAATCAGTATCCTGAGATGGTCAGAATCAGAACTAAAAAGTTTGTTGCAATGATGGCTCAGTTGACTCAGGTGAAAAATGTTGGTTGTTTTTATTGATGATATTTTTGTGTTTTATAAAATTAAAGAGGATCATGAAAGTCATTTAAGGGTTATCTTGCAAACCTTAAAATAAAATAAACTGTATGGAAAATTAAGCAAGTGTGAGTTTTGGTTACAACAAATTTCTTTCCTTGGTCACATTGTTTCAAAAAATGGCATAACTGTTGATCCTGCTAAAAAGAAGTTGTTGAAGAATGGACAAGACCCAAAAATGTAACCGAGATCCATAGTTTTCTTGGTTTGGAAAGATACTACCGAAGGTTTTTTGAAATCATTTCACCGTTATCTAGTCCAATGAAAAAGATAACTAAGAAGGGTGTTAAGTTTATCTGGACAATAGAATGTGATGATTGTTTTTAGGAGTTGAAAAGAAGATAGGTGAATGCTCCATTTTTGGCACTTCCTTCCAGTAATGGTGAGTTTGTTATATACAGTGAAGCTTCGTTGAAGGGACTTGGCTGTGTCCTTATGCAGAATGATCAGCTAATTGCATATGCTTCACGTCAGTTGAGAACTCATGAGGTAAATTACCCTACACATGACTTGGAATTAGCTGCTATTTTTTTATGCTCTAAAAATTTGGAGGCATGATTTGTATGGAGTAAAGTGTAAAATATTTACTAATCACAAAATTTTAAAGTATATATTCACTCAGAAATAATTGAACATGAGACAGAGGATATGGATAGAATTAATCAAGGATTATGATTGTACAATTCATTACAATCTGGGAAAAGAAAATAAAGTGGATGATGCTTTGAGTCGAAAAAGTAATGCTTTATTAACCATGCTATGTTTAGAACAAGATCCTTTGGTTTTTGATTTGATGAAATTTGGCATAGAAGTTTTTGGTGCAGGAAGTTCTTCTGTTTTGTTTTAGGTATCAGTGAGATCATCCCTATCAGACAGAATTAAGCAAGCACAGAAGAAAGATAGTGGGTTGCAGAAAAAGGTAGAGCTGGTTCAGAAGGGTAAGTTTCCTGAATTTAACATTGATAATGATTGTTTTTTGAGGTTTGGGAAGATATTATGTGTTCCTAGTGATTCAATGTTGAAGAATGAGTTGTTATGTGAGGCTCATAGTTCCCCATTTTCACTTCATCCTGGCAGTACTAAGATGTACAGTGATCTACGGAAGTATTACTGGTGGGATGGAATGAAACGAGATATTGCTGGTTTAACTGTAAAGTGTTTGACTTGTCAGTAGGTTAAAGCATAGTGGCAGTTACTGAAAGGGATGCTTCATCCTTTACCAGTGCCATAGTGGAAATGGGAAAATGTATCCATGGACTTTGTTGTGGGATTACCGAGGACATCTCGAGGTAATAATGCAATCTGGGTTATTGTTGATCGATTGACTAAATCTTCTCATTTACTTCCTATTCGAGATACTTTGTCTCTAGATCAAATTTCTTGGTTGTATCTTAAAGAGATAGTCAGGTTTCATGGAGTTACCCTCTCCATTGTATCTGATCATGATCCCAATTTTACTTCTAACTTTTGGAAAGGCCTTCAAAAGTCATTGGGTAATGAATTAAATTTTAGTACATCTTTTCATCCGTAATCAGATGGGTAGTCAGAACGAACAATTCAAACCTTAGAGGATATGATATGTGCTTGCTCTATGGATTATCAGGGAAGTTGGGACCAACATATTTCTTTGGTTGAATTTTCATATAATAACAGTTTTCATTCCAGTATATAGATGGCTCCGTTTGAGGCATTATATGAGAAGCGGTGTCAAACTCCATCTTTTTGGGATGAAGTGGGTGAAATAAAGATGATGGGACTAGAATTGGTATAAGATATGGCACAAAAAGTTCAGTTGATTCAGAAACACATGAAAACAGCTCAGAGCAGAGAGAAAAGTTATGAAGATAACTGAAGGAAGGATCTATCTTTCGAGTTAGGTGATCATTTTTTTCTCTAAGTTTCACCATGTAAAATTGTGATGTGATTTGGTAAGAAAGGAAAGTTGAGTCCAAGGTTCATTGGACCATATAAAATTTTAGAGAAATTTGGATCAGTTGCTTACCGAGTGGCTTTACCTATGAGTTTATCTCAGGTACACAATGTTTTTCATGTTTCGATGTTGAGAAAGTATATTCCAGATCCATCTCATGTTTTGAGCCCGGAGGTAGTACGGTTAGAAGAGAATCTCTCTTATGAAGAACAACCAGTTCAGATTCTTGATCAAAGAGAGAAAGTGTTGCGAAATATGGTAATGCACCAGGTAAAGTTTTTTTGGAAAAAACATATGGTTAAAGAGGCAACGTGGGAATCTGAAAATTCTACGAGAGATAAATACCCCCACTTATTTTTATAAGTTAATAAAATTACGAGGACGCAATTCCCAAAAGGGGGGAAGGATGTAACATCCTAGGTAAATAAAGAATAATAAATTTTTGTACTTATTAATATTTACGAATTAAATATTAATTTTACTTTAAAAGGGGTTGCTATGTTCGATAGCGTACCCGATACGCAACAAATGGTTTCTTTGAAATCTTACGTTGCACAGTAGTAATATAATAATATTATTTTAAATGGTAGTTAACACATAGCCATTGTATTGGCGGGAATAAATATAAATAACTAGAATATGATTATATATGTTTTTTAAATGTTTTTACATTTATCCAATAAAAGATAACGACTTAAAATAAGAAAAAGAATTCAATTTTAGGCATAGATACTCTAAAATATTCACTAAAAGGTCGAACTATCATCTTTTTGAGGGCGAACCCTCTTTAAATATAGTTTTGGTCACTCTTATACATTCTATTGGACCAAATAAAACTCTTCTTTAGAATTGGGACATCAAAATTTACTTTGTGTAAATTTTTGGTATTTTCCGTTAAAGTTCAATTTTTAATGAATAGTGAAAAATGTTGTATTTTAACTGAAAACCTCTTTTTAATATAATTTATTTATATGATTAGATTATATTTTGAATTGGTTTTAAAGTTTAATTAGAATAAATTTTTTCCATTTAATCTAATTTTGGTCATTGGAATTAATTTCACTTCGAAATTGGACTTAAACTAGTGTCAATCTTTTGGTACATTTTGTTTCATAAAAACACACTATTTGTTCTGACAGCGGGAATTAATTATTAAATTAATTAATGTAACTTATATGTTTTGAATTTTTTAAAATAGAAATCATTTTTGATTTCGGAATATCAAATATAGCTTAGGGTGATGTTTTGGTATTTTTCTGAAAAACATCAATTTTTGATGAATAGTGAAACCACTAAGTGGTACTTAAAAAAACTGATTTTTTGTTTAAATGAAATTTTTCCACCTCTATGTTTTGAATTTCAAAAATCCGACATACATGGTTGTCATTATGAAGTAAAATTTGGTTCAATGGGATTAAAATAATTTTTTGGTGAATAGTAACTTTTAAGTTTTTAATCGCGATTAGAGGTAATTGGTGTAGTTTAAGATAAAAATAATGTTTTAATAATATGAAAGGACCTTGAAACATGTCCTACCATTATTGGATGTGTCATGGACGACCAAGAAAATCCATGGGTCAACTTGGGGACCCCATGGAGCCACTTTGGTAGGAAAATGACATTAATAACTTTTTATTTAAAGTTAAAATAAAAATGTCACAAACATGAGTTGTTTTACTAAAAAAAAATTAAATGGGGTTATACAAGTAATATTTTTGACTATAAATATTAATTAGAAATCAAAAAATATTTATTACAACATAAGTTTTTTTAAATTATTAGACATTAAATAAATAAAATTATTTATGACATCATGATGATGCAGCGATTACCATATTATTGAATGATTTAAATAAAATGAAAAGATAATGTAAAATCTAAGACCTACACATTTCAAAAACCTATATGATGGGTGGATTTCGAACTCTTATCAACTTATCCTCAAAATAAATCAATGTGGGACCTTTAAAATCCGAAACTCATTTGAAAATAAAGTAACCTTTTATAACTTTCCAAGAGTGCCCCTGCTCTCCTCTTATAAAAGGCCCCCACCTCTACCACCTTACCCACACCTCTCAAGCCTTTGGCTCATCCAAACCCTGCCCATTTTGTCTCTCAAAATCCCTCTATTACTCCTAGAATCCTCACTTTGGTCAGAAGTCTTCCCAAGGAAGCCTTTGAGCTCAAATCAAAAAGAGTTACTTGTTTTAAAGTTAGTGTCTTCTCTTGTGTTCTTATGTTTTATTTTGCTTCTCCAAACCCCTAAACTCTTTTTATTCCATTATTTTGTAAAAACACCAGTATCTTCAATATACTAGGATTTTTTTATGAGAAGTATTAGAGCTACACCAACACACACCTTCATCTAATGGTTAAAGTACATACTGTTTCTGTTGATGGTGATTTTCTGCCTCACGAAACGATGATTGTTCAATCTTCTTTTAACACCTTTCATGGTAGCCATTAAGATGTCACTATATTTATATATGATTTATATTATGTTTATATTTTCATTATGCTTCTTTATTTTTCATTTATGGCATAAATTTATGGTTTCCATTATGGGTAAACGCGATAATTTCATTTTAGGAAGTGCGGACTACCGCCCCCTCAAAGTGATTTGATTGGTTAATGCCATATGTAGGATGTATGAAGGACGGAGTTAATGATATTATATATTATATTATACTGGAATTATAATATACCTTTATATCATTATTATTTCACTCCATTAAATATGAAATAAAAATGAAATTAGAATTCATGCGTACGTACGGCTTACCGTCTCCATGAATGGTGCATTTCATTTCTTACCACTAAATGTTACATACTATTTTAAATACATGTATATACTGGATAAAAATGATATATATGATATCCAAATCATTAATATAATTCTGGATATAATGAACCTTTGACCACATGAACAACATGTAATCTTAAGAAGTCCACTTTCGACTTAAGAACCAAATATCGACAAAACAAACATTTTTAACTTAAATGATTACATAATGTTTATAACATGGTAATAAGTGACATAAGAGGAATAATAATCTTGAAAAAGGTTATTAAGCAAGTAGAAATTAACTTTAGTTTATTATTTAGGAGATTAAAGAGCAATTGAGTCACGTCAGACGCGAGGTAAGGGGTTTCGTCTCAATCTCTTTTCATTGAGGCATATTTTGTTCTAATACAAGTTTTATTTATACGGTGTATAAACACCTTTAACTTTTAATTTTATACAGAAGGAATCTTTTTCTATGAATCGTTTTACAAAACGACAAAAAGGAATGTTTCTTTTAACCTACACGGTGACAACAACCTTTTCCGCCTCCGCGAGTATTATTTGGTCTTTGGATTCCTCAACAAGTCGTAATGTTTTTAAAATGAAATAAATACCATATACTATTTTATGTATTTTGGTATTGAAAATGGTTTTTATAATTGATTTGTTATGTCAATATATTTAAGTGATATATTGTGATCAATGTGTGGAAATGTTTTCTTTCCATTATATTTTTTTATGTCTTATGATTTTATAATGGTACTTGGACATTTGACGGGTAGTTACGTGATAAGCCATATGACGGGTGGTGCCGTGAATACCAGGATGGGTGGTTAGGTTAGAACCTCCAATGCATTGGGTATGCAAGTCGGTCGTATGGATATTCTATTATGTGATATGTGTGTAAGTCAATCGTATGGTTATTCCATTTAAGTATGTTTATGTCCCAAGTTACCTTTATATGTTATGTGTTCTTTATAAGGGTTTTATGGTAATATTTTGGTTACAATAGGGTAAGGAATTATATTTTATTCAGTGAAGAGTTTTTACTACTTCATAAAGGTGAAAGGTATTACTTTGATAAAGTATACGTTGTTTGCTTGTTGTTTTGAAAAACTAACAGTTTTCATTATTTGTGTATCCCTTACTGAGCTTTTTATGCTCACCCCATGTTTTTTTTGAAATTTTTTTCACAGGACTTAATGTGGAATAGGGTCAAGGATGGGATCAAGGGAAAGTCATGCTATCTAAAACATGGAACTAGACATGTTTCCTTTTAAGAGTTTTTATTTTATGGAAACTTAGTAGAAGTGTCTACTTTTTAATCTTTTGAGATGTACTAGTTATGTCCTAATTCTCAAAAACTCTAAACCATGAAAAGATCCTCAATGTGAATTATTCATTTAATTCAACATTAAGTAAAGTTTGAGGCCAAGGCCTTATAGTACTTATTTATAGTAATCCATTAAATTTGGTGATTGGAAATAAAATACATCGTTCATGGAGATGTTAGGCTATATGTACGCCTGAAAATTGTTTCCATTTTCTTATGGTATTGAAATAAATTGAATTAATTATATATATAATAATTTTAGTATCAAAATTATTTCATATAAATATAATATTTGTATTTAATTTATCCTTAATTTATTCCATGTAAAATGGGAATGATTCACATTGCATCCCGAGGCGTTAGTCTGTTGTACACACAGACGCAGTTATCATATTCACATAAAATATAAATCACGAAGGCGTATCTTATATATAAATAAAATACGTATAAAAAATGAAAAATATTTTATTTAAACTAAAAATACATCATTATTACCAACCATGAAAGGTTTTAATTGAAGAACAAATGACATCAGTTTTTGATGTAGTAGTACATCATACACAGGAACGATGATTGCATATCACATTTAATGGAAGTGTGTGTTAGTGTAGGTAATACCGTTAAAAATTTATATAAAATATATTTTGGTTAATATATAATAATTATATGAGAATACTTTAATGAGGTGGAAAAGTAAATAAAAATGGATATTCTTTAGAAAAATATTACCTATTTTTTTGAGTTTCCCCCTTCGGTTTGCACATAACACTGAATTGTTAACAATTTTCCTTACCTAAGGAATATAGGATTATGGGATGGATGTTGGTGAGTGATTTTTTCATTTCATCTCTTATCAAAAATGGTTTTATATGTGTTAATAATGGTGGTAGTGGGAATCATTATATTAGTGGGGTGAGTGGAAAACTTGTAAATTTTTGGAAGAGGTAATTCCACTTAGCTTTATTCCATGCCTAGTTTCATTAATAATGAATAAATTTATAAAATAGAATATATATATATATGGTCTAAATATGTCCATCCAATGCATGTTTTACAAGGTGCAAGGTTATTTTCCCCTTATGTTTAAAGTTTAGTCCCATAGTAAAATTGTGTTCTCTTAATTACTGTAATAAATTTTAACTTTTTTCTAACTAATAAATTTGGTCAACAAGTAAGTTTTATATATTATATATTATAAATTATTATGATTTAAAATATGGAAACCATTTTTTAAAATTCATATCACATAATTTTCATAAATTAGTTTAAAAATTAATCCTATAGGTGGAAAAGAAAGTTGGTTTTTTAAGTAAAAGTTTCCAAAGTTTCCAAAGTTTTTATTTCAAGATTTTAAATAAAAATTATTCCAATAACCGAATTTGGATTAATATATTTGTATTTTATCTAATTTTAATTTAAAATAAATTTATAATATAATTTAACATTATATATTATTTTGATTCAAAGTCATTTTTCTATTAAAAGTTAGTATTTTTGTCACAATTCATCAAAAAATGAAACCTCATTGAAAAATACCCAAAATTCACCCTAAGATAATTTTAAAATTAATATATCAAAAATATGTTTTTTTTTCTATAAAATTTATAAAATTTTAAAATTTTATTTTTAAAATAGGTGCGCCATTAAAATATGGCAAATCTTCCTTTAGAAAAATATAGTTTTTTGTGCATAAAATTCCGTTTGTTCTTATTTTATGTTTAAAAAATATTTTGGATTAATGTAAAAAAAATTATTTAATATATAATATATAAATTTAATTAGTATTATCCACTAATATTAATGAATTTAGTTTTTTAATTTAAAACACATTTTTGACATAAAAATTTTATTTCTTATAAAAACATTTCCTTTTTTAATTATGTTCTATATTAATTTATAATTAATTAGTCAACAAATAATTAGTTAAATATATATAAAAATATTTTCCAAATTTAGTTAATTCTCTTAGTACATGTCATTACAATTGGTAGTTGACATTTATAAAATTAAATAATAATAATAATAAGATTGTAGTTTGGGAAAACTCGTTCTTGTGTGTAATATAAGATATCCTAAAAACAATGTATTGTGTATAATAGAAGACAACTTAGTTTTTAGTGTAAAAAAGATAATATCAACATTTTTTGTAGTGTAAGATTAACATGGTGTTGCATATAAATTAAACTACCAAAAAATTAAATTTATTATAAAAGGAAGGTATTGTAAAGTATTGAGGTTTTACATTCTCCCACCTTAAATAAATTGCAACCTTGAAATTACATATTAATCTTAGTAGAATAGAGTTTAATATTTTAAAACCCTATTTTTCAAGAAACTAGATCATAAATATGGTTAATAACACATCTTCTTAATAAGAGGGAAAGGTAAATACGAATGTGACCACAAAACTATGCTTTTGAATAAGAGAAAATTATTGAAAACATATACAGTGAAGTGAAATATAACTATAAAGTTCTAATGGAGAGTAATAGAGAACATTGATAACAATATAGTGGGTGATCTAGAGAATGATAACATCCACAATTCCATAATCCACATAGAAGTAAAAAAAGTTAATTTATATCATCAAAATTGATGATTATAGGACTATTTTTATTTCAATACCCTATTCCTAGTTTTTTGAAATAATTAACTCTCTAATAATATATGAAAATATACTTAATTGATATGATTATATTTTACAAGAACAGTCATATACTTTGGTTTTGACTTGAACAATTTTTACTTCATTTCGCATCACATGTTGTATCATATGGTTAAGTAATAAATTAACCTATAACACCGCATCCAAATATCAACTTAAATCATTCAAAAAATAGGTATCATTTTAAAAATATTATGATCTGACACCTTAGAAGGAAGGTTACTTAATTTGGAAAATTAACTAATCATTAGTCTATAATCAATATATAGTAGTTCTTTAATAGTCACATACTGAACATTTGGACACCTTCATCATGTATTCTCTTGAAACTTGGTAATAACTTAAATTACTATAAAACATTATTAGAAACATGAATGTTTCCTTATTAATTAAGCATAAAATAGACCTTTTGATATATTCAATAAATATAAAAATTTTGTAAACACAATCATTGATAGAATAAACCATGTTGTCAAAAATACATTTATCAGTTCCAAGGTGGTTAGTAGTATCCACTTTAATTTATCAATATCAATAATTTATGTATAAAAAATTCATTATCTCAAGATTAGGAACATTATAAGGTTTAGCTTTCCCTCAACCATTTTTTTACAAAAAAATTTAACTTTATACTGAATCCATTTTTATGGCACCATTCAATATATGCTCTCAAATCCTTAATAAAATAGTACTGCAATAAATTCCTTATTTATTTCATAATTAATATGATGACAAAATCATAAATAAAATAATTTTACAAAAAATTTCTTAGATATATTTACAAAATCATATTAACCATTCCACTTGAGTTGTATCAGTAATATAAGTTTAACCTTTATCCCATATCATTCTCTAAGGAATAATCCTTTGATGCTTGGGGAATTCAATTGTATAGTGGACTTTTTTCCTTATATTTATAACATTGAATATTTAATTTTTCCTTTATACTGTTTCATTATATAATATGATAAACCATTTATCTACACTTATAACAAACTCTCATTCCTTTTAGGCATTTCTCAAGGTGAGGCTTTCCATAGTTCTCAAAAAATGTAAATTTCATTATATTTTTTTTGACACATTATATTTCTCTTGTTTTTTATATGAACTCTTATTTTCTTGATTCTCCTTGAATATATTGATGCTAGAAAATTACTTCTATATTTTTATGTCACATAAATCTTTTTAATCATATGATAGAAAAATGTTGGAGACTTGTTACCTTTGGAGATTTGGATTAAGACCTTCAAAGAAGTGGTGAATCTTGCACTCCATATTTCATATATAATTTATAACACATACACATAACCTTGTAAAGGTAAATTTATAATTCTTAAAATTTTCTTCTTCCTTTTTCTTTAACCTAGGGAAAATTCACTTGAATTAAATTTATTGACCATGAGGGTAATATTTATCTAAGAGCATAACCTTAAAAGAATTCCATCCCATGATTTCTATTTCTTCTTCCTCTCTAGTAGTATGAATTAAATAGTAACATTGATTAATATCCCCATTGAGATAAGACAATATAAATGTATCCTTTTCCTTTTCAAAACATACTACTTACATAAATATATTTTCTAAAGACATAATAAATTTTCTACTTCATGGGATCAGTAGTCCCAATAAATGATGGGGGAAAATATCGAAAAAAGAAATACAACATAGGATATTCTCTATATGGGAAAGGTGTCTCCTTCCATAAATGTTTATGTGTCAGAAACTAATTATGTTTCCTCAATATATCCACAACTTGTACAGTTACAATGGAATCTATATTGGCTTTCTTAGTAGGGGGACCTCTACATTGGACACCAATATTGATACCTTTCTTCCTTTATGATGCTATTTTAAATAATATAATACACTATATTAGATCATATCATTATGAATGATAATTTATAATATTTTAAATAGTGAAATAATTAACAAAAATTGAAAAATTTATTCAAATATAATCTCATAGTCATAAACATGGTATATTTAGGATGTTATTCTATGCCTATACCCAAATTCTATCATAAGTTTGTGTTCTGTATTTTAAATTTTCCTAAATATAGTTCCCAAGGTTCATATTAATAATTCTCTAATACCATCTATAATGACCCTGACCCTAGTATCCTAGAGCTGATGCCTTACTTTATTACATTAACATGGATACAAGATTCAAATCCCAATGGACCGAATAGTTTATCTCTTTTCGAAAACTATATTAGAAAAATGATACCCATATTACAATGGGAAAATAAAATAGTGTGTAATGAATATAAAATATTATCATCCTTGAAACACATTCAATTGATTCCTCTTCATAACCTAGGGAAATGGAAAAAATAATGGCGATCTCAAATGCTCAATATGGGTATTTACAATGGAGGAAATACTTAATCCTTGAGAATAATCATCATGAAAATATAGATAACTGAGCACATGTGCCACATAAAAATCTTAATAAAGAATAATCAATATAGTAAGGTAAATAACATAAACATATAACAATTAATCAATAAGATGAGAATGAAATGCATCCAAAGATAATGTAAAAGAAAAATCTAAGTGATAGTAATAATAATAAATGAATTATAAATAAAGGAAATGATTAGTTATTTGACACAATGATTTTTAGGTATATGGTACCTTTACCATTGAGACCTTCCACAAGACAGTTTAGCATTCCAGGATTGAACCCATATGATTTTGCCAATTGATTTGTATCATAAGACAACCTATGCATCAAGGGGGTTACAATAAATGGCCCCAAACCATGTCATAAAAATAACGAACATTCTTTATATATAAAAAATCAATTTACTTTATAAAAAACATGCTTATCAAATATCTATAGTGATAAAACTATACCTATTTATCAATATTTCCCCAGTTAATCAAATAACATTCAATATAGACACCATATGTAAAAATAATATAAGGATTATGAAAAAATAATATACATTACATTATAATATGGATATTTAATAGGAATGTAATTTATAATTAAAATGATTACAAAAAAGTAATTTTTTTAATAGTAACTAACAATCACAAAATAAAGTGATATTGCACAATAATTTCTACCATTTGGTAATTTTAAACTTAAATTACACTGGATGAAATAATTAAAATTGAAAAATATAATAGCATGAAAAATAATTTATTCAGGATATTAAATTTCAATGTGGTAGTATATACACCATATAAAATTTAATTGGTCCATAATAACAATTAAGTCTCAATGGAATGTGAATTGAGATGAAATCCCTTATATTTCACTCCCTCTTATTTGAACACCATTTGAAATCTGATATAATGGTTTTAATAAAGGTATTATATTATATAAAACAATATTAATATTTATAATATTATATATTATTATTTTATAACATCTCAACACTCATTTTTTAATAATCATTCATTATTTTCATTGTTTTGGGTGTTAATTTTCTTGTTCTTTTAGAATGTTATGACTTGTAATGTTTCTTCCAATTTATTAGATAATGATATCATATTCTCAAAAATGTAAAACATGATGTAAGTGTCATTTTTTCATTATATCTATGTTTATATTAATTTATAAAATTTAGTGATAGGAAATGAAATACACCATTCCTTGATATGGTAGGCCCTTTGTACGCATGGATAATGTGTCAACATTATTGTCATATTGAATGAAAGTAAAGTGAATTATATATATATTTATATTATATTTTTAGTATAATTTTATTTCATATAAACCACATATGTTTATTTAACATATCTCTAAGGCATTCCATGTAAATCGTGAATGAGTCGCATCGCATCGTGAGGCAGTAGTCCGCCATACACACAAATGAAGTTATCATATTTCCACAAAATGGAAATAATGAAGGTGTGTGTTATATAATAATTTAATAATAATAAATAAATAATAAATATCATATATATATATATATATCATATATAAAATATAAATCCATCATTATTCCTAGCCATGAAAGGTGGTAATGGAAGAACGAATGACATCAGTTCGTGAGGCGGTAGTCTGTCGTACACACGAACGATGATTACATATATCATTTGAAAGAAGCATGTGTTTGTGTAGGTAATAACCTTAAAATATTAACAAATATGTATATTTAAGATATTGAGGATATTATATATGATTTATATAATAATTATAAAAAGATCTAGAGAAAGAAATAAGAATAAAAATGCTTTATAAGAATATTAAATCTTTTCAACTTTTCACCTTGAGTTTTTATTAAAACCTTGAAAGGTTTTATTTATGAAAACACTAATTATTATATTATTAGGTGAGGTATTTTTGGGAGTTATTTGGGCTGGAATTTTCTAAAACAATGTTTTTTGAGAGGTGTGCATAAGGGGGTGAGTGGAAAACTTGTAATTGTTTAAAAGAAGGAATTACACCTATGTTTTTTACATGTCATTTGGCTCCAATAATGAACTAATTTAGATAATAAAAGGGATAATTTATAAATATTTCTATATAAAGAGTTTTGTAAAAGTTACTATATCCTTTTTGCCCTTAATTTTATGGTTTAGTCCCTTAGTAAACTCATTTTCTCTTAATCACTATAATTAATCTTAATTTCTTTCACTAATAACATTGGTAAAATTTATATTAGAATTATTAGGAATTATAAATTGTTCTTATTAAAAATATATAATCTATTTTGGCAGATTAATATAACATAATTAGAATAAATTAATTTAAAAATTAATCTCACACACATAATGAGAAAACAGGTTATTAGAGTACAAATGTTCAAAAGTCATCTATATTTTTAGATCACAATTAAATATAAAATGATTGAAATGAAATAAATAATAATAATATATTTATAATTTATTTTATGTGACCATAAAACCAACTAAAAATTTAATTTATCCTTAAAAGTTATTTAGATGAAAAGTCATTTTTCAATTAAAATTTAGTATTCTTTCACTATTCATCAAAAAATGAAACATCATAGAAAAATACCAAAAATTCACCCTAAGATAATTTTGGAATTTTGATATCAAAAATAATTTTTATTAATATAAAATGTATAAAACTAAAAATATTAATTTTAATATATGTCTTCCATTAAAAGTTGACAAACTGCATTTAGGAAAATATTGTTTTTTTTTCATAAAATTAGATTTATTCTTATCTTATGTGACTAAAATCAGTAGTATGAATGTAATTTTTTATAGAATATATAGTATATAAATTTCATTAATACTATCCACTAATAATAATTAATTTAATTTTTTAATATCAAATTCCTTTTGTGCATCGAAATATTTTTTATAAAAACTTTTCTTTTAAACCGGTTTCTATATTTATTTATAAACAACTTGTCACCAAAGAACTATATAAAGATATGTAAACAGTATTTTAAAAATTTAGTGAATAATTTTAATACACATCATTTCAATGGGTAGTTTAAAACTTTCATATTAAATAGTAATAATAATAATAATATAGTTTAGCTTGGAAGAGCTCGGTCTTGCATGTAATGCAAGCTATCAAAGAAAAAAAATATTGTGTGTAAAACAAGATAATGTGATTTTCAGTGTTCCAAAATATAATATTAGTGTTGTGTGTATCATAGGTATAACTTTGTTTTTAATATAAATTATACGAGAAAAAAATAAATTTATTCTAAAAAGAACATGTTATAGATTTTTAGGGTGTTTGATTATTGGCGGTTTCTACTCACCAAGGTTTACTGATAGCACTATTGGGGTTATGTGGACATAGGATCAGGTCCCAATGAGGTATTTTTTACAACTATTTTTGGGTGGAGGCCTCCATTGAATTAGGGACTTTGGGGATTGTGATGACCATCATAATGAATGAGGTTCTCACAATAGAAATCCATGTGTGATGATGTGTGAATCCATCATACGGGGAATGAGGCTCGCTGATATACTAGGACCGATGGCCCAGATCTATAGAAGGATGGATATCACCTTACCTTGGGATTTTGGGCTATGGAGTCGATGTGAATTTAATTAATGTAAATATAATAGACTTATGATGTATTTATGGCCACTCTAAAGGGGAATTAGATTTACCTGACATGTTGTATACATGGTAAGGGTTGGAACGTGATTTCATGTGGTATGGAAATAGATGAGAGACCAAGGTTTATTCTAGTACCACTAAAAAAGGACACACAATTTTACTCCAACATTATTGAAAGTATGTAAACTCTTCCTTGTGGTAGTTTATAGTAAGATCAGTGGGTGATTTGAAATGTGAGTAGCTTCGATTTATTTAAATTTTCCTTACACAAGTATATGTGTCGATGTAATATAGGAACACATTGAAGGTGGCCTACTATGTTCATAGACACACATGAACATGTCCCTCAGGACATGTGCAGACTTCATAGATTTGAGTGTAGTTAATGGATCGGTCTTATGATCTAGACCTCAATGAGCATAGATGTGTCGAGGTGCATGAGATTGATGGAATGATATTTTAATGATGAACTATCTTGTTTCTATACTCTAAGATGGAGTTTATTTTTTGGGGTTTTGCATATGTATTTATTCAATAGGAACACAAGTGATATTTCATGATTATATATGACTTTCATGGAATATATATTATCTATTATGTGTATGAGGTTTACTTTTCGATTATTATTACTACTATATTATATTTCTTCCACTAAGTTGGTTTATCTGTTCCATAGTTCTGTTATTAATACAATTATTATTATTATCACTATATATTATAGTCTCCCCAATATCACACAATATACCCTTAATAGTTATATATAATATTTGAAATATGGAGAATCACGCCTAGGGATATGTGTCATACCTACTTAAATCGCCAGTTGAGTGGCTCCTAGTTTGGCGTGTTATAGATTCCCTTTATAAGTATTATGGAGCTAGCGTGGTAGTGAACTAGGCATGATTTCCCTAACTTTATTTGGGAGAAATTTCATATTCATTTATCATGGTGTTCTGGGGAGGACCTATGTTGTCATTTGTTTCATAATTCATCATGATAAGGTAATTTGTGAGGTTTTATAGTAGCTCTAGTTGCTGAGAGATTCATCCCACCATTACTAGTGGGTGGCAAGCATCTTGATCCTAGTATGGAATGGATGTGTTATTGTGAATTTGAGATTATGACAAGGGATTAAATTATAGCCACATGAATAACCAATCATAGAGAAGAGGTGGGGGTATACCCCATGTGTGGGTGTCATTTTGTCACATCATGGTGTTCCATTCAGGTACTTAATTTCCATTTTTTGATTATCATTCGTTTGGGTATTATATTAGGTCACTTTGGTTAATTTTGGTTGTTGTTAGAGTTTTCTAGGAATGCGCATAGTTTGTTTATGGTTAGGTAACATCGCCTTATTATTATAAATAAATTTTGCACCTTAATTAAGGATTCCATTAGAGGTTAAAAAGATAGGATTACAGTTTTCTCAAACCAAGACTCTTCTTACTCAAACCACACAATATAGGGTAGAGGCATTTCAAATAGTTTTTTCAAATCATTTGGCCAAACCTTGTGGATTTTAAAGTTTTAGATAATGGGGAAAAAGTTTATAAAACCATGTTACTAACCTATTATACATGATTTAATTAATCTGTATTTTTTATTTTATGATATGAATCCCATATGATTATCCTTATTCCACTTTTGGTTGAATAATCTCTTGACCAAGGAGACCCCTTTTAGAGATTTTGGAGATTCATTACCTATTAATGATACTTTTTTATGAATATTTGGGTGTCATATCTATCTTTTCAATGGTATGTGAGTGTTATTGGTTGTTCATCCTTATTACTCTATATATGTTCTTCTCTCCTAAAAAGGAATGTTAGATCAAGGCTATTGATGTTTAATCTATGGTTTTCGGTATAATATAATTGAGTTTCTTATAGATCAATCATGGAATTTGTTTTTATTGTATGAATCATCATTGATAATTATGATTTATTTAGAAATTATTGGTGAATGTTATTTCTCTCTCACTTGTAATTATAAAAATAAGGAATTCAAGATTCTTATTTTAGAATTCATGGATTTGGGATCCTTCTTGACGTCATGAAACATTAGTTTCTCTTGGATTATGGTTCCCATGAGTGTGTTTGAATTCCAAGTGTTTCGAGGTAAGTGGTTTCATGATTCACCATTATTTTAGAAACCTTTACTGCTTTTACATTGAATTTTTTTTGATATGGATAGAAATCATGATTTATGGATTTATTTTGGAGATCATTTTGAAGTGGTTTTAAAATGGAAAGAGAAATGTATTTATAAAACATGATGGTTTTTGGTAAAATTTGTGAACTGAATTTTCCCCTTGGTTTTACTAATAGAAATGTATTTAAATCATGATTTTTATGGGTTAAATGATGAAATATCCATTGAATGATTATAATATGATAAACCTAAATTTGATCGATGATGAGGAAGTGGTCAATCCTCAGGTATGAACTTTTCCCCCTAGAGCTATTACTCTATGGTAATTTGTGCAACAAGATTCCATAGTTATGGTAAGTATACACTCTATAGAGTAAACTCTTATGCCCAATACCAGTTCTACTACGGTAATATACATTCCAGGCGGTTTACTAATGATGATATTGTAAATAGGATACTCATTGAATTAGAACTATTGATTACTATTGGCTTGTTTCCTCTAGTGATTTTCCTTATAATATATATCTGTTACGTTCATAGAAATTATATGAAAATCAAGATATTGGGATGATTTAGATGATTTTAAAAAGTTTAATTTAACCATGTATTGTATCAAATGATTTATAACTATATCTCATGCCTAGTTTTTATTTTTATGAGAAAATTAGACTATTTTATGACTTCTACTTATGAAACACTTGGAGGGATCCTACTAAGATCTTTTTACATAACTTGCATACACCATTGTTTGCATTTTGACATGGTTTTATGTGATTCAAGTAAGTTAATGGAGCTATAGGGTGGTGGTGGGTATATTCCTTAGCAGGGTTTCGAAGTTTAGAGGTGACATCATGTCATATAAAGTTTGGTTTTTTAGAACCTGTGTTATATAGTTTGTTTATAGATCTTGGAACCATTTTTTCATGTTGATTGTAATTTTTCACATCATTTCTTTATTTCTTTATATAAACATATTATTTCTCTATATTGCCTTATTTAAATTTAATTATAGGAAAATCATTCCCAAAGGTAGTTCTTGATGCCCAGGTTCTTTTTTCTAGTCCTTGGAGATCAGGAACACCCTTTGAGCCATGTCATAATAGGTTTGAGTTATGGATTGTTGGGTAATAAAGTTTGGTTCATGAATTTTTTTTATCAAAGGTGGTTCACCTGCATGGATTTTAAGTATTAATTTCTGGATATCATGGTATATATGAGATATGAATGTGGTGATTTATGTGGTAGGTTGTGAGTGAGTTCCTAGACAATAATCATCACGATGAGCCTTAAGTTACCAGGGGTGGTCAAGAAATGTCAATTTTGGGATTTGAATTACCTTAATACCAGTAAATATTTTTTACATGTCTTCATAATTATAGTTAAATTCTATTATTCTAATATTTAATTGATTCCTTGATCTCATGTTCTTATTTCCCTTTGTATATTGATGCATTGTACCATCTCACCCATAAGAATTATAATAGTACCTCAAGAGGGAGTTGCTGATTAACCATGATATGAAAACCATTAGGTATATCAGAATATGATAGGTGTAGTTGTGTTTATGCTATATATTGTGAATAAAGGAGTGGAACTAGCCTCTATTATGGAAAGGTAAATAGAACCTTGATGGGGCACATATAGGAACCAATCCCATCAATTTCTTCCTCAGAAAACACCATCTTTAAATGTGAAAAAATTACCCTATGTGTTAGAGTATTGGATTGGGAATATCAAAGGAATTTTGGGATTCATGGAAAATCTTAATTATTTCAAGGTGATCTGTGTGATTTTCAAAATGGAGGGCCTGAGGAGAATGTGGTCTAAATTGGTTCTGTTGGCACAATACCATGAATACTTGGAGTGGAATGAATTCAATTCCATTTTCACCAGGTGATTTTTTGTCAGTGATTATAAACATGGTGTTTTGGAAACTTGGTAAAGGGAACCATTCAGTGATGGATTACCCTAATCATTTTTATAAGAATTCTCTATTCTCTCTCTGAGTTGTTTTAATGGTAAGATGAAGGATCAATTATTTGAGATAAGTATCTAAGATTATATCCAGTCATTTTTATTCATGTTAAAGCTTTACCCCTTTGATGAGTTGGTGGATGTGATGTTGATGGTGGAGATTAACATGAAGGTAAGTCTAGATCTTACCTATAGTGACAAAAACAATGGTTATTTTAAGTTAAAATAAAACCTAACAACTTTTATTGAGGAAAAAGTGGTGTATATTTTCAAAATCCTATTCATACACCATCATTAGTGGTTAATGGCTCTAATTTTTTCCAGTCCAGCTAGCCATGTCACAGAACTCACCTTTTTACCATGCCTCCGAAATTGGTAAACTCATGTGGGCATCATAGTCTCTTGTAAAAGTTTTTTCAATATTTAAAATTTAGTAATTATAGAATGGGATAATCATCTCCTATAGGATATGTGGTACAATCATATTCCTCACATACAAAATGGATCCATCCATAGGCCTTTGGGATGAAGCTGTTATACTTAGTTAAATATTATATATTGGAAGTTGATGTGGTTCATGTGATTTTGAGTTTTTCAATTTATATTTCATCTTCTATAGTGACTACTTTATTTGATATAGGAGAAAATAACATCTGTGTATTTAATAATATGATGTTTTTTTAGACTTTCACTATAACTCAATCTATATGTTAACACCTCTTGAAAAGAATGAGACATGTTTCCATTGTCCCTTTTGACCTTTTTTATGTGTGCCATAGAGCCAGTATAGAATGATCTAGTTATTTACTTCAACCCATTGGATTTTATTATTATGTTGGACTAATTTATTAATCATAATGCTCAAAATTATTTTTATCATCATTGGGTGTATTTTATTTACCTCGATGGGAACTGTCATGTGTTTAAGGAGGATTGAGATCAGATGTCTAGTTGGCCATAACCACCTCTTCCAGAGTTCAGTATGTATATTTTTTTCTATAGTGATTTTTTGATGTGATTATGAAATTAATAATCTCTATTAGTTAGTAAATTGGTTTAAAAATGTGTTTCTATATGAATTTTTTTATTCAAATCTAGAGATGGAGGTGGAGTTCTTGATAGACTTGGTGTCAGGAACACAGCTAATATGAAATTCATCGGACCATATTCCCCTAGAATAGTTGAAAGAGACAATTATTTTATCGGATAATTTGAGAGCCTAGGGATTTATATGTGTGATTTTGTCACCTAGGTTGGAAGTTGTGGTTTTCCAAAAAACTGATGGAAATATTCACTTGTGTATTGATTATCAAAAGATTAATTGAGTAATGATCAAGAAAAAATATCACTTTCCTCAAAATGATTATTATTTTTTGACCAGTTAGAGGGAAATGTGGGTTTTATAAAATAAATATTTAGGATGTTTATCAGTAACTCATAATCATAGAATTAGATATTCCAAATATATCTTTCTAAAGTAGGTATGGAAACATTAAATACCACATGATTTAATTCATCCTAAATGACATTATTTCTATTTTTATGGAATTGATGAATTGAAATTTCATTTAGTACCATTACAACATTGGTATGTGGTTTTGAGAAGAAATTATAGAATATTATAAGACAAAATAATATCATTTTTCAAATTTAAGTAATTTTTTGGGAATCCTAATATATCTTCGCATATATAATAAATTTTTAGAATTCTAATTTTGTATATGAGAAGTTATGTTCATAGGACAAGTGATCTCATCACTAGGTATCTCAGTTGATCCAAAAAATATAGCTACTCTCATTTCATGGGGAGAACCAAATAGGGTCTTTGGGATTCAAATCATCCTATGTTTAATAGTATATTATTAGTGGTTCAAAAATGTTTTCTCCAAAATTGATTCACTATTGACTGGTCTCTCTTATAAGGGGTGAAGTTATTATGGGATTCAATGCATTTGATAAACTTTGATTAAATAAATTGTTTTTTCACATCAAAATCAATTATGACTCTATTAGAGGCTAGATAAGTCAAAATGGTTTATTGTGATGCTTATGGTGTGGGTTTGGGATGTGTACTTATGTATGAGGATCATGCAGCGGCTTATGGATTAGGTTTTCTTTCACCTCATGAGAGGAATTATTCTACTCATAGTTTAGAATTGGTAGCTATTATACATACCCTAGAAATTTTGTGTCACTATCTATTTTGGGAAATTTTCATCATTTACTATCCCCAAAAAATTTTGAGTTACATATTTTCTCAAAATTATTTTAACATATAATATATATGACTCTTAGATTACTTAAATAATTTGAGCTTGAAATTTCCAATACACTAGAAAAGAATAATATATTTTTTTATTATCTTATAAGGATGTTTCCTTCTAAGGATATAGATTTGATAAAGGATGAATAAAAATTAATGTGGATCTTTGCTCAGATACACCTAAGATTTATGGGGAAGGATCTAGTAATGTTTATTATGAGTGTTCATGAAACATCCCATCTTATTGATATGATTCTACATGAACACTAAAAAGATAATAAGTCCTATAATGATTGGGATTATTTATATGGTTGGGAGACCATCTTTCATCCATATCTCTCCATGGAAGTTATCCTTTTCTTTAGAATCCAGTACGTTTATACATAGAATATAGGGAAGTTAATGTTGATAGAGTGCCATAATTATTTCTAGGATATCCAACCTAGAACCCCAAATATGTTTTATGACATGAGGCACTGATTCTGGTTTCTAGTTATGAAACATGACATTGCCAACTTTGTATCTTGATATTACTCATTCCAATAGGTAATGTCTGAGCTCCAAAATCCTTCGGGGTTTCATCATTATCTCTGTATTCCAACATATAAATAGAATGATATTTTAATTTATTAAATTTTTCTTTTTATTTGATCTCCCAATGGTAGAAATTCCATCTATTTTGTGATCGATCAGTTAACCTAGTCAGCTCATTTTATCCTAATTCTTGATCTTAATAAAGTATAATACATGGGGAAGTTATATGTGAAAGATATCATATGGTTATATGGAATTAAGTTTTTTATTTTTTTGGATAGAGTCCATATTTTTATCTCTCACTTTTGTGTGGTACTGCATGAGGAAATGAGAACATAGGTTTTATGATCACAATATATCATCCCTAAATATATGGATAGATGGAAAAAGAAAACCAGATCCTGGAAGATATGATTCATGAAATGTTTTAGACTTTAAAGGTTCTTAGGATTTCCATGTATGGATGGTTGAATTTTATTATAATTTTAGTTTTCAATAATTCATCATAATTGGACCCTTTAAATCTTTGTATTTCTTTCATTATAGCTCTCTTTTCTGTTGGTCTAAGGCTGGAAATGAATCCTTGGTTAGATTTAGATTATTTTAGAAAAAAATTTAGAAATATAGCTTATCTTTTAGCATTTGGGTATGGATAAATGTTGATACAAGTATTATATAGATACCCTTCACTATCATTGGTTGTTTTTGGTTGGTGACCAGGTGTTCTTGAATGCCTCAAATTAGTTGGGACACTGAGGGATTAAGAATCTAGGGAACATAACTCCTAGATATATGGGAAATTTTGAGATTATTTAATGGTTTGGAAAGGTTGATTTTTATTGGGTTTAAGACCTTATTTTTATTTGATTTATAATTTCTCACATGAAAACAAGATCAATAAGTATAAGCTTGAAAAATAACATGTTTTGATCACTAGATACCTCGATATAGAACTTGATATGTTTATAAAAAATAATACACTTCAATTTATTGATTATCGAGTGAAATTTTTATTTGGGATTTATATAAAATTGGTTTGAGTTATATAGAATTAGGTTTCTAATTCTCATGATGCATGGGAGTAGGAATCATTGATGAGGGATCAGTGGATACATCTCTTCGAGGGATAACCCTCTTTGACATAACATTTTTTAGGTAGAATAAAATATGGTGGAGAAAATATTCAAATCTATATGTTTACTTTTGGTAACTAATTTCCTTCTCTTACCATATTTCATTTGGGTAATATCTCAGGTCCTTTTGGGTGATTTTTATGGGGTTTTAGAGTTTTCTTAGCATATTCATGGTTGATATAGGGCTGCAAAAAAACATATAGGTCGTCCCTAGTAATGATTCACTATATTTTGGGGTTATAAGGAAGGGTTCATGGTTAGTATAATGGTTGTAAAAAAACATGAATATTCCTCCTCAAATCATGAAACATGGTACATAGACATTTCACACAATTTTCACATGGTATACCAAATCACATGGCTTCTCCAAAATCAAAAAAGGGATGAACTATTTGGAAACCCCTGTAGAAAATTATTATGAGATGATTTAATTAATAAAAAATTTAATTAAATAATATGAAACAAATATGATTTTAAAAATTTCCATTCTAGTTGAATATTATCTCAAACAAGGAGACTTATCTTGGAGATTTTTAAGATTTATTACATCTCAAAGATCGTATTCGATGGATATTTGGGTGTTAGTTCATGTTTTTCAAAAGAATGTTCCCATTTCTTCTTAGTTATCATTTTTTCCTAGATCCTTTCCTCTATCTTATAAAAAACTAGTGATTTTTTATATTGATGTTTGATCTAAGGATTGTGACATTATCTAATTGGTTTAATCATTCTCCCATCACATAATTAGGTTTTTTTAATTTGGAACTTCCTTGATCATTGTTTGTTCATTGGGAATCATTATAGAATGTTATTTATCTCTACTACATTTTCTTTGAAATTAATAATTAGTTAAATTTTCTTAAGAATTCATGGATTTAAGTTCTTTTTTCCTTTTTTAAATACTTAGTTTCTCTTTTTATATGGATCTCATGCAAGTGTTGGAATTCCATGTGTTTTGAGGTAGGTGTTTCATGATTTAGAATTATTCTTAAAACCTTTATTGATTTCACTTTAAATTTGGTTTTGAAAATTATTAGAATGAATGATTTACAGATTTATCATAGAAATGGGATTGAAATGTTTTAAAAATAGCATGAGAAATGTTTTAATAAAATTTATTGGTTTTGGGTAACATTTTTGAAATTTATTTCATCCTTGTTCATGTTAACATAAATTATTTTAAAGGATGATTTATATATTTTCAAAGTTTAAATGACCATTAAATAATTATAATAAGGTAAACCCTAATATTATTGAAGATCAGGTACATAGAAATCCTTAGGGATGAACTATTTCCCCCTAAAACTAATTTTATAGGGAAATTTGTTCAACGTATTAACTTAGTTATTGAAAGGAGATACTATATATAGTGAACTAATACCCCCTATACCAATTCTTATATGTTAATTTTCACACAAAGTGGCCTACTGATCACAATAATGTTATAAGTATCCATATTGATCTAGAATTATTGATACCCATGTGATTTTTTTATATTGATTATCCTTGAAATTAATATTTTGTTACGTTTTTTGAAATGCTTTGTAAACTAGGATATTAGGATGATTTACATAATATTTGAAAAGAGTGATTTATCCTTGTTTTCTATCAGACTGTATAGAACTATATATCATGACTTATCTTTTTTTAATTGATAATTTGTTTTATTATTTTATAATTCATTCTTATGAAACACTTTGTGGGATCCTACTAGACTCATTTAATCACATCCAATGTACACATTTGGGTGTATGTATAATTGGTTTTATCTGATGAAGGTAAGGGAAAGGTGATACATTATTTTGGAAGGATTGTTTTTTCGAAGGGTGTGGGAGTTTGGAGGTGATGTTATGTCATATAGAGTTTATTTTTTGGAAAATATGTTCATTGACTATTTTATGGATCCTGGGACTAGTTTTTCCTCATGATTTTATCTTTTCACCTATTGTCTTATTTAGGAATATCAAAAGTTTCATTAATAATATTTCCTTGTTTAATGTTAGTTTTGTTAAAATAATACCCAAGGTAAGTTCTTCATTCACGAGTGATTTTTTCAGCCTATGGGGATCAAGAATTCCCTTCATTCCCTGTCAAGATCATCTCGGGTTATAGATATTTGTTTAATAAGGGTTGGTTTGAAAAAAAATGTGTTCTATACAAGGGAAACTAGAATAGGATTAAGAATGACCTATTCAGTATATGGATAAGTTTTCCTATGCTTACAATGATTCTTATTGGTGGGAGACCTCCTTTTCAATATTTGGGTGGTAGCTGAGGCTGAAATGCCTTTGATATCCCATACCTCTTTAGTGTTGGAGAAAATCATATTGGTATACTTAGAGGAGATGCTCATATAGTATATGGGAATGGTAATGGGTGGTTATTTTCTGTATGGGATCTATATTGATGGTGACTCTAGTATAAATATAAGAAATGTAGATCCTTTTAGGCTATATTCTAGGTGGGAATGAAACCATTATATTTATACTCAAAATCAAGAGAATTTATAAACTCATATTGTTTGAAATCTATTAGGAAATGTGAATGAGGGATCCCTATCTGAAATATAAAAAACAAAAAATACATACATATCATACCATTTTACATAGATATCTATTAAATATCATAATAAAACACACTACATAACATATATGTTTAATGAAACTGGAGTCTCGATACATAACCAACTTATTTTACTAGAATTAATCAAAATATTTACATATATTATTCCCAATTGACACGATTATTGAAATATAAAACATAAAAATCATATTCACAGCTAGATGAATGGAAACAAAAAAAGGGTGAGATCAAATTTTTAGTAAGGGTAAACATAATATATAACAATTGATGATCACATGCGAGAATATGGTGGGAATATGGGTTTTATAACATAATAATGGTACATGGTTGGGAAATAGAATAATTATAGAAAAAATGTAGACTATTAATAATGATTCATAGAGTAAGACTTTTGGAATTAAAATATAAATTAATCGTATGATCATAGGAAGAACTGTAAATTATCATGATTGATGAAAATATAACCTATTTTTTATATAACATAGAGTTATGGAATATACATAAGCATGGTAAATCATTCCTTATATTGACATTCATTACGAGGACCATAATCCCATAGTTTTCATTGTCCATTATTGTATTTGTATTTCTCCCTAATCCTTGACATGTAAACTCATGAGATATAATGATTTATCCAAAAAATTGGTATTATATATAATTTTGGGTCCATCCATCACACAATGGACAATGTCCCTTAGGGGTTTGGGTATACTCCCCATTTCTTATCATATCATGAGATACAAAACATTACTAAATTAATTGGAGGAATATAAATACCCAATCATCACATAATTATAAACCTTATATATATTTTCCTCATTAATATAAAAACTATCATAATTCAATCATAGGATAATTAACCCATGGGAAAGAAATGAGTTTCATGAAAACATCTGTAATAAATGATTATAATCTTTCTAGAGTAAGAAGTCGATGAAGTATTTAGAGAATATATCAAGTAAATCATAAAAATAATTAATGGATGTTAATATAGATAAAAACCACTTTTGTATGATCATTATAAAATATAATTGAAAAATAAATAGGAATACCCTTTACTTTTGATAAATTTTATTTTAAAATAAAATATTTTATATAATAATATAAATAAAAATTACATTATAAAATAATGAAAACATGTATTTTAATCTTTATAATAGAAAAAAACATATTGTAGAAAATTTATTCATGCGGGAAGTGTTAAAAAAATTCCTTTTACACATTTTTTTAATAATTTTTTAAGAGAATATGTTATAAAAAAATATTTTTTTCAAAAATAAATTAGTTTTATTATTTTATAAATAATGGCATGTAAAAAAATAAATCGACTTAATAAATAATATAAGTATAGATAATAATATTTATGAAAAAATAATGAATATAAATATGGAGGATCAAGATTACAAACTGAATGTTGAGATAAGGTCAGTTCCACTTAAATGCATCCTTTCAATTAATTTGTGAACCAAAGGGATCTGAAATGGTAGATAGACATGTAAAAACTAGAAAATAACTATCAAATAAAAAATATTTAGTTTTATAGATAATTAATAAATAATTTACACTAATGTAAATTTCACATAAAACCCCTTTAATTAAAAATGATATTGTAATATAAACCCTTAACTCATAAATCCTATTGGTTAGACACATTCCAAATCCCTATATAAATAATTTCGGTTCATTATTCCTATTAATAATAAACATATTAATATTTATTTTACATAATACCATTCATTTATAATATCATATTTCACATATATTACTTTTTATCATTGAAATTAATATTTGCGTGTCAGTTGTTCCGTTTGTATGAAACATATTTCAGATTAGCAGTTTTGGTCTTTTATCATAGATCATGGGTTAATCAAATCTTGAATTTTTATGATGATATGTGATATTTTTTTATATTTTCATGGAAATTCATGTTGATTTCATGGAATATATAGTTATGACTCATATGAAAAGCATAAAAATATCTTTTTTGTGAATTCCATTTGAATAAAAATAATAGATTTTATTATTTAATATTCTTATTTATATTACAATTTAGAAATTTTGAAAAAAAATACTAAATTAGACCTTATTAAATATAATTAAAAATATTTATTCTTAATTATTCATTCATGATGTGAAAATTATAACATTTTTTATATAGTTGGAAAAAAACCAAAACAAGAACACGTTATAACAAATGAGTGAGTAAGAACCTATAATTATATAGTAAATATCAATTTTAAATAAGATAAGTTATTTTAGAATTTTTTTATAAAATTGATAAATTATATTAAATAAAATTTGGATTAATTAGATATAGAAGAATGAATAAGGATAATATAACAATTACATTGAAGACATGAATCTCCACATAGAGAGCTTCATGGAATTGAGGGATTTTAGACTTCTTCTTGTGACTAGATGGTTAAAAATATTATAGAAGATATTTAGGGTAATAATAATTATGTTATTCAAATGAAAATTGAATCAAAGTTTTGGGTTGAGGTGGGTAGAGGAGTGGTTCTTTTATAGGTGTTGTTGAGTGGTTTTTTAGAAAATGCCAATTACATAATGTATAATGTTGTCATTATTAAAAGAGAAATGGGGTAAAATTGAGTAAATAATAAAGATAAGATTACGGAAGTTCAATAAAATCATCATTCAAACATCAAAATATAAGGTTTCATTATATTTTTGCAATTTTTCCCTTAAACCATTTTACCATATATTATACTTCACCATACTGACTAATTTTTAATTTTGTAACTAATTTTTATGATTAAAAATAAATTTAAACTTATAAAATATTACAAATATTATTATTCTAAATATGAAATTCATTTTATTGTAATTAATTTCTAAAATTGATAAATATTAATTCAAATTTAATAAATTTATAAAACATAAAAATGATTTTTTAGAAAAATATATTTTTATGCCCAAAAATAAATTTATTCTTCTTCAATACAAAATAGGAATAATTATATGACTGATAATATATTTTAATATATATAAATATATATATCTGTAATTTTATTAACTTCATACTTAAAATATGATAAATCAATCCATTAAATTAAAATTGTATAATATATAATAACATCAATGTTTTTAAACTATTTTTTGTTTGGCCATGAATAACGTAATTATAATTTATTATATGAAACCTTACTATAATTTGATCAATACATTTTATTGTTATCATTATTCAAAAGTAATAAATTGTATAAAAATACGTTATTTAGATGATTTTTTGAAATCAATGATTCTTTTCTATGTAAATTTTAACCTTTTAATTTTATTAAAAAATAATTTATATTCAAAATTATGTTTAATTTAAATATCATGCAATATATTGAAATTTTTATTATAGGAACTAATTGTTCAATTTTTTGGGGTTATGTGTATCATAATCAATCAAAAACATTGAATTTATTTAAATATAAATATATACTAAAATCATGGGGAGATATATTCTAACACCCTTAATGGAATTTAGCCCTTATAATTTCATTACTGTGATGAAAAAATGAGTTAAATCTTCCACATTACCTTCTATGGTTTCCAAACTACATCCTCAAACCTATGATTCCTCTGGAGAACATTAATTTTGCGAGTGGTCCTATTTTTCAGTACTTTATATCTACGATAAATTATTTCTACCATTTATTCTTCTTAAGAGTGATAATGTTTTAGCTGTATAAACTATGAGTTTAGTTCATGTGATGGATTATGAGTGTACTACCTCAAAATTGAGACATAGAACTCATCATGAATTTGAGATATCTTGTTTGGAAGTTCATGAATATAATCTAATTCTCCTATTTGATCAAGGATTCTTAAGGGGCTAATATATCTTGGGATAAACATTACATTATTCTAGAATCTCATATCCATCTTCCAAGGAGATATTTTAAGGAATAACTTGTCTCTAACATCAAACTCCAAATATCATTGATGTTTATCTATATATGTTTTTAGTCAACCTTTGGGTAGTTTTAATGTTCCACTAAATGATTTGAAATTTCTCTAAAATTTCTAGGTTGAGGTCCACTACCAACACCATAAACTCCCCAACTTTATCCTAAATTTTTTTAGTTTTTCACCTCTTCAAAAAATGATCCTAATATGGATATATTTGAATGATAGAATGGAAATTTGTATTATATGACATACCTACCTGGTGAAGGTTTCATAATTAGAAAATGGGAGTATTCCCATGGTTCTAAAACATAGTAATAAGACCAAATCTCATGGTCATAGTTTAAGGGTATAATTTAAATGAACTATATCCCCTATCACCATTGAAATAGGGTTAAATAGAAAAATATAGTTTCATACTATGGAAATAGGATTCTCACTATATGGAAACTAAATTTATTTTCATAGATTATAAAATTGTGGATTAATCATAAACAAAATAAAGAAAACCACCTTGTTTGGATCATGTGACATATTATTGAGTTACCCCAAGACTTTACCAATCTGATACACTCTACTATAGGTATTAATTTATATATATATTTATAATATAGTTAAAAATTTTCATATTTTACAAAAATAAAAAATTATATTTGGTAACCTATAACCACAGTTCTCTAAAATTGTGGCAACATGTTACATGTATTGCCATAGTTTTCTCAAATTGTGTCCATAGGTGGTTGGAAAGAAGCCTATTACCATGGTTCTAAAATACCATGTCTGTATATAACATGTATTGAAAACTTTTTTCTCACACCAGGGTTTTTGGTGTTTCAATGGTGACATATTTCCCTAGTTTTAGAAAACCCTGGCTATAACCAAGATCTATTAACATGGTTTTCAAAAAACATGATAATATGGATTTCACATAAATTTCCCATATATTTTTTTTGGTTCCCACATCCACATATCACCCATGTTATGTGAAACCATGTCTATAAGATCACTTAGTGAGACCTACAACCATTTTTTACATAGATGTGGTGGTAGGATTCCTTATCGCCAGGGTTTTGAATGTTTTGGCTATAAACCACGAGTTTAGGCCCATTTTTTAGTTGTGTATTGATCAAAAAATACATTAAATCCCATTAAATATGATATCTTCCTATTTTATATATTTTTAATAATCCTTTCAGATTGACTATAATTATAATTATTATAAGAAGTATTGAGTCTTGGTTTTATATCAAACTCTTATTAGAGAGTTCTATATAAATTCAAGTAAAACCCTATATCTTGACCATATATAATTGATAGTGGTACTCCATAAAATAGTAATTATTTATTTATTAATACATTGAAAAGATCGTTGGAAGAGAAATTATAAATTAATAATAATGAAGTGTTCTAAATTTAAAAGGTGATAAAATAAAGATAAAATGTTATTATATACTTTAGATGTGTTAGTAAGACCTAAAATTTATTACATGGTGATTTTATCCCACTTTTATTTTGGTATAATTAATGTATGGATTATCTAATTATACTTATGTCATTATAAAATAATTTTTGGCACAAAAAGAAACAAGATATATATTAAAAAATATCCCTCGACATTTTGCAACACCAAGAATGATTGTTGAAATATCTATATAGATTTGTGATTATAGGATGGATAGAGAATGATGAGTTATGGGGATCATCCAACAGCCCCATATTCAATTTTGGTATTTATGGAACTCATATTGATTTCCAAAATTTTAAAATTAAATCATTTTCAACGTTTTAATTGGGAATATTTCATAAATTATTTTATTTCATTATTTCCACCTTCTTTTCCTCTTTGATCTTAATATGGTTGTATAGTTGAATAATGACTCAAGAATGGTAGGATATCTTCACTTCTGTTATTATCTCATGGTTTAACCTTTTAAAATCAATTATTATTGGGTCTATTTCAATCCTCAACATGTATATGGTAGCATTTTTTTTATACATATAGTATCTACCAATTTTTCTCCTCCCTAGGATGGTAATATATTGAGTATTAATAATTTCTAATCAACTCCAATTATCTCCTTTAGTGCATGTTCAATACCTTTCATATGAATATACACTTTAAAATCTAGTGATCTGTATATAAATCAAACATTTCACCATAGATATATTTTCTCCATATATTTAATTAGAATATTATCTTTGTTAGCTTGAAATAATGTATCAAAAAAATGTCTCATGATATTTTAATTAGAATGAGTCATATTCCACCATCTTTCTATTTTTCATGAGAATACATCCAAATACATTATTTGATGTACCACTATATTTTCACAAATCTCTATCCATTTCAGAGTAGTTTGAGTAAAGGTGAAGTGAATAACCTTTTGTTAATATACTTAAAATTGTATTCACGTTAATTTATCCAAAGTAACATGATTTACTTTTTAGTCAAATTTATTAGATTATTTTAAAATCATGATAAACATCTCAAAAAAATCAATAGTATCTAACCTATAAAAAAACTACCATTATCTATTACAGTGGTTTATTTAATCTATTATTTAGTTACTTATTTCTCTTAAGGATCCATAGATAAACAATCTATTGTGATTATATATCCTGATAATGATACTTTATGCAATAATAATTTAAACTTTAAAAATTTATCATACTATTTTCCGTTACCAATGTAGTTAGAACAATACTCAAATGATCTTAATTCTCTTTCATCATCTCAAAATATATAAGAATATCATCTGTAAAGTATATTGAAAATTTATCATGGTAATCTCTATATTCTCTATTCATTAGATCCATGAAGATTGCATTGAAATTTTTAATCCTGAATTTAATCACTATAAATTCATAGTGTCCATTTATTTTATAGATGAATATCTTGGGTATATCCTCCCTTTTAACACATAATTAATGATATATAGATCAATGGTCCATATTTTAGAAATATAAATCTCCTTAAATTTGGTCAAACATGTCATCAATATGAGGTATATAATCCTTGTTCTTCATAATGATTTTGTTAAGTTCTTGATCATCAGTGAAAAGATGAATTAATCCACTATTATTCATTAAAATGAGGACTAATGTTCCCCATTGTGAATAATTTGGGATTATAAAAAACTTATCTATATTATTTTGGAGTTTCTTTATCAATTCTTATAACTAAAATATGAATATTCTACAGGGATTCATTAATATAGGAATATCACTAAGTATGAGCTCCATAGAGAACTATGCCTCACATTATTAGGCATGACTAGTAAAATATTATAAAAATAATTGGTTATATTTTTAATCAAAATAAATTTCTTTAATATTGGTGTTTTCCCAACCATTTGTTCTACATATCCCTAATTTCTCGGTAACAAGATCTATACAAAGGAGGTAACTAATAATAGGAGTTCTTAGTCTACTATACATCAATAGACTATAATGTGTTGATTTTGAAAATTAAATTTGATTTCTATATCAAAAAATGATATATGATTTATATATAGGGATCCAATACCTTCTAAATTTGACATAAATTTTAATAGAATAAATAATAACAATACATTTAAGTCGCACATCACCCACAAACTTCACTAAAAAAAGTGTTGTAGATTTGGGATTAAATCATCAATATTATTCGGAATTTTCATGAATAATTAAATATCCAGCGATTAGGGTGGTGATTTAAGGATCTTGGAGAACTTTATTGATAATAAAAGTTGATAAAATATGGCTAAAATGATATGTTCAGTTCTTCAGTGTAAGATTATTATAACATTAAAAAGTTTGTTTTCACGATCATCTTTTGTATTTATGATTACATATGATATCCCTTTATCACTTGTATTTAGAGGATGAAGACATTGACTATCATCATTAACTCTTGATTTAGTGCACTAGTTTGTATAATTACCATACTTGTAACACCATGAGTATTTATTAGATATATAATTTCAAATAAAATATTTTTTAGATATCTTCCATTAAATGCAAAAATGTTTCCTAACGAATCACAATATAATATTAATATTATTATTTAAACATTACCATTATAACATATCAATTAAAATTTGTGTTACAAATAGGAATAGATTTTTTTAATTTTATTTATGATGGGTTTATATAAATAAAACAAATTAACAAAAAGTAATTAATTTTTATTAACGTCTTTATATATTTCCAAAATTCTATTTTCTCAAAATTGATTTTTATTTTAATTTTGTGAAAAAAAATTAATTTTTTTACCCATTTAGAAAATTGTTTTTTTTTTGAAATTTTTTAAAAAATTTACATTTCAAAACTATCTTTGAGTTAATTTTTTCTGAATTTTATACTAAGATTAATTTTTAGATGAATAGAAATAAAATACTGATTTTTATTAAAATTAGATTTTTGTTTAAATTATTTACCAGATAAATTGCATTTTAATATGGGTTCAAATAGTCATATCAATTCAATTAGATATTTATTAATCCAATTTAATCAATTTCATATTGAATATTTATATTCAAACTTTATATACTTTTGAAAATGTTCTCTTTGGAAAATTCCTTTTTTACCATGTCTATGAGTTCTATTTTAAAATAAATTATTCTACTTCTATGAATTAAATTTGATAAAATAGATTCCATATTTGAAAACATAATGAATATTACTATATAATTAGGTTAATTATTTTTTGGAAATAAATAATGGTAAAAATAATAAAGATTAATTAATGCGATTATGGTTAAAATGGGGTTTTGTGCATTACATATGCATGTGTTAAAATTATTATTCAAAAAATAGAGGAAAATTATTTAATATTTATTACTATCAGGTAAAATTATCTAAGAAGTATCACTATAATTTTATTATAAAAGGTTAAATTACCTAGGTAAATAAAAAGATAATATTTACCTTGTTGAAAATTATAATAGTTAAAACTGAAAAAACATAGGGGATAAGGGGATAAATTATTTAAAACATGTGTATTTATTTGTTATAGAGATTTTTATATACCATATAATCCCTAAAAGATATTAATTATCCATTTTTGAGTCACTTAGGGTGAGAGTGTCTTCTTATTATTGAATATTTTTTGGTGTTTACAAAAATGATAGTCCTCCTAAATTATAAATGGTTATTCATTCACCATTTTATTCATACCAATTAATCCCATTGCATTGAAAAAAACCTTAAAAAATCCAACCCAAAAATAATTATAGATGATCTAGAGTTTTGGATTATCTTAATACACCAACCCTAGGGTCCATAAGAAGAGATCCAAAGGAGGTTGTTATAAGCGAAGGTAATTGTCACCACTAAGCACTTTATTTTCTCTTATTCTCTTACCAACTATATTAATGTACTATTAATTAAAATATAATACAACCAATATATTAAATATATTAATATTGTTTTATTTTTATGGAAAACTTTACATTTATATAATCTTCTATCAAATTGGAAATGAAATTATCCACCTTGTGTACAACAGACTACCACCTCAGGAACCAATGTAATTTGATTTCCATATCCTCACATCATAGGTGGATATAATGACAGATTTAAATTATATATATGATATTAATAACATGCTTAAACTTATACATTTATAATATTACATATATCGTATTACTTTATATTCTTCAAGAATATGATAAATTCTCTTTAAGTGTGTGATGGACTACCACCTCACAAAGTGATGTGATTAATTATTCACATATTTTTTACATGGAAGGTAATAAGAATAAATATAATGAATATATGTGATATATATTAAACAATAATTAATATGGAAATTTTATTTATTTGATACCTTCCTTCTTTTCCTTCCATTGAGAAAATGGAAATTGTGTTCATCCATACGTATAACCAATCATCTCCATGAACATTGTAAAAATTTTTATATATCTACCTTTTAGGGATTACTCTAAATACATATTGGATGAATAAATATTATATTTATATCATTTTTAACATTATATATATTATATAACATTGAACAAAATAAAAATAACAAAAATATCAAACCAAAACATACATGAAAACAAAGTAGTTATTACCCGAAGTGTAATTTTAACTAGGAATTTTTAATAAATGTGAAATAAATATCATAAATAAATAATTTATTTTAGAATACATATTATTATGGTTATTAAATACTTTTATAATAAATATATATTTATTATATAATAGGTTTGAACATAAAGGAAAAATTTACAAATATAAGGTAATAAAATTTCATCTCAAATTGTCTTTTTTGAGACATATGTTATGTTATAAACTTGTATTATCTTATAATGTGTGAATACAATCACTATTACATGTCATATCATTAATTTATTTAATGTCATGATATTAAAAGTTTCATTTAAAGTTATTTTTTCTTGTGGATTATGATTCTGATGATACCAAAGTGGATAAAGTTTTATGTTATAATCTATTTATTTTACAGGATTGTTTATGATGATGAAATATTATGATAACATTCTTAAGAAATGCTAGTATTTTATTTCCCTCTATTTATTTAATTAAAATACATGTTTTCATTTCATATCCCCTTTAAGTATTGAATATTCCAAGCAAATATTTTTATAGAAATCAACATTATTTCTCTCTTCGATTGAAAATTATTTTCATCCAAGTAAATGTTTTTAAAAAATATTTTAAATATATTTTTTACTAATATTTGAGGATTTTTTCAATAAAGTTTTACCTATATCTGAATATTTACAAAATGGATTCAAAGGAATATTCTATTTATTTTACGAATGAGGTAATTTTTGAAATTTGGATGAAATGTGGAAGGAATAAGTATTTTAACATGTACGACATGAACAACAATTTCAGCCATCACATATACTTAATTTTTAAATATTCCTCTATAATTTTCAAATATTATCTTCCAAGAAAATTATTTTCAAAATGTTTTGTGAATTTTTAGTTTTAAAAGTGTTATTTTCAAATTTAAGTAGTTATTTTTCTCATGAAATGTTTGAAGGTTTTTTTCAAAATTATTCTCCATTTATGATGACATTTATTCATGTTAATCATGCATTACTGAGTTTCTGAACCAAAGATACCATTTTTATTCTTTCACTGGATGGTTTATATGTGTGATGAAAATATGTGTATGGAATACATAGATTTTTACACATGTTATTTTATGATGAAATGATGAATTGTCTAACACCTTACTCCTTTAAAAAATATTTTTTAAAAATAAATTTATTTTCATCAATAACTTATGTTATATGAATCATCGAGTTCAAACGAAGCGCAATATACTATTTATATTACTATTTAACTTTGACGTTATGACCTAGATAATAAACTTGGAATTATTAATAGGAATAACTATATTTTAAATAATAACTATAATGGTTTTTATAATTAAAAAATATTGATAAAAAACTACTTATTTGTTTTGTAAATACTTTATATGATTCAAAAATACATTTTTCAAAAAAATCATTTTATTGCTTTTTGTGGAGAAATAATAGTAATTTTTGAAAAATTTATATAATTTATTGATAAAAATGGAATTCATTTTTTGAATCATGTGTTAATATAATCCTAGGATGAATTTGTTTGATATTTTTGAAAATATCAATCTTTTGATGAATAGTGAAAATACAGGGTTTTATTAAAAACTACATTTTCACATAAAGAATATATAAAGATAAATTTTGTTTTAAAATTGTTTTAAAAGTATAATTTGTTATAATATATTATAATTAAACCATTTTTTTCATTTTAATAAGTTTTTTTTTGAATTGTTAAATATAAACATTTAAACATTTTCGGAAATTTTCTCTTTAGAAAATCGCTTTTTCATAGAGTTTTTTGGTTAAATATTAAATTATATTCCTCCACTTATTTGAATTGAATTTTGAAAAATATATTTAATTTTTTTAATCATAATAGTAAATTTTAACTAATAACTTCATCTTAATTTTTTACCATAACTAATAGTAAAAACTGTAAAAATTAATTACCACAGTTAAGGTCAAAAAGGGTATATCAAGGGGTTAAACGAAAACGATAATGAGTAAAATAGACTACAATCTTGTAAAAAAGACATTATATGACCATATTTCTACCTATTAACTTATATTATTCTTTTATGATCCTATTTTTATACTTTTTCATTTGAAAATTTTCACTATAACTTATTATTTCTTAAGGTTCCATGTGTGTCATCTCCCCCACTTAAAAAAAGGAAACCTGTTATCCTATGAAATTTACAGATCAAAAGAACTTTTTTATTATACCAACCAAAATATCTTCCTTAATTACATCATATCATCTTAGAGGCCTTGTTTTTATTTTTAAACCCTCCTACAAAGGCTTTATGTATAAATCATAAGAGGCTCTACAAAGAAAAGGTAAAATTTGTAAAATCCTATTATTATTTTAGTTCTTTCCCCACAACCTAAAAATATTATTAATACATGATAATATAATAAAAAATTTATATTAAATATACTTCGATGTTATTATTTTAATTTAATGGCCTACATCTTTATCCTCTTCTCTCAAATGGGATAAAAACCCATTGATTGTGTGTGTGACAGATTACTACCTCGCAAAATGATGTTATTTATTTTCCATAACCACCTCTCAAGGATGAGTATTGTGTTAGATTTACTTTTTATATATTAATTATTTTATATTTAAATTATTATTTAACTATTATATCACATACAACTTCTTATATTCCATTCTGTGGGGATAAGATAACATTGATCATGTGTACAATGGACTACCACCTCGTGAAGATATGTGATTCGGTTTTGAGTAAATGTTTACAAGGAATGTAATGATGATATATTTAATGAAAATATTTTATTTTTATGAAAAAATAATTAGCCTATAGAGGTGATATTTTAGTTACCTACCTTTATTTTTGATTTATCGAAAAAATGGAAACAATGTTCATGTTTGTGTATTGCTTACCATTTACATGAATGGACTAACTAATTTTATATATATTGATTTATTGGATTAATATAAATATATATTATGTTTATATCATGGTTAAAATTATATAGATTATAGAACCATAATCAATGAAAAATTACTAAAAATACCAAATCGAGACATACATGAAAAACGAAGCAGTTATTACATAAACCCTGATTTTAATAAGAAATTATTAATAAATTAGTAATAAAAATTCTTATGTAAATAATATATTGTATGATATATATTATTATATTTATTTAATATATTTATAATAAAATTAAATTTATTTTATAGGAGGTTTAGACATGTATACAGAATGTTGTGACTTAATGTAAGTAAGTTTTGTCCCAAATTGCCTTATTTAAGACATAAGATTTTTTATACACCTATATTATTTTATTATGTGTATGTAATTAAATATGAAATTTTATGTCATAAATATAATTCTTATAATTATATTTAATTTTCCATTTTATATTAAATTTTAATGACTTACAATTTAAAAGATAGTAAAGTGGAACATATTTTATGTTACAATCACATCATTTATCAAGATTATTTAGGCTTATGTTTCTAATGAAGAAATATTTAGATACATTTCTCAATAAATTCATTAATTTTATGATCATGTTCTTATTTCTCAAGAATAAAATTTTTCCCTATATTTTCCTCTCTTTGTGAACTCAATATTTGGAAAGAATTTTTTTTATATAAATTCAACTTTATTTCTAACTTCGGTCAAAAGTACTTCTTATTCCATATTTATTTTTAATAAAAATGTTTTCAAAAATTATTTAACATTACCTAAAGGATTTATTAAATAAAATTTTACCCATATTTTACTTTTACAATGTTTTTTAAAATAATCCTTCATTTTGTTTTATAAATATGGCATATTTGGACATTATTAAATATGTGAACAAAAATTCTTTAACTTGTAAAACATGAAATAAATTTATATAAGTGAAAGCCATAAAATGTACTAAAAATTCCTTTATAATATTTGTATGTTATTTCCAAGAAAAATATTTTTACTTTTTTTGTTTGAAATTTTTTTCTATATAGAAATGATATTTTCCTCAAAAAAAGTTATAAATAATTATTAAATATTCCTTTATAAGTTAAAAAGGTTATTTTAAAATAAAATGATTTTAAATTATTTTTATTTTTTAAAAAGTTTTTAATAAATTATGAAATTATATTTTCCCTAAGAAATATTTTAAGTGATCTATAAATAATAAATTCATTGATTAAAAGGTTATTTTAAAATAATAGGATTTTGAAAATGTTTCATTTTCTAAAAAGTGTTTTTCAAAGTGGAAATGATATTTTCTTCAATAAAGATTTTTAATTTTTTATAATTATTATTTATAATTTCCAATGGTTATTTTCAATAAAAAGGATTTTCAAAATGTTTTATGTTTTACAAAGTGTTTTTCAATGCGGAAAAGATATTTTACTTAATAAATGTTCCAAGTGATGTTTCCAAATAACTTTCTATATATGATAAAATCCTATGATGTAACTTATGATATACCAGGGTCATGATACTAGGATACCATTCTTATTAATTCTCTGAATGGTTTATTTTTATGATAACAAGATTTATATGAAACTAGCTTCTCTTCCATGGGTAATACCATGATAAAATTATTATGAAACATACTTCTTCGTTCATGGGTTATTCTATGTATAAATAATGAAATGATTGTAAATCCTATTTATTTTCCAAATATTATGATATGATGAAATGTTTATTGAACCAATTTATTTTTTAGGGTTTTGATATGATTATTGTTTCATGATCTTGTGTCACATTTATATATGATCTTTATTATGTGATGGGTGGGGCATATATCTCCCTCTATTTAACTGGGTAAAGATTGATATCTCATGAGATAAAAATTAATGGAATGGGGAGTGAACCAAGTGTAGTAAGGGTATTTTTTCACTACAATAGTCTTATCAGTGATCCTTAACTACTGTAATGGTTAGGGGAGTCAACCCATTCCACTATGATAGCCATGAAAATCATCCTTAACTATTATGCAAATAACTGTCAATGTTTGTTTGTATTCCACAATTCTATATCCTAAGACAATATTATTTTATCATGGATCATTTTCTTTGATTTTGTTATTAATAATGTCTTATGAACATCAAATACTTATGTCATGAATGAATATTATGATCTTTGATATGCAATGACTGGTTTTAAAATTTTATGATCATGTTACCATACACTTATGCTCATGTTATTCTTATATATCTCCCATATTTAACCTTAATGAGGATCATAGCTCATAATTTCTTATGTTTCGTTTCCAAATGTTATGAAGAAATATATTATGTATGATATTCTTAGGAAGGGTTATAATTAAGAAGAACTTAGTGGGAGATTATGTAGTTTACACATCCAAGATTCCAAATGCACTATACCTTTTCTATCCTCAGGTGCGTGTTTGTGTAAAGTAATGAATATTCAACTAGAATATCCAACATCTATGTATGAAAATAATTGTATATGATAAAATTTCTATGAAACATATTTCTTTTTCCAGTGTTTATTCTATGATTAAATGTTTATAAAATCAATTTCTTTTCATGGGTTCTGATATGATGAATATTTTATGATCATGTAGCACACATATGTAAGATTTTCATTATGTGATGGGTGGGAACTATATCTCCCTCCAATGTATTGGGTAAATATTTATATATCATGGAATAAACAAGAATTTAGTGGGGAGTGAACCCCATTTAGTATGGGACTTTTCCAACTATGATAGTCTTGTGAGTGAACCTTGACTAATATGATGGTTTGGGAAGTGAACCCATTCCACTATGATATCCTTGGTAGTAAGCCTTGAATGATAAGGAAATTATATTATATGCTTATGCCTATTCCACAATTCCATGTATTATTCCAACATTATGCTCCCATGTAATATGTTATTTGATTCTTTGTTTACTCGTGTTTTATGAACTGCCATGGTTTATGCCATGACTGAAGTATATGATCTATGATATAGAGGTTATAGTTTCAAAATGTTATTATTATGTTCTCATACCCTTATAATAATTTTATATTGATATTTAAATTGTTTACCCATACTGAGAATCTGATCTCACCCTTTCTTATATTCCCTCTACCTAGGTTATTTATAAAGGTCTTGTGTAGGATATGACTAAGAATCATGCTATTTATAAAGACCTTAGTGGGAGATGATGCATTTAACTTATTAATTAGTTATTTATATATCCATGATTCTAGATTCACTTGAATAAAATGAGTTGGAATATATCATTATTCTATATAATGAATATTTTACTACTAAGATATAATATATATGTATGAGAAGATTGGGTTTCTATAGTTGGTATCAAGGTAAGTTTTAGTTTAAAATTTAGAAGCTATGATGAGAAAATATTTGTGAGAACTATTTGGATATGTCTATGTATTGGAAAATATCGTAGACTTTTGGTGAAGGATATGGGGTGTGGTTTTTAAGCAATTATATCACCGATGGATACTAAAATTGGATGTGGATCTCACATAATTGTACCTAGGGGTACTAACATTGAAAAGGGAACATTGATTTAGACTTGATCATTACCTGGTGCATGAAAACTAGTCTTATTTCACACCAGGTTTGACACTCCCATGGGATATGATTTGGAAATTCATAAACTCTTTATGAACCATCCCTAAGGGTTTGAATAATTATCATGAATAACCTTAGAGAAACCTAATGTGTCATAGATTGCAAAAATTTCTCATGATCTGGACATACTATAATTTATTTTTCGCCATTATGTGTATTTCCACTTTTATTAATGTTTCTCACACTGTAGTTTTTGGTTTTATTTAGTGGATAGAACCAGAATGAACCATGTTAATAATGAGTGTGATGGACAATGAAATGATTTTATTTATGATAAATCAATCATTATTAGAGATAAAATTAAAATCTTGTAGTTATTATCACACAACTTTCATAGTCTAGGAATTGTACTTAAGTTAAAAACAAAAAAAGGATAGAACAACATTCTTTTGAGTCAATCATGAGGAATTTCCCACCTTCTCTAAGTGGCTCTTCTAATCCTCTAGTTATTGAGCAATGTATCCATACCATTAAAATATGATTTTATATTCTCAAGTGTTCAGATCACAAAAAAAGTCATTTTTTATTTCCATAATTTGGAAGGGGAAGTATATCAATGGTGGAAACATATCAAGAATACAAGTAAATATGATGAAATTGACTCCATTATATGGGAGGATTTTAGGATCTTATTTTTCAATAATGACATTCCTTATATTCTTTATATTAAAATAGAGAAGGATTTCCTTGAGTTAAATAGAATTATGATGATTTTATATGTACGTATGATGATAACATTACAAGACTTGCAAGACATGCTTCTAGTATTATCATCTAACAAGAAATAAATGTTGATCAAACTATAGTGTCTTAAAACCAAGTCTTCAAAGGGAGTTGACTATAATGGAATTATGTATCTATGATGAAATCATTTTTTGTGATATCATGGTGGAAATAGAGATTGGGGGTACCTATCATTCTCATGTTTTTTATAAGAAAAGGAATATGGAACTTAATGAAAACTCTAAAAACCATGGAGAAAATAAAATAAACTTTCTTGTATGATGAAAGTGTGGAATAAAACATAGAGGGAAGTATATTGAGAGAATGATAAATTTTTTGAGTGTGGAAAGGAAATTCATTGAGTACCTAAATTCTAAATTTAAGGGAATACATTAGATAAGGATGAAAATATAGAAAAAGATCCATATATTGAAATACCGACACCAAAATATTTCAAATGTAAGTAATATGTGATTTATACTAACTAGTGCCCAAATTTGAATGTTAATGATTATAATCGACAACAATAACATCCTAAGTTGAGAGGAAAAGGTAAATTTCATGGGATCACTATTTCTGATTAGGGGTTTTATAATGGTGTGGTGAAACATACGCATACTATCCGCACTATAACTGCTAATATATTATTTGAGTTTGGATCTACACAATATGTTATATATATATAATTTTGTTAGGGTAAAAAAATCCACTTGAATGACTAGATATTGAATTAGTAGTAAAAACACTTAATGGAATGATTATAACATCTCAATTATATGATTTTTCTCTGATTTAAATTGGTTGGAATGTTCTTCCACCACACCACATTTCTCTCCCTATTATTTAGTCACATGTTATGTTAGGAATGAACTAGTCTTTTATAGATAAATACCTTATAAATTTACAATGAATGGAAGTCAATTTTTCCATTCCAAACTCACCTATGATCATCTGTTAGTGTGAAAATAATTATGAAATTCCAACAAACACCGTATACATTGTATAGGTCTTGATTCCTATTAAAAATGAAATTTATCTCTAATATTTGGGGTGAAACTGAAAATCAATTATATGCATATTTTTTGGAGTTTTTTTTATGTTCTTTGAGAAGATTTTCATAGTCTTCCACCAAAATATGATGTTTTTTCTCAATAGAACTCATAACTGGTGCTATACCTATTTCAAATACTCCCAATATAATTTCCCTAATAGATTTTCAATAAGTAAAGAATCAACTATAGGAGAATCATGGTTGGGGATTCATTAGAAAAAGTGTGTCACCTTGGGGTACAACCGTTCTTTTTATTAAGAATAAATATGGATAAAGGTTTCTTTGAATTTATTATCCAGAACTGAGCAAGATCACAATCATGAACAAGTATCCTCTACCTGGTAATAATGATTTGTTTGGACAACTATTTAGTTCTCAGTACTTTTCTAAGATTAAAAATCATTCTAGATTTCATTAATAGAGGATTAAGAAGGCAGATATTCCTAAGAAATCATTCTATAAAATGTATTTGAATAATGATATATAGTGATTCTATTTGGTTTTATTAAATACCCTACTTTCTTCATGGATTTAATGAATAAAGACTATAGAGATTACATTAATCAGTTTATGGTAGTTTTTATTGATAATATTCTAATTTATTAATAGATTAATTAAGACCATAAATATCACTTGGGAATTGTATTAAAGACCTTAAGGAAGGAAAAAGTGAATGAAAAAACTACTTGGTATGAATTTTGGATACAAAAGGTTTAATATTTGGGTCATGTAATCTCAATATAGTGTATATTAGTAGATCCTTCAAAGAAGGATGCTATTGATATTTGGACTAGAACAACCATAGTGACTGAGGTTCATAGATTTCTTGGTTTTCTTGGATATTATTAATGGTTTATGGAGAATTTATCAACACTATAAAATCCATAAACCAAGTTAACTAAAAAGGGTGGTAAGTTATTGTAGAAAAATGAATGTGAGGGAAATTAAAAGGAACATGAGAGAATATTATCCAGTAAAACTATGACTACATTACTCTATAGTGAATAAGGGTTTATAAAATATGGTGATGAATCTAGAAGGTATTAGGATGAACTCTAATGTATAATGACATGGTTATAGCTTATGACTCATTAAAAGTGATGGTTTGTAAGAAAAATTACCCAAATTTTGATTTGGAGTTTGTTTTGGCAATGTTTTCATTAAAGATACGGGGTCCTTATCTTAATAGATTAAGGTGTGATATATATACAGATCATAATTTTTTAAAGTATATATACACATATAAAGTGTTGAACACAATCTTGAGAAAATGGTTGGATTTGATTGCATATTATAATTTCCCAGTACATTACCACACTAGTAAAGTGAATAATGTGTAAATTATTTGAGTTAAAAGGATAGTTCTAGCTTATCTATGATTAGGATAAAAAATATCCAATATTTATCAATTTAAAAATGATGGCTATAGAAACCATCATGTAAGGGAGAAAATATTATCTTAATTAAATAAGTGTTCATCAATCCATCAATGTGAGGATAAAAGAGGCACAAATAGATGAATTGGAGCTGCGGAAGAAGGTAAGAAATGTTCTTAAGTTCAACCATGGTAGTGAAGTAATGTTATGGTTTGTGAGATATTTATATGTTCCATAAATTCTATTTTTAAAAAATGTGCTATTAAAGAAAAAACGGTTCTTTATTCTCTATTCATCTAGTAAGTACAAATATGTATAAAGATTTGAAAGAGTATTTCTAGTGGTATTTCATGAAGAGAGATATTATAGAGTGTGTATGTCATTTAATGGTATGTAAGAATGCTAAAGATTAAAGGTAAAAGTCATACGGGATTATGCAACCATTACCCATACCAAAATAGAAATAAGAAGACATGTCCATGTATTTTTTTATAATAATCCCTAAAATTACTGAAGGGAACATTTATATATGGGTTATAGTCAATCATCGTACAATTTTAGAACACATCATCACTATCATAGATGATTTTATAATATATTGGCTTTCCTGGATATACATTAAGGAAGAGGTATAGTTTCATGGAGTAAAAAATTATATTGTACCTAATTAAGATCCTTGTTTTACCTCGATGTTATCGTCAATTATTTAGTATGACCTTGATAGAGAACTGAGTTTTATAACTATATATAATCCTTGGATATATGAACAGTACTAGAGAATAATTCATACCCTATGTGATATTTCGAGATTATATTTTAGGGATTTCAATGTTGGTTGGGATCAAGAGCTTCCTATATTTTAGTTTTCTAACAATAATATCTTTCACTTGAGCATTAATATGGTTCCTTATGAATCTCTGTATGGAATAAAATTTACAACTCTAATATTATGGGATGAAGTTATAGGAGTAAATATATTGGGACTTGAACTATAAGGGAAAATGGTAGAGAAATTAAAATCTATTCACCAACACATCAAAGCATCTCGGTGTTGACATAAAAGTTATGATGAAATTTTTTGGTCTGATCTAGAGTATTAAGTTAGTGAGAATGATTTTATACAAATTTATTCATGTAATAATTTTATTAAATCTGAGAAGAATGAAAATATAATCCCTAGGTACTTTATACCTTTTGATATTTGTGAATGAGTATAGACAGTCTCTTATCAGTTGGCTCCTCCACCGAACATCTCTTATGTTCATGATGTGTTCTGTGTATATCTCTAAAGGAAGTATATAACTGAACCTTCAAATGAACTAAAATAATAGTCATCAAAATAGAGTATGATATTTATTATGAGGAAAAAAAATTTGATATTTAGTATCATAGAGAGAAAGTGTTGTGAAACAATACCAACCTGTAATTTGAAGAAGCGACATGGGAACCTAAAGATAAGATGATGAAAAATTATCATAATTTTCTTGTATCAGCGTTGTGAATTTTGAGGTAGAAATTCATTTTATGGGATTTAAAATGCAACACCTTGATATCTTAATATATACAATTATTTTAATAAATTAACTTTATTTTACAGATACTGTTGCACGCAACATGGTGTTTTAATATACCATGATATACTATTAATATTATTATTCAAACATAACCATTATAACCTAGCCACTAAACATGGTGGTATGAATATTAATATAAAATTTTAACAACTAATTATAATGGTGTTATATAAATAAAATATATTGATAAAATGTACTTATTTTTCAATAAAGTTGTTATTTATTTCGAAAATTCTATTTAAAAAAATCGTTTTTTGGACAGATAAAAAAGATACAATTTCACAATTTTATAAAATTTATTTTTGAAAATGAACTTAATTTTTCAATTCTTCATTTTAAATTTTTTTTGGTTGTTTTTGATAATTTTGTGAAAATATTTATTTTTTGATGAATAGTAAAAAAATATTTAGTTTTATTAAAAAATACCTTTTGTTTAATGAATTTAAAAAATCCAATTTATTTTAAGATGGTTTTAAAAATTATAAATTATATAATTCTAAATTTATTAATAAATTAATTACATTTAATAAATTCCATACTAAATATTGATAATATCACTTTATATACTTAAGAAAATTTTCTCTTAGTAAAATCAATTTTTTATCATGTCTGTGGGTTTTGTATGAAATAAAATTCATTCACTTATGTGAATTAAATTTCATAAAATGGAACCAATATTTTTGAAAATAATAAATTATATTATATATAAATTCAAATTAATTTTTTCATAATCATTATTTAGAATAATAATAAAATAGTTACTACAGATGTGGTAAAAATAGAGTTTTACGCATTACATATACATGTGTTTAAATATCTTTTCAGCAACCATAAGATCATTATTTAATAAATTGGATTAAATATTTAGAATAATTGGGTCTAAATTATCTAATAATATTTATTTTAATTTTATTATTTGATAGAAAATAATCAAGGTAAATAAAATGAGACTCGTTACCGTAGTGAGAATTATAATGGTAAAAATGATATAACTTAAGGGATAAGGGTATATAATGTATAATACATGGGTATTTTAATTTGGTGGAGGATTTTATTAAACATAAATTCCCTATAATCCTTTATTTATAATTTTTTACACACTTGGGGTGAGATTTACTTCCCATTAGTGAATAGTTTTGGTTATTTAAAAAAATGAAAATCCTCTTCAATTATAAATAAGACTTCCTTCCCCCACTTATTCACACTTATTAATCCCTTTGAGTCGACCAAAAAATATTAAAAATCCCTCAAAAATATCCATATACATGTTATATATCTTTAATTTATCCTAAAATATAAATCATAGTGTCATTAATCATAGATCTAAATGTGGTTGTTCTAAGAAAAGGTAATTGTCTCCATTAAGATCATTATTTTCACTTATTCTTTCACCACCTATATTTAAGTCATGATAATTAAAATATAATATAATAAGTAACTATTATATACTAATATATTATAATGTTGATTTCATAACCTACATCTATATCCTCTTCCATCAAATGGGATAAGAAACTATCTATCTGGTGTATTTCGTACTACCGCCTCATGAACCTATGTAATTTATTTTCCATCATCGCCTCTCATGAGAGGATAAAATGATGGTTTTAAATTACACACACACACAAACACATGCACACACACACACACATATATATATATATATATATATATATAGTATTAATAATATAATTACACTTACTGAATTATAATATCATATATATACATTATTACTTACCATTTCATGGGAATACGATAACGTCGCTTGTGTGTACAGATGACTACCGACTCACAAAGTAATGTGATTCATTTTTTATTTACACTTTTCATGTAAGGTAGTAAGGATTAATATAATTAAAATATGTGATATATATGAAATAATAATTAATCTATAATGTTAATATATTATTTACCTTTCTTTCATTTCTTCTTTTATGAAAATGCACACATCGTTCATGCATACATACGACCTATCATTTCCATGAATATTGTAATTGATTTTTTATCTCTAAATTTCATGTATTACTATAAATACATATATAATTAAGATAATTTAAATTTATATCACATATAGAATTATTTAGTTGAATTAACCATGATAAAATATAAAAGGAATGAAAATATCAAAACAAATCATACACGAAAAACAATATAGTTATTACACGAAGTGTGATTTAATCCAATAATTGTTAATAAACTAGTAATAAATGGTCATAAGTAAACTATATATGGTATAATAAATATGATAATGGTTCTATAATAAATTTATAATAAAATAATATTAATTATATAGGATTTTTGAAGATGTACGAAGAAAGTCAAGACTTGAGGTAATGACATTTTGTTTGAAACTGTCTTGTTTGAGACATTTGTTATGTTATAAACATCTTATATTATATGAGGTTTGTATACATACTATATTATATTTTATATAATGAATTTATTTATTCTCATGATATTTAAATTTTAAATAAAATTTATTCTTTCATGAGGATTATGATCGAGAAGATACCTATGTGGTAAAATTTTTATGTTGCAAACTCATTGTTTATTAGGGTAGTTTATGATTAAGTTTCCGAGGATGGAATCATATAAACTACTACTAAATAATATAATCTATTTTATTATACTTTCATTACATCATGAAAATACATTTTTTCCATTTCATTTTCACTATTTCGGTACACAAGAGTCCAAAAGATTTTTTTTAAGAAAAATCGATGTTATATCTCACTTAGGTTATAAATCCATTTGAATCCATGTCCAAATATTCTAAAAATTTCTTAATAGATATTTCTCATAATATAAATGATTCTTTAAAGATATTTTTACCCATTTTTTATTTTTTTTAAATTATTTAAAATGAATCTTTTTATATTTTTTCAAATGATTACTAAAAATGTGAAAGGAATCCTTGTATTAATATGTACAAAATGAATGGTATTTTACACCATAATGATCAAAAAAATTTAAAAAATAATTTATATATTTAAAATATTAATTTCAAAAAAATTCAAAAAGCTTTATGAAATTTTAGTTTAAAAAATAAGATTTTCCATGTGAAAAGGTTATTTTTTTTAAGAAATGGTCCAAGTGGCCTTTAAAAATTTGTTTCTTCATATGCTGACATCATTTGATTCTACTTATGATTTACTAGGAATTTGAATAAGAGATACCATTATTATTATTTTGCTGAATGGTTTATGTTTATGATGTCAATATGTTTTTAAACCCATTCATTTTTCCATGAGTTATGTTATGATAAAATGAATAAATGTTTATGAAACATGTTTATTTTATACATGTTTTTCTATAATTAAATTTTTGAGAAAAAAAAATAATTTTTAAGTATTTTTACAGGAATAATATTTTATGATCTTACATTACATGTATGAATAATTTTCATTATATGATAGGTGATACCTATATCTCCCTCTGATGCGTTGGGTAATGATAGAAATCTCATGATGAAAATAAGACTAAAATAGGGTTGAAACCATATTAATAAGGGGATTTATCTACTATGATACTCTTCGTACTAGGGATTGACTATTACAATGGTTTTGGGAGTGATCCCATTCCAATATAATATCCTTGGTAGTAAGCCTTGACTACTAAGTGAATGATAATATATGATTATGTGTATTTCATGATTCCTTATCTTCTGACAATGTTCTTTTTTGATAGATTAGGTTATTTGATACCTTTATGATTCATGTCATTTTAGATTTAAATATTTATGACATGACTCATGTTTATGATTTATGATATACAAGGTGTGGTTTCTAAAGGTTATTTTTATGTTCTCATGACCTTATTGTCATGTTATATTGATATATACCTTGTTTACCCATACCAATAATCCTATATAACCCTTTCTCATTTCTCATTTTCCCAGTTTGTAAATATAGTTATTATTTATGATATGTTTATAAAGGGTTCTAGTTATGAATAACTTAGTCGGAGATGATTCAAATCAATTATCTACTAGTTGTTTATGTATCTATGTTTCCTGATGCACTAGAACTAAACAATTCTTGCATTGATCATTATGTTATATAATGGATATTCATCTAATAATATTTACTATATATATATGGGATTTTTGGTTCCCTATAATACTCATTAAAATTGAATAATTGGAGTGTGAAGGGCGTATTAGGTTGAAATTTCATTTTTTCTATCTCATTAGTTATCATTTTTATTATCTTATCAACATTCATATTCCAAATTGGATCATCTCTTATAATTTAAACACATAAGTATTCCCTTAAGACAATTTTATTGAGGTTTATTCAAACACTTTAAAATATTTATAGATATTAATTTTCTTTCATCTATGGGTTTTGTTATTGGAGTTTCCTCAAAACACCAATTTTCCCATCCTTTCTACAAAACTATGAGAATAATAGGACTTTCAAATTTTAGTTTCCCCCATAATATCACGTCTATCAATTTCTCTATAAATACCAACTTACCTTATAGATAATTCTTATTGGATACATATTTTTATGCCATTAAAAAATAATCATTTATTCTTTTAGGGTCAATGAAAAAAATAAAAAGTGTACCTTCAAGTCCCATTAATTTTAGTTTATAGGATTTCATCAATTAATCAACTTTTTCCTTAGTACTAATAATTATCTCTCTAGTTTAGTATTTTTATTTTTAGGACAATATTTACTCGAAAAAAATTTCAAAAACTCCTATAATTCCCTATAATATATTTCATTCTCCCATCATGTATTCTTAGGGAGAGTCCACCATTGATCAAGTTCATCTTCTAAATTATAAATATCTAAAATAACCCTTTCATTCTCCATGAACAGGAACATAAAGAATATATTTTCCATTTTATTGATCCATTGACAAAAAATTAGTGGATTATAAGAGCCTCTAAAGGTGGGTAATTATTAATTCATTAAATAATTAATAGTGGGTTTCTCTTTTCATTAAAAAGTTTGATAATTAGTATGATAAATTTTATTGTTTATTGTATGAGATATTTGGGTGAGCATACACTTATGATTTTTCATTCAATATCTCAAGTATTTTGGGATCACATTAATATGATATCACAGTCATTGTAAACATAATTCTTCCAAGTTCCATCCATTTACTAAAACTAAAAAGGATACTGTGAGTGTCCAGAAATAATCATAATAAGAAATCAAATAATAAGGAAAATAAATCCTATGATATCTTAAATTATTACACCTCAACTAAAACCTAAGAAATTTTAGATTAATCCCACTTGACCTTTTATTCAATATTTGTAGTTTTATATTCTATATTCTTTTTAATGATAAACTAATCCCCAATGATAACCAAAACCTACTCTAATACCAAATGAGAGAAGCCAGTCATAATGTATATATATATATGTGTGTGTGTGTGTATTGCATCATTTTACACAAATTTAGATTACATATAACAATAAAACAAACCCTATAATCTATAGGATCAAAAATATTTATAGAGTATATAAATATCATAATTATTTTAAAAACATGATTAAAAATATATTCTATATATTTTTCACACATTACATCCTTCTACACATATCATACATAATAATATTCTTCATAAAAATATGAATTAAAATATAAGAATGGTGAACTTAAATTATCATTAAGTGTAAATAAAAGAGATACAAATATAAGACCATAAGTTAGCATATTAGTATGAGAACATAATTAAGGTACATGAACATAACATGAGAGAATGGAACCAAATAAAACATATATCATAAACCCTAAGTCATGGAATAAGGATCTTTTCATAACATAAGATATAAATTATTGGAGAATATGAAATGAGTCAAAAATCATTATCCATGTAAATAGAACATAGGTTTTCTTAATAACCTAGATATGTGACATGAGAATTTGACATATAAACAAGAAAATAAAATCATTACTTCTATCAAGGCTCACTGCCAATACCATTATTACATTGTGGATAGAGTCCCTTAATGGATTGGGTTTTACCCCCAATCAATGAACTGTCACCTAATGAGATATAATTATTTACAAATTATAGTGGGAGATATAAAAATTTGAGGCCACCCATCAAATATTATTAAATTTCTCTTAAGAGTTTACATTTTCTCCACATTCTAAATCATCTAATGAGAAAAAAATATTTACTGAATACATTGGTGGAATATAATGTGCCCACTAATGAAATAATGATAAACCATACATATATGTGACACACACACATGGAGAATATCATAATTCTAGCATATATTAATTACCCCCTGAGAAAGATATGTGTTTCACAAAAACATATATAAAACATGATTAGAAGCCATCCAAAGTGAGAATGTGGATGGTATCATTAAGTTAGAAACACATCCCTAGTGAAGCATAATAAAGAGTAATTGACGTTTTGATTTGTTGGTTATGTACTAAAACACGCACACACACACACAGATATATATATATATATATATTATAAACATGAATTAAGGATACATTTATTCCAATATATCATTAATATAGAGTTTCTAAATATTTTTTTAATGTAATCTGGTTTCATGTGAGGAAAACCAAATCTTTACTGTATGAAAGAAATATAAGGATGTGTGAATTAATCATCCACCTCACACTCTTGTGCTTTATTTCTACTTATAATCTATTATGAGTTAATTAAATTTGTATTTTAAGGTCATTGAAAGGGTTTAATGGATTTTAACCATGAGAAGTAATTCATGTGATAACACATGATACTTTCCAAATGCCTTATGCATTTTCATGAATTGGAGAGTATGAGTAATGACCTATAAAAGATTTTGAGTTCTATCATTAGTGGTGGTTGTGATAATTAGTTTGATATTTTTTTGGAGATATCTTCTTCTCATAGAATCATTAATTACATACATTTATGTTGATAAAAAACCCTCTCAACCTATGGGGATTCTCATGGTAGGATTACAGATCTTTCAGAGAGTGTAGACCCTCAGAGGTAGGAAGCTTAAATTTTATACTTATTTGATCTTCATCGAGAAAATTCCATCGGGATTGATGTTTCTACAAACATGAAAAAAGTTCAATGTGATCTTTATTTCCTACACCTTGATTATATTAGTGATGGTTCAGGCCTATATTTGTTTGTTTCCGCATCCATTAATCATTATATGATCTCGGTAAACCCATCGTTTGTATTAATGTTAAGGCTAAATGGTTATATTATTGCATTAATTTATCATTCATGAGCATTGATGAAGTGTGGCTCTCTATCTAGGCGCTCCATTAGACATGAAAATAGGTTTTCATCCCAAGTATTGGGGTACTGGGTTTCTTTAATAGATTTATATGGATTTAAAATTGGATGTATCCATATATGGGAATATTATTCCTTTACATACATGGTATCAAATACTTATTTTATGATATATCATTATTTTTAACTCACTATATGTTTTGAAGAATACAATTTTTTAAATGTAAACTTATTTCTACCCCTTAAAATTATTTAATATGACAATATAATTTCATGATATCAAATTGCAATTAAGTTAATAATTTAACAAAATATGTGATGTGAGGAAACATTACATTAAACTATTAATGTAATGTGGAATATAAGGTGAAATATATGGTATATAGTTAACATATATCATATCATAACTATGAAACAAATAGTGAATAATTTTTTATCAACATATTTCTATATTGATTGGCAATGTAATTTTAAGAGTCGACTTGAAATTAAATTGTGACGTAACATAATATTAATTTCAACATTAACATTTCATGTTTTATGATGAATAATTAAAAACATGTGAGTCCCACATCAGTAATCAACTCAGGATTTTTTTTATCACCCTCAACACGTTAATGGGTGCATTAAATTACAATACAGACACACCACTATATGACCAATACTACCATACCGACTCACATAATGGAGGTCCTTCTTAGTTACACCCCTCACTCTTTCTTCTAGTGAAATCTTTCAATAATCCTCTCCACCAAATCGATAATAAATTGAATTTCAACATATTTTCAAGTGATATTTTAAAAAAAATTAAATAACAACATTTTTATATTTAGTAAATTATTTTATAATTTTTAAATTGTTTATAAATTATAATTCTTCAGATTAATAAAATATTTTTTACAAACTAAAATTAAATATAAAAAATTAATATTTATTTCTGATGTTAAATAAAGTGTTTATTTATATTTTAATTCATTTGTATTATTGAAGTTAAATTTTTTTATAGAATGTGAATATTGGTTTTTCAATATTTATTTGAAAACTTTATTCTAGGAGATAGATCCTTGCATTTCATTTTATGTTTGATTATATAAGATTTATTTTTTCTTCAATTAAGGACTTGGGTTTTTAGAGATATAAGCATGAGAGTAGTTGTTGATTATATTTCATGTATATTAGGTATTAGAGATATACTGAATTTAATTATCTCTTGAGTATTTTCCTCTTGAGGAGAAAGAATTTAGGCTAGTATATCCTTTATCCAATAATATTATGCCTTTTTCTAGAAATTTAAGGGTTAGATATCTATTTATACAAGATTAATCATGTAGATAATTTCAATATCATATTATTATGTTCCTTACACATGAGATGAATTCAAATTTGAATAAATATACATTTCTTCTAATCATAAGTTTGTAGCAAAAAAATTAATTATGTAAAGAGATACACATTAATTTGTTCTGAGAAAAGTGAATTTGGTGGATGGAATATGGTTTAAAAAACTAACTCATTATAACCATGCATATACAAAGAATTAAAACATGATAAGGTAAATATTTCATGAGATTCAATAATTATGAAATCAATATAAATATGAAGTATATTAATTTGGTGAGACTTTTAAAATGATACAACTAAAATACTATGTGTGATATTCCATATAAATTAGAACTTTTTAAGAACTCAATCATCCAATCAATTAAGTTAATCCAATATTGGATTTCTCTTGATTATCTTGAGTACAAAAAGAAATAAATATGTAATATTTTATAATCATTGGGTTGGTTCTGCTAAACTAGGGTTCCCCTATATTGTATTTTTTTACCATGATCTTCGTACTTTATTTTGATAAACCTTAGTGGTGAAACACTAAGATTTAAGACACCTAAGGAATAAAATTTAGTTTTTCCAACTTATGTATTGATTAAAATATTTTCCCACTCAACAATATATGAATAATAATTTCTTTTATTGGTTTTTTTCTCATAACTAAATAAAAAAGTGGTGATGAAAACCCCAAAGTGTACTCATTACTTGGTAAAATATGGATCTTTTATCACTACATTGATGTGATGTTCTATGATATAATTTTTAGTTGGAGTAAAATCATTAATATTCCTTGATGAAAATATATAATACATGATAATAACATATATATATATATATATGCATTTTATATTTGTTATGTTTTAGTTCAAGATAATCTTATTGAGATCCCTAATAGGTTTGACCAATAATACATTTATAGATTGGTATATATGGTTGATAAGTATTCAAAAAGTGAAGAATTTTAATAACTTTAATGTGAATTTTATAAAGTTTAATATCACTAACTCTAACTCATGTGTATTAGGTACTTGGGGTTTATCACATATTTCACTAACAAATATATACTAAGAGATAAATTGGTGTTGAAAAAGGGTGAAAATGATCTTCTTGTTGGTAATAAAGTAAGAGTTTATGCATTAGAATCCATCACTTATGATATAATATTACCATGTTGGTTAATAGAATAATTAGAAAAATATTATTATTCTCTAACCATAAATACATTTTTTTCTATATTTCTTTTTGAAAATAAGTTATTTTTATTCACTCTTATGAATAATAAAACATATATAAGAAATGTTTTATAGTACCAATAATATTGTAAATAGTTTATAAATATTTTATATATGTAAAATTATTTCTATAATATTTAGAACAAGAAGGTTAGTTTTGATTCTAATCCCACCCAATTTTATCATTTTATCCTTGTATATATAAATGAAAAACTCATATAAGGTCTCAAAAAAGTTGTATTACTGGGTCCATTTGATTTTCAATCATTTCAAAATTTGAAATCCTATTTATTAGTAAATACTACTAAAAAACTTTAAAGGAAAAGGTAAAAGGGATTAAGAACTATTGGATCTCACAATAGTGATATATATAGACCCATGATAATATAATCTAGTGGTAGTTTTATGGACATAAATACCTTTATCAATTATTTTAATTACAATGGAAATGTTTTTATAAAGAGATATAGATATAAAACTTTCGAAAAGTTCAATGAGTTTTAGAGTAAAGGATATAATAAATTGGAAGAAATTTAAAGATCCTATGATTGTATTGGGATGGTGAATACTTGGGCCATGAATTTATTGAACATATAAAGGATTTTTAGTTATTTCAAAACTAATCATTTTATAACACTATAATGGAATTGTGGGTTTGAGAAAAGTAATTTTACCTTTTTAGACATAGTTTGGTAAAGAATGTGTTATTGTAGCCTTCTTATTTAATTTTGGGGTTATTATCTTAATATTGATCTATTTTTACAAATAAAAATCCATAAAAAGTATTAATTTATAAAACATATGAGATATGGGAAGGGAAATGTCCTATTATGTCAGTTATTATGATTTGGGGACCTGAAATATTTTTATGATGATTTGATTCTGATATTCAATAATGTAAATCTAAAAAATCTTATTTTTTGGTTATCCTATGTAAATTATTTTCTATTATATCAACAATATTATTGAGAATAATGTGATTGTTGGTAAATTTATTATATTCCTTGAAAAAGAATTTATCAAACCTGGTGTTAGTGGGAGGAGTTTTGAACATGGTGAAGTTCAAGGAAAAACTAGAGATTTCCTTGATATGGAATTTCTTAAAGAGTTATATAAGAAGGAAAAAACTCTAGTTACATTAAAACATTGATGGTTTGGTTGGATTTATCAAGAAAACATGAGATATAGATTTATCATAGAAAATTATGATGATATATTTTTAATAGGAAATTGACCTACCATATAATGGGAGGCCCTAGAGAGTTCTAATTATGATAAACTGTTAAAAGACATGGATTCTAAAATGGACTCCATGTAAACTAGTAATGGAACCTTGTTGATACACATGATGTTGTGAGGTCCATAGGATGAAAGTAGATTTTATTTAAAAAAATTCATGAATGGTAGAGTTTCTGCCTGTATAACAAGCATAGTGGAAAAATCTACAAGAAAATTAATGGCATTGACTCTAAATAAACTATTTCACTCATAATTTTGATAATGTAAATTCAAATATTTCTTGACATAATATATTATTTTGATTGTGACATATATCAAGTGGATGTAAAGGAAAATTTCTTAGTGATACTCTTTTTTAGAATGTGTATATGATGCATCTTGATGGTTTTAAACATTTAAATGATACTGCAAAGGTATTCAAACTATAATGATCTATTTATGTATTAAAAAAACTTCTCAAAGTTAGAATATCCAGTTTTATTATGAATTAAAATATTTTTGTTTCCTAAAAAAATAAATTTTTTCTTTGTATATAATAAATTAATGTGGGGTATAGTAGTGTGTCTCATATTGTTTATTGATGAAATACCACTAATCAAAAATAATATATTGATGCTTACCTTAGTGAAGATATGGATTGGTAAATGTTTCTGAATAAAGGAAATGGGTGGTTATTTATACATTAAGAGTATAACGATCTTAAGCTATATCTAAGAGTAAATTTGGACTCAATTAGGACACTAAAATTGGTGTACTGCTAAAATGATTAGGCATAGAGAACTCCAAGAAGTGGTATTTACCAATATTATATGAACTGAATCTTAAGAAGATTCACATTCCTTTTAAATATTTATAAAGGATATATATAATTACCTATTCAAACACCATATGATCTGTTATGTAATCTATATTGTGTACTTGTCATGATGTTTCATATTCCATTAATATTATATTAAGATACTAATCCAATATGGGTGAGTCACTAGATTTTTATGGATAATATCCTTATGTAATTGTGAAGGATAAAGTATATGTTCTTGGTATATGTAAATGATGATGAGATTTATATAATGGTTATATTTATTATGGATGATATAAAATATTAATCTATTTTATTCTTTTCATGTATAGTGGATTTATTAGTTGGAAGAGTTCCAAACAAGTCACCATAGTGGATTCAAAAGTAGAGGTAGTGTATATAACTACATTAGATGCTATAAAGTAATATTTTTGTGTCATGACTACTCTTAATGGGGACCATTTCATAACTCTTCATTCCCTTCTATAGTAGGACAATATATGGTGACTAACGCTAATTAGGCATATCACTAACATGGGAGGCCTTAGCCATAAGTACCTGCACAAACACACACACACACACACACACATGCACACACACACACACACATCTCAAATCCCATACGATTCAGAAATGTAAAAAAATGGTAAACCATGAATTCATATATGTAAATCCCACAACTAGAGTATGACAACATGTAATGTAAGTTAAACATGTCAAAATACAATCCCACCACAAAAAATCTGAAAAATACCTACTTGAATGGGTACTACTATCAATATAACCATAAGAAAACACCTAGTCATGTATGGTTAACTAAGAAACACCTAGTACTGATCCCTCTAGGACTCCTCTAAAAGTTTGATCATCTAGAAAATACACTACATGTGTGTGAAATTCCTGTGAAAGTGTGAGTATAACAATACCCAGTAGGACACCCCAAAATCACTAAGCATATAACAATATGAATAACATTCAACTCTACACATGTATATGCCATGAAAAAATATAACAACAATATATATATATATATACTCAAAAAATTCACATAGTCTCAAGGTAAAGTCACAAAATACAATGTAATTCTAGGGATCCTACTCAAAAAAAATTCATAGCATTCATCTAGGATAACACACTCCATGAGTTAGATAACACTGATGATGTCTATATGATAGGTCATGCTTGTCGAGTCTCATAATAAGAAGTATATGATTTAAGTCTCAAGATAGATGATATATATATATATATGAGGATCACTCCCATGACCATGATGTATACAAAATATTCATTATGGAATAACCCTCTAAGTAGTGGATCAACACCCTCATAGTGATAGTCATGACGATACTAAGAACACCACCTAGGGAAAGAATATGAAAGATGAGATTCCTACAAACCTCACAAAAGTATTCCAAAAAATCATTCTAAGGATTTATACGGAAGGGATCACTATCCTATGTGTATGAAGTGATTTCATACTAAACCTTAGGGAATTGATATAGGGAACACATCCTAAGAAAACTTGTCCAAGAGGAAGGGGATAAGGGCTACAAACTAACGTTGAAGGATTAAACAACGTGTACATATATTACAATATGTGTTCCTTTGGAACCATGTCCTTATCATTTATCATATACCATTCTCGTGACTGTGTTAGAGTACATGGAATGTTTATGCTGGTGTACTTCTGACCGTGTCCAAGTACATTATTTTTCCCATGTACACCTGACCTGACTGTGTCTATGTTGTAGTACAGGGCATGTCCATTCTCGTGTACTCTAGGCCTTGTCCCTGTACCCTCCAATGTACACACCAATCTTCTAGGTCAATTCACATTCCATATGATGGAGTCACACACCATGTGATTTTTAACTTTACTATGGAACCCTATCGCCACACCAGGTGGTCCCATAAGGTGTGTAAAATTGAAATACATCTTATGTAACATGGAAATTTTCATATTTATAGATCTATTTAAAATTTTATTATCCTATCCTTAAGACATTTAACTATCCAATACCCTTTATGGATTCCAAAGAACACTTTTAGATGATCCATTTCATCATCAAACATTGGATTTTGTTCATCGAATCCATTCAGAAAACTCCCTTCTTCACAATCCATCATCGGGCACTAAAGAACACAAAATCAGGTATCCCCAAATCCTTAGGATCTACTACCACTTCTATCTTCATGAATTTCCTATGTCATACTGATCTCATATCTATGATATCAAATAATTTCACCATGAAACTAGTGAATAACGTTTGATTTCTCAATCTTTGGGTTGAACCATTAGTCAAACAAAGCACTGATGATGAACACGAAAAAATGGTGGGAGAAATCCATAAAACACACAAATAGGAATAAACCTCATCCATATTAAGTTAGCCTTAATTCTTTTCTATTAAAATTATAAAATGGACCCAATAATAAATTAAAAAATCTCCAAATAAATCCCTATTGATAAGAAAGTCCCATAATACGACTAATCCGTGAATGAATACTTTGGTTGATTTATTCATGATAATTATAGAAATAAATAACATGGAAATAATATAATAAAAAATATCCTATATTTATTTGGATTGATCGCTAATTAATAAAGAAGTTACATCATTATCATTGGTGAGATCCTATGATTTTGTTGTGCACCAGTTATTGATATTTAATCTGGTTGACATTCACCAATGTGAGTTCCTCCAACACTCTCTAATGGAACTCCATGTTCTACATGGTTATGAATATAACCGTGAAAATTTACCATAGGAGTATTTATATAGATATTATTAGGTCTGGTGAATAGTTAAGAAAATTATTTTATTAAATTATTTTATTTAAATGTTCTCCCATGATTGTGCCTCAACATGAACGCTAGATGTTTTCCAAGGATATATTTTATCTAGTTTAAACCCCACTCTCTAAAATCAACAAAAAACTCAAATTTCTGACCTGATCCTCTATTTATATGTTATTACACTTTTTCACGAAAAATTTAGACACATGCATTAAATATATTTTAATATACCTCAAACACTTATTTTAGGAACACTAAGACTTAGAATCGCATGTTGTCTCAGCTCTTGGTGTCGAAAATAATCCATACAATAAAAAAATACATGGAAAATTTGAGTTGTTACATTCCCTCCAACATGGTTCTTTACATCCCAAATATCCAATGAAATTGGATAGATATAGAGATATGGGTATTGAGCATGCATCTAAACCTCCTACTCTCAAGTTAAATCTTAAAGACTCTTGAGATACCACCAAACCTCCACTATATAAATCACTATCCCATGAAATATCCTATGTTTTTAATTGTCGATCTCTATAAGGTACTCAGTAAAGGTATCTACATTCACGATGTATAGCATGTCCCAACCGATAATTTGTGATGGATCATGCATATATAACCTTAACTATGAGTCATGTAAAGACTCATGTACCAGGTATAACTGTGGAGGTTGAGATAAGTTATATACCACCTCAACAACTCTAAGAAAAATTTGAAAATGGACAATGAATCTAATAGATAAATTTCCCCCAGCCAAATATCTATAATCCACATCAAGATGAAACCCATAAGAATACATGTTCTCCCTCCTCAAAATACAAATTCCTTATTCATCAGTCAGAATAGGACATCGGTAGTCTTTGTGTAGTCTTCATCCAATACTGGATGACTGTCACCGTCTATGTAGTGTCTCAAACCATTTATGATCCCATAAGTGTTTACTCTACTCGGTCAGTTTAGAAAACTGGTGACTTTAGAGTATCCTATATAAGACCTAAAATGGCACCATACAAATTGTGTAATTGTAGTTTTTGTTGTATGAAATATCCACCAATGGTAAGTGTTCCTCCCAACTACAGCCAAAGACCAACATTCTAGCTCACAACATTTCCTCCAAAACATGAATGGTCTACTCAGTCTGGCTATTAGTTTGGGGGTGGAAGGTTATGCTCAAGCATAGATAAGTCCTAAAATCCTCCTGTAATCCCTTACATAATTGAGATTTGAAGGCAGAATCACAATTATAAATGATAATCGAGGTAACTAATTCGATTCATATTATCTCTCATATATAGAGGTATCCCAATATATCTACTGAATGTTTCTTTTACATAGATAGGAAGTGGTTCGACTTGGTGAGTCATTATACGATCTCCCAAATGGAATTGTGTCCCATGGATGTACATTATAACCTCATTAAAAATTCCATGTATATATCATCCCAATTATAATGTGTTATGTTAATTGTTTGAGATAACCCACATGAACATAGTTCTCATCCTTAATTTACTGACAAGAAAGATATCGAGAGAAAAACTCAGCAAATCACTACATTATCTATGGCCACAAAAAATGAAATCAGAGGTCTTTCTACATCATTTCCTCACCTGGATGTACCAATAAAGTATTTTTATGAAATTATATAAGAACATTTTCCCAGGATTCCATGTGTACCATCGTGCATCCTCTGAAAAGAACAACATTCCTCACACCTTCAGAGAATACATCATGAGCATGTCCAGTGGATATCTGTGTATGTAGGATCTCACAGTAAGTGTCCCCATGTTTTTCATCCTTGAATTGGTAAAAAATTGTATGGGAAACAACCATTGACTTGATTTAATCTTCTCCATCCCCATCAATAATGGATAACTGCAACGAGTCAAATGACTCTGACACCTCATTCAAAAACTACGAATGATATTTCCTACTAACAGCATCTACAACCATGTTCCTCGTCTCAAGAGTATAGAAATTATCGAAGTCATAATACTAGATGAACTATAGTCATCACCTCTATCTCAAGTTGTGAAAATTATGAGAGAATAAATATTTGAGACTCTTGGGGTCGAAATAGATTATAAACCACTTGCCCATCAGGTAGTGTTGCAACATATGCATTGTAAATAGTACCACTAAAAAATTCAGATCATGGGTTTCATAGTTATATTCATGTAGTCCTAAATTTCATGAACCATATGAAATCACTAAGTTCATATTCATTATAAAAAAACCAAGAATGGTTCTTGATGTACTGAAATAAATACATCCTTGATAATCTCATCTGGAAATCACAATATGGGAGCGCTCTTCAATATTTATCTTAAATATTTTAAATCCCACTAACACCACTCTATCCACAAGTAATGATTTCACATTCAGGTAAAATTTATCAATGAAGATGATATCCTAGAGAAATTTGGTATGATTATCTGATTGTAGCCTTCCAACGCAAGTAAGATCAACACCTATATCACATCTTAGGTGGATCCCAAGATAACACTGCATCAACATTTGTTGGGTCTACAGCCAAACCATTTTTTGAGATACCATGTCTTAGAAATTGGACCTCTTGAATCCATAATTTCCACTTTGATATATACCTGTAAAGGTAGTTTCTCATAGTAAATCCAAAACCATCCTAAAGTGAATAGAGTTATCCTCTTCAGACACTAATTACACTAGAATATCATCAATGAGGACTATCAAAAACTTATCTAAGAAAAGGATGAATGATTCAGTTCATGAGTCCCATGAAAACTGTTGGGATGTTCATCCTGCCAAATGGAATCACCAATTACTCATAGTGATTTTAACTACATCTGAATGTCATCTTTGGTATATCCTCATCCATTATTTGAAATTATTGATATACTTATTTGAGATTAATCTTCAAGAACCATTTTTTCTCTCTACTCAAATAATTATTTGATCCTCGGTTGTGGATATTTTTCCTTTATGGTCACCTAGATTAGGAAACTACAATACAAAGACAACCTAAAGATCCAATATACCTTTTTGGAGAACAAAACTGGGGAAAACTAGGGTGAAACACTAGGTCTAACAAACCGCTTTTTATGAATGTCCTCCAACTACACTCTCAACTCGATAAGAACTATGGGATTCATATGATATAATGGCATAGATATTGGGGTCTTCTTGGGATATAGATCAATGTATAATTCTATCTCTAGGTGGGGTGGTAAACCTGGAAGAACCTCAAGAATGATATTCTCATACCCCCCCAACAATGTAGGGAACTGGAAACTCATAGTATCCATTACACCAATGGTCATGCTTTCCAACTGATGAGTAATCAGGTGCATGATCCTATACATGAGTCCATCATGCAATTCTTGGTTTTCCATTTCTCCTACAGTGAGAAACCTAGTCCCATTATTGTAGACACACCTCATACTCCACCTAAAACAGTATATCTGGGAATGAACTACAGATAATCAATCCATATATAAGATGATATCATAAGGCTTCATTTATACTACAAAGAGATCCCAACAGAAACTATTTCCTCTAATATTTAGGTTACAAAGTTGGTATAAGTGTTTGATCACTAAGTCATCTCTAGTAGAATTATCCATGCCCAATGTTTGATCTATGGACTCAACCAAAATCTTTATGTCTTGAACCAGATATGTGTAAAAAATGATTGACTAGAACCGGTGTTTATTAGTAATGATTATATGGTATAAAAGACACATTATATACCAAGTATAATCCCTAGATCCTCTGGGTCATATTCATCAACCACATCTAGCTATCCCTAGACCTATCCTCCATCTCCATGAGTCATGTTTGGATCACCAGGGTGTGGGTGTGGGTATATGTTGGAGATTACACCACCTCAAACTACTCTCCCAACTCATATTCAACATATAACACCCTAAGGACCTATATTCTACTACAAATAACTCTTCTTAGGTGGTCCATCAACTATATCCCTATCAACCATATGGCATGTTAGACAATCACTTGAGAGATGTCCCTTACCGTCACATGAGTAGCATTACCTCTACCTAGGCTGACAAGAACCATCCTGTGATCCCTATACTGAAAAACCTCTTCCTTGGGACTACCTAAAAAATTAACTCACATGTTATTGTAACTAATAAGGATGATGGATACCTTCTGCTAAAGTCTCTCCTCCTGATTTCCCATAGCCGGTAATAAGTGTCAATGTTTTCTCAGCTAGGAAACACTCGACCACCAAAGAACTCTCTAGCACCCCAACATAAGTTGGAATGCATAGAGGTATGAAGCTAGATCATATGTCTCTACACATTACTCACTCAATATTTTGAGTTCAGAAGAACTAATCATGAACCATATCCATTGAGTTCCAAGAGAGGATGGTGAACCATGATTAATACTCATCTACCATCGTATTTACTTGCTGGAGTTGTAGAATCTCCTATATCTATACAACCCTCAATATAGATAGAGAGGAATACTACCTAAAAAATATCTCATACTATAATCATGCTATAGTTTCCTCATCATATAACTAGTTCACTAAACCATTCCATATTTATACAAAGATATAGATAGGGATCGTTACCAGAAGCACCATATGATCATATGATGTTTTGAAAAGATGGAGAAATGACATCACCTCCTCTAGACAATCCTAAACCTCTTATGGGGGGCCTCACCTAGTAACCTGATGGGTATCTATCACTTAAACTCATGAAGTGTTCTTAGACTACACACCTCATCATATGGTACTATGGGTCCTATCTACTATTGAAAATGTGGTGGTATAACTGGTGCACAACTTGGAGGTAACATTTCCAGAATGTAACCTTATATCTATGCCTCGTCATTGAGGGTATCAACCTCTTTATCCTGATACTAAATCCTAGATTGAATATATTCCATAGGAATCCTAAAATAGACATGATGTACCATAGTCAATGTTTATATCTAGAGAGATGACTCAATAAGGACATTAAAACCACAAACTATTCCTATATGATTCATGTACCATTTTTTTTTCTTCAACTAGTGTCCTCATATACTAATTCAAAAGGTAGGTGATCAGATTCATGGTGTATAGATATATAATCTACTATACCAACCCTAGAATCCAGGTCCAGAAAGATGAAATCGAAAATATAACACAGTTCCATCAAATGAAAATCATAGCACTAGTCCAAAGGATGAACAGAATGATCTAATATCTCTCTTTCACAACCCATTCTAATGGGGCATGGGCCCTGAATTCCTGATCACGCCTTAATTAGGGTAGGGGCTAGAAACCACCTCCATGTAAGAATATTTGTAAATTGGAGGCCTTAGCCTAAAGTAAATTTATACCCACACGTCTCCAAGACCATGGAATAATGAAATTTAAAAATAATAATAAACCATGCGTGCATACATCTAAGTACCACAAATTGATTTTGAAAAAAATTAATGGACATTAAACTGGTACAAATAAAATCTAACCAAAAAGTGTGTAAAAATAAGTCCAACATTAATGTAAATATGGGGAAAAATATCAAGACAACCATAGGAAGACACCTTTGTCTATCCTACTCACTATGTACCATCTTGTCCTATCCTTTCTATGACTCCATCAAAATGTGGATCATCTACACAATACATTACATGTGAAATAAAATAATGTGGAGGGGTGAATATTATAATACCCCATAGGACACCACAAAAAAACTAAACATATAACAATAATAATAACATTAAGATCCACCCATGTATATTTATACAACAAAAATAACAATAATATCGTGATATATTGAATAAAGACACATATTTTCAAGGTAAAGTAAAAAACTATAATGCTTTTATAGGGATACTACTCCAAAGTTAGGCATAAAACTCATCTAGGAGAACATACTCCATTAGTAAGATGAAACTGGTGACATCCTTCTAAGAGGCTATGATCATAGGTTCTTGTCATAGGAAGTATAATTTGGAAGTCTAAAGGGATATGATACAAATATGAGGATCACAGCCAAGGCCATGGGGTATGCCAAAAATTCAATCTGGTATTATTGACTATGTAGTGTATTGGATCCCATGTTGAGTTTCTCATTATGATATCAAGAACTCTGCCTAGGGAATAAAGATAATGGACTATCTCACTGTTATCCTCATGGAAGGATTCCAATAATTCTATCTAATAATTCCTATTTAATGGATCATTTCCCTATGTGTAGAATATGATTTCGTAGTAACCCATTAATAATGTATATAGGAAACGCAAGCTAAAAAAATCCAAGATGAAGAGGAAAAGGTCTCCAATCCACTTTTAAGGATTACATAGCATGTGGTGGTAGTACACACATTGTCCCTTCAGCAACAGGTCATGCTCGTGTATCATGGCCCATGCATGTGTCCATGTTAGAGTACGTAGTGTGTCGGTACCTATGTACTCTTGATTGTGTCTATATACAAAACTCTTCCCTTGTATGTTGGGTCTGGTCATGTCTATGTTGAAGTAAAGAGTATATTTTTTATAGTTTACTCTAGCTCATGTCTGTGTACCCTCCAAGGTACACACGGAGTTTCCAGGTTGAGTCAAGTGTCGTGTGATATTTAACTTCTCCGTACAACAATTGCGCCATAGTAGGGGGTCCACAGGGCATGTAAACCCAAAATACACACCATGTTACATGGAATTTGTTAGATTTATAGATCTAGATTGTTCTTTGATGACTCCACTTTCATCCATTGATATGACCACACCACTTGCTGAAAATAAAGGAATACCATCTCCCAAGACTTCCCGTTGTTGAACACTAGACTTTAGCCATTTAATATATTCTAAAAATTCCCTTACACATCATACATCATTACACACATAATAAAAAAATCATGTTTCCCTAAATCCATCTGATCTGATGTTGCTTCCATCATCACATAATCCCCATGTCTTTTTGACCTCAACTCTATGATATCGAATCATTATTCTATAAAATGAGTGAAAAATGTATGATTTCATGATATTTTTTCCAATTCACTGATCGAATGTTGCATCGATGATGAATGGAAAAGAATGGTTGGATACAACTAAACAACATTAATGGGGATAGAACCTTATCCATGATAATGTTAACTAGTTTCATTTCCATTATAATAATTAATGAAGAACAAATAAAAAATTAAAAAAATCCCCCAATAAATCCATACAAATAAACATGACCTGCAATACAACTTATCCAAGAATAAATATGTTGGTTTATTGATTTACATTCATAATAGAAATAAATAAGGGGTAAATAATCCTATCAAATCAAACTTCCTATCTCGATTGGGATCTATCACTAATAATGAAAAAATATATTTCATTATTATTAGTGAGATCCTATAATTCAGGTGCATTATGGTTTTCATTCTTGGATCCGATTTTCATTCTCCAATGGGAGTTCCACTAATTATCTCCAATGTAACTCCATAATTTTAAGGGTTATGTAGCTAAACCTGAAAATGCTTATATAGGGATTATTAGTTTGGGTGAATAATTAAACAAATTAATTTATTTAAACATTTTCCAATGACCATACCTCAACCCAAACACCCAATGTGTTCCTAGATTACATCATGCCTAGGATAAATCCCAAGCTCTAAAATCAACATATTCCATGGATTTATGATATGAGCCTCCATTTAGAAATTATTTAAAAAATTTAGGAGAACTGTACATGTGTGAACTTAATATATTTTATATATTTCAATCATTTATTCCAAGCACACCATGCCAAATAATAATATTTCATCTCAGTACCAGGTATGGAAAATAATCCATGCAATTCCAAAAAATAATTCATAGAAAATACAATTCTCTATATTTTGGATAATGAAGTTCATAAATGAAATAGAGGGGGTTCTTAACATCAAAGAAGTAATCATGTTTATTATAAAAAAATGGATCTATTTCTCATGCTAAGGAACCCAAATAAAACCAAATTAACAGACGCATCCTTTGAAAATACCAATTATATTAGATATCATTGATAGAGGTGATGTAAATATAACATCACATAATCCAAACTTTAGGATCTTTTTTTAAAAACATATGAATCACATTCTTGAATTTGATACAAATAAATGGGACACACTTTTTTCCAACAAAACACCCAGAGTATAATTGAAATATTAGATCACTTATATACTGAAGAAATTTTAGGTATAGTGTTTTATATAATTGGTAAAAACGATTTACAACTTGGGTTCATAAAAAATGACTCATAAATATCATCAATAATCCCACTATAACCATCTTTCACAATAGTTCATCAATTTCATCCATGTGAAATCATTCTATACAGAGTTCATTTAACATATCTCCTCAAACCATGGGTAAATGAAAATATAAGAAGTGTGATCTCATATGCTCAGTAAGGGTAAACATAAGAGTAATCATACCATGATCTAAGGAAATCATAATATGATAATATGATTATGTGATCATGAACATAACATTTAAAAAATATAGCATGTATATCAATGGTCAAAATCATGAGTCATGAAATAAAACATGGATATTCAGAAGACATGAGTTACAAAATAATCAATAAAAAATATTCATGAGATAATAACATAAAACATATGATTTTGGAAAGAACATATAATAAGATACAAACATGAGTCAAGGATAACTTCCAAGACTACATCATATGGTGGAAAAGTACCATTAAGTAATTTGGTTTAATCTGTATCCTGATAGGGTGTCTCAATAGGCTAAAACTATAGAGACCCTAATTTTTATTATATATATATTACGTCATTTTAAAGATAAACATTATAAAATTGTTACACAACCAAGATCCAATGGTTTAGTGTCTTGGGAAAATTTGTATCATACATAAAATTTATATAATAAAACATAAACATTTTTTAAATTCCTTCTTCTCTAGATTTTTATTTTCCCATGTGTTCTCCTTAGTACAAGTATTCAGTTGAGGATATACATCAAAAGACGGGGTGAGATAAAATCAAAATAATAGGATAAATAATAGACACGAAACATTTTTGATAATAATCATCATCATAATAACATAACAAAAGTATTATAATTATAATACTAAAAGGAAACATTAGATCAATCCATGGAATGTGGAAATTTATAAAAATGAAACATTATGTCTTATTTGTCAAATACCACACATTATTACAAAAAAAATCTAGCATCATGTTCACACATATATCAATTTATGTCATGTGATTCATTAAATTACACAAAGAATTGTAGCCCTATGTAATTATAGTTTCACCTTTCACATCATAACATTTATATAATCATGCAAGCCACATATAACATATTTCAATGATAGACCTAAAATATCTCATGGAAATGAAATAGGTTTCATGAGAATTTCAAAATTCAAAAATTTATAAATAAAAATTTTGGTTTCCAGTTGAAAAATTAAATAACAAACTTGGTATAGGAATCATCAAACTTGAGTGAAGATGAAACAATCACAAGAGAAGTAAAAGATGTGTTTTTAGAAAGAATAGTTCTTTTTTGATAATCGTTTCATTTTTCAGAAAATTAGATTGGAATAATGTATATTATAAAAATTAAAATTTAAGGAAAAAATAAATTATATTTTATTAATATTAAAAGAATATCCATAATGAAATTTGGTATAAAAGAGAAATAACCCGAATAATGGAAATTGGGTTCAAGAATCCCCTAACATTATATCTGAATACTTTATTCAGCTTAATATCCTTAATAATAAAATTAAATTCAATGATTTAAAAAAATGTAACCTTTTATATGTTAATATGATTCATTATAGTTTTTTAAGTTCATTGACGGCATTTTTGATCAGTTATAGATTTTAATTTCATCATTCGGGAGTGTTTGTTTACATGGTTTTCATGATCTGTTCACTTGGCCTTGGGCTTTCGGGCTATGTAATGGGTCTTCCTCTACCCAGTCTAAAGAGGTCTTTGCTTTCAAAATAATAAATTGAGGCTTCGGCCCCAACCTTTTAAAAAAATATAGAATTTAAATTATATCATATTAATTAACATAAATAATGTTATTTAGTATTATATTCCATTTAGTTGTATATTATGAGTATGAATAAGTAGATAAATAGTAAATGAAAATGATTTAATTTATTTGGTGGATTTTACGACCATTTTGAGCTTGTGTCATTTAATTTAAAATCATTATTAAATATTGGTTCTATAAAATTATAAAACTAATAATATATATATAATAAATTCTTTTTTAACATATTGAATTTTTTATAACGAGCCTTAAAGGTGTTAGTAAAAAATGGAAATGCATCCTCTATGGTGGCGGAAAATCGACAAACCACAAACAATATTTTCATTTCTAGAATAAAATAAAATGATAAGAGAATAGAAGATGAATAATTACATTAAAAAATGATAGTATATAAAATTTAAAAGTGTTATCATGCCTCTTGGATAGGTTAATTCAAGAATAGTATAAGAAAAAAATGAAATTAAAAGGAAAAGAATGAGGCTTTTACAACTTGAATTTCTCCTCATTGAGATCCTCCTTAGGGAAAAAGGTTTAGTATTTTGATGGTACCAATAACTCCTAGAATGTTTATAGGGGATTGGGGATAATATTTGTAAAAACTTGGACAATTCTCAACTCTTGAAAGGTTTGAGGGGAAGATGTGGTGAGGGGGTTGTATTTATATGGGTGGAAAGGGGTGTTTTCTCATTATTTTATTCATTAGATTAATTTTTGGAACAAGACTATGAATATATTGAGACTTATAAATAAATATATTAAAATAATAAATTATATTTTGATATTTTGGGCTTACATCAGTCACACATCTTCTATGACTTAATAAGTCATGTGTTTATCTTTTATAGTAAATTATTTAATTTTACCATTCACAATAAATTAATTTATTTTATAAAATCTCAAAAATCACCCAAACCATTTTTAGATGGGTATAATTCTAAAATTAAGTCCATTTTATGAAAAAAAATTCTGAATATGACAAATTTAATTTTTAATTAAAATCATCATTTACTTAAAAAATATTTTAAAATTGTTACTCCTTTTTTAACACTTTGAAAAAATTAGTAAGGTATAATAAAATTAACATATAATCCAAGGATAAAAAAAATAATTTCTTAGTCAATTTTTATGAAAATAAATTTTCTATTAAATCCTTATATTAATTATAAAATTGTAATTAAATATTTATGACTCACAAAAATATCAATTCTTAATTCATAAATTTAAAACATTTTTTTACTTATAATATGATATAAATATATCATATTATCATTTATAAGTTGATTAAATTTTATTTATACATTCATAGGTGAGGTTGTTATTTTATTGGCTAATTTACTATTTCTAATTTTCATAATACAATTCCCAAGGTCATGTTACTATTCCATTGGGATATGTTCCTTAATTTCTTGAAATATTTCTTATAACAATAATTCTTCATTTAAAAAGTTTTTATTGTGTTATTTATGTATTTTTCAGTGATATATACTAAATTAAATCATTATAAGAATATAATTTCCATTGATAAAATTTTGTGTCTTTATATTCTTCCCCCTTTTGAAATTTTTCCCTTGATATTTTTTTTACAAACTATGGTGAAAATAAGTGAGGGTACTTTACCTTCATCACTTAATTTGGTTCCCATGTTGCCTCTTTATAATTATGGTTCTTCTATAGTACTATTACAAGGTGATTAGTCATGTTCCATATAATTTTACCTCTATGGTCAAATATCTTCACTGGATTCTCCTTTTAAAAGAGATCATTTTCCAGAAGTATCACCTCTAAATTTAGAACATGTTGGGGATCTTGTATGTACTTCCTCAAGTTGGATACATGGAATACATCATGTACATGAGATATAGTTGGTTTAATTTCTAGCCGATAGGGTACAACTCTGACTTGATTAAGAATCATGAAGTGTTGATGTACCTGGGACTCAACTTTCCTTTCTTCATCAGTCTCATGACCCATCTTACATTGAGATATGTGGAGGAATACCATGTATTGAGAAATAAACACTAGATCCTACTGATGATTGTATTCATTACTCATTTATTGAATTTGGACAACATTGATGTGATGCTGAATGGTTTTCACATTTCACACCATTTCTTCCACCATTTTAGGTCCTAGCATTTTATGTTCATCGACTTCATACCATCACAATGGTGTTCTACATATTTTTTTCATAAAGGGCTTCATAAGGATCCATTTAAATGATTCAGTGGAAACTATTATTATAAGAGAACTCTACTAGAGGTAGATGTTAGTCCCATTATACTTTGAATTCCATAAAACATTCCCTCAACATGTCTTCCAATGTCTGAATAGTTTGTTCTCATTGACCATCAGTTTGAGGATGATAAGCCATACTGAATTTCAGCTCAGTGTTTAGAGCATGTTGGAGACATTTCCATAAATTTTAGTTGAATCGTGTATCTTGATCATATACAGTCAATAGTGGTACTACATGTATCCTTACCTCTTTTCTGATGTATATCTGTTAAATTTGATCTAGTGAAAAGTTCTATTGAATTGTGGAAAAGTGATATGTCTTTATAAGACGATCAACAACAACCCATACAGAATTGTTTCCTCTTGATGTATTCAGAATTTTAGTGACAAAGTCTATGGAGATGTTTTCTCATTACCATGTTGGCATGGGTAATGGATGCATCAACCCCTTATACATTTTCTTTTCATCTTTCACTTGTTGGCATACTAGGAACATTGATGTATATTCAATGATCTCCTTCTTTATATTTTCCCACCACTATTTTTATCGTAGATCTCAATAAATAATTGTTCTCCCAGGGTGAATAGAGAAGGATGGGCTATGTGTGTCATTCAGAAGCTCTGTATTTATAACTGGATCAGACGGTACACATAATCATGACCCAAATATTCAAACTCCTTACTCAAAAAATTTTAAACTCTGAGGATTTCCCCTTTTTAATAGCTTACACCTTCTTCTGAATGTCCACATATTTTTTGAGAATATTTTATTTTATCCATGAGGGATAGTTAAGAAATCATTTGATAAATAATTGATGATGTTCCTTACTTAAGGATTCTCACATATATACTTTTCAAATCTAATAAGATTGAATCCTTCTCAATTCACATCATTGATAATTTTGTTGGATCCTTTTTACTTAGATAATCCACCACTATATTTTCCTTTCCAAATGGTACTAGATTAAGTAGTCATAATCCATGATGACCCCTAAAAATATTCACTTCTCATATTAATAACATTATTTTTGAAAATATATTCTAGGATCTTATGATATATAAATATTTCATGCTTCATTTCATATAGATAATACTGCTATATTTCAATGAAAAGATCACATCTTCCAACACCAGATCATGTGTAAAATAGTTATTCTCATTAATATTAAACTACCTTGATGTGTAGTCTATAAATTCTTCATTTTTATTCATTACATAGCATAAGAACTTATTTTTATGCATTTATAAAAATAGTTCCCTAATTTCCAAAAGTGTGATTACTAGAATGGTGATAATCTTATTCTTTATCTATTTGAAGTAATCTTCAGATTCATAGGATCATACAATCTTTTCCCCCTTCCATGTCTGCTTGGTTAGTGGGTTTTATAGTCATGATAAGTTTTTCATATATCATCAGAAATACACAACAAAATCAAGGAATCTATTGATCTCCATTACATATGTTGTCCTGGGCCACTCTTTGATTTCCATTTTCATGGAAGGATCCACATATATTCATTTTTTGGTGATAACATGCCCCAAGAATGACACATCATCCATCTAGAACTCATGTTTACTGTACTTTACATAATTCTTCTCCATTAACGATGTCTTTTGCACAGTATTAAAATTCTCATAATGTTCCATCTTCCTATTAGATTATATCATAATATCTTCAATAAAGACTACCCAAAAAATTTTAAGGTAATATCTAAATACTCTATTCCTTAATTTTATGAATATTGTTAGAGAATTATTGAGTCTGAAGGGAATCATAATGAACTCATAGTGTCTGTACCTAATTCAAAATTTAGTCTTAGGAATATATTATTTTCTCACCTTTAATTAGTGATATTTCAACTGAAGGTCCACCTTAGAGAAATACATGGCCCCACATGGTTGATAAAAAAATTAATCAATCCGCAAAAGGGGATACTAGTTATTTATTTTGATTTTGTTAAACCTATGATAATAAATGAAGAGGCATATTTATCCATCCTTCTTCTTGAAGAAATGGACTAGTTCACCCCATGGTGAAGCAATTGGAAGTGTAGAACCCTTTTCCAGATTATCTTATAATGGCTTATTCAGTTATTACAACACAATGATGACCATTCTAAAAGGTTTCTTTGATATAGGTAGATACAAAATAATGTGTTAAATTGAGAAATCAAACTCTCTTTCAGGTGGAAGACATGGAAATTATTTGATGAAAACATCTGTGTAGTCTCTCACAATGGGCATGTCGTCGATTATGATTCCCTCATTTGAATTAATCATTTGATACATATATTCTTTATCATAAGAAAATAATATTCCACACCTGAGATGCTGGATCTGAATAATGTTCATCGACCTTATTATACTTTTATATAATTATAGGATGCTTTGAGATATGAATAGTGATCCCTTTTTCTCGACAATTGATGTTGTATTTTTATATAGATAGCTAATCCATGCCCAAAATATAATCAAACTCCACCAAATAAAGTAATATCTGATTTGATGAGAGGTTCAGTCCACAAACATTAACCAATGAGGTGTTATATACATTAGATGCTATAATTTTCCCATTTTCCATTCTCATAGATAAATAAGCCACTATTTTTGAGGTGGTGTTTGAATAGTTATACTAAACTTGAAAGATATGAAATAATTAATATAACCAGAATCAAAGAGTATGTTCTCTATTCTTCAATGAATGACCAGAAAAATTGTCACCACATCATTTTTGAGGACCACCTTAGCAGTAGTTCTAGCATAATCCTTCCCTTGCTCCTTTTCCTTTAGTAGTTGTTGATTCTAATTCCCATCAAGGACTCAGGGCTTAGTGCACTTTATTTCATAGTTCACTTGCTCCCTACAATTGAATCATTGAAACATGGGTGGTTCTCTCCATTCTTTTACCACATTTTCCATCTTCATCATTTCTCTTCGACATACATGAGCTTGGTGGACTTTTACCCCACACTTATAGAATTTCCCCATCCCTTACATGAAATTCTCATGATTCTTCTTACCACATTTTGACATGTGGGTGGTTGAGATATCTTGGCACATTTCTATTTAGATCCCCCATCTTGAAACTCCATATTTCATTTGTTATCACCATATCCAAGGTACCATTCTCTAAACTCCATCTCCACTTTGAGATAACATTGAACACCTTCTTCATAACTCCCAAAGACTCAAATTTCTAAAGCCTTTGGAAGGTGTGTATTTTAAACACAAAAGAATCTATCAATTTGGTTATCATTTTTTATAACAAAACTCGAACTGTACCTTGAATGCCTTACAGAATTTTCTTCATAGACCATGATAGATTCTCCTTAAATTTTCATTAGCTCTATGAATTATATCTCTATATTTTTATGAAGAGTTTTAGGGAAATACTTTTTATGAAACGTTATCATAATGTCTTCCCACTCTATCTCTTGAATTTAGTCCTTTGTCATGGTGTTCTTAAGTAGCGCCCTCTATTGATCGACTTCCCCATATAAATTATAAATATCCAGAGTCACCTTCTCAATTTAATAATAGCAATGCATAGAAAATATCTTCTACATTGAGTTTACCCACTATTCCACAATGAGTAGATCATAAGACACACTAATGTCAATGGTTGTTTCTTTATAAAAAGCTCAAGAAATAGTTTTTATCTCTTTGGTGAAGGAGTAAATTCTACATTGTTCAGTTTATTTTTCATTCCCTGAGATAGTTAAGTAAGAATCAGCATGAAATTTTTACTCTACCTCTAAAGGAATTGTGTATGATGTTTAGGAAATTGCCGCATTTTCCCCTACAAGGGTTGTTGGTGTGGTTCCTCCTGGTTCTAATCATTTTTTGAAATAAAAATGGTTAAAAATAAACAAAAGTAAATAATTCATGAATAAGTAAATTATTCCTATGTGAAATTAACTATAAAGGTTTATTTTCTAAGATCCCTACGTTTATAAATTTTCAAAACAAAGCTTCTTGTGTGCTTACAAATATCTAGTCACATACTTAGGGTTTTCACTAATGTTTTCTAAAACTAAATCCCAAATTAACTAAACAATGCACGGATACCAACTATAGTAAACATTTTTTTCTTACATAGCTATTACATCATTTTAAAGATAAAAATTATAACTTTTTATAAATCTAGGATCCAAAGGTTTACTATCTTGGGAAAATTAGGTTCATACATAATGTTTACATAATAAAACATTAAAAATTATTTATTTCCCTTTTATCTAGATTCTTTTTGGCCCTTCTGTTCTCATTAGTACAAGTATTCACCTGAGGATATACATAAAATGAAGGGTTGAGCTAAATGACTAGTAAGAGGATGAATAAGAGACATGAAACTTTAGTGATCATAATCAGCATCATCATAATAAAATCAAAGGATCATAATCATAATCATGATAGAAAATATTTTATCAAGGAATGGAATTTAGAAATTCATAAAAATGAAACAACATGTCTTAGTGGTCAAATACCACACAAAGTTGAGAAAACATATAGCATCATGTTCATGAATATTTCACTTTATATCATGAGATTCATAACATTACCCAATACATTATAGCTCTATATAATTATGGGTAAAACTATCACATCATAGTATTTATATAATCATGCATGCCACATAGAACGAATTTCAATCATAGACATAAAATAACCCTTGGAAATGAAATGGGTTTCATGAGAATTTCATAGATCATAAATTCATGAATAAAACATGGGTTTCTGTAAAAAATACGTAAATAACATACTTGGTATAAGATTAATCAATCTAGAGTGAAGAAGAAACAATCTCAAGAGAAGTAAAACATGTGTTTTTAAGATGAATAGTTCTCTTAGTAAAATCATTTCATTTATCATAACATAATATGGAAATAATGTATATAGAAAAATTAAAAGTGAAGGAAAATTAAATAATATTTTAGTATTATTAAAAGAACATCCATACTGAAATTTGGAACAAAAGAGGAATTACCTAATGAAAGGAAATTGTGTTTAAGAATCACCTTACCTTATGTGTTAATGCATTCTTTACAATAATATCATGGATAATAAAATTAAAATAAATAATTTCAACATAAAAAACTTTTATACATTCATTTGATTCATTATAGTTTTATTAAGTTCATTTATTGTATTTTTTATGAGTTATATAATTCAATTTATTCGTTGGAGGGCGTGTGTTTTCTTGGTTTTCATGATCAGTTTTCTTGTATATGAGTTTGGAAGTTCATCTAAAATGGGAATGATTATCCAGAATTGAAATTATATTTTATTAATGAACATAAACAATTTTATTTTTTATTATATGTCATTTGGTTATATGGTATGGAGATGAATCAATAGATAAATAGTTAATTAAAACGATTTAATTTATTTGGTAGATTTTACTACAATTACGAGCTTGTATCGTTTTATATTAAATCATGATTATATATTGATTATAGAACATTATATAACATATAATATATATAATAAAATCTTTTTTACCCATAATTATAGTTTAATAACCAAAATTTAAGGAAGTAGTGCCAAATGAAGATGCATCCTCCACAGTGGTGATAAATCGACACACCACTGAAGACGTTTTACTTTTTAGAATACAAGGAAAAGGGAGGAAATTATATGATGAATTTTTCCATTAAGATAATAAAATTATAGTATATAAATGATACTGGAGTTATCATTCCACCTTGATAGGTGGAATTGATTAGAGGACGAAAAAATAAATGAACGTAAAATGAAATTAAATGGAAATGAAAGAGGGGTTTACCTCTTTAATTTCTCCTCCTTGAGAACCTCCTTAGGGAAAAGGGTTTAGTCAGTTGATGAGACCATTAGATCTTGGAAGTGGGGGAGGTGATTGTTAATAGTATTGGGAATAACCTGGATAATTCTCATAGCTTGAAAGGTGTGAGGAGAAGAGGTGGTGAGGGGTGTTACTAATAGGGGGAGAGGGGTATTTTCTCATTATTTTATTGATTAGTTTTTTATTTTGGCTCTAAAATATTAATAGTTTTATCCTTATCTATAAAACATGATGTTGAGTTTGTGATTTTCCTCTTACATTATCCATACATCATCTATAACTCAATAAATCATTTATTTAGCTTTCATTGTAAATTATCATATTTTACTATTTGCTAAAAAATTCAAATATTTTAGAAAAATCGCAAAAATCCCACTAATATTTTTTTTATGAGTACAATTCCAAAATGAACTCCATTTTATAAAAATAATTATCTAACTATGAGAAATTTAATATTTAATTATGTTCTTTATTTACTTCGAAAATACCGATTTTAACATTATAATTAATTTTTTAACATTTTTAGAAATTATGTAAGGTAACATAATATTATCTTATAATCATATGAAAACCAAATTTTAATTTATGAATATATTTTTTGAAAATAATTTTTCTTTTAAATAATTATATTAATTATATATTTTTAATTATATATTTATAACTTAAAAAAATACCAACACATAATTAATAATTTTTAAATGATTTATTTACTTATAAAATAATATAATTATGTCATATTATCATAAATAAGATTCTTAAATTTTATTTGTACTTTTATAGGTGATGTTACTATTCTATTATCCAATTTACTATTCCTAATGGTCAGAACACTATTCCAATGGTCATGTTACTTGTAACACCCGAAGCTTCCACAGTATGTTTCCCTTGGAATAATGCAATAGCTTGCATTGTATGCAACTTGGAGTTTTAACACCCCACGACCAATAAAACTAGCCATTATGAATAGTAATACCCACTTTTTAAAGTTTTATAAATTTTATTTTTCAAAATGGACTTCATTTTAGGATTTTTAATATCAAAATTATCTTAGGGTGAATTTTTGGTATTTTTCGGAAAACTTTCAATTTTTGATGAATAGTGAAAAACATTGCGTTATTGTTTAAAAAAGAATTTTTGTTTAAATAATTATGTATTTTATTTAAATTTATATTAGGTAAAAATATATACATAATACCTATATATTTTCAATGTAATTCATTATATTCATTTCATAATAATATTATATATATATATAATTTTATTGAACTTTTTATCATATTTTACCCACCTTCTAGGCGCATTTTCAAATTTGCATAAAATGTAATTTTACAGCTTCTATGAATTTAATTTCAAAAATACAAGAGACACCATTTAAATTATTAAGTAAATTTTGGTTCAATAAGTTGCAAATAATATTTGGTGAGAAGTAAATTTTGAATTTTATTTACCACTGTTAAAAGTAAATAGGGTAATTAAAGGTAAAAATAATATTATTATTACACTAAAACATGTCCTAATTCTACTGGATAAGTGTATTTCGACCAAAATCAACCTTATAAATAAAATATTACCCTCTTTGTCCCACTTAGATTAGATTAAGACATTTATTATATTTTATTTAAAGATGAGTTAAAAGTGTTAAATTCAAATTTTAATAACTAAACCATTTTTAATATAGGGTTACACATATTATAAATTCGACTATAAATTTTAATTATAAATATAAAAATATTTCCTAAATAATGGTATTTTATTTATAAATTTTAGACATTAAATAATTAAATTTATTTATAACACAATGATGATTCATTAATTACCTTATTAATGAAAGATTAAAATTATTAATTTTATAAAAATAAAAATAAATGTAATTTGAGACTTTTTATGAATTAAACTAATTTTACAGGTTAATATGAAATTCTAGGATTGATTCAATGAACTTTTTTTTGAATTAATCATAATGTTATGACTTTAACATAAACAAAATACCAGATAGTGTCAAAAATTGACTTAAATCAGTTTTTAAAATAAATACTATATTATTGATTAATATAATATTCCTAAAAATATAAGTTTTTTCCAAAGTACTTAAATAAGGTTATATATATCAATAATTAACCACTTGAGGTTATCTTGTATTTTTATAGTATGATTATTAACCATTTATTATAATAATACAAGAATACATGGTAAAAGTTAAACTATTTAACTAAGAGTTAAATCTAAATGATAAGGTTAATATGGTGACCTAAACCAATCTAAAACCTATTGGTTGTAATTTTTTAGACCCATCCCCACCTTGTCCTAGAAATAAATCATTTTTATCCTTTATAAACTGAATATAATTGTATAATAAAATAATATTTCTAGCTTTTCCTAAAGTGACCCTCACCTCTATTATAAAAGGGTACTTCCCCTTCTCTCAAAATCACACCTCCAAATCCATTTGGCTCAACAAAACCCTGTTCAAATATCCTCCCAACTACCCTCAATTCTACCTAGAGTCCTCACTTTGATCAGAAATAAAATATATGGAGCCCTTTTGATCAACTCATAAGAAAACACTCGAAGAAGAGGTAATAATTTCACCACCTTTTTCAAAGTTCTTTTCTTCTTACACTTACTATTTCTTTGTTGTTTTCATACCAAAATAATAAATCCATTACCTTATACATACTTTGATATTATTTTAAATATCGTACAACCATATTCATTATTATATTCATCCTATGAATGAAAAGGTCATCATACGTGTGTACGTATGGCTTACCGTCTCTGTTGGCTCGATTCAGAGGTCGTCGACCCTCGGTTGACTCTTTCGAGAGGTTCGTTTGCGATTATTGGGGTCTGAACGACTGAAAAATGGTGGGTCTTCTCGATCGGCGACACATGATGATACAATTCTCCTCATAGGAAGATCTGATCATAGCTTGGTCCAGCGCTCCTCTCTCTTTCAACGGTTGTGGTTTTCATTTTCATCGCTGGTCCTTCGAGTTCAACCTGAAGCAGGGTGTTCCTTCGACAGCTGTTTGGGTAAGATTTCCAGAACTGCTGCTTCTATTCCAGAATCCTTTGATTATTGGTATGCTGGGGAACCTGGTTGGATGGTTCCAGTGTTCTGATAGACCCACATCTGCACTTTGTCATCCAATTAATCCTCGTGTCTGCATTGAGGTGGATGTTTCTAAACCTCCTTTGGATTGGATTTGGATTTTGGTGGGAGAGGAGATGCGATGGAAGCAGAGGTTGGTCTTTGAATATTGGCCAGCGTTTTGTTCTCATTTCCATCGGATTGGCCACTCCTCTTTCGGATTCCATAGGGTACTCAAAATTTTCCAGGATGTGAGGGCTGCTGAGGCGAATGAGCCGCTTTATTGTCATGTCCACAATCCAAATAAGGGATGCGGGATTACCTCGAGGATTTCCTCCCAGCATGGTCTGTAGTTGATTGAGCGGTCTTCTGAAATGGTGCATCAAGGTGGTGAGACCCTTACAGTTGAAATGGAGAGTCCCTTATCATAGGAGTCGGGCCTCTGGTTTCAGAGGTGTTTTCTTGTTTGAAGAAGGACATGAATATTTGTTCCTTGCAGCAAGGGGGCCACAGGGAGGCTGCACCCAATACTACAGTGGGGTATGCAATAGGGGATGTCAACCTTGATAAGCAGGTTCTGGTGGAAACCTTCGGAGCTGGGGATGCAATGGCCATGGGTACTGTGCCACTGGGTACTTAGGCCCAGGTGGTGGGTTCTAGTGGTAGTACCATCTCTGGAAGTAGTCAGCCTATGGATACCCATGCACGGGTGTCAAAATTAAGTCATGCAGGTAACCTTATGAACTTGAGGGGCTCTTTGTCTAGCCTCAATTTAAGTAATGGCTTCGATTATTTGAGCAATGAGGGAGACTCGGACTGTAACCAGTTCTGTACCTCTGAAGACGAATCGGATGGAGAGGGCCAACCCTCAGATGATGTTGATATAGGAGGGCTGAAAAGGGCCTATATATACCGAGGAGAAAGAAAGGGGAATAAGGAAAACATAGACCCTGGAAGATGCATTGTGTCCAAGAAGCATAAGACAAATGGGCACAAGGATTACTCCTATCTCCCTAGGCCAATGGAGACTCGGTTAGCAAAGAAAGTAGGAACTCCAAAGGAACACAATGCACAAATAGTGGAAGGCGAGGAGGTTCAGTAGGCTAGCTGTGAGGTTGTTCTCCCTACTAGCCGTGAGGGTGAAAAGAATAACTCCAATGATGACTCACAATGACAGATACTTTCGATGCTGAATCAAATGGACTTACTTTTGAACTCTGATGTGTAAATGACTGACAACATGCTGGATATTCAAGAGTTAAAGAAGATGAGGCCACTTCAGGTGACCTTTTCTAAGGAGCAGGGTAATTGGATTAACAAGCAGGCCCGCATTCTACTTAGAGGATGCAACACAAGAAAGATCAGTAAGGAGGAACTCTTTCAATCGTGGGACATACTTGAAACTCTCTGTGAAGGAGTTCTAAAGGACGATTCTGACATCCAAGTAAAGTCTATTCCTTGGATATTGTTTAGATATCTTGGCTTGAATCAACTTAAACATTTATTTAACAAATCAGTTGTGACATTTGATGATAAACCAGGCATGGTGTGGGGGTTCTCATTTTTTCCCTTAAAAGTGATTGAAAAATAAAAATTTAGCATTGAGTGAATAATTTAATAAAAATGATTTAACTATTATACCGGAGGTTAACATACCCTTGACCAAGGAAAAGTACAAGGTAAGGATTAATTTTACAATCTCTTTATTTGTCAGAGGTTGTTTATATGTAAGTATCTACTAGTACTTCTTTATCATCCACATCTGTGTTTCATAAATATTCATTTCAAATACTTTTTACTATTTCCTACAATATGGGTTAATGTCTTTTATACCCTTTTTTGACATTTTATAAAAAATTTAAAGGAATATTTATGTCGTTTTCCAAACAAGGTACTTTATGAACTTTTCAACGAATTAAGGTAGCAATGTTTTTTTAACTTATACGGCAGGTGTAGCTATTTTTCACCGTTATAACACCTTATAAGATTCCCTTACAATATTATAATAATATTTTCAAAATAAATGTTTTCTTATATAATTATGTGACTTTTAAATGATTTCAAAATAGAAAGATATATTTCTCTCAAATATTTTTCATTTCATCTTATTCAACATCTTATAATGGATTTTAAACTTTTTTGAATTTGATTTATTATGATACAAATATTCCATATTGTATTAAATGTTTTGTGATATGTTTGATTGTGGATGTGTTATTTTTATACCATTCATGGTTTATGTTTAAAGTATTAATATTTTGTATGCTAGTTTTAATATGAATGTTTATGTTATGTTTCATCCTTTTCGTATGAGGAATGAATTAGACTTAGTAAGTGATGGGTGATGCCTGCTATAGCTCCTCGATGCATTAGTAGGTCTCATGAGACAAACTAGTTTCTTGGAACAAGGCCTTGAAAAAATGTTATTTGTATTCTTGGAATGATGCCTTGACTATGTGTTTATGATGTCTGGTATTATGCATTCCGTCATTATGAAATTGGTTATTGATATTGCATGTGATTATTTGACTAGTAGAATATCCATGTGAATAAGTAAATGGAATTATTTGATTTTTATTTTCCATGTTATGCTGTATGTTTTAATTTTAAAGGCTTATGTTTTAGTCTTTGCATTTATTTAAATGTTTATGCTTATTTATGAAAGTTTTCTCTATATTGTTATCTTTATATAGCATTTTATCTCACTTATTTCTATGTTTTATTTTTCAAAGGATGTGAAGAAGTATTTTATGGTTGACCTACCGGGATATGATAAGGGATATAAGTGTGTTCAAAGGGGACAAAATGTTGTTTTTGTTTTTATTTCATGATGTAATGTAAAACTTATGTATGTATCTAGTACTTCCAAGGCTTCTAAACTAATCGGTCTTTCAAGAATTAATCTCTTGTGATCATGCCAATGTTATGTAATAATGCACTGACTATGGGTAACTTGGGTCGGGGCATTATAGTTGGTATCAAAGAAAGTTTAGTACAAACCTTGGAAGCTAGATTTAGAAAAAAAACTCTGATTAGAGAACATTACCCTAACATAGACTTTGAGGATTAGTATAGAATAATTTACCAGAATTTTGGTAATATTGAGATGTTGTGAGTTTTCCAAGAAATACATCCATGTCTGGATACGAGCTGGTAGAGGCAACTCTGGCACAGATGTACCTAATCGTGAAAACTCCAACAAGGAGTTTCAGGCTTAACCTGGGGTATCCTGGTACACGACAACGGGCCTTGTTGCACTCTTGGTTACGACACTCTCATGGGATATGCTTATGATAGTTAAAATTTTATTTACAAACCATTATGAAGGATTTATGAGTATACACCTCCTAAAAGAAAACATTTTTATGATTTTGGATTATATCCATAAGCTGTTCAATTTATGTTAAGTGTTTTACAAGTTTGGAATTATGTATTGTGATTCATAATCTAATGTAGTGTATGACATTGTTTAGAAATGGCACTAAGTGGAAGGAATAGAAATTGTATCAAGACATGTAATCCATGTAGGGATTTCCCTCCTACTCAAGATAATTATTATGTAGCTCGTGATGCAACTTTTGCTGATTAGCTTATCACCATACTAGGAAAACTCACTCAGGTTATGAATAATAACCTTACCCATATGGATCACCCTGATCTAAAATGTGGAGGATCAATGTTAGACCGCTTCATGAGGAAACAAACACCAAAATTCAATGGGACTAAAAATCCATTTGTAGTTGTGCAATGGATAAGTTCCTTAGATAAAATATTTCATGCTTTAGGGAGTAGTGAAAGCAAAAAGTTGTCATGGAAGTTTATCACCTCATGGGAGATGTAGATCAATGGTGGTCATTAATTCAAAATCCAAAGGAAGATGAAGAAGTATAAAATATGTAATAAATAAATTTTAAAGAAATTTTATTAGAAAAATACTTTCCTCGTGACCATCGAGCAGATATGGAAAGAAAATTTCTAAGTCTGAGGAAAAAGGAGGATGATAATTTCGAAAATTATGAGGCTAACTTTACAAGGATAGCAAGGCATGTAGCAGATTATATACATAATCCAAGGAGTAATATTTATAGATTCTTTGATGGGTTAGAACCATTTCTTCGTCGATCATTAGTCTCACAATCCTTCTCATCATACGGAGATATTGTATCGTGTGCTATCAAGACAGGAAATGAATTCACTAAGTCTTATAACTTTAAAGAAAATAAAGAGAATAAAAGATATTCTAAACACTCTAGAAATGGAAATAAGGGGGGAAAGGGAAATTTTGAATTTTTATCCTGTGGTAAATGTGGGAAGAAACACCCAGGTACTTTCCTGGAGGTAATGGGAGTTTGTTACAATTATGGTGAAAAGGGCCACCAAGCTCATGATTGTATGGGAAAGAAAGAGGTTGTCGATGTTGAGTGCTACAATTGTAGAGAGATAGGTCATTATGAAAATGAATGTCCTATGAGCCAAGTAAGAATACATCAGAAAAGGTCAAGGGAGAAAGTCCAAGCTTATGTGATCACTACTGCTGAGGTTGAAGCTCCGAAAGACATGGTGGCAGGTAATTTAATGGTTTATTAATGTTTATCCAATGGTTTATTTTATTTTGGATCATTGAATTGTTTCATATCTTCCCAGTTTTCTATGAAAATTTGATATTTCCAATTTGATTTAACAAGGAAGTTGTCAGTCAAACCTCCAAAGGTAAGTATCATTGCAATAAAGTTTTGTTAATCAGTACCCATTAAGGCATAAAAATGTTCTTTATCTGTTGATATCATCATCATACCCATGATTGAATTTGATATAATCCTCGAAATGGATTGGATTTCAGACCATGATGTGAAAATTTATTAAAAAAATAATGAGGTTACAATTTTTGATGATGATAATAAGTACCGTATCTTTAGAGAATAAATTTCACCACCTGATTCTTATCTAGATCCACCCCCATTAGTTCTACTAAATTCAATTATTGGGGAGGAATATAATGAAATAATTATGGATGAGGAAAGGAATGTTCAAATAGAGGACTAACCTATTGTGAAAGAATATGTTGATTTGTTTCCAGATTATTTACCTGGGCATCCTCTAGAACGAGAAATTGTGTTTTCCATTTATTTAATTCCTGGTTCAAGTCCCATATTGAAGAAAAATTATAGAATGTAATCTATGGAATTAGTGTAAATAAATATACAACTAGAGGAATTTAGTAATAATGGATTTATTCTCCTGAGTGTTTCTCTATGGGGAGCCCTTGTTATTTTTGTTAAGAAGAAAGATGTATCTATGAGGTTGTTCATTGACTAGAGGGAGATAAATGCTATAACAATAAAGAACAAGTATCCCCTACCTCACATTGATGATTTGTTTTACCAACTTCATTGAGCTAAATATTTTTCAAACATTGACCTTTGATATGGATATCATCAGTTGTGTGAGAAGAAGGAGAACATTCTGAAAACAGCATTTCGAACTAGGTATGGGCATTATGAGTTTAAAATAAAGACTTTTGGACTGACCAATGCACCCTTTGTTTTCATTGATCTGATGAATAAGGTTTTCAAGGAATATCTTGATGACTTTATAGTGGTATTTATTGATGATATCTTGGTTTACTCAAAAAGATATGAAGATCATGAAAATCACTTACACACTATTTTGAAAACCCTCAGAAGAAATGAATTATATGGGAAGTGTACAAAGTGTGAATTATCGATTCAGGGGATTTCTTTTCTTAGCCATATTATCTCTACGAATGGAATATCTATCGATTCTTTAAAGACCAAGGCAATCCAAGAATGTCCTGCACCAACAAGTATAACTAAGGTATGCATTTTTATTGGTTTAGCAGGTTATTATCGGTGCTTCATCTCTAATATTTCCTGATTGGCTAACCCATTAACCAAGCCCACATGTAAAGGGGTTAAATTTTTTTGGACAAAATACTTTGAATAATGTTTTTAAGAAATGAAGAAAATATTATTCAATGCTCCTATATTGACTCTACCTTTGGGGAATGATGGGTTTGTTATTTATAGTGATGCTCCAAAGAAAGGACTTGGTTGTGTCCTTATGCATAATGATAGAGTTATTTTCTATACATCACGACAGCTAAAAATTCATTAACAAACCTATCCCACTCATGATCTTGAGTTAGTAGCTGTAATCTTTACATTGAAGATACAAAGACACTATCTCTATGGTGAAAATTATGAGATATATACTGATCACAAGAGTTTGAAGTATATTTTCTCACAGAAATAACTCAACATGAGGCAAAGACGATGTCTTGAACTACTCAATGAATTTGATTTCACTATACACTAACACTCGAGGAAGGAAAATAAGGTGGTATATGCTTTGGGTAGAAAGGATCAGGGAGTTATGAACTAGATGAGAGTTAAAAGGGATCCTTTGTTTATGGATCTTGTAAAGATGGATATAGGAATAATCATGGAAAGAGAAACATCAATACTTTTTCAAATGGTTTCTAAACCATCTTTACTAGAAAGGATGAAAAGTTCTTAGACTGATGATGAGGAGTTTCAAAAGAAAATTAATTCTGTGAATGATGGGAGATTGATTGACTTCATTTATGAGAATGGAATTTTGAAATTTGGGAAGAGACTTTGTGTTCCCAATATACTTGATCTAAAAAGAGAATTTTTGGATGATTTTCATAGTTCCAACTTCTCTATACACCCTAGTAGCACTAATACATATAGAGATTTGAAGGAACATTTTTTGTGGGACAACATGAAGAGGGAGATTTTTTATCAGGTGTCATGATGTATAGTTTGTCAGTAGGTGAAGGATAGAAGACAATATCCTAGAAGAGTTGTGAAACCTCTTCACATACCTGAGTGGAAATGGGATCATATTACGATGGACTTTTTCATGGAACTACCAAATACCCCTAGAAAGAATGATGCAATATGGGTCATAGTTGATAGTCTTACCAAGTCAATACAATTTCTTGGTATAAGAGAAGATTTACTACTTGAACATTTAGAAATACTATATATTAATGAATTTGTAAGACTTCATGGTGTAACTCTATTGATTGTTTCTGATCTTGATCCCCATTTTACATCAAGATTCTATAAAAGTCTTCAGAAGGCCTTGGATACTGAACATCATTTAAGCACTGTCTACCACCCTCAAACTAATGGACAATCAGAATGGACTATTAAAACCTTAGAAGACATGTTGAGATCCTGCTCACTTGACTTTCAAGGTATATGAGATCAATATTTACCTCTGGTAGAATCTTTCTATAATAATAGCTTCCATTCAAGTAATTATATGACACCATATGAAGTGTTATATGGAAATAGATGTCGCACACAAACTTTTTGGGATGATGTTAGTGAAAGAAGACTTGTAGTCCCAGAACTTATTGAGGAAACAATGGAAAAGGTGAAGATTATCCAAACCCACATCAAAGCATCCCAAAGTAGGCAAAAAATTTGTGCCGATAATCGAAGGAAGGATTTGGAATTTCAAGTAGGATATCATGTTTTCTTAAAGGTATCTCCATGGAAGGGTTTTATAAATTTCGGTAAGAAGGGTAAATTAATTCTCAATTACATCGGACCATTTCAAATTCTAGAAAAAATTGGGGTTGTAGCTTACCATTTTTCAATGTTGCTAAGTCTCTCTAGAGTTCATGATGTGTTCTACATATCACTGTTGTGAAAATACATGCTTGACCCAATGCACATAGTCACCTAAGAAAAAGTAGAACTGGATCCCAACCTATATTATTGCGAAGAGCCTATCAGAATTCTTGATACCAGAGAACAAGTGTTGAGATATTGGATGACTCATCTGGTGAAAGTTCTGTGGAGAAATTATAAGATGGAAGAGATAATGTGGGAACCCGAGGAATTTATAATAAATAACCACTGGAATCGTTTTATGTAGTAATATTCTAGAAATTTCAATGATGAAATTATTTGAAGGATGGAGAATATAACACCCCAAGCTTCCATGATACGTTTCCCTTTGAATAATGTAATAGCTTGCGTTGTGCACAAATTTGAGTTTTAACACACCATGACCAATCAAACTAGCCATTATGAATAGTAATACCCAATTTTTAAAATTTTAAATTTTTTTTTTCAAAATCGACTTCATTTTTTTATTTGGAATATCAAAATTATCTTAGGGTGATTTTTTGGTATTTTTCAGAAAATGTTCAATTTTTGATGAATAGTGAAAAACATTGCGTTATTGTTTAAAATCAACTTTTTTTAAAATAATTATTTATTTAATTTAAATATATAATAGGTAAAAATAGATACATAATACCTATATATGTTCAATTTATTTCATTAGAGTCATTTTATAATAATATTAGATATATAAAATTTCATTGAACTTCTTACCGTCTTTTACCCACCTTCTAGGAGTATGTGAAAATTTTCATAAAATGTAATTTTACCGCTACTATTAATTTAATTTCAAAAATCCAAGATACATGGTTGAAATTAGTAAGTAAAATGTGGTTCAATAATATGAATTTTTTTTCATGAATAGTATTTTTGACTTTTAATTACCACGGTTAAAAGTAAATAGGGTAATTAAAGGTAAAAATGATATTATTATTACCCTAACACATGTCCTAATTCTATTAGATAAGTGTATTTCAACTAAAATAAACCTTATCAATAAAATATGATCCTCTTTGATCAACTTGGATTAGATTAGGACATTTATTATATTGTATTTAAAGAAGAGTTAAAAGTGTTAAATTCAAAGTTTAATAACAAACCCATTTTTAATATATGGTTACACATAAGATAAATTAGACTATAAATATTCATTATAAATATATAAATATTTCCTACATAATGGTATTTTATTTATAGTTTTTAGACATTACATAATTAAATTTGTTTATGACACAATGATGATGCAGTAATTAACTTATTAATAAAAGATTAAAATAATTGATATTATAAATATCCAAATAAATGTAATTTGAGACTTTTGAAGAATTAAAATAATTTTATAGGTTAATATGACATGTTAGGGTTCATTCAATGAATATTTTTCTAACTAATCACACTATTATGACTTTAACAAAAATAATACCCAATAGTGTCAAAATTGACTTAAATAAGTTTTTAAAACAAATACTATATTACTGATTGATATATTGTTCCTAAAAATATATGTTTCGGCCAAATAACATAAATAAGGTTATATATATATATAATGACCCACTTGGGGTTATCTTTTATTTTTATAGATTTTTTATTTACCATTTATTATAATAATACAAGAATACATGGTAAAAGTTAAACAATTTAACTAAGAGTTAAATCTTAAAAAAAGGTTAATATAGTGACCTAAACATATCTAAAACCTATTTATTGAGCTTTTTTCGACCCATACCCACCTTATACTAGAAATAAATCATTTTTGAGCGATTATAAAGTGAATATTATAGTATAATAAAATAATATTTCAAGATTTTCCTAAAGTGACCTTCACCTCTCTTATAAAAGGGTACTTACCCTTCTCTCAAAATCACACCTCCAAATTCATTTGTCTCATCCAAAACCTGCTTAAATATACTCCCAACTACCCTAACTTTGACCTATAAGCCTTAATTTTATCATAAATCCATCCTAAGGATCCCTTTTGATCAACTCAAAAGGAAACACCTGAAGAAGAGGTAATAATTTCACCACCTTTTTCAAAGATCTAGTCTTCTTCAACTTCTTATTTATTTATTTTTCCCACACCAAAATAATAAATACAGTAGATTATAAATAATTTGATGTTATTATAAATATGGTACAACCATATTCTGTATTCTATACATCATATGAATGGCAAAGTCACCATACGTGCGTACGTACGGATTACTGTCTCCACATCATGGTGTAGTTTGTTATTCAAACACTTCATTATTTGGATGGGTATAATAATGAGTAGAACTAATGAAAATAATAAATATATATTGTTAATGATTATTTATATATGATATACCATCCAATTATATATTATTTCACCATCAATATAATGACATTATCACTCGTGCATACGTATGGATTACCGTCTCCACGAACAATATGAGATTCATTCCCCATCGTAATCATTCAAGAATAATTTTAATTTTTTGATTAAAAGTAATATTTAATAACTTAATATCATTATGTATATGAATCAAATACATCCTATCCATAACAAACATGTCTTACTTAACCAAGCATATAAAGAAAAACAAATTAGTTAACACCTGAAACAATGATACAACTAAAATATTATTAACAAAGCAATATTTGAAGATCGTATATGATATCATATTTGTGGATATGGTTCATTTATAATTTCATAAAAATGATTTAACTATTATATAGGATGTTAACTTACTCTCAACCAATGAAAATTAAAAGTTAAGGTTTAATTTTATAATCTCTTTATTTATCCGAGTTTTTTTATACGTAAGTATCTACTGGAACTTTTTATCATCCACATCATTGTTTCTTAAAAATTTATTTCAAAAGATTTTTTCTATTTCCTAAAATATGGGTTAAAGTAATTTATACCTTTTTTTACTTTTTATAAAAAAAATTTAAGGAATCATCCTATTGTTTTCTAAACAAAATACTTTATGAACATTTCGGTGAATTAAGGTAAGAATGGTTTTTTAACTTATACGACGGGTGCGGCTATTTTCCACCATTATAACATATTAAAAACATACCTTACATGATTATAATAATATTTTCAAAATAAATGTTTTTTTATAATTATGTGACTTTTAAATGATTTCAAAATAGAAAGAGATATTTCTCTCAAATAGTTTTGATTTCATCTATGTTAACATCCTTTGATGGATTTTACACTTATTTGAAGTTGATTTATTATGATACAAATATTCCATATTGTATTGATGGTTTTGTGATATGTTTGACTGTGGATGTTTTATTTTTATACCATTCAGGTTTTATGGTAAAAGTATTAACATTTTTTATGCAGTTTTAATATGAATGTTTATGTTATGTTTCAATCTTTTCATATGGGGAATGCATTGGACTTAAGAAGTGATGGGTAGAGCCTAATATAGCTCCTCGATGCATTAGTAGGTCTCATGAAAAAAACTAGTGTCTTTTCACAGGCCTTAAAAACTCTTATTTGTAGTCTTCGTACGAGGCCTTAACTATGTTGTTATGATGTCCGGCATTATGCATTCCATCATTATGAAATTGGTTATTGATATTTCATGTGATTATTCGACGAGTATAATATCCATGTGAATAAGTAAATGGAATTATTTGATTTATATTTTCCATATTATGATGTTGTTTTAAATTTAAAAGTCTTATGTTTTAGTAGTTTACATTGCCTTAAATTTTTATGTTTATTTATGAATGATTACTCTAAATTGTTATCCTTAATGAGCATCTAAGCACACCCCTTTCTATGTTTTATTTTTCCCAGGATGTGAAGAAATATTTTATGGTTGACTTATAGGGATATGATATGGGATATAAGGGTGTTCAAGGGGGGAAAATGTTGTTGTTGTTTTTATTTCATGATGTAATGTAAAACATATGTATGTATATAATACATCCAAGGATACTAAACTATTAGGTCTTTCAAGACTTGATCTCTTGTGATCATTCCAATGTTATGTAATAATGCACTGACTCTGGGTAACTGGGGTTAGGGCGTTACATTACTATTCCATCAGGATATGTTCCTTAATTTCTAGAAATAAATCTTATTTCATTTATTCTTAATTTAAAAAGTTCTTATTCTGTTTTCTAAGTGATTTTATGTGATTTATACTATATGACATAATTATAGAATTGGAATTTCCATTAAGAAAATTTTGGGTCATTACAAAAACATCACCCAATGCATTGGGGCACTATTTTGGCGTACCCCTTACAACATTCTCATGCATATGTGTTCTACATAAATAGTAAAACATATGGATTAATCATAAGGGTTACTCATGGAATGAAATGGGTATTTTAATATTGTAATGAATCCTAACCAAAGGAAATATAACAATGATATTGAAACAATACATCCCCAGAAAAATTCATCAAAAACCATATAATAAAATATGGAATATTTTATCATAATATATCTACTAAAATGAAGCGTAAGATTCAACAAAGTATTTTGATAGATATGAGAATTATTAAAAAAATTATTTGAATATATACTTGTAAAAATGTTAATAAATATTTTTAAAGACCCGTAATATTCAAGGAAATTTTTTTCTTAATTTTCTTTGGAATTTTACAAGAACGCAGTTTCTGACGGCACCTGATTCTGAGGCACGGTGTGCCCGAAATCATTTTCCAAAGTTTAGCTCGGGTACGTTTAGTGAACGAACAAGCGGTTTTTCCAAACTTTTGAACCAGTGCTCTGAATCTAAATCTGAGGACACCGATGGAATCGCAGCGCTGGTAATTTCTTAGAAACACCTTTTCCGGAGATGCGTTTGCTCGTGTGTGGTTTTTAAATTTTGGGGTTAAGTAAAAGAATAAAATAAAAGTGGTGCAACCAATTTTATTTTATTTTTGTTTAACCTAAGCTAAGTGGATGAAGTGGGACCCACAATATCCTACCCACTAGGTAGGATATTTGTGAGGTGGGACCCACACGAGCCCCACCATTTCTTTTCTTCCTAAACCCCCTCCTTTAATAAGGTAATGCACTTTCACCCCTATTAAGTAGAAGTCAACCCTTGCGTTGTTCTATTTATGAAACGCCTCTATTAATTTGGGCGGTTTAAACGTTGAAAATTAATTCATTTAATTAATTTTTTCATTTTTGAATTTCAAAACGCATGGATTGAGAAATAAAATAAGACAAACTCTTATTTTATTAGGTTTTTTGGGTTGTGTGGGGCTTGGGAGAATTTTCTCCAGATCTTGAAGTTCTTCCTCCTCGATGAAGAACACGAAGAACGCCGACCTCCGACGACGGACGACGGTGAGAGACGCCTTCCTCAGAGATCGACGACCGGATGCGCATCACCTCGTTCCTTCTTTCAGCATCAATGGAAGGGAGACACCGTTCCTCCGCGATGCGACAATCCACCTTCTTTTGGTGACGTCCCTTTCTACAAAAACCTATTTCGACGACTACGCACGAGGTAGGGGTTTATTTTAATTGTTTGTTCGTGATTACTTCCATTGTTTTCATCTTTTTAATTTGAGATGCCTTATATCGCAATAATGAAAGGAGGTCGGACCGCACGAACACGGTCGACCCTCCTCCCCCTTGTTTGTTTGATTTTGTTGTAGAACGTGTGAGGCGGAGCGGTGCCGTTGCACTGCGCGGAAGCTATGAGTTTTGGGAGAAGAAGTGCGGCGTCGTCGTGCCGCGTCATTGAAGTCAAACAAAGGTGTGGCGCCATCACACCGCGCCTGACACCCTTCAAGGAACCTCGAAGACACCGCGGCCAGATCGTGGCCGCGGCGGAGCAGGGATCGGCGGCCGGTTCCGGGCCGCTGGCGTCGGAGAAGGGGGACGGGACCGCCCCATTCCCGTGGTGGTAGAAGACGGCCGGCCGGTGTGGGCCGACCGGTCAGAGGGAAACGCCGGGGGTCATAACCCCCAGCTGGCCAGCAAGAGCGCCCCCCCCCCCCTCATGGGGGTCGCGGTTTCACACAGGGGGGGCAGCGCGCCCCCCGCCCCCAAACACTTGGCCATTTCGGCCGAGCCACCTGGCCAGCGCCAGTGCACCGGGCCAAGCCGCCAGGACGGACCGCCAGGCCAGGCCGGGCCGCGCTTAATCAGGCCGAACCCAGACTCGGTTCGGGTCGACCCGGTTCGGGCCGACCTAGGGGGTCTCAGGCCGGATTGGTCCGGGCCCGAAACCCACACTTCCAGACCTCTTTCGGTCTTCTGCCCATAACTTGGGCTACATACCACCTATCGAAGCATCGTTAGTTGCGCTACGATACTTGGATCGAGATGGTCAATTTGGTATATTACACTCAAGGTTTTGGAGGACTTTGGGTTCGGCCAGGTTGGTTCATACACGAAACCAACCGGGCCTCGGAGCAGAAACTCTTATAACTTGAGCTCCGGACGTCTGATTGACGTGTCGTCGACTTTGATGGATTCATCTTAGTGAGACGGACCTTTTCGATTACTCCGCTCGAGGTTTAGATGCAGTTGTAGTACGGTAGGGTTGGTTTTGACATAAAAACCAACTGGGCCCCTGGGACGAAAAAGCCAATAACTCTCAGACCGGGCGTCCGATTGACGCGCTGTCTGTGAAGTTGAGTTCCTATTGTCGATACGGAACTTCTGGATACATCAACTTTGGACTACATGTCAGTTGATTTATTAGCCCCTCAGCTCGTGGAGCGGACCCTCCTAAACAAGCCTGCTGTGTGCGGGAACCCTAGAGCTGGTTGTGACTGTGACGACGATGACAACTGTACAGAAATCCTCCATGGATTTGACGGCGACGACTACGAAACTCAGTGATCCTACGTGGATCAGTGCTACCGATCCTTTGTGGGTCAGATCCTATGTGGGTCTGATCTTGTGTGGTTCATTGTGGGGGTTAGTACCTATCGATCCTTTGTGGGTCATTGTGGGGGTTAGTACATATCGATCATTTGTGGGTCATTGCGGGGGTAAGTACCTATCGATCCTGTGTGGGTTCGACGGCTTAGATGAATCAGTGGCTACATCTGATCATCTCTATCGTCATACGAAGAAGTATACCTATGTGAGCTGAATCTTGATTTGATTTCCTATGTGGATTGTTTTGTGCTATCCTATGTGGATGTGATCAAACTTGGGCTCGGATGTTGGAGCCAAAATGGAATTGATAACATAGGTATATGTATGGGAATATACCTAAGTAGTGTCGGGTGTTACTTTATGATTGTATCTTTCCTTTGTGCATTATCTTTTGTGGATTTTGGGAGACCTTCAGGGGTCTCGGGGTCTCTACTGAGTATCTTATACTCACCCCTGCACGGGCTATGCCCTCACTACGTTGTGTTGGTTGCAGACGACGGACAGCGCTGATCGTGGTTGAAGCTTGCGGAGCAGGTCGGTACCTGGAGGTGGACCACTGGGCGGGACATTCATGGAGCGGACGGCTGGACCCGAGGAGCTGAGGTGGTTATCTATACCCACCCTTCATGTGGGAGTACCAGAGGACGGCTCGACGTTGCTGCTTTACTTTCAGTTGTTGTACTTTCTTTCCAGTTGTACTTTACTTTCAGTTTTGGTTTGTATTTTGGCCCATTTACTTTCCGCACTTACTTGTACTCAGTTTAATTAGTGTTTACTTTTGCTGGCTTACTCTGTGGTGTTTGTTTACTTTTAAAGGAAATGCCTTCCCTTTTTGTTGGGATTTACGCCTTGGTGCTAGTCGCCAACCCCTGGCCTATGGAAGGCGGGCTTGGGGTAGTCACGGCATGGGCCCCGAGGATGGGTCGTGACAAATTGTTATCATAGGAGTTTGGTTTTACCGCGGAACTCAGGACTCAGATATTTTTCTATGTGAAGCAATAGTTTTAAGGGTATTTAGTGTGGTTATCAGTCCAGGGAGTACATTGTTGGTGTGGCATCCGACATATCTGTACACCAGGACCCAGACTTCTGATTTCCAACTTAATGCACGAAAACATTGATTGAATGTGTGTTTCAAGTTTTATTTGTGATTACTTTGTGTCAGCTCACCAGGTATACTGTTTGACCGTGGCACACCTGTTTCTTTTCCGGATGGCCCCACGATGGTAGCCAGCTAGGGTTCTGAGTGTTGTGTGTGAAGACAGCCCATCGAGCGATGAGGCCTTGGTACAAGGCCCTTTGATAGCAGAGGCACCGGTGGTACCTCTACCCGCCGAGCCACTGATGCTACCAACCACAGCCGCTGACAATGCATGTCACCTTAGTGCACATCACGAGTTTCAGCATCAGCGACCGCCCAGGTTCCACGGGGAGATGGACCCTCAGGCAGCCGAGGATTGGTTGGAGGTAGTTGTACGAGTTTTCAGGTTAGTGAGGACACTAGCAGACCTCATGGTGATCCTCGTAGCGAGCCTCCTACATGCGGCAGTAGGCAGATGGTGGAGCTTGATGCTCCAGGTGCACGACGAGGCATCTCTCCTCGGGACGGACTTTGAGAGCCTCTTCCGCTCGGAGTTCATCCCAGACACCCTTCATGCGGTGCACATCCAGGAGATTCTACAGCTGCGGCAGGGCAGCTTGACGGTCACCCAGTACTCGGCGAGATTTACAGATCTCTCACGCTATTCGACAGACATGGTACAGGACCCAATCTTCCGGGCTCGGACCTTTGAGCAGTGATTGAGGAAAGAGATTAGGGCATCGCTGATCTCCCTCAGCATTCTGACACAAGCAGGGGTACTGGAGTGTGCCCTTCTCATCGAGAGCTTCCTTGCTGAGCCTACATCAGCATCGAGACCGACCGCAGGGCGGCACGTAGCAGAGTCTTCAGCAGCAGGTAGTCGACGGATGACACATGGGTCCCGACAGACGAGACCCTCAGGAAGACAACCTCAGGACACTGGCTCAGTGGTGCGGGGCACACAGCGCGGAGCTAGTCTTTTGAGAGGCAGACAGTTATACACATGCGGCGGGCAGGGCCACATGGCTCGTGACTGCCCGACCCGTCGTGCCGACGTGCAGGAGACGGTTGAGGGACCACCCAGGCAGAGGCAGAGGGTCGACTGTGGCGGTCCTCAGGGAGCAGGCGGACGAGGTAGAGGATCTGGCCGAGAAGCAGGTGGTGGGCGACGCTTTGAGGCTCTACCACCACCACCCCCAAGAGGTCCACCCCGACCACAGGGAGCTGGCGGGCAGAGAAAGGCATAGCTTCTGGCAGTGGAGGCCTATGACCACGGCATTCCCAAGATGATTCAAGGTACTATCTGTGTCTATTCCCCCTTGCTACAGTTCTTATAGACACAGGAGTAAGTCATTCTTTCATAGCTGCTGCCCTTGTTCAGAGCTCGGAGATTCCGACAGAGTCGTTGGCTCAATCCTTACAGCTAGATACTCCTACGGGAGTAGACTCGACGATTACGCACTGGTGCCGATAGTGTGAGCTTACTCGAGGAGGTGAGATCTTCGGCTGGGATCTTCTTGTAGCGACGTTGAGGCCTTTCGACGTCATCTTGGGCATGGATTGGTTGTCTACAGTCTATGCTCAGATTTACTGTATTAGGCACAAAGTGTGGTGTGTACGCACCGACGGGAGAAGGTTCACCTTCACCTGTGAGAAGGGAGCCCTCGCAGCACAGGATGGACTCTCCCAGAGGAGAGGATAGCCCATCACTCATCAGTTGGATAGCCTCATCCTAGGATCAGTTGACGTGCGGAGTCCTGGTTTTCCTGCAGTGGTGGATCAATATACGGACGTTTTCCCTGACAAAGTTCTAGGACTACCTCCTCGCAGAGAGGAAGACTTTTATATTGATTTGTAAACTGGGACAGCCTCGATATCCACCTCATCGTATTGGATGGCCCCCGTTGAGCTACGAGAGCTACGGGTACAGTTGGAGGACTTGTAGGGAAAGGGATTCATCCGACCCAGTGTTTCACCCTGGGATTCCCCGATATTGTTCGCCAAGAAGGCGGATAGGAGCTTGCGACTTTGTGTCGACTATCGTCGCCTGAACCAGGTGACAGTGAGGAACAAGTATCCGCTACCGAGGACTGATGACCTCTTTGATCAGCTAAAGGGATCACGGTGGTTCTCAAAGATAGACCTTAGATCATGATATCATCAGATCAGATTTCGGGATGAGGACGTGCAGAATACGTCCTTCAGATGTTGGTATGGCCACTATGAGTTCTTGGTTATGCCATTCGGCGTAACCAATGCTCCAGAAGTGTTCATGGGCCTCATGAACCAGATCTTTCAGCCATACCTTGATCGATTTGTCATGGTCTTCATCGACGACATTTTGATATACTCGACAACTGAGGAGGAGCATGCCTACCACTTGAGGGTTGTACTAGACACACTCCAAGAGCACCAGCTTTATGGAAAGCTATCGAAGTGTCAGTTCTGGATATGTGAGATCCACTTCTTGGGACACGTTATCTCTGAGGTGGGAGTTTCGGTGGATCCTGCGAAGATCAAGGTAGTGCTAGCTTGCGAGCCACCCAGGAGCGTGACGGAGGTGCGGAGTTTCTTGGGACTAGCTGGATACTACCGGATATTTATGCCAGACTTCTCCAGAGTTTCGGCACCACTCTCAACTTTGACGAAGAAGGGGAAACCCTTTGTGTGGTCAGACAGATGTCATCAGAGCTTCCATGAGTTGAGATAGAGATTGACTAGCGCGCCTATCTTGAGGCTACCAGAGGAGGGAGTTGGGTACGTAGTTTACTGTGATTCCTCAGGGACCAGACTCGGATGTGTCCTAATGAAGGAGCGGACCGTGATCGCCTATGGATCACGTCAGTTAAGGCAGCATGAATAGAACTATGCTACCCATGACCTAGAGTTAGCAGTAGTGTTCTTCGCCCTGAAGATGTGGCGACACTATCTGATGGGCGAGCGCTTTACAGTCTATTCTGACCATCATAGTCTCTGTTACATCTTCTCGCAGTAGGACCTGAACCTGAGACAACGGCGATGGATCAAGTTCCTCTAGGACTATGACATTGAGATAGTATATACTCCTGGAAAGGGGAATGTGGTAGCTGATGCTCTCAGTAGGAGGAAGGGCATTCAGCTACTTGGGGAGGTGATAGAGCAGCTATCCGCTTTGCAGATATCCTTTGTGGATAGAGATGGAGCAGCCTTTCTTCATTCACTCACAGTCACTCCTCCACTACTAGAGTGGGTCAGAGAGGCACAGTGTGGGGATGCTGACTGTGAGACGCGACGTGCGCAGATATCCTCAGGATAGGCACCTGATGGTTTCTCTTTAGGGGGAGAGCATGACGTCCTTTTCAGAGGAAGTACCTTGGTACCAGTTTCTTTATGGGAGGAGGTGCTGAGAGAGTTTCACACTTCCCCTTTGGCGGTACATCCTGGAGTGTTGAAGATGTACCAGGATCTCAGACAACAGCACTGGTGGTCGGGCATGAAGAGGTTGTGGCAGAGTTCGTTTCTCGATGCCTCACCTGCCAGCAGGTGAGGGTAGAGCACCAAGTACCTGCAGGCTTGGTATAGCCCTTGGAGGTCCTGAAGTGGAAGTGGGACGACATATCTATGGACATCGTGACTAGACTTCCACGCACTTCCAGAGGTCACGACTCCATTTGGGTGATTGTCGACCGACTCACCAAGTCATCTCACTTCTTACCCATCAGAGAGCAGGGCTCAGTAGAGAGCTTGGGAGATCTCAATGTTCAAGAGATTGTATGGCTTCATGGTGTTACATCATCTATCGTCTCCAATCGAGATGCTCGCTTTACTTCCCATCTTTGGAAGGGGTTGTAGGAGGCATTCGGGACGCAGCTATGTCTGAGTACCACCTTTCACCCTCAGATAGATGGTCAGACGGAGAGGACCATTAAGACTCTCGAGGACATGCTCCGCGCATGTGTCCTCGACTTTGGTCATAGTTGGGATGACCACCTACCCTTGGTGGAGTTTGTGTACAACAACAGCTACCACTCCTCCATCGGGATGGCACTATACGAGGCGTTGTACGACCGACCTTGCAGATCTCCTCTGTGCTGGACAGACCCTGGGGAGTCAGCACTTGTGGGACCGGAGATGGTCCAGGCCACGACGGAGAAGGTCCAGGTCATCTAGGAGCAGATGATGATAGCTCAGAGCCAGAAGAAGTCTTATGATGACAGGAGGCGGAGGCCACTGGAGTTCGAGGATGGCGACCACGTCTTCTTGCGGGTCTCACCTCGACGTGGATTACGGAGATTTGGCTGAGGCGAAAAGTTTTCTCCACGCTTCATCGGGCCATTCCTGGTCCTCAGTAGGATTGGCGAGGTGGCTTATTGCCTGGATCTACCACCTCAGTTGCACCAGGTGCACGACGTCTTCCACGTATCCCAGCTGAAGAGATACGTACACGACCTGACACATATCATTGACCATGGGGATCTAGACATTGATGATGGGGTGACTTTTGCGGAGGTCCCGGTGGAGATTGAGGATCGACAGGAGCAGGTCCTACGTGGACGGTCGATTCCTCTAGTGTGCATCAGATGGCAGCATGGGAACCTCCAGGAGAGCACTTGGGAGTGGGAGGCTCAGATGCATGCTCAATACCCACATTTGTTTCCCTAGTTTATGATGTATCTTTATAGGGATGTAAAGCCCTGTGGTGGGAGTGATGTAAAGACTCGTACAATTCAAGTAAATTTTTTCATTAATTTTCTTGGGAATTTTACAAGAATGCAGTTTCTGACGGCACCTGATTCCGAGGCCCTGTGTGCCCGGAATCATTTTCCAAAGTTTAGCTCGGGTACGTTCAGTGAACGAATTAACAGGTTTTCCTAAATTTTGAACCGGTGCTCAGAATTGAAATCTGAGGACACCGATGACATCACAGCTCCCTTAATTTCTTAGAAACACCTTTTCCGGAGTTGCGTTTGCTCGGGTGTGGTTTTTAAATTTTGGGGTTAACTAAAGGAATAAAATAAAAGTGGTGCAACCAATTTTATTTTATTTTTGTTTAACCTAAGCTAAGTGGATGAAGTGGGACCCACAATATCCTACCCACTAGGTAGGATATTTGTGAGGTGGGACCCACACGATCCCCATGGTTTCTTTTCTTCCTAAACCCCCTCCTTTAATAAGGTAACACACCTGCACCCCTATTAAGTGGAAGTCAACCCTTGCGTTTTTCTATTTATGAAACACCTCTATTAATTTGGGCGGTTTAAACGTTGCAATTAATTCATTTAATTGATTGTTTCATTTTTGAATTTCAAAATGCATTTCTTGATAAATAAAATAAGACAAAATCTTAATTTATTAGGGTTGTTGGGTTGTGTGGGGCTTGGGAGAATTTTCTCAAGATCTTGAAGTTCTTCCTCCTCGATGAAGAACACGAAGAACGCCAACCTCCGACGACGAACGACGGTGAGAGACGCCTTCCTCGGAGATCGACGAACCGATGCATATCACCTCGTTCCTTATTTCTACGTCAATGGAAGGGAGACACTGTTCCTCCGTGACGCAACGATCCGCCTTATTTCCGCGACGTCCCTTTCCGCGACAACCTCGTTCGACGACTACGCTCAAGGTAGGGGTTTATTTTAATTGTGTGTTCGTGATTACTTCCGTCGTTTTATTATTTTTAATTTGAGCCACCTGATATTGCAATAACGGAAGGAGTTCGGACCACATGAACACGGCCGACCCTCCTCTCCCTTGTTTGTTTGATTTTGTTGCGGCACGTGTGAGGCGGCGTGGTGTCGTTGCACCGCGCGGAAGCTATGAGTTTTGGGCGAAGAAGCATGGCGCCGTCACGCCGCGCCGTTGAAGTCAAACAAAGGCGCGGCGCCGTCGCGCAGCACCAGAGAACCTCTAAGACACTGAGGCCGGAGCGGGGCCACAGCGGAGGGGTGCAGTGTCGGCGCGCCGTGCCAAATGGACCAAGGCTGCGGCTTAGGCCGCGGCGGAGTAGGGGCAGGCAGCCGGTTCAGGGCTGCCGGCGTCGGAGCAAGGGGACGGGACCGCCCCGGTCCCGTGGCGGAAGCAGCCAGCCGGCCGGTGCGGGCCGGCCGGTCAGAGGGAAACGTCGGGGGTCATAACCCCCTGCTGGCCAGCAGGAGCGGGCCCCCTCATGGGGGCCGCGGTTTCACACAGGGGGGCAGGGCGCCCCCTGACCTCAAATGCTTGGCCGTTTCGGCCGAGCCACCTGGCCAGCACCGGCGTGCCAGCGCGCCGGCGCGCTCGGCCGAGCCGCCAGGCCAGGCCGCACCCAAGCGGGCCGGACCCAGACCCGGGTCGGGTCGACCCAGGTCCGGCCGACCTAGGGTGTCTCGGGCCGGATCGGTCCAGGCCCGAAACCCCCACTTCCGGACCTCTTTCGGTCTTCTTCCCATAACTAGGGCTACGAACCTCCTATCGATGCATTGTCAGCTGCGATGCGATCCTTGGATCGAGATGGTAATTTTGGTATATTACACTCAAGGTTTTGGAGGACTTTGGGTTAGGCCGGGTTGGTTCGTACACGAAACCAACCGGGCCCTCGTAGCGGAAATGCTTATAACTTGAGCTCCGGACGTCCGATTGACATGTCGTCGACTTTGATGGATTTCTCTTAGTGAGACGGACCTTTTTGCTTACTCTTCTCGAGGTTTGGATGTAGTTGTAGTATGGTCGGGTTGGTTTTTACTTAAAAACCAACAGGGACCCTAGGACAAAAAGCCAATAACTCTCAGACCGGGCGTCCAATTGACGTGCCGTCTGTGACGTTGAGTTCCTGTTGTCGATACGGAACTTTTGGATATATCAACTTAGGACTACGTGTCAGTTGATGTATCAGCCCCTCGTCTCATGGAGCGGACCCTCCCGAACGAGCCTGTTGTGTGCGGGAACCCTAGAGCTGGCTGTGACTGCTACGATGATGACAACTGTACAGAAATACTCCGTGGATTCAACGGCGACGACTACAACACTCAGCGATCCTATGTGGATCAGTGCTACCGATCCTATGTGTGTCATATCCTGTGTGGGTCAGCGCTCAACGGTCCTGTGTGGGCCAACGCCTACAAATCATGTCTTGGTCTGATCCTGTGTGGGTCATTGCGGGGGTTAGTACCTATCAATCCTTTGTGGGTCATTGCGTGGGTTAGTACCTATCGATCCTTTGTGGGTCATTGCGGGGGTTAGTACCTATCGATCCTGTGTGGGTTCGACGGCTTAGGTGAATTAGTGGCTACATCTGATCTTCTCTATCGCCATACGAAGAAGTATACCTGTGTGAGATGAATCTTGATTTTCTTTCCTTCATGGATTGTGTTGTGCTATCCTGTGTGGATGTGATCGAACTTGGGCTCGGATGTTGGAGCCGAACAGGAATTGATAACTTAGGTATATGTATGGTCATATACATAAGTAGCGTCAGATGTTACTTCGTGATTGTATCTTTCCTTTTTGGATTATCCTTTGTGGATTCTGGGAGACCTTCGGGGGTCTCGGGGTCCCTACTGAGTAGCTTATACTCACCCCTGCATGGGATATGCCCGCACTACGTTGTGTTGGTTGCAGACGGCGGACAGCGCTGATCGTGGTTGAAGTTTGCAGAGCAGGTCGGTACCTGGAGGTAGACCACTAGGCGGGATGTTCACGGAGCGGACGGCTGGACCCGAGGAGCTGAGGTGGTTATCTGTACCCACCCTGCAGATGGTAGTACCATAGGATGACTCGACGTTGCTACTTTACTTTCAGTTGTTATACTTTCTTTCCATTTGTACTTTACTTTCAATTTGGGTTTGTATTCTGGCCCATTTACTTTCTGCACTTACTTGTACTCAGTTAACTTAGTGTTTAATTATGTTGGCTTACTCTGTGGTGTTTGTTTACTTTTGAAGGCAATTCCTTCCATTTTTATTGGGATTTACACCTTGGTGCTAGTCGCCAACCCCTGGCCTATAGAAGGCGGGCTTGGGGTAGTCACGGCACAGACCCTGAGGACTGGTCGTGACAAGATTGAAAATATTATGGTTTTTGAAGGGTGGAAAATTCTTCTCATGATGTATATGTTAAAGAAACATTACATCCTTGTTTTTTTATGGAAAAGTCTCATAGAACCTTGTTTAGAAAATGATTAAATATAGTTTTCAAAAAAATTGTAAAAATTAAAACATGAGTAAAAATGTATTTTAACAACCATGGTATAATAGTAAAAAAAATTAGAGATAATTAAAAAAATACATGGAATAAAAATAGAGTTTAAAGTGAAATATTAAAAAGATACATTTTTAAAATAAAGTCACATATAAATTAGAGTGAGAATTAATGAAATGAATCAAATATGTGTATTCTATGTGAATAAAAATAAAATGAGTGAAAATATGATGCAATATATTCATAATTAATTTAACAAATAATCATGTCATGAAAATGTAGTTTTTTTTACTATTCACCAAAAAATGAATCTAATCGAAAAAATACCAAAAAATCAACCTAAGATAATATTGATATACCACTTTCAAAAATTATTTTTTTTAAATAAAACTTATAAATGTTTCAAAAAATTAGTTTTTAAATAGTTTCTCCATCAAAAGGAGTCAAAACTTCATTTAGAACATAAATATCTTTTTTTATAGATAAATTAGATTAATTTTTATATTAATACTATAAAACTTTTTTTATGAATTAAAAAAATTAATATATATCATATATATCTCATTAAAATAAATTAATAATGGTGACATATTTTCTTTGTTATTATAAAATTACATTGTGGGTATAAACATAGTTTTTTATGAGACTTGCCCTTTATTTTAAATTGTTTTTCCATTATCATTTATATATAACTGGTAACCCCAAAATTCATTTCATAATTATGGTACTATTATTCATTATTTCCACTCTAACAACTAGGTCATTAATTTTTTTTGAAAATATTAATATTTTCGTGTTTTTTTAATCTTGGTGTCACATAAAAAGTTGGTCGTCAAAGTGAATTAATTAATTTTAAAAAATTGAAATACCTTAAAATTTTGCGTTTTTACATTCTACGCCCTTTAAAATGTGTTTATACCTAATAATTAATTACTTGAATAACAAATTACTAGGACATCTCTTCTTCATCACATCCTAAAGTTACCACATAACTTCCTAAAATTGGTGGTTTTTCCACACAAAAAATTACCAGGTGAGTAGTCTTGTTTTGTAGGAAATTATCACTATGATCTAGAATATCTATCTATTATTCCTTATAAAGATTATCATTATTGATAAGTATGAACTTTTAGTTTAGTATATGTGAAGGATCAGATATGTACTTTTTCATGAGAGATACATGGAACACATTATTTAATTTAGAGAGGTTTAGTGGAAGAACAAATTGATAATACACTACCCCTATATCATTAAGAATTTCAAGAAACTATAACCTTGAAATTTTGAAATTGAACTTCAAATATGAATCAATGAAACTTGAAAATTCCTTTGTGGTAAACCCACATAGTAAATAAAGTTAATAAAATATACCCTTAATAAGAGGGAAAAGTAAATATGAAGGTCTCTACAAAATTAGGCATCTAAATCAGATAACATTAGTGGGAATTCAAAACCATGACATGTAAGAGAAATAAAATTATCATATTCTAAGGGAGACTGATAGAGAAAATTTTCATTAGAATTTCCTCCATCCCAAAACTATAAATATATAATGGGTTTAATGGGCCATTGATGTCTCGATAAGATAATTACAAAAATAATTTTTTGTTTCAATATACTTTTCTTATATTTTAGAAATTATATTACTTTTTTATATAATAATATTATTAAATATAATTACTTGAAAATTAGTGTTTCATACTTTAATAAATATTAAGCACAAACTCATCCTTTTTTCCAAATGAAGAGAATGAATTTTATTTGAAATTCTTGAATCACTGGAATCAACTTCTATGGATCACTAAATCCACCAAAGATAAAAATATTTTCCTCATTTATTTTTAAATTAACCAAAACCATAATTATTAGTACAATATATAATCTTCCAAAAAAAATAAACCAATATATGAGGAAAAACTACTTTAATCTCCAAAATTTAGTAGTATGGTCCAAATTTAAACATATATAATTTGATAAATAACTATTCTTAACATTCCTCAAAACTATTCTAGACCATTATTGATATACAAAATTTATAACTATTTTATCACATAGTCTTTGAATAAAAATTTTAATATTTATATCCAAATAACATAAATCACTCATTAAGTCTCATACAAAAAATGTAATTTCCTAAATCACATAATCTCTAAGATATAAAAACTATTTATATAAATAATAATACCCTATATAAAGATATAATAAAATCATATATGATTCAAAAATATAAATCAACCTTTTTACATAAAGTAATCTTCTATAGTATTCTATTTACTTTAAATATATAGGTTTCTCAAAATTGTGAACATATTTCAAACTAATGTTAATAACATATTCACCAAATCATTTCCAATGTCATGGTTTATATACAAAATATTTTTCCAAAATGAACTTAACAATAATTCATCATATATTTTAAGTAAATGAAAATATTTTCATACTAACATGGGCATCACATTTTCCAATGGTAAGAGATACACCCTTGTCTCTCTTTAGTTATGGGATTCATTCCTATTGCCTTTCCCAGTGAGATGGATTCACACCAAACCTTCATGTTTTATTTTTCTTAAAACCATACTATTATAATCCATACAAAATTTCATAATTGTGATAAGATTATAAAAAAATAACCTTAATATTATTTTTCCTCAAAGGTTATCTCATGTCTTTCATTTTTCATCCAAAAATATTATAACCCATATTTAACTGAAAAATAAATTTCTCCAAAAATATGATTATTTTCCATAAAATTTCATACCTTAATGCCTCAAAAGGTGTTTATAAGAAACTGAACTTATGATAAACCTAAAAATCATAAACCCATGATGGTACCTATAACTCTTAAAAATACCACAAAAGAAAACTTTATAATATAGAGATTTTCCTAACCCCTACTTTGATATCAACTATAACAGCCTAGAATCTGAACATAAAATTCTAGTGGTAATAATATAAATATTATATTCCTAAATTTGATACTGATAAACATAATCTAATTCAATCCAAAAAAATGTACAACTTATAAGGAAATATGGGCTTAAATTCATACCCAAATACCTTTTAGGTTTCTATTTTTATAGAATTTGGAAAAAACTATTAGAAACTTGTGTATATAAACAATTGACTCGTAAATATCAACATTAATCCTACTATAACCAATACACACAATTGGTCCTCAATACTATCCATATGTAATACTCCTTGACATTTTTAATTTAACATCACTCCTCAAAACCTGGGGAAAATAATACAAAATAAGGGTGGGATTGGATGGTCAGTAAGGGTAAACATAATATTAATAAAACCATGAAAATATGAATGAATAATAAGATAATAAGGGTATGATATCATAAACATAACATTTGAAAATTATAACATATATATAAAAGGTAAAAAAATATGATTCATGAAATAAAACATGGATGTTCAAAACATGTGAGTTACAAAATAATCAAAGAACATGATCCCTAAGAGAATAATATAAAACCTGGAATTGCAGAAATAACATATAACGTGACTTACACATGGGATGAGGCTAACCAAAAAGACTATTTCACATGGTGGAAAAAGTCCCATAAATGAATTAAGTTTAATCCCTATCACAATATGATGTCTAATGAGACTAAAACATTAACCAGTGAATTGGATTTCTATCTAGGTGTACCATTTACAATATTCTCAGCAATATGTATTTAATATAAATAATCAAGAATATGGATTAATCATAAGTGTTACTCATGGAATGAAATAGGTATTGTAATATTATCATGAAGAAAAACCAAAGAAAATATAATAATGGTATAAATATTGTAAATTCCTAATCATTCTAATCATAAACCATATAATAAATCATTGAAGATTGTATCATAAGAGATTAATCTAAAATAATTGAAAAATTCAACAATGGATGTTGACATATATGAAAACACTTTAAATAAGATTATTCAAAAATTATTTTTGAAAATAATATTTTTACTCTGAATATTACAGAAGTTTAAAATGCACGAAAAATATAAAATAAAACATTTTCTTTTTATATAAACTTATAAAATTTTAATTTATTTTTCAAAACATTATTTCATCATTTTGGTGGAAAATTAAATGCATTCGGTATAAGTTAAAAAGATTACTTTATAATTTTTCTCAAAAATGTCTCAATGAACCTTTTTTAGAAAACAATGAAATATAATTTTCAAAACATTTTTTATAGTAAACCATGTGTAAAAATATCATTAAACAACCATTTTATAATAGTAAAACAATAAAAAATACTTTAAAAAAACACGTTCATGGAAGAAAAAGAGAATTTTATGTGGAACTTTAAAATGATATTTTTTATAAGAATGTTCTTCATAAATTGGAGTGAGAAATAATAAAATGAATCAAATATGTTTATTCATTGTAAATACCCATAAAAAGAGTTTAAATATGAAATAATATAATCAAAATTAATTCCACAAATAATCTTGATATGATGTAATCAAGGAAGTATAAGTTTAACATAAGGAATAAAAATTGGGTTAAGAATTCCACTACCACTTAGTAATCAGTTGAATCGTATTCCACACAAAAAAAGAAATATTTATCTATTAAAACATTAATACCATGAGTAAAGTTAAATTAATTTTATTATATATCAAAGGAAATTATATATACATCACCCATAATAAATAGTTGTGAAAAATACATATATATCACATAAATAAAAAGTTAGATGAGAAACCCTTACAACAAGATTCCCTTTAGTGGTTCATATTTTAACCTCCTATATAATGGTTAAAGAATGTTATAAACTAATTAAAGAACAATATTCATATTTATATTACCTAATGTGATGATTTTATTACATTTTATGACCCATTAATTAGTAATATTTCATTATTTTCATGGATTCTAGTTCATTCGTTTCATGGTTCCAAGATCGGTTCATCTGTGTAAAATTATGGATGTTTTTGTAAAGGGGGATTAAAAATCTATAAGTGGAATTAAATAGTATTAATTAACATATATGGGTTTAAATTTTACCTTATATAATTTTTAATTATTTTATGAGGATTTTTCATTTGAGAAAATGTAAATGATAAATATTTTCTTTATTTTGGTGGTTTTTTTGAACATCATAGACTACTTCCATTTTATTTAATATTAAGAGTATATAATAGTTTTAGGAAATTAAATGGTATATAATTTAACTATTAAAATCTTATTTAAACATAATAATATTTTTATATCCTTCCATGAAGGCGGTAATGGAAAAAAACAAAATCATTATTCATAGAGAAGATTGATCGGCATCATTTGGACAATAGTTTTATTTATTTGAATAAGATGAGGTAATAAAAAGGTAGGATATAAGATAATACATTATAGGAATTAAATTAAATTATTTAAAGAATTAAATAAATGTTATTACTTTATGGATGATATATATGAGGATAATGTATAAGAAGAAAAGAAAAATATGAGAGGTGTTTTGAGAAACGTACCTCTTGAATATCTCCCCCTTGGAGAACACCTTGAAGAACTTCGATTTGGTGTTTTAATGAGACCAGAAGCTCCTGGAATTCGGGAGTGTGAGGAGGAGAGGTATTTTTAGATATATGTGTAACTTTAATTCTTGTGGGTTGAAATAGAGTTGTGAGGGGTGGTATTTATACTTAAGGAGAGGTGGGTTTATGTGATTAAATAATGATTATTATATGTTTAAAGGCATCAAAATTAAGGTGGAATTAATTTACAAGATCATGGATGATAATTAACGTCATATAGGTATGAAATTATAAATCTATTCCTCAGCCAAGAAATAAATGTTTCAGTTTTTTTAGAACTTTAAGCTTTTACTTTTTAACTTTTACCATTGCCACTATTTTATAAATACTACAGTAAATATTTTTTTCCTAGCAAAACTTATTTTATAAAAAAATGAAACTAACCATAAAAATTTCTTTGGAACCAATGATTCCAAATATTTAATACATTTTAATAAATTAAATTCACATAATATGAAAAATTATATTTAAAATTTATCTCGTATACATAATGAAAAAGATGTGTTTTAAAGAGAAAAGTTAAAAAGTTTCAAATGATTTTATATCCAATTAAATTGTGAAATTTATTCCAATGGACTAAATTGTTTTTATTTATTTATATTTAAAATATTTATACTTTATAACCAATTTAAAATATAATTTAAATATATAAATATATTTTACAAAAAATTTGTTTTTAATTAAAATGTATTATATTTTATAATTCATCAAAAAAATAAAATTTATCCGAAAAATACAAAACATCTCCCTATGATAATATTTATATCAATATTTCAAAAATGAAGTTTATTTTTTCAAATTAAACTTATAAAGTTTCATAATTTAGTTTTAAAATAAGTGCACCATTAAAAGGGGTAACACAGCCTTTAGAAAAATTATTATTTATTATGCTTAGAATTGGATTTATTCTTATCTCAAGACTAAAACAAATTGTATGAATTCAAAAACATTTGATTGAATATATGACATATAAATTCATTCAATAGATGACTAATAACGATTAATTTCATTTATAATGATAAAATTCCGTTGTGGGTATAAAAATAATATTTCATAAAACATGCCCTTTATTTTCAATTAGTTTTTTATTCATTTATAAATAATTGGAAACCCAAGAATCCACTTTAGAATTCAGTTAAAACTAATCATTATTGAAATTACAATGTCTATGTGAAAAATATCATTTTAAAATTACAATATTTTGGAGTTTATTTAATCTTGGTGTTGTGTGAAAAGGAGGTTATCGAAGATATATAGTTTATTATAAAAAAAGAAACATACAAAAAATCATGGGTTTTTAGAGTAAATATCTACTATATTGATACATATTTCAATTTATCATATTGATTTACAATACTAATATCATAGTACAAACATGAGGGGCATGTAGAGTTTCTTCGTATATAATACTTAAGAGATTATTGTAATGGTTTCATAATTTGGCCTCATATTATAATAAAGGAAATATTCTTTAATCATTAATTTATGTGTGATAAAAATTAATTTACACTAACATTAAAATGATAATATGGTTTTAAAATAGGGATTTTTTTTTCCATCATAAATGATCATCATGAAGTATTATAGGTTGTGGTGATATAGTAATATTATCTTAAATAACATATTTTATTCATTAAAATTGTTTTTATATTAGATATAGATAATAAAATGATGACATAATAAGTAGAGACATATTTCATGGTTTGACCTGCCATGTATATCTCATATAATTTCATATAGTTCTTGATATACGTAGAGGTTTATTCTTAATATAAATCGTTTTTACTAAAGTTTTGTAAGACACCAAGAATAAGAACCTCATAACCTTGATAAACTTCCGAATTAAGTCAAATGTGACATAAATAATTAATGGGTGGTCGAGTATGCTACCAACCATGTCAATGGTTATAGTGAAATTGAGTAGATATTTGTCAACATATATTATGGGCACAATCATCTGGTCTTTATTGAATTATATTTAAGAAATTATTGTACATGATTTATTTTATCACATATGATATAGTAGACTAGATATATGAGGTACAAGTGAATAATTCATGTCTCAGACGAATGACATGTTATGTATTCACATACCAGGTTAGTATTTTTTAGAGAATCAATAAATGATGATTTGACCTATTCTAGATTTTCATTGATCCATTTTTATTGGTCACTCTATGTAATAGAATAAGGTATTGTATATGTATATATATGATGTATATGATAAATATTGTAGTATATATGATCATATAGAGATATGACTATATTTGGTGTAGATCATAGTAGACCCATTAGTATCTTGAGTAGAACTGAAGCTTTTCTTTAATCCACACTTTAATTACATCTATGAAAAGTGTATTTTATATTATATTCAATTCTTATAAGGCTAACAGGGTAAAAAAATTAGGCTTTTGGATAAGGGTTATATTTTGGAAAAAAAAAATTGTTCCAAAATGAATGAGGTTTGATGAAACTATATCCAAAAGGATTTTTTGAGGGATTTATAAATAGTTGTGTAACAATGCATAGAGTCATTATTTATTTTTATTCAAGTGGGAGATTTTTTGTTATGAACTAAAACATATATATACTTATATATATTAAATATCACTTAAGGATACATTTATGGGAGTGTATCTTTAAGATAGATCCTTAAGTTATATGGATTTCAACATTATCATTTTTCATGTGATGAAAATTAATGAACCATTACACCCAATGTGATGTAGGCTTTTTTCAAGAGTCTTCTAGCTCCCTAATTGGAAATTTATTTTAGTTTATAATATATTATGAATGAATTAGATATCGATTACAAGATAATTGAATGTGTTCAATGGATTTTACCAATGGTAAATAATTTATGTGATGGTACTATATAAATTGAATATTTATGATGTGTATTCATTAAGTGAAGGGCATCAAGCATGTACTATAAAAGTTAATGAGTTCTCTTATCAATGGTAGTGATAATTAGTTTCATTAAAATATTTCTAAAGACTTCTTCTTCCCATAAATTTATTCATTACATAAAATTAAGATTCTATAATCCCTATAAATGTATGATAATCCTTACAATATTACCATATATACATTAATGTGGGAAAACCATAGATGGAGAAAGTTTATTTTTGGTATTTCTATGATTTTCATAAAGAAAAGTTCATTGTGATGGAGTCTTCTACAATCGAGATACAAGTATACTATCTTCTTTATTTTTCTTACTCATTGATTCATTCAAGTATATATAAGGTATATTTTTTTATTAAACATACATTGATCATTAGTTAATCCCATAAAACCTATAAAAATAGATGAAAGTCATTTTTAGTAGAGAATTAAAATTTTTCTTTGATAAATAAGATGAAATATCATTTACCATTGATATTTCTTTAATAAAACAATTTAAAGAATAATGGGAATAGAAATTAATTTAGAAAACTATGAAAACATGGAAATGATGATAATTAAATAATTCCAAATAATATGGTGGTAAAATTATGTTATGTAGATAATGTCATAAAAAGATCATTTTACACCTTTGTAAGGAATATCAAAGGCCATAGAAAATGAACTATATGGAAAACATTAAAATAGATAATACTTACATTATTTGGGAAGAAAATTATAGTTCAATAATATATGAACTTAAGATATATTATACATATATCATAGGAAATTTTTAAAAACAAAACAATTAATATTATCCTGGAGGAGGATTATTTATGGATTAAGATAATAAATAATATTGATTCCACATACAAGAATCATTCTAGTGGATATGTTCACTAAAGAAAATTTATAAGGTTGAATGATATTTAAAAATTGGAATATAAATATAGGAAAAACATATTGGTGATTTATCATGAATGAACAAACAATTTCTCCCAATGGATATTTAACATAAACAACATCGATTTCAAAGTGAGATCAGAAAACAAACTATTACCTAAAACTTTCACATGGTAAAATTTGTTCTAACCACCAATATAAGAAATTTAGGTTCAATATTCACATAAATAACTACTTCATGGATAGTTATTTTATTTAATGAAATTAATTTTTAGTTCGTTGTTACAAATATATTAATTTTTTATATTATTTACATTTTTTGGGAGGAAGGGGGGAAATACAAATAGAATATAACTGAACCTACATATACTTAGGGAGAATAAAACATAATACCTCTTTAAGACCCCCTGAATCTTATAAACACTAGACTATTACTTAGGGGAACCAATATATTAATTTTTTATATTAAAAATTAGTATTCATTTGGTAGTTGTAGCATTTTTCGATGCATGTTTATGTGTCGAGGCATAAGTACATTATCCTTGATCATAGATTTATCACCAAGAGATTTTTAATAATTGTGTAGAATATGTGGTTGATTTAATTATGGAGTCTTGTCGTTATGTCATGGTACTAATGGTTATTTTTCACTTGTAACACTTACTAAGGACTTTTTTGTGACTTTTGATTCAATTAAAAGAATTTAGTTTTTTAATTAATATAATTATATATATATAAATATATATTACCATAACGAATTTATGAAAACTTATTAAATTCATCAATATTATATTTTATTACTTGTTTATATGTATACATATTTATTCAATATGTAAAATATATAACATTGTTCATATAAGTGGTAAAATCGACCTAAATAATAACATGTTATAAGGACTGAATGAGTAGGAACACATTATTGTCGGAAAATAATATCTTTTTTATAAAAGATAAATTATTTAAATTTTATTTATTTATTTTATTAATTATATTACATAATATATATGGAATAAGAATATATATAATGTTTAAGAAGAAGATAACAATGACATTGATGACTTGTATCTCTTGGTATAGAGCCTATTTGAAATGAGGGGTTCGATCATTTTTGTTGTTATCATAGGTTCCAAAATGTGATATAGGATCAGTATTAAGGGTATTTGTTTAAATATTCAAGATAAAATCAGTATAAATTTGTTGGTTGATGTGATTTATTGAGGGTTCCATTTATAGGTGATCTTGGGTGGAATTTTTGAAAATACTCATTGCTTAATGTATACAGTTGTCATTTTAAAAAATGATATAAGACACAAGTTAACATATAATTGAGATAAGATAAGTTATTTTCAATAAATATTTCATACGCACAATCAAATATAAGGCCTTGTGGTAGTTTAGGATATTAGACCCTATTTAAACCCATTAAATTATTTTATTTTTTACTATAGTAAATGAATTTTATCATAGTAATATATTTTTATTTTAAAATATTAAAATTAACAACATTAAATAATTTTTATTTCTGGTAAAAAATATTAAATTCATCTTATTGGACTCAATTTTTACATGTGAAAACAAAATAATTTTGAAATAATAAATGTGCAATGCATAAGAATAATTTAAAAAATATATATTTTTATGCCCCAAAATAGATTTATTCATATTCCAGACCAAATAATAGTCATTAAATTGTTGTAACATTGTTTGAATATATATATATATATATATAATTAATTTCATTAAACATTATACATAAATTATGGGAATTTTTTAAATTGCAAAAAATTATAATGTACAATAGAAATAATTTTTTTGAATAAAAAATTATCATTAATGCATGAATAAATTAATTAAAAATTTAATTAATCTAATAATTATTGTAATTTTATCAATATTTTTTATTAATATCATTCATAAAAAGTAATAATTTTAATAAAAATATGTATTTCAGAAAAATAGTTTCTTTAATATCAATGATGTTTTTCTAAGTAAATTATAAACTTTGAATTTTATTATAAAATCATTTTTTATAATTATGTTCTATTGAACCATCTTGTTAATTATTTTATTTTTTATAATAATAATACATTATTTAATTTAGTTTCATGTTGTGTGTATACCAATGTATCGAACAAGCTATATTTATTTATATAGAAATAAATTCTAAAACCGTAGGGTGTTACATGGTAAATGTTATAGATGTGGTGGTCGCCATATGGGTGTACATATATGAAATTTCTCTGTGTGGGAATCTATATCTGATGGAAATGTCTTAGGAAACTCACTTAATACTATGAAGTTTAATAATGTATTTGGTACATCATATGGAATGTTTAGTGATTAAAATTATGAAATAGTTGAAACCAATCATAAGTAGGTTCTAGATTATGGCGTTTCCCAACATACCTGATTTTATACATCCTATCATTTTTTAAGGAGAATTTATTAACTTTATATTGACTAATAAATTTTTTGATTATTTTGTCAGTGGAAATTTCATGAGTTTTTGATGGTATAGTCATGATTCAAGTCCCACATTCTCTCTTTCCAATGGTGGTTGGTGTATTATTTTAAATATGTGAATAAAGTAAACTTGATCCAATGGTTATTTTATAACATTGTCACAAAATATAGTGGATCCCATCCCTTATGATTAAATAGTTTAGTAGTCTTGAGTGTGAATATATATACATGATTCTTACATTACCACTTAAAACATGAAATAAAATATAAAAATTATGACAGGAAATTTATTATTTATTCTTGTAAATGTTTTATATAATTAATAGATCTCATCATGTAATCTTGGGGAAAATAAGACATAATTAAAGGGTGATCTCAGATTCCCAATAAGAAAAATTATACAACAAAATATATCATATTATAAAAATAATAGGAATAATATGATAGAGATAGAATATAATCAAATATGATATATAACTTAATCATAAATGGGGGATAAATTTAAAACATAAAAAATCACATTTATAACAACAACTAGTTTCATTATAATAAAATTTACAATTCCAAACATTATAGTCTCAACATCTAGGCCTCATTCCATGATATAATAAATAAATAGGTAATGTGTATTCCAAATATCAAATCATGATGTTCTTATGTGAATGATGAATTCATCTATGGGGTATAAATTTATCTTATTGTCACATATTAGGTATAATTAAATTATCATATGAATTAAATGAATAACAATTCAATACATAATTAATATAAACATTCATATTCAAAAATTGTAATATGAAATTTTAATATTCTTCCCCAATAAAAAATTAAAACACACAATCAGAATAAATCAAGAGTAATATTATTGATGGTATCATTAGATTATATCCCCAGTAAATCATAAGATTCATCAAAGTATTTTTTACATATAATAATACACTTTTAAAATATCACTTGAACATTTCATGAGGAAAATTCCCTTTAATTTTTGAAATAACTTATTTAAAATATTAAAATTTATAAAATATTTGGAAAACTATATTCATTTATAGGAACCATGGAATCTTTTAAATGAATTATCTAGGAAAAAACATTCATATTAGTGGGATAAACCATTCTTTTGGTAAACATAAAAATAATGATTCCTTTCACACCTTTGGGAAAAAGTAGCACATTTAAAAAATAAAAAAATGATTCTTTTTAAATATTTGAATAGAAATTAAATCATTGGTCAAATTAAATTAATATGTAATTATATAATATTATAACTATTATAAAATAATTTTAAATAAAATATAGACTTGGGAGAAAAATATTCCTAACCGAATTGATTAACAATGTCTGGTTTCTATAAAACAATATTTATAACTTTTGAGTATTTATAGGGAGGAAAATTAAATAGAAAATTTTAATTTCAAGAAATAAATATAAAATAAAAAAAATTTAAAAAAATACCATATAATTCCTCCAACTAAAACTTTTACATAAACAATCTCGAATGAGGAACAGATTGTTAGATAAAGCCTTACCACAAGTTTGATGTGGCTCATTAATGATTATAACATCCTATATAATTAATTTAGATATAATAAAAGTATATAAAAGATCCATATAAATACTTATAATATAATTTATGCTTCACATATAATATTTTAACATCGATTTATTAACACTTCCATAAATTTATCGTTTCCAAGTTGTAACTATTTCATTTTTCATTTATGTTTCGATTCCGCAATTATCGCCCTTCCATATTGATCATGGTTCCATAATATATATAATGTTAATAATTATATAAATATAATATATTTTTCTTATAAATATATCAATATTTATAATCAAACATGAATGGTGGACATGAAAAATTAATCATGTCACTTTACGGTGTCGGTAGTCCACACGTACACACAAACGATGTTATCATTTTTTAACGGTTAGAAGGGTAAGAAATTAAATGATATAATACAATAATATAATGACAATTAAATCAAAAATATAATATATATTCATTATTTCCATCTTCAAAACCATTTAATTAATTTGGTGATTTAAAAAATTACACAGCTTTATAGAAATGGTAGGTTGAATGTTTGCACGACCAATGTTTTCATTTTACATAGGGTGGAAAATAGTTGGAGTTTTTTTACCATAATATAAATAAAATATAAATATGTGAATTATATTTTATTTATTTTTTTATTATTAATAAAATATAATTATGGGAATAAGAATAAGAAATAAACATTAAAGAGTCAGTAAATATGGTTGCCTTTTCATTGAGGTACCTCATTTGGATTACAACTTAAGACTTAATAGGACAATCATAAGAGAATAAAAGAACCTCAAAAATTAATTTAAGGAAGATAATAAGGTTTTTGGTTAGTTATTATATATTATATAGTGCACAAATATTGTGAATAATGGTGGAGAGGAGTATCCCTTTAATAATTGATGGGAGGGACACACAAGAAATTACTTTAATGATTACAAAAATATGAATCCACATTCATGTGAATGTGGATAAAAATTGAAAAGAATTAAAATTTTGGATAATATAATGTGTACATATCTTTATACAATAAAAATTATAAAATTTTATGTTGAATTATTATCCTTATCTCTTAGTTTAACCGCTCTAGTGAGCTCATTTTAACCTTAATCATTATAACAACATATCTCTATTTTTACTATTAATTGTGAAACAAATTGTGTTTAATGTATTGAATTATATTATTTATTATTTTTAAAAACATGTAATTTAATTTATAATCTTAAATTTAAATATTTTTTAGAAATTTTCTTTAAAATATGTTGGAAAATGGTATTGAAAGTTGTTTTTAGAAGAAAAAAATCATTTGTTTATCTTAAAACTGAATTCAGATTCATTAATTTCCTTGTAAAAACAATTATATAAAAATAAAAACTATTTGTTAAATAAATATTATTTAAAATTAATAAAAATTATCAATTAATATCTATTTATTTACTTTATAAATATAAGAACACATTGCGCACATACAAACATTTTTTAGAAAATGGTGTTTTTAATCCAAAAAATGAACTTCTAAAAAAATCATGTATAGTTATAATTAAAATGTAATTAATTATATTATTTATTATTAAAGTATCTTTATTTTACGTTGATATCACATTAATAAAATTATATTACTTTTATATTTATTTATTTAATAAAAATAATTGATATTTTTACAGAAATTTGTATTTTTCACCATTTAGAAAATTATAAACAATTTATGAATAATCCCAAAAATTCACACACATATAATTTTGAAATGATAATTTAAAAATTAAAGTTTATTTAATAAAATTAAATTTATAATATTTTTTAATTTATTTTTAAATCACATTCTTGTGAGCAGCTTTGAGTAATGTGTTATTGTTTCTTAAGAAAGAAAAAAATTCTATTATTGAAGCATAGGTGTCACATTTTGCCCCCCAAAACAATTATCATCAAAATTTTCATAATGTCACCTCCTAAATATATGTTTGTGGTTATTCATCATAAATTATTTATCTTCCCATGTATCTTCTTCTATCTTATTATTTCTCTAAAGTACCTTTGCCACTTGGGTTTTCCAATTCCACAATAGTTGTTCTATAGAGTCATGAATATAGATATGCACTTCACTATGAGAAAAACTATGTTATAATTATATTTAATATTAATTAATTTTATTCATTGGTTGTTTCATGTACTTACTTAATAAAGTGATATGGAACACATCTTGAAATTTATAGAGGATAGGTGGAATTTCCAAATGATAATCCAAAAATCATATTCTTTCTTGAAGTTCAAAAGCCCGGTGTACATAGGAATTATTTTCCCTCTCTTGAAAATTATTATTACACCTTTTAAGGTATATCCCATCAAGAAAACATGATCTACCACTTGAAACTGTTAATCCTTCCATATTTTATCGGAATAAATTTTGTTCTACTTTTAGCAACCTTAATATGATTTAGAATAGTTTTCACTTTTTCTGTTGTCTCCTCAATAAGATCTAGGCCAAAAATATTCCATTCCCAATTTGTTCATAATAGTATGGAGTAAAAAATATTTTACATTTAATTCCCCATTTAGTGTGATTTGATTAATTATGTCACAACCTGATCCTAACCAGGTCTCGAGCAACAACTACCCCATGCCCTCCTCTATAGGATAGAGGATGTCGATCAATGCTGAATGGAATTTCTAACATATGGATGCATTTTCCTAATGTACCTATACATACACACCCAACCATATGAATGCAGAATTGAAAATGAATAATAATAAAAATATGAAATATCTATAATACAAACTAGGCATGCAAAACCACTATATTATAAAAGATTACTATTGTGAAAAATGAAATTAAAGTGGAAAAATACATGCCCAACCAAAAAGATGTCCCAACCTAACCAAACAAGAAAAATAAACTAATGAGATCACCCAATTCTCATTCTCCATGATCTGACTACCAAATGTGTTCAATACACCAAGGTATCCCTTAGCTCCTCAAAATTCACCACCGACCTATCTTTCATATTCATAATACATGACATTTTTAAGAAAAGAAAATGTAAGGGTGAATATATACATAACCAATAGGATGCCCTAAAAGCTGAAGGGGGATCAGTAAGATACACAATAGGAGTAGATAGTGAAAAAATAAATAGGAAACAAGAAGCATCCCAACTAAAAGAAAGATAAAGTAACCACATACAAACATAATGGGATCAACACAGTCTGTAGGTGGACTATAGTTCAAGTCTTCCCCACCCATAGTAGGATAGTGACCTTATCTCACCATTAGGTGCAGAAAACGGGGAGTAGGTGGAAAATCCCGTGCATATTTACAACCCATGGAAACAGAGTTACCAAACCCAAATTCATGGATAAATATATTTTTATACTTAGTAAAAAGATACCAAATGAGAGATAAATGAGATATCCACGTCAAAACCCATCACAAGTAAATATTCTTCAATAGTTATAGAAGTCCATAAACAATTTCCAATTTCTCATTCGTCTTCCTGGTAGAAAAAATCCAACTAAAGTCATGCCTCATCACTGTGCTACATAGTTGATAAGCCACAATATATTGGTAAAGCACCCATTACTTATTAAAATAAGAGGGTTCCATATAGTGGATAGATAAGGGACCCATACCTTGTTCAAAAATGAGGGTTTCAATCTAATAAGAGATAGAGGACCCATGAACTATAGAGTTATAGGGTTCCACTCTAATGGTAGAGGACCCATGTCCTGACTCTAAAGGGGGGTCCCACTCTAGTAATTGATAGAGGACCCATGCCATGCATAGTAGGAGGGATCCAATATAATGGAAGATTACCCATACCCTGACTCCACAAGAGGGTTCCACTTTAATGATCGATATAGAACAGCTTCCATAACTAGTAGAAGTGTTCCACTCCAATGTTTGATAAGGGACCCATGCCTAGCCTAACTAGAGGGTTCCACTCTGAAATATAGAGGACCCATTCCCTGTCATAGTAGGAGGGTTACACACTTATAAGTAGGTATAATCCCTATTCCCTATAAAAATAGGAGGGTTCCACTCTCTGATACTAGAGGACCCATGCCCTGACTCTGTATGAGGGTTCCACTCTTAAAGTCTCTGGTGACCCTGCATGGTCATTTTCATTGCAAAGCATTGACTAAATAATTTCAATTCTAAAAAATTCTTGCATCATATCCCAAGAGAAACAATGGAGTGTACTATATTATTCTATATGGAAATAAATCAGTATAGGCTACTTACATGCCAAAATCCAAGTCCAAATGAAAAATATATAAGTTTTTGAATTTTCCTCAAAAGGAATTGGGGGGTACACATAGTGTGAGGGGACCCGCACAGCATGTGATAATGCTCCACCACCTGGCCATGTCACAATGTGTACATGGATCTCTGGCCATATAGGTATACACAATATGAAGGGAAACAAAATAGTGTGTCCCAGACACCTGGGGACCCCGCTCATGATCCCTGGCCATGTATGTGTATCCATCCTTTCTCTATGTACTCTAGTATATAGAGTAACTTTTCACACAACATGTTTCCCATGTCTCTATCTGATCTTGTGTACTTCAATATAAGACGGTGTTCCTGTACATGTCTTTCTACACTGGTTCCTCTCTATGTGCTCCGCTACAGGGTTCAACCACTTAAGAAAGGGGTACATGGTGTGTAGGAGGGACACACACCATTCCATACATATAATATTCCAAACCCCTGGTATGCATAGAATAGGGGATACATGCTATGTGTTCATTGAACTACACATCGCATTGTTGAATTTTTTCAAAGAAATATATATTCATAATCCACGTTCTATATTTTATCACCTCATCTTCGATTATAACTTTTTCTTCATCCAAAATTGGTGGATCTAGACCTTCATCATTTCCAGCCATACAGTGGTAGGAAAAAAAATCTATTGACTTTATTAAATCTCGCATGAATATTTATCATCCCACACACATCCCATCATCCTCATATCTCAAATCCATGAGAAACATTTCCCATTATACATTATTCAATCCCAAATACATCCTTTATGGCCGATTTGTTTGTCACTCATGAAACCATTGCAAATTCGAGGGTCTGATCGGGCTCAGTCCCACCCAGAAATGTCAAATTGTGAACTCATGGTCCAATATTGATAAATACAAAGTAATTGAGTGGGAAAGGGCGTAGTTGAAATGTTTAAACAATTGTTGTGAAATCATTCTTGGATATTGAAAATAATTGGGGGATCAATATTAGAAAACAATTAAATAACCAATTAAACAGGTATATATGCGCATTCCATGGTTCAAAAATTGGAGTAGATAAAAACATGGATGATCCTACTCAATATATTTAATAAAAATGAAGTAATCTACAATTTTATGAGTACTAAATAAATACTAGATCAATTATCATTGAAGAATGAACTCACCAATTATTTATGGAAGTATTTGTATTTGTTTCAACCCAATCTACTCCGATCTAGGGATTTATCATCATTAGATTAGATTAAACAATTGGAGGAAGAATGTTCTGGAAACCTCCAAGGGTTTATGTGGTTAACCCTGGGTAATATTCCATAGTGGTGACTTTATATAAGTAATCCATTTCATTAATTTTAAAAATTAATTAAATTAATGTTTAATTAAACCCCTAAATGTACCACCAATGGTCCGATTATACAAAGCCCCAAATTAACCTATTTTAAGTCAAACCTAGGTTAAAATCATTTTATGGAATCAAAAAATCTCTCTATTTTTTGATCTGATATTTTTTAGAGTTATCCCATTTTCATTAAGAAACTACAAGGGTAAAATATAAAATATTTTTAATATTTTTATAAAGTTAATTCCAGACACACTAGGTGACCGAATCACTTGTTGTCTCAGCTCCTAAATTCAAAAATATATATAGAAATATTTCAAAGTAATGAAAGGAATAAAATGGTTCTATAAATTAGTCCCTTGTTGATTCTTTTCATCCTCAAAAAGAAAAACTAAAACAAAAAAGCTCAGAATAATGAGTATGAATCTGTCTCCCTTACTCCTAGTAGCTCTCATGCATATTCGTATGCTTCCACAATAGGAAAACCAAGGGAATGATCCATCAAAAAATGTTACTCTACTATCAATCCTTGATTGTCACTGGATTCTTTAAAAAATTGTCTCCAACCATGATGTCAAACTCTCCCCAATCAATGATATACATGGGTTCATGAATGTATCTCCTCAGTTGTGACACATAAAAGATATAATTCACCTTATATAACTATAGGGGTAGGGAAAGGAAGTAAGAGACCTTTACAATCCTATGTAATAACTCGAATGGCTTGATTAATCTTGTAGATAAATTTCCTCCCCAGCTGATCCTCTATAATCCAAATCATGGTGAGACTCTTGAGAAAACGTGGTATCCCTGATCAAACTCTAAGGGCCTACAAAATTGCTTTGTGTAAGATTTATGCCTTCTATGGTCTTTCCTCATCTACTCATGGATGACTTATACCTTTTTTTCATTGCATGTACCATCTCTAGACCCACAAAATATGTCTTTCCAATCCTTGTCTAGAACAAGGGTGACATATAGGTTCTCCCATAGAATACCTAAGAAGGTTTCATGTTGATATTATAGTGTTCAATATTATTTTACGCAAACACTACCAGGGTAAAGTGATCCTTACAACTCCAGAATAAATTTAAAATGCATTCCCTCAACAAATCCTCCAACACCTGGATAGTATGCTCAGTCTTCCCTTTTGTATGTAGTTAAAAGGTTATATTGATCCCCATCTAGGTCTAGAATTATTATTTTAGTCCTCTCCACAATTGTGATAAAAACCGAACATCATGATCAGATACAATAGTCAAAGTCACCCCGTGAATGCGAATAATATATTATACATACAACTGCCCCTAAATCTCCACTGAGCATTCTTCCCTAAAAATAATGAAGTGTTCCAAATTTTTGAGTCAATAAAATATAACCCAGATGGATTAATAGACCTTAATTGTCCACATAATCCCTATCATAATGTCCTTGGATATTCTATCCCACTTCCAATCCAGGATGTCATAGGGATACACCAAAACTAGTGGAACATAGTGCTCACCCTTCACCTACTAGTAGGAGATGTATTGTGAGATGAAATAAACCACACTCCTTCTCATTCCAGACCACCAGAACTAATACTGAAGGTATATATACATATTCCCCACATCAGGATGTACAACCAAAGTAGATATATGGAACTCTCACATCAACTCCTCTCACATCGCGACAAAGACCACCATCCATACCTAAAAAATAGGACATGATTCCCTCATTCAAAATATCATTATTGTGAATATCTAATGGATATCAAGTCACCCAATACCTCACATATGATTTCTCCCAATTGGGACTCTCTCACGTGCTCAATGAGAGAAGGATTAAACACTATTGATGGAAGAAAAGCATCACCCTTCTGATCCACTAGGATTATCTAAAAGAAAACTAATTTTCCCAAATCATCCTACACCAATCAATCATGGGACTTCCTATAAAGTCCATCTACAACCACTTTTACCATTATCAGAGTATAGAAAATCATTAAGAAATAGTTCTACAGGTACTCCAACCAGTGACACTATATGAGGTTAAAGAATCTCTGAGTAAAGACCTTCCAGATACAATAATGGTATGAGTAAACTGAAAAAATATCCCCCAAAAGATAGTGCATCAACATCCTCAGGGTTAAGACTACCAGTACCAACTCTAGTTTTTGAGTTTCATAGTTCTACTCATGGGGTCTCAACTACCTTGACCCTTATTTGATAAATACCTTCTACTGTATCAATGTGAAGCTAATCCTAGCTCCCAAATCATCAAAATACATTATATACTCAATACCCACATTTGTTGGTCTCAACGTAGGAGAACTCATAAGCCTCAGTCTCAACTCTTAAAAGGCCATTTGGCACATCTCAATCTAAGTATTCCCTTTCTATGTCAGGGAAGTCAAATTGGCTACAATCCTAGAGAAGCTTTCCATAAACCTTGGGTATTACCCTACCAAACCATGAAAACTAAACACCTCTAGCACTCTATTGGGTGGATCCCAAGAAATCGTTTCATAGATCATTTTTAGTTCCACAAATAAAACATGATCCAAAATAACATGCCCCTCAATGTGAACCTTGTGTATCCAGAACAGTCACTTTGAGATCTTACCATAACGATGGCATTACCAATGAAAATCTAAGACCATCCTCATGTTCTCAGCAAGCTCCTCCTATTACTCTGAGTAGATGATTGTGTCTTCAACCAGGACTACCAAAAACTGGTTCAAGTATGGATGGAATATTAGGTTCATGAAATCCATAAATATGGCAGGGGAATTCATCACAACAAAGGGAATCACCCAAACTTATAGTGTCCATAGGGACATCAGAATTCTAACTTCGGAATATGAGCCTTGCAAACCCTGAATAGGTGGTTTCTAGACTAAAAATCTATCTTTGAGAAATATATCATTCCCTAAAACTGGTCAAATAGATAATCAATCATTTTAAAGGGGTAATTTTTCATTAACTTGATTGGGTTCATGTCATGATAATCCACACAATGTTTCATGGTCCCATCTACCTTTTTCAGGAACAACATTGGAGCTGCACAGGTGGACACAATGGGCATGAAAAAAGACTTATCGCAAAGGACCTCCACCTATAACCTCATCTCCTAGAGCTCAATAGGGACCATATGATACACCCAAAAAGATATTGGAGCTGTATTAGGATGCATGTTGATAAAAAATCCATCTCCTTCTTCAGAGGTAATCCTTTAACGTTCTCATGGATGACGTCCATAAAATCCTCTACAACTAAAGGAATATAGATTCCTGAAGAGCCTGATGCACCAAGGAATATAATTTCTAACTGATGGGTGGTAGGATTCATCCTCCTACTTATAGAACCAACTCTTCCTTATATGAGATCACTCTCACCCACAAAAGAGAAGCTCATCCCATCAGTGCAAATGCATCTTACTTGATTGCGATGAAAGTCAATATGGGCTTTAACCATGGAAAAACAATTCATACACAATATGAAATCATAGGTTTTAATCATGAATACCAAAATGTACCATGTGAACCTCTACCTACCAAGATATATCATTAACTTCTAGCAGATACAAGATACATAAGAAGCATTCCCCGTAGGAACCTTAAGATGAAGCTTCTGGGATAGAGCCTCAATTGGGAGCACTAGATCCCACACTAGGAGTATTGAAATTAAGGACTAAATGAAACATATGTATAATAACAAATAGTAAAGATTATAATAAAAATAGATAGTACCTATAATAATCTCATGTTCCACTGGGTTGTAATCCAACAAAACTTGCAGCTATACATGGTCCTGATCACTAACTCTCTTAGCTTGACATGGGCCACTTGGTGATGGTGGTGGAAGGATATCATAGCATTACACACCACCCATAGATCCTCCTACTTCTCTATTGAATCCACCTCACTTGGGGACTCCCTACCCTCTCTTAGGAGATCCTTGATCACGACCTTATCTATCATGGTGTCCAGTATGATATCTTACAATGTTCCTCAACATGTCTAGATAGAAAGTCAAGAACAATATGACCTCTCCCATCACAAGCAAAGAACCTCCCATCTTCAGTATTCCCTGGTCCTCTATGTTTTCCCTATTCCACACAACCATATGTCCCAGTAAAATTGTGATATTATCTTTTGTGATGAGATCCTATCGAATGACTACTGCAAGCCATTATAGATGAATCATATCTATGAAACCAACTTCCAAAACAAGATTCTAATCATCCATATCATAGAAAACTCTCTATCACTAGTACTTTATATAACTCTCCATCATATGCATGGATTCACAAAGGTACCACACTAGCATAGATCTCTTAGTGGATTCCCTACTCAACCATTTGTGCTCTGAATTACCCATCCCATATCATGTAAATGGATTAATGCATAAGGTGTTTCAACCTTGATATAGAATCATCCTCCATCATCCCTCCTTGATGTAGCTTTAGAATATCTGGAATCCAAACTGATCACAAATACGAGAAGGATTACTCCTCACTGAATATCTATAGGAAGTTGGCTTATGAGAGTGTCAACTCATCGTGAATTTGGGTAACAAGAATCCACCATCGAACAACTAATTTTTGGAAAATGATGGATTCTAGAAAAATCACTTAATCTATATTTGTCTGGACAAGCCTAAAACCATGAACCACCAACTCAGGTCAATCCTCCTCTATTAGAGTATCTATCTTATCATGGAAACTCAGTGGCCATTGGAACTGGAACTTTCGGAGTACGTTAAGCATGTATGAATCATCATCCTGCTCTGATAGAATGATCTACTTATAAATAGGTGGGGTTGTTTCTACCTATCCACATGGATTTAGAACCTCATTGGATGGACCCTAAATTTAGGCCTAGTCACTCATCAAATTGAAATCATGATCTTGACTAGGTATCCTATCTGGCTATCATCAGAGAGGAATAATGAATGTTTAATCAAGATGCACCAAATATTGATGAGAATATATATATATATATAAACAATATTAAGTTCACAAATGAATGATAGTCAAAGAATGATTCTTATATGATCCATGTACCATTGATCCATGCAACCCATTTTTTAGTTTTTTGAGTTGTCAAGAAGGTAGTTAGTTTCCTTTTGAATGGATACATTATTCACCCATCCCAACACTGGGTTCCCTAAACTAGGAGCCACACTTGAGACACCTTTAAATTGTTTACCTATATCCAACCAAATCCTATAATGGGACTACACCAAACCCCATCCCAAGTATTGAACCACCTTTGATACTAATTGGTAACAACACGGCCCTAACCAGGGCTCGAACCACAACTACCCCAAGCCCACCTCCATAGGGCAGGGGATAAAGACCAATGCCAAAAAGAATATCTAACATGGGGAGTCCATTACAGAATTTACTTTCACGTACACACTAGACCATCTCAATGATTAATTTTAGATAAAAATAACAAAAGGACTCAATATCTTGAATAAAAACTCATCATTTGAAACCTCTATGGTTTACAAGAAGAGTAAAATACCAATAGAATGTAATGGAGAAAAATAGAAGGGAAACTAAAAACATGACCCAACCACACAAATATATAAAAGAAAACTATTGAGATATCCCAACTCCAAATTTACAATCTCTAACCACCGTACCCAATCAATGCGCCAAGGTATCCCTGCGATCATCTAAAGTCACTGCCGACTGGTTCTTCATTTTCATAATACATAACACATGCAAGTAGAGCCAATGTAGGGGTGAGTATATACATACAAAAAAGGAATCCAAAAAAGATGATGGTGGAGTAGTGGGAGACACAATAAGAATATACATACATATAGTAAATAAGAAAAAAGTTGAAACTCAACCCAATGTAATAGAAAGTAACCTTATCCTATAAAAAGTTTATCAACACGGTTTGTAGGTGGACTACATGTTGAGTCTTCACTTCCCTTCGTAGGAGAGTAACCTCATCCATCCATGATTTCTTGAACATGACGAGTAGGTCGACTACCCTGTGCATCTCTAAAACCCATGAAAAAAAGAGTAACCAAATCCAAAGGAATGGACAAATATATATATATATATATATATATATATATATATTCTCATTAAAAGAAGTCCAAATGAGAGATAAAGGGGATCTATATCTCATAGCCTATCCCAAGAAATGAGTCACTAATAGTTCCCAAAGTCCATCAATGATTCCCAACATATCACACATCTACAAAGAAGAAAACATCAAAGTCAATCCATACCTCATCACCATATTGCAATGTCTATGGGACACAACCACTAGGTAAATGACCCATGCCCTGGTACAAAAGGAGGGTGTATCTTAGGGGATATATAGAGGACCCATACCATGTTCCAATAAGAGGGTTCCCCTCTAATAGTCGATAGAGGATAGATTCCCTAACCAACAAGAGGGTTCCACTCTAATGGTAGAAGACCCATTCCATGGATCTATAGGAGGGTTCCACTCTAGTAATCGATAACAGAACCATTCACTACCTAGTAGGAGTTTTCCACTGTAATGGTAGAAGACCCATTACCTAACTCCATAGAAGGGTTCCATTATAAGGATCGATAGAGGACCCTTATTTTTCTAGCATGAGGGTTCCACTCTAGTGGTTGATAGAGGAAACGTGCCCAAACCAACTAGGGGGTTACACTCTAAAATATGAATGACCCATTCCCTCTCCTAGCTAGAGTGTTACCCTCTGAAAGGTAGAAAAAGGACCCATTCCGTGTTCTAACAATAGGGTTCCACTCTCTTATACCAGAGGACTGATGCCCTAACATTGTAGGAGGGTTTCTCTATGAATACCTGTAGTGACCCCGTGTGGTCATTTCCATCATCAAGCATCACCTAAATAGGCTCTGTGATTGGAAAATATCACATTGTATCCCAAAATAAACAACAGATTGTATCAGCCTATTTTATATAGAAAAACACTCAGGATAAGAAAATCATGAGACAAAATAAGAGTCCAAAAAAAGGAGACACAAGATTTTAAAGTTTCCTAAAAAGAAAATAAGGGGAGATGGTGTTTTAGGGGACCCACATGATGTGTGGTATCATTCCACTACATAGTAATGTCCTAGTAGGTACATTGATCATCAAACATGTAGTTATACCCATCATGAAGTGCAATTATTCGGCATGTCTAATTCACTCGGGGTCCTAGCCCATGCTATATGGTAGTGTCTATGAATACTTCCCTTTTCTGTGTACTCTGGTACATGGAGTTACTCTTCACATGGGGTGTCACCCGCGTCTCGTTCCATTCTCGTGTACTTCAGTAAATGATTGTGTTCATGGATGTTTATTTCCAGATGGGGTCCTACTCATGTGCTTCTCCAAACTACTAGACCACTCGAGAAAGGGGTAAAAAATCATTAGGGGGGGTATAGATCATACCATTATTATAATTTTCGAAAACCATAGTTTCTACATCATAGCATCTAGACATGGTATGTTCATCAAACAACACAACATGTAGTCAAAATTTTCATAAAACCATAGATTCATTTTCCACGTGTAAGATTCCATTTCTCTTATTTGATTTGAGAATAATCTTCGACCAAAATTGGTGGATCTAGTCACGTTTGATCATTTTAGGCCATTTGATAGTTGGATAATAGATTTCATTGAATTGTTCAAAGTTCGCACATGCCTCCATCATCTTTTATGCCTCATATTGTTCATGGATATCAAATCCATGAAAACAATTTCATGTTTTCTATGATTCAATCCCAAATCCATCCTTTATGTCTGATTCCTTCATCGCTTGTGAAACTATTGTGAACCAGGGGTCTCATCAAGCTCGGTCTAACTCGGTAATGTCAAATCCTGACCATGGGGTCCATCGATGATGAATGAAAATAAATTTAGGGTGAAAATACACAATAAAAAAGGATAAAAATCATTTTTCGAAGCATTCATTGACAATAAAAACAATTGGGTGGTCCATATCAGAAAATAATTGAATAACTAATTAAACGGATATATATGTGCAGGCCAGGATTCAAAATTTTTTACAAAACATAAAAGGGAAGATCAATCTTAAATTATTTAATCAAAAAGTTTGTGATACACATTTTTATTAGTCCTACATAGATATTGGATCATTATTCATATAATAAAACACTCAATAATGATTGAAGGAAGTCGTTTCATTCACTACCTCTCAATCTACTCTGATCTAGAGATTCATCGTCATCAAATGTGATTCACCAACAGATGGAGTAAGAATGATTTGTAATTATCCCAGGGTTTATGCATCTAATCCTAGGAAAATTTACATAGAGGTGATTTTATAAATGTAATTTGTTGTGTTAATTTAATTAATTAATTAAATTAATAATTTATTTCATTCACTAAACGCACTACCAATAGTCGGCTTATCCAAACACCCCACATAGACCTATTTGATGTCACACCATGGGAAAAAATTGCATTCCAAACTCAAACATTATCTCAAATTTATGATTTGAGCTTCTATTTGAAATTTATCCTATCTTTCTTTAAGAAATTGAATTATTTTTATTTAAAATATATATATTTTTTATTTTTTATAAAATTTATTTTGGGCCCAAAGGGCCTCGGAATCTCATTACTTCTCAACATATGGATTTGAAAATATATAAATAAATATTTCAATGTATTATAAGGAAAAAAATAAGTCTCTAAAGACCGAATGGATGTTATTAATATATTCATATTCCACTAAAGGTAAATATTCAACCCATTTACCTTAAAATTCAATCGATCATGACCTCAATGTATCTTCAAATTTTTAAATAGTCCTTCAAGACTACCCTTCAGTTGACGATTATAGGTGGTGATCTAATATAGCTCGATTTTAATATCCTTATAAATACTCTCCAAGAAGTTAAATGTAAAAAAGTGGGTGCATTAATGAATCTAAATCAAATTATTCTAAATTTGTAACTTTCATACCACGTATGAAATTTTATCTTTTAGTTATCTTCATTTTTTTATTTTTAATGATACAAATAGTGAAGGTTAATCTTTTAAAAATATTAAACTCTATGATTTTTATCATATAATTCATCAATTCTAGTAAGAGGATACTTGTTCGTTATTGTTATATAAATGATTTCCTTGTAATTGATGAACAACCTCATAAACCCATATTTATTTTTAATAAAAAGAACATGGGCTACCAATAGTGAAACACTAGTGTGTATAAATCACTTATAACACAACTCATATAGTTTTTTCTTCAATTACGCTAATTCAATTATTACCATGGTATAGGGAGTCTTATATATATGGTTTTCCACATCTGACGAGATCAATTAGAAAACTCAAATTCACACTCAAGTGGGATTCTAGTTAGTTCTTTAAGAAACATTGTAATTTATTCCTATACAATAGATACTTCTTCTATTATATGTATAACTTTCCCATAAACTGATTTTTATGCACTTTTTCAATAAGAATTTAATTTACAAGAGTAACTAGAGGTATACTCATACATGATTCATATGATGTAGTCTCTGCTCAGTATATAAGGGACTCTATTTATCCATCAAAAATTGCTATAGAAATTTCACAAAAATAGTTTTTTTACATTAAAATTTGAAAGAAAAACAATATTGAGGATTATATAAAATTTATCCATAAGTATTACAATCATGTTTTTAAATATAATTGGGAGAAGGTGGAGGCTCCCTTCTCCCAGGTGCTCAAGTTTTTCTCTAGGTTTTTATAGTATATGTATCATTCCCTAGCCTACTAGATTGGAAAGGATTATCATCATATTCCTCTAGGTCTTAGACATGACCTTTTATTACCTTCTCTAATTATAACCTTCTTATATCTTTCCCTTATTTATCACCCAACCCTAATGTCCCAAATCTATTCGATGGGTTTCCTCATCTCCCACTCACAAATTTGGAGTTCACAGATGCTGCATCCCTTAGAAATATAAATTTGGTGGATCACATAAAATATATTAATCATTCAATTTATTCATTTGATTTATTTTACATGTTGTTTTTTTATATTTTGGGGTTTCTATGAATGGTTGAATGTTGGAATTCTTATTATCTGTCACACCATGATACTTTCTTTATTAAAAGACAACTTGATCCAGGCTTAGTCTAGTGCTCACTGAAGATGTGATGGAACTCATTTATACCTTTTTAGATGGTATTATAATTTTTACATGGTAATTTATTATCTTACCATGACAATATGGGTTATTTTACTAGAACATCCCCTTCCATTTTTGAATATTTTGATTTTGAGATTTTAGGAAATATGGTTGGTCACTTTTTATGTTCAGATAGTATAAATAGTTTTATTTATCACCCAATATCCCCATGAATTTTTATTGATATTGATGTTTCAAAAATTCAATTTTAATTTTTATCGATTGTGGTCGGGGGAGAGTTATATTGAAATAAAACGGTTTTATTTGAGAAATGGGTGGATTATTGTTCTTATTTTAAGTGGTTCATTCACTTAAAGCTAGATTTTCATCATAGATAAAGGACCCATAATGGGGTATTGTATTCCCTCATCCCCCAAAAAAATTGATGATGGAAAGGGTAGTATAGGAATTTTCAACATTGGTCTGGATTCCAATTCTGGTGTAGGCAAGAAAGTACAAAATTTGAATGGGGATTTATTATATAGATCCGGGAGGATTGAGGGGATGTTGAACCATAGTGATGTGACCACATAGACTTCATATTTTCTAGAAGTGGTGGGATATGGAAAAGAAATTCCTCATGAGGAGCTATTTCAGGTGGAATATTATGAACCCCATGAAATCCCAAGGTAGAATAACATGACTAACAAGGGGTGTTGGGTGATGGAAATTTGCTGGATGATACCAAAGCGGATCAAAACATTAATAAAGTTTATTGATATTTTTTTTATTTGAAGATAATTTCTTAGTTTTAGAACATGGAGATAGACATATTGTGTCCAATTGGAAAGGAACATATTGAAAAAAGGATAAATCCCACCCACTCATGTTAGAAGAGAATAAATATAAATAGAAATTTTTTATTGAGGAAGAGTGTGGAGATGATATAGCCAGTTGATCCTTAGTAGAAACTGATGATGGGTTTCAAGCTAGAGGACTCTAAAGACCATGTATAGAGAAGAGGAATAAAGTAATTCTAGACATGGGGACATGTATTTGGGAAATTGGGAAGAAACCAAATGGATGTACATATTATTCTCATTCAAAGCAAATGGAAAAAAGGTTTACAAATACAACTAGGGAAAATGGTGATAGACTAAAATTATAATTTAGAAAACCATGGTGAGAATATGGTTATGACCTATCATGTTGAAATGAAAATTTAAACGTATGATTAATGTAAAGAATATAGTCATATAGGTGAGAGTCTTTTATTTATAGATAAGTTGCATGGAGGGTTGATGTTGGTTAGTGAGTAGTATAAAATGACCAAATATGAAATTATTAGGATCATTAATGACTTAGTTCCATTGAAATTAGATTCTCTCAAGTCTTTGAAGAAGGTAATTGGGAAGGAGTAAGATAATAAAGATAATTATTTTAAGCTCATCCTACACTTGAAGAATGAAATTTTGGAAGATGTTTAATCTATAAAATCTTTAGAAGATGTTGTTAGCATAATGGAAGAGATATATATCAAATTTGATACCAATGATGAGAAATTATCTTGAATCAACCCCAAAGATCAATTTTTTTACATGATTCCACAATGAAAATAAGATAAATCTGGAAGAGCACATTCTGACTTGGGTTAAGATATCCTATCACTTTGAAGATCTTATCATGGAGACCAAAACATAAAGGTAACCAATTTATATTAGAGCTCATATAGGGTGAATGATTCCAATAATTTATAACATGTTTAGGATGTTACATTGATTTATTATATGGTTAGATGTCCCATTGTCTTGAATCTTGATAGGGTTCCCACTTTTCCCATATAAGTAATTTTATAAAAATAAATTTTTATTTTTATTCATATTTTTAAATAGGGTAAGTATATGTGTTATAATAGGGATTGACGAACACATCCATATTGTAGTAATATTTTAACTAGGGTTGTTAATTTAAAACTACCTTATTATGATTCTAGAGAAATATAAATTTTTTATAGAAAATATGGATGATATAAATGTATAAGAAGTTTCAGAATTAAATAACACATTAAATAAATTTGAGGCAATGATTAATTTAACTTACACTATGTATTTAGGAAAATCAACCTCAGCTATAGTAAACATATAATATTGGAACTTCTCCCTTTCAATTTTTGAGTCAAATTCCATAGACACTTTGTATATTCATTTAAATAGTGATCCACACTCATATAGTAGAATAATTAAAAATTGGATTAATTTCTTGACTACCAATATTGATATTAATGGTAATTCTCTCCACATATAAAGAAAAATATCATTCTTTTCCATATTTTTACATAATATTTCACCCCAAATTTATTAAATGTTTGAAACTTCACACCTCTATTATTCCCCTTTATTGAATTTTCTTTCTGGAGTACTCATTTACCCACTTCTTTTCATCATTTCCCTAGAAAACATAAGAAATGGATTATTTTTTCTTTATCATGATGGCATATGATACTATATCCTCATATTATTAAAATTTTAGAGATACTAATTCCATTAAATTTATGTGCTTTAATCCCTTGAAATAAAAGAAAAAACTTACTCTTGGGATTTATATATAATACACAATATTAGTTTCTAACGATGTAAAGTTAGTTTCAAATTCAAAAACATTTTCTCCATACTTTTACTATAGATTGAAAAATTGTATCTTCATATCATCTCATTACATATTAGGAAATTACTTTTTAAATAATATCTCTATAAATTTCTTCCACATCATAGTTTTTATTTCCTCTGACTACTTAGTTTTCTATATCAATTTCCACCATTGATCATCATCATAATTAAGATAATAAATTTACGTGATAAAATTTTCACTTTCAACATATCCTAAAGAATGAAAGATATTTTCTAGGGAATGGATGAATTGATATAATATTAATGGATTAGTAACCCCAATTAATGATAGAGAGTATGTTGATGCATGAATTAGTCTAATATTGTTTCACAATGTTGGGGTTCAACAATATAGTTTATATGGAAAATTGTATTGGTTAAACTAGATTTTGATACCCCAAAATAATAATAATGTGTTTAGCTCTAGCCTTTTCCCCATCTCTATTTCCTTCCAAAAAAAGGGTAATCCCCATATGGATTACAAAAATTGATATTGTTTCCATTACATATGCCATAAACCATTTCTAAACAATATGATTCTCTAGATTAGATCCTAAAATTATGATTTATAATTCTAAATTTGGAGTAACACATAACATTAATTGAATATTTACACATAGATAATCTAAGAATCACAAACTCAGTATTATTGGGAATATCATAAAATAATAAAAATATTTTCATGTCTTTCTTTAGGATTTATAAACACCATGTAAATAAATAACACCATTTTCCATGGGAGTGTCTAGTGAGGTGTATAGTCCTTTTCACACTAATCATGCACCGATGATAGTAAGGTTAATAACTAATCCACCAATTTAATTTTGTTACCCTTTTTTCTTTTATACCAAAGATGAATTCACATTCCATTACCTAGATAAGCGTATTTTTTTATGAAAACCACAACATATATACTTTACCAATAATTTATAATATTTCCCTTTTATTTGACTTATCCATAATTTCATCCCTAAGGTAATGTTCTCTAATATATTTTTTCCAAAATCTTGTTCCAAATGATTATAATAAACTTCCTTTGATAACAAATGTAACACCCCAACTCTAGTAACCCAGAGCCAATGATTATTTTATTACATTGTCATAAAATATAAGGAATTACATCTCAAGGGATAGAATAGTTTTGTAGTATTGGTAAATAAAATAAATACATTATTTTCACATTACATTTGAATATATAAAATTAAATGTAATAATTGTAGTGAAAATTTTATTATTTTTTCTAATAAATCCTTGATATCATTCATAGATCCCTTATTAGTATCCAAAATAGAGGAAAATATAATAAAGGGTTATCTTAAATAGATAATAATAATTTGTTTCATGATCATAGAGTGCATCATGTCAGGCATTATAATATCAACTTCAAGGCCTTTTGTGAATACATAATACATAAATGGGTAAGGATTATGAAAAAAACCAAATGTAGTTTTTATAATGAGACCTATTAATGCATCAAGGGGGTATAACAGGCCTTTAACATCACATACTTTGTCCATTTTATTAAAAATATGAATGAATAGAATAATTATTCAATATATATTAAACAAAAATATTCATATTTTAAAAATATAATATTAAATGTTAATATAATTCCAAATTCAAAAATATTTAATGATAATAATCCATTTAGAGTAATATGGTGGATGTTATCATTGGATTATATCCCAAGTAAACCATAATAATAATCAATGTCTATTGACATTGATGATTTTTTTAAAGATCATTAAAACATAACTTAAGGAAAATAACAATTTCTTTTTGAAATCAAAAATTTTAAATCTGAAAAAAATCATAATATTAGTGAAAAAAATTCACAGAAATGTACCATATATTTTTATAAAGGAATAATCAAGGAAAATTATAGTCATGATGTTTTGGAAGAAAATCTGTGAGGTAAAAATTAAAAAAAAAATCCATTCACACCTTGGACACAAAGTACATTGTTCAGAAAATGATAAGAGCACACATTTGAAAAACTTTTATATAAATATAAACATAGGTAAAAATAACATTAATAAATCAGTTCATAATATTCATATCATTTTTGAAAATATTTCATGGAAAATATAGACATGAAGGAAAGATATTTTATAACAAATAGAAAAAGAAATATGTTTTTCCTTAAAATAATTCTTTTCAACTTTTATATATTTAGAGGGAGAAAAATGAAAGGAAAAAAAGTAATTACTATAAATTACTACATAAAAAGAAACTATATATTTTTTAGATAAAAATATCATATAATTCGTCCAATAAAAACATAATCATAAAGAATCCAGAATAAGGTGGAGATCCTAAAATTAACCCTAACCCCATGTTCAAATTTCCTAATAAGTTATTTTAAAATAATTAATAATAAATTTAGATCTATTAGTATTCCATATTATAACCATATAAATACTTAAAATATAATATACAATCCACTTATAAAATTTCAACTACGATTTATTTAATAATACTTTATTAAAATCATCGTTTTTATGTGTTAATTGTGTCATTTTTCATATATGTTTCGATTCATCAGTTATGATTCTTACATATTCATAATGGTTCTAATATAAGAATAATTTTTATTGTGATATTAATATAATATATATTAATTACATACTTATTTATATTCAACCATTAATGGATGACCTAAAAATTGAATCACATTTCTTTATAGAATTCGTAATCCACTAAAGCGCATATGTGATCTTATTATTTTTTAATTGGAGAAATGTTAATAAGGTACATGATGTCATATATTTTATGAATAATAATTATTTCATATATATAATATATATTCATCTGTTATATCTTTATAAAAATTCATGTAAATTGATGAGTTAAATCAAATAACACCATTACATAGAGATAGTATGTCATACATACACACGAGTGATGTTTTCATTTTCCATGGAATGGAAAAGAGGTGGAAATAGTTATATCATAATCATAATTATATTTAAATATATCTAAGATATTATATTTAATATTTTATTAATTTTATAAGGTACATATAGAAATTACAAGAACGAATAAACTTGAAAGAGTTGGTTAAGATGATTACATCTTCCTAGAGGGACCTCCTTTAGATTACAACATAGGCCTTATTAGGATGGTATTAGGAGAATAGAATAAGATCAATAATGATGTTATGGAAGCTAGGATGGTTTTGGGTAGGGATTTTTAAAGATAGAGTTCTAAAATTTGGGGAATAGTGAGGATAGTAGGTTCCCTTTTATATGTGAGGTGGGAGACAAACATGGAATTACATAATTTCTTTTAACAAAATAATGATAATTTCATCTTCATGTGGATAAAAATGGGAAATATGTAAAATTTCGGATAAAAAAGGTTAAAATATATTCAACCAATAATAATTAGACAAGTTTATGTGGTATTATTACAATTATATCTTAGTTCAAACCCCAGTAAAATCATTTTAAAATTAACTGTGGTAACTAAATTTTATAGTTATTACTGTTCATTGCGAGAATAATTAACTTGAAACAATAAAATTATATTAATTATTTTAATTAAAAATAAAAAATTTATTTTAAAAGAATTAAATTTGATAAGATTTATAAAATTTATCTAAAATAAGAGCACATATCACAACAAAACCCATATTTAGAAATAATACATTTTTAAGTATAAAACTAATGTTACATTAATTCCTTACCCTATAAAAACAATATGATAAATATTAAAATATTTTATTAAATAAAAATACTATAAATTAAATTAATATTATCATCTATTAGTTATTTATTTTATTTATTACTATCAAAACTCATTGTGCACTTACAAACTATTTTTAAAAAAATGTTTTTTAATTCCTAAAATGAACTTATAAGAAAATCAATTATAATGATGATTCATGTATAATTAATTATATTATAATAAATTCAATTATACGTATTTTAATTTAATATAATAATAAAAAAAATAATGTTACTTTAAAATTTCTTAATTTAATGTAATGAAATTACTATTTTATAAAAAATTAGTATTTTCACGTTTCACATGAAAATCAACTATTTTTTAAAAATATCAAAAATTTACCCATTGGTAATTTTGAAATGATAGTTTCAAAAATTAAGTTCATTTCATCAAATTACCTTTATAAAATATGTAAATTTATATTTAAATCCCATTCTTGAATGAGGCTATATGCATTGTACTATTATTTCTCTAGAAATAAAAAAGCATACTATAATTGACGATCGAGTGTTACATTCACCACGAAAGGGATGATTATGGAACATTTTATCAAAATATAAATATGTGAACACATTTATTTATATATTGGGACCTTTATGTTTTCTTGGTATAGTGAATAACATTTTTGAGAGGTGTTTCTTGGAGTAGATGGAAAGTGGAGTGGGGAGGGTGAATTGCCATTTTTATAAATTAATTAATATGGAAAAGGTAAATTAAAAATTAAATTATTTTGAAATGATAAAGAGATAATATAATAATTTTTATAAATAATTTAATTGATACCTTTTATTTGTAATGAGAAGTTAATTTCAATATTTATTAGGTGAGTATATAATGTAAAATACTGATGGATCAAATATTTACAATTATTCATATTGATGTTAAATGATGAAATGTGTAAAATAAGTAAGATATATAAAATGAATATTTTGATAAAGGAGTTATGCATTATCTTATAATGAGCCCCTATATCCCCTACCCTCTATTCAAAGGTTTATCTTATTAATCTTAAAATCATAGAGGGGATCAAAAAACTTGTCCCTAAAAATCATGGTTTGTAATAACCCTCTTAAGAATCATTGAGATCCAAGGAATATATCCCTTACTTATAGTGTTGTGAGAACCTATTATATAAGGAGAAGTGATGTTGAAGATTTTATTACAGTGAACCCATTACAAATCCACTCCCAAATCTATTGAAAATGTGGGTACAACTGAGAAGAGTGATTGAGAGATGATGGTAGAAGAGATCCATCAAAACCGATAGAGAAAATAATTTAGAACCTTGAGATAACATCAGGGTGCCTACTGGGGCTTTTCTCTTAGAGAGAAAAAATTAAATCAAGGACCATATAGGTGTTTTTGGTAACTAGTTAAACATTAAAATCTACTAAGGACTCTATATTTAGGCTTCAAAATATCTCATATGATTTTTGAAATCATTGGGGGTGTTGAACCCAAAGAATATCACAATTATGCTATTTTATCAACACTAAATTAATCCATAGATGTAAATTCTTGATTCCCCCTACTACACAACGCACCTCACTAGCTGAGCGGTGGGTCACCTGGATAAAGATGATTTCGAAAAGTTTCTACTAGCTAGATGAAACTATCTAATAAATGGATGGTTATCCTCTTGATTAATATTGATTCTCTAAAACTAACATTGTATTGATGTTGATCCTCAAATATCATAGCTTAATTTCAAATTAATGAATATAAAATAAAATCAAATGAAAACATTAGGTACAAAATCTAGTGTTTATGATCATGGAAGCACTATGGGAGATAGAGTTATAACATTATCCCAATTTTAATGATAAAAACACTTAATAATAAAAAGATATATTAAGTGTAAACCAAGAGTCAAAGGTGTAGAAATGTAATTAATGATTTTATATATCACAATATTTATTTTACTCAGGAGATAAATAAAAAACATGACATACATTAATAGAGTAAAACATAATCATAAATTTAAATAACCCATCCACTTTTTTTAAATAATTAATCAATATCAGATAATAAAAAATTTCAATAAATTATGCCCATTTGAAATTCAACGAAAATAAAATTATCCCCCTTTAAATTCCAATAATATAAATAAAACTTTCCCTTTTATGGTTCAAAAATTATATAATAAAGTTTCCAAATTTTTTATTTTCAAAAAGAAAAACAAGGATAGAAAATATAAAATTTTAAAAAACCAAAAAATGATATTGAAAATGGAGTTCTTGTGAGAAAATGATTTTAAAAAGGATAATTAAAATCAAATGATGAACTGGATTTTTTGGAAACATCTTGTAGTTTCCAAAATCCCCCTTAATAGGTCTACATTATAAAGATAGAGATATATGAATGTATAACATGATGTTTTATAGATAAAAACAAAGAGATTAAAAAGATAGAAAGACATAGGAAATAGGGGAATACAAGAAATATAAAAGAAAAGTGAGAAAAAAGGAAAAAAAGAGAATTAACTGAGAAAAAGATAAAGAGAAAAGAATTAAATAGTACACAATATAGAAAATTTCATACATACCTTTTCAAAGACACTCATTCTCTCAATCAATGGTTTGGCCTCCACTAATTGACTCTTTAATTTCAAAAAAATTAATGTGGTCCCTTTTCATATGAATTTTTTTTGAAAATTTCCGTTAATTTGGATGTTTTCAAAGACACCTCACTTTTTTTAGAGACATATTTATATTTATTTCTTATTTATTATAAAATTTACATTAAAAGAAATAAAAAACAACTTTTTAAAAAAATTATAGAATATACATAACTTCTCATATATGAATTAAAATAAATAAAAAACTATGTAAATTCAAGGTTTTGAAATATAATTATTTTGAAATATTAAAATAGTAAAATTTTAATGAAAATTTTTATTTGTAAAATAGAAAATTAAATTTTCAGTGTAAGTAAATAACTTTTTTCATTCAGGTTATAATTTATCATGCTTTACAGCATTTTAATTCTTAAATATTCTTTTATACTCATCCTAAATTATTATTTTTTGTTTCAAACATTTGTACCTTTATCAATTCTTATTTCTTTTATGGGAAATACATGGGTTTTTAGGTTTTATTTTTAATTCATCTCGATAAGGAAGCCCAATTAAAGAGAAGTTCTTGATTTCCTACCTAATTTAAATTAAACTCCATAGTCTATTTCAAGACAATTTTTTTATAAAATCACTAATTTTATCATGAAAATATATCATAGTTATTTTCTGGTTTTATAAAAACAATCATTCCTTTTTCTTCTTTAAATACTCTTATATTTTCTAATAAAAAGCACCAAAGTAGCTAATTTCAAATGTTTCTTAAGCACAGTTTTTACATGTTTTCACATCAGTTTCTAAATTTCAGTATAGATATTCTTTTAATATTATTAAAACATAATTTTATTGTCCATTTACTTTATTTTATAGGATATACATGTCTATAATTTTATTTTATGAAAACTACAAAATTATTTTCCAAAATAACTCTTCTTTCCAAATGAAAAAATTGTATTTCTCTTAATAATTCCTCATTGAATTTATTATAATATTTTTATCTATTTAAAACCAATATTTTTATTCTAATGGTTTATTGAAATTGATCTCTTATGTTACCATTTGATATATTTTATTTAATGGATTTGGATTATTTTGTCTATAGATGTAATATCTTTATACCATTCTCCATATTACGTTGGATGGTTTATGATTATTTTAATTTTTTGTTGATAGTTATTAAAATTTCATATAGTAGTTTCAATATTAATGTATATTTTGATTATGTTTCACCCATTTCATATGAAGAATTCATTAGAATTAGTAAGTGATGGGTGGGGCCCGATATGGCCCCTCAACGCATCGTTATGTCTAATGAAACAAACTACACCAAGTTTTACCCAATAATGTTTGGTTTATAGACGAAGTCTTGATGGTATGTTTATGATTTTCTGAATTATGCATTCCTTCAATATGAAATTAGTAATTGATGATCCATGTGATTATTTTACTAGTAGAATAACGATAGTTCAGATCCATTCTTATGTTATTATTTATATAACATTATTTATTCATATTTTATTCCTAAAATATTATGCTCAAGGTTACGTTTTAATGGAATATTTTTTAGATATTCACCTTTAATTATTGTTTATTTTTAGGAAATATTATTCTGTATTGCTTACCTTTATTAAGAATCTGATCTCACCCCAATATTATGTTTTATTTTTTCCCAGGATGTGAATATTTATATTATGAATTAATTTTAGGGATAATATAGGATTTTATGGGTGTGTCTAATGGTTTTGATTTGATGATTTCATTTCATGTTTTAATATAAAAAATATGTTTGTATCTAGTTTTCCAAATCTACAAAACTATTCAGTCCTTTGGGATGAGAATACTTGTTCATAGTACATATTTAATAATATAATCCATCGACTCTAGGCTACTAGGGTCGGGGTATTATCAATCGTTATCAAAGTAAGATTAGTAGATACATTGGAAACTAGATTTAGGAATCATAGGCTAGAGAAAAAAACCCTATGATAGAATTTTGGAATATTCCCAAAGAAACCAAGATTATGATTTATAGATTCGTTATAACTGAATTTTCAATTCAAGATTATGTGATTTACTATTTCTAATATTACACATAATGTTTCATAATGTTTGGATCTAATATAGTATATTCCATTATTTATAAATGGCACATAGTTGATGGAATGGAAACTCTATTAACATGGCTATTCCATGTTGGGATTTCCCTTTTATGAAATATAATGATTTTGGAGCTGGTGCATCAACTGGAGATGAATGACTTATAACTATACCGGGAAAACTAACTCGGGTTTTTAGGAATAACCTTACTCTTATAAAGAATCCTAATCTACAAATTGGTGTAATAATGTTATACTTCTCTGTGAGACAACAAACTCTAACATTAAATAACAATAAAAACCCATTTATAGCTGATCAATGCATAAGTTTGTTATAGAAGATATTTCTCACTCCATGAAGTAATAAAAGGGAGAAATTTATCATGAAATTTTATCATATCTCTTGAGATATATATCGTTGGGGTCATTAATTCAAAACAAAAAAGAAGGGGAGAAATTAAAAACATTTATTAAAAATGTTTTAAGGAAAATTTTCTGGAAAATTATTACCCTTATGAATATGAAGCATATAGAAGAGGAAATTATTGAGTTTATGACAGAAAGAGGGAGAAAACATTACAAAGTATAAAGCCAACTTTACAAGGACATCAAGTCATGATGCAGACAACATAACAAATCTAGGAGTAAGATTGATCATTTCTTTGATATTCTTAATCAAATTCTAGGAATTTCACCAGTCTCACAACAGTTTTTTTCATACAAGTATATAGTATCATGTTCCACAAAGATTGAGAATGAATTTTACATTACATATAGATTAGAGGTGTATAATAATAAGAAGAGGTGTGTTGAGTACAATAGAAAATGATATAAGGAAAATGTGAATAAGGGAAGGATAAAATTTCCAACTTGTGATAAATGTTGAAACAAACATCATGGAACATTCCTATTGGGAATCGGAGTTTTTTACAAGTGTGGGGAAAATACCACCAGACCCATGATTATAGTGGAAAGAAATAAGTTTCCAATGTGTAATTCTTCAACTGTAAGTGGTTGAGAAACTATACAAATGATTTTTGTAGACGTCAAGAAAAATTGTTTCAGAAAAGGGAATGGTAATAATTCCCTGATTAATCCATCATGACAGTTGATGTAGAAGTACCCAATGACATAGTGGATGGTACATTAATCATATCTTCAAATTTAACAAATGATTTATTTGATTCTGGATATTCACACTCCTTTATATCTACCTAGTTTTCTAAGAAAACTGGACATTTACATTTTTATTTAATAAAGAAGTATTATATTAAAACTCATTAGGGAAGTCTCATTTTAATTTATATTTGTTTATAAATCCCCTTTATGACATATAAATGTGCATTATTAGTTGACCTTATCATCCTATATGTGTTTGAATTTGATATAATCATCAATATGGATTTGATTTCAAAATATAATAAAAAAATTCTTTCAAGAAGAAAGAAATTATTATTTATGAGGATGATTTATAATCCCTTATCTTTAGAGAAGAAACCCCATCATCTAATTCTTATTTATATCCACCCCTAGTACCTCGACTAAATGATATTCTTGAGAAGAAGAGTAGACAAAACCTACTCATGAATTGTGATCTTCAAATTGAAGATGTTCTAATTTATAGGAATATATTAATGTATATCAAGAGGATTTACTCATACATACTCTAGAGTAATAATTTGAGTTTTCTATTTATTTAATCCCTAATGTAAGGACAATATCAAAGAATCCATATAAAATGGACATTGTGGAATTAATGGAGTTGAAGAAACAACTAGGATGTTTTCTTAGTAATGGTTTTGTTCACACTATTATTTCTCAATGGGGATCCCATATTCCCTTTGTTAATAAGAAATACAGACCCATGGATTTGAGCATTGACTATAGAGAATTCAATGATATTATGATAAAGAACAAGTACCTATTTCTTTGGGTTGATGAAATATTTAAAAACAATCACGGAGCTCAATATTTCTCAATGATTGATATTCATTTTAGATGTCATAAATTTCATTTGAATAAGGATGATATTCCAAATAATACATTCCAAACAAGTAATGGAATTTATGTGTTTAGAGTAATTCCATTTGGGATGACTAATTCACCATCTATTTTTATGGATCTAATGAACTGAGTATTTAATGAATATCATGATGATTTTTTGTGGTATTTATTTATGATTTATTTTTTTCTCTCCAAAAGATATGAGGACTATGAGAACCACTTGAAGATTATTCTAGAGACTCTTAGAAGAAAATATTTATATGGGAAGTTTAGAAAGTGTGAATTTTGACCTCAAACAGTTTCTTTTGTTGGATATATTTTCTCTATGGTTTTCTCAATGGATGGAATATCTATTGTTATTGTGAAGAGAAACTTATTCTAGGAATTGAATACAGAAAAAAACATAACCAAGGTATGTAGTTTTATTTGTTTATTGCATTACTATTAGAGATTCTTTTTGACTTTTTTTGATTATCAAACATGCTAACCCATATTACTCATAAAGGGGTTAAATTTATTTTCACAATGTAATGTGAAGAATTAATTAAAGAATTGAATAGGATATTAGTGAATTCTATGATATTGATTATATAACTAGGAAATAGTGGATATTTGATTTCTAGTGATGCATCAAAGAAAGGACATTGTTTTGTCCTTATTAATAATGATAGATTTATTACCTATGAATCAAGGAATCTAAAAGACCATACACAGAAATATCCAACTCATGATATTGAGTTAGCTGCTATAATCATTTCTCTGAAGATATGGATACATTATCTCTACAGTGAAATATGTGAGATATATATAGATCACAATAGTTTGAAATATATATTATCACAGAAGTAACTCAACATGAGGAAAAAGTGATGGCTCAAGGTAGTCAACAATTAGATTTTCCAATACTATACCTCCCAATGAAGGAAAATAAGGTAAATAATTATTTAAGAAGGAAGTATCATGGAGTTATTAATATAATGAGGACTGATAAGGATCATGTGTACATGGATCTACTAAATATAGATATGGGAATTATAAAGGGTGGTGAAACATAACTACTTTTTCAAATGGATTCTGTACCATATTTATTAGAAAGTGTTAAAAGTTATCAATTTGATGATGAGAATTTTCAAAGGAAAATTATGGATGTGAATAATGGGAAATTGTTAAACTTCGTAAATAAAGATGGAATTTTGAAATTTGGGAAGAGGATTTTTGTTTCTTATATACCTAATATAAAAAGGAAATTATTGGATAAATCAAATATCTCTAATTTCTATATACACCTTGGTATCACTATGATGTATATAGATTTGAAGGATCATTTTTGGTGATATAATATGAATCAAGAAATTACTAATTATGTATCAATATTTTTAAATTTTTAACAAGTGGAAGCCAAAAGGAAAAATCCTAAGAGGATTAATGCAACCTACACCTATTACTACCTAGAAATGTCATGACATTACTATGGATTGTTTCATTGGTTTACCAAATACTCTAAGAAAGAGTGATACAATATGGGTAATTGTTGGTCGAATTAACAAATCTGCATATTTAGTCACTATAAGGGAGGATTTTCCACTAGAGTGCCTAATAAAACTCAATATTAATAATGTTTTAAGACTTCATAGTGCACCTTTTTAAATTTTTCCAGATCACAATCAAATATTTAAATAAAAATTATGGAAAATTACTTAAAATATTCTTGATACCGAACTTCATTTGGGAACTTCTTATCGCCCTAAAATTGACATGTAGATTGAAAAGATGATCCAAAATTTATAATACATGTTTTGATCATGATTACTTTACATTCAAGGTATGTGGGATCATTATTTACCTTTTATAGACTTTTCCTACAATAATATTTTCCATTCAAGTAATAAAATGGAACCATATGAAGCGTAATATGGTAAGAGATGTCGTACACCAACTTTTTGGGATGATATTGGTGAAATAAATATTTTAGGCGCAGTACTTTTGGAGGAAACAATAGTAAATGTAAAGACTATTCAAACCCATATCAATGTAGATCAAAGTATACAAAATAATTATGATAAAAACCATAGGAAATATTTGGAGTTACAAGTGGGAGATCATGTATTTCTAAAATCATGACCATTGAAGGGTGTCATTTGGTTTGGAAATAATGGGAAACTGGGCCCCAAGTACATCATAAATATTGAAATTATAGAGATAATTAGAGATATTCCTTATTATTTATAAATTCCAGCTAATAATTCTAAAGTATAGGATGTGTTCCAGATCTATTTTTTGAGCAAGTATATTCCAGACACAATGCATGTTCTCACTTATGAAGGAATAGAATTAGAACCCAAGTTATCTTAATATAAAGATCCTATCTAGATTCTTGAAACTATGGATTAGGTGTTGAGAAATTGGATGACTCGGATGGAAAAGGTACTTTGTAAAAATTATAAAATTAAAGAGGCAATGTGGGAATGAGATAAAATTATGATTAAGAGCCAACCAAATCTTTTTATGATATGACATTTTTGAGATTATGAGGAAAAAAATTTAATAGTGATGAGAATGTAATGAAAAAAAATTCTATCAATGGAATTTACCTTCTTATAATTTTGTTATGTAGTATAAATTACATAAAATCACATAGATAACACAACAAAAACTTTATAAATGAAGAATGAATGAATATGGGGTATTTCTAGAAATTAAGGAACGTATACCAATGGAATTGTATCTTGACCATTGGAATAGTAATATGAACATTAATAATATTAATCTAACCAATGGATTTGTAACCTCACCTATAAAATTTTAAATAAAATATGGGTATCTTATAAATGAAAAAAATGATATATTTGTATTTTTATATAGAAAATAAATGTTTTAAAAATAATAAATTAAGTGTTAGTATTTTTTATAAAGAGTTAGTGTTTATTTAGAATTTTATTATTAATATAATGTTTTAAAAGATAATATATTCATAAATAGTTTTTTTCTTATGATTAAAATAATTTTATGAGACTTTAATTAATTTTTCAAACTATCATAAAATTGGTTATAATATTAAAATCAGTATTTTTTGAGTAAATGATGGTTTAATTTAAAAATTAAAACTATTGTATTTAGAAAATGATTTAAAAAAATGGATTCTATTTTTTACTTATACATGTTGAATAATTGTTAGGTTTACATTTTTATATTTTTCTAAAATAATTGATTTTTTAGTGAATAATGAAATATGATAATTTACACTATATAGAATTATAAGATAAATACATTATTTATTGAGTCATTGTTGATGTTAGAACCATAATCTTGAAATATATTTCTCTACTCTCTTTATTTATTCATGAGAATAAATACGTTTCATTGTCTTGACCCAAAATAATAAACTAATGAATAAAATAACCAAAAAACCACCCCTCTCCTCTACTATTAATACCACCCTCACCACCCCTTATTCTCACACCTCAAAAGCCCTGAATAATGATTATATTCAGCCCATTTTCTATCCAAAACCTCTTCCTCAAGTCCTATTTTTTTATGGCCACACAAAAATACCATTTCCAAGTTCAATAATGCGGTTATCAAGGAGAAGAAGTTCAAGAGATAATAACCTATTTTGTTTTCTTTTAATTTTTTTTCAATTTTTTATTTTATTATTCTCTCCTCAACTACCTATCTAAAAGTTACATGATAACACCAATATCTTCTATATATTATAATTTTATTATTTTAATGGTATATCAACCATTAATTCTCTTTTCTTCCCCTTTTATTCTAAAATGAAAACATTGTTTGTGAGTTTTTGATTTACCATCTTCGAGGACGATGAGTTCTTTTCAATTCCTCCTTTAAGATTGGTTATAAAACCATTTTTTTAAACAGATTATAATATACATATTAAAACTTATTTAACGTTCTAGAAATAGTTTATATACATAATATTAATTGATAAAACAAAACTAGTTTTTGATGACAATAAAAACACCAAAATAATCTAAATAATTATCTTTAATGATTTATATAATGAATCATATTCATATCTAGAAATAAAATGATATATCAGACCATTAAATATTTTAGATGATCATTAGTAAAATATAATTTCAATTCTAGATATCTATTTCTATTTTACATTATCTTTAATCCATGCACACAAGTGAACCAATCATGAAAACCAAAGAAACGAACACTCCCGAATGACAAAATTGATACTTATAAGTCATCAAATTGTCCATGAATAAACTTAATAAAATTACAATAATTCAAATAAATATTTTATATGTTCTGAATTTAAATATTAATGTATCTAATTTCATTATCCTATAAATTATGTTCAAGTGTAGAACACTTTTTAACATAAGGTATAGGATTCTTTCCGAACCTCCATTTTTTCCTTTTGGTTACGCTTTATCTCTATTTACCCCAATATAAATCCTAAATCTTCTTTTTTACTCCTACTTAATTTTGTGTTTATATTAAAAAAATATGTACCTTTCTCAATTATTATTTTTTTATGGAAAATACATATTTTATAAGGCTCTCCTCTCTATTCCTCTCAATAAGAAATCTTGGTTAAATGGATCTTCTCAATTTCATTACAATTTTAAAGTACACTCAATAATAGTTTTAAAGCTAAATAATTTTTTATAAAATCACACATTTTATCATTAAAATATATCTTAGTTCATTTCTGGTTTTATGGAAACAATAATTCCTCTTTCTAATTTTAAGACTCATTTATATTTTCTATTAAAATGCACAAAAGTGGCTCATTTATTATGTTTCTTAACAATTAATTTTACATGTTTTCACTTTATTTTCCAAATTTTGGTATTGATATTCTTTAAATATTTCTCAAAAATAATTTCATCATCCTTGCCTTTTCTTATCTAGGATATACATGATTATAATATGATTTTATGATAAGTACAAAATGATTTTCCTAAATAAAGCTTCTTTCAAAAATTTAAATGGTATTTCTCTCAATAATTCCTTAATGATTTTATTATATAATTTTATTAAATTTCAACACCAACTATTGAATATTATTATTTATTAAAATTGATATCTTCTATTAAAATCTACCATATTTTATTTAATTGTTTATTATTATTTTGAATGAGTATTTACTATCCTGATATCATTCACCATATTACACTGGATGGTTTATGATTATGTTTATTGTTTGGGGATAGTTATTAAAATTTCATATTTTAGTTTCAATATGAATTAATATTTTGATTTTGTTTCACCCCTTTTGTATCAGTAATTAATTGGACTTAGTATGTGACGAGTGAGGCCCACTATATCCCCTCGATGAATTGGTTGGTCTCATGAGACCAAATAAACCGTTTTTTTAAATATTTACGTATTGTGTCTTGGATGAAGCTGTCAAAGTATGTTTATGATGTCTTGTATTATGAATTCCCTTAATATGAAATTATTAATGTATAATCCATGTGATTATTAGAATAGTATAATATATATGGTTAGATTTCAATCTTGTGTGAATATTTATGTGGAATTATATATTTTTTAAAGGATGGGGCCAAAGCCTCAATTTATAATTTAAAACAAAGACCTATTTATACTGGGTAGAGGGAGACCCATTACATAGCCCGAAGGCCCAAGGACAAGTGGTCTAAATACAAGGCATGAAATCCCATTTTTTGGCCCAAAGGAACCCTCGATGAACAGTACTGCTGTAGTACCCACGCTGCTATAGTACATACTACAGTACAGCTGCCGATATAGTACCAGATACAGTCCCTCTACCGCTACAGTCTCACCGTTGCTACAGTACTGCTATAGTGCCCTGCTACAGCACTGCTATAGTAACCTAGAAATTCTCCCCTGCACGGATTTGATACTGGGTCTTTTGGATGCCAATCAAGAGCATGTACCACTAGGGTACAAGCTCTTTTCCGTGTGTGAAATTATATATTTATGTTTTATTCCTTCTATATTATTCTCAAGATTATGTTTTAATGGAATGTGTTTTTTCCGTTATTCACCTTTATTTATTGTTTATGTATATGATCACTAAAAATGTATTGCTTACCCTTACTGCACATCTGATATCACCCCTTACTATGTTTTATTTTTCATCAAGATATGAAGATTTATATTATGAATGAATTTATGGGATAATCTATGAGTTTATGGGTGTTTCTAATGTAGATGTTATGTTTTTTATCCATTAAATTGGTAATGTAACAATTATATTTGTATCTGGTTTTCCAAATCTACTAAACCATTTGGTCCTTTGGGATGTGATTGCTTTTTTACAGTACCAATTAAATAATGTAAGGCCCTGTCTCTGGGATACTAGGGTTAGGGTATTTAAAAATATATAAATAATAATCACCATCAATGTATAATATGTTGGTGAATTTGGTTGTTAGGATATTTTCTTAAAATAATTCAATTCAAAAACAATTATACCAAGACTTTGTTGGGTCTATTAATATTATCAAACAAAAAATTATGAACCAAAAACTTTCCAAATATGTTATGTTATACATCGATGTTCTCTTTAGAAATATAATCCTTATGTTGTATAAGATACTTAAATTTTGTAAATAGATAATTTTTTCTCAAATGAACACTTATCTGACACATGGAATAAAATGTGATTGTTTTAGGTGCATAATAATTTGACTAAATGTAATAATTTCAAAACAGAAAACATATTATATAATATGAATGATTTTGATTAGAATATCTTTAAGAAAAATTAGAAATCAAAAAACCTGTTGTAAAATTAGATAAAATATTAATTAAAATATTAACTTTAGATTTTATTTTATCTAAAAGTTTTTTATTAGTGTGAATTTAAATAGATTTCTACTTCATATCTACATTATATGTAATGTTATAAAATTTTTGATTTATGTATTTAAGTCCTATCATTTACATTAATAAAAATCAATTTATCCAATTTAATGAATTTATACAATTTTTCTATTTTCTAGGAAATATATATCTAATAATTTTTTCTTATAGTGGAATAACGTCATTATCTTCTAATAAAGTTGAACTGATGTTTTCATTTGATGTAAAAATATATTATCATTATTTAATAATTGTAAATGTGAGTACAATGTTGAATTTACCATTATTCACTGATCATTATAATGAATATTCTTATAAAATAAGTTTTTACTCATATGATCATTAATTTTTGAATCACTACTAATATTGGAGGATGGATCCTCTCTTTCACTCCAAGTACCATTGGTTACTCTAATAGATTTCCTTTCATTCCCCTTTAAATATTTTCCATATTTAATTTTCCACTTCATTAATAAAAAATCAGCCTTGATATGCCACAAAGTTATATATATATAACACTATACTTATAATGATTCCTTCTTCTTATGTTTATATTTTCTATTCCCATCAAAAAATGAAAAAATATATTATTTTTAATTACCCTATTTATTAATATTGCATGAATAAAATCCTATCCTCCACTATCATACATTTAACTAATATTTTAATGATGTTCTGGTTTCTTATTCTCATTAGTAGTTTTATTTTATGTCTTACCCCTAGAAGACAGATAACCATAAGTAAAAAATCAATATATTTCTATCTTTTTATTTTCCTTATCTATATATCTCTTCAACCAATTATCATGATATATATTAATTTAGATAAGTCCATCAAGAATAAGTATTATTATATTCTTAATATTATCAATCAAAATCCATATAAATTATGATTCCTTATAAAAATATCAACCTTCTTCCCCAAAATGTGTACATCGATAACTTCTTTACCACCCAAAGCGTGAATTAAATTAATTACCATCATGAAATGTTTATTTGTCTATGCAATAGCTCCCCAAGGTATAGAATAGAGTGGTTGATAATTATAATATATCATTTATCTTTAAGTCTAAATAACTTTGGATGTTCTTAAATGAGTGATTTCAAACTATTTCCTTATACCATTTTTAGTTTTACAAGATTAAATCTGACTATAGAAATTATGAGTTGTTGATCAATGAAAATTATTATATACTTTATAATTCAGTTGACACTCTAGCTTCTCATAATGATAAAATATGTATAATTAATTCTATAGAATTTTATAATTTTTGTTCATTATAAGAAAATGATCAATTCCAAAATTGATAAAAAAAATTATTTATTTTATCTATATATTATTTATAGTCAGCCACATCAAATATCGATTGCCTAAAAGAACTAAAATTATCAACCATTATGATTGTAATCATTTCCATATTAAAAAAAATTAATATCATTATTATGGTTAGTGTTTATTGAGAAAAATATAACACATAATCTAATAGAAAGATTAAGATTAAATAAAATAAAAATTATAAAGAGTAGCATCTGATATGTAAAGACCCGTAAAATTCAAGGGATATTTTTTCTTAATTTTCTTTAGAATTTTACAAGAGCGCGGTTTCGGACAGCACCTGATTTCGAGGCCCCGTGTACCCAGAATCAATTTTCGAAGTTTGGCTCGGGTATGTTCAGTGAACGAACGAGAGGGTTTTTCTAACTTTTGAACCAGTACCCGGAATCGACTTCCGAGGGCACCAATGGAAACGCAGCGCCGGTAATTGCTTAGGAACTCATGTTCCGGAGTTGCGTTTACATGAGTATTGATAATAAAAATTGTGGAAGTTTATTATATAATGACACTACAATTTTTATTATTTTACTCTAAGTGTAAGCTCTTGATGGAAGTTGGGTAACCACCCAACCTCCCTTGGGAGGTTATGAGGGTGGTGGGGCCTACACGAACCCCACCTCTTCATATCCTCTAAAACCCATCTCAACTCCCACTTTAATTAAGTTAACTTAAGTTATAACCTGTGACTTAATTGTTATGAGTTTAATGAGGTGAGTTGTGTGTGGTTATTGAATTTCAAACTCTTGAAATTAAATTGTGTTGTTGTGTTAATAAAATAAGAAAGTGTCTTATTTTATTTTTGATAGAGTTTTGTCTCCTTGAGAGACTTGGGAAGCTTTCTTCATCTTCTTAAACCTCGACAAAGAACGCGAAGAACACCGTTCTTCAACGAATAACTTCTCCGCCGAAGAACATGGTTCTTCTGCGACGTCGTATCCACGACGTGACATTCTTCTTCCACGTCGTCTCTTCTGCGACGGTTTTCTCAGATGAAATCACCGTCAATGACTTCGAAACCTCGCTTCACGACGTTGATGTTCTTTACCCGCGACGCCCGTCCTCCGCGACGCTCATCTTCCGCGGGTCGTTGACGAACGTCGTTCCTAAACCGAGGTAGGGGTTTGTTTTCAATTATTTATATTTGTTTGAGAATTTCCGACTTGATTATCTTCATGGTTTAAAAACCATTGGTTATCGAATTTTGAACTTGTGGTTTAAAACCAATTGATAATGAATAACGTGAGGGGGGGGGACCGCACGAACACGGCCGACCCTCCTCCTTTTTTTGTGTTGGTTCTTTGTGGTTCAGTACGGGAAGACAAGGTGCCATCACACCATGCAGAACCTTGCGACAAGAAAGTGCGCGGCGCCGTCGCGTCGTGCCGTGAAATGAAAAACAAGAACGCGATGTCGTCGCGACGCGTCGGAGATACCCACAAAATACCGCGGCCAGAGCGGGGCCGCGGCGGAGGGGCGCGGTGCCGTCGCACCGTGCCGGACGACAAGGGCTGCGGCCGGTTTTGGGTCGCGGCGGAGCATTGTGACCGGCGGCCAGCCGGGCCGCCGGTGTCGGAGACGGAAGGGGACCGGCCTTTGCCGGTCCTGTTGAGGAGGAGCCGGCCGGCTAGGTCGGGCCGGCCAGAAATGGGGAAAGCCGAGGGAATTAAATTCCCCCGGCCAGCATGAATGACCCCCCATTATTGAGGGGGGGCCGCGGTTACAAAGGGGGGCAGGATCCCCCCCGTTTTTCCAACAGCTCGGCCGAAGGCCGAGCTGGCAGCGCGCCCAGCACGCTGCGCTGAGCCGGACCGGCGCCTAGCCGGTCTGCCAGGCCAGGCCGCACCGGGCCGGGACGCACCCAGCCTGGCCGGGCTGACCCTGTCCAGGGCGGTTCGACCCGGTTCGGGCCAGCCGGGGGTCTCGGGCCGGGTCGACCCGGGCCCGAAACCCCCGATACCGAACTGCTTAAGTTCAAATTCCCATAACTCGGGCTACGGACCTCCAAACGACGCTCTGTCAGCGGCGATGAGATCCTTGGATCGGGACGGTCGTTTGGGTATATCACACTCATGGTTTCGGAATACTTTGAGTTCGTCCGGGTTGGTTCGTACACGAAACTAACCGGGCCCTCGGAGCAGAAACGCTCATATCTTGAGCTACGGACGTCAGATTGACGTGCCGTCAGCTTTGTTGAGTTCCTCTTAGTGAGACGGATATTTTGGCATACTCCGCCCGAGGTTTGGATGCAGTTGGAGTATGGTCGGGTTGGTTTTGCCTTAAAAACCAACCGGGCCCCTGGGACGAAAAAGCCAATAACTCTCAGACCAGACGTCCGATTGACGCGCCGTCTGTTGCGTTGAGTTCATGTTGACGATACGGAACTTTTGGATACATCAACTCTGGACTATGTGACAGTTGATGTAACAGCCTCTCGGCTCGTGGATCGGACCCTCCCGAATGAGCTTGCTGTGTGCGGGAACCCTAGAGCTGGTTGCGACTGCTACTGTGACTGCGACGACGACTGTACAGAGATCTTCAGTGGATTCAACGACGATGACTACAGCACTCAGCGATCCTGTGTGGATCAGTGCTACCGATCCTGTGTGGGTCCGATCCTGTGTGGGTCAGTGCTCAGCGGTCCTGTGTGAACCAGCACCTACAGATCCTATGTGGGTCCGATCCTGTGTGGGTCTTTGCGGGGGTTAGTACCTATCGATCCTTTGTGGGTCCGACGACTTAGATGGATCAGTGATCATCTCTATCGTCTTCGAAGATGTATACCTGTGTGAGCTGAATCCTGTTTACCTTCCTGGGTGGATTTTGTTGTGATATCCTGTGTGGATTATGTTTTGCTTCCCTGTGTGGAATACATATACTTTCCTGTGTGGACTGAGTTGTACTTGGGCTTGGAGGTTGGAGCGTATTGGAATTGATGACTTAGGTATATATATGGGTATATACCTAAGCAGTGTCGGTTGTTACTTCGTGATTGTATCTTTCTTTTTTGCTTTATCCTTTTTGGATTTTGGGAGACCTTCGGGGGTCTCAGGGTCCCTACTGAGTAGTTTATACTCACCCCTGCACGGGCTATGCCCGCACTACGTTGTGTTGGTTGCAGACGATGGACAGCGTTGATCATGGTTGAGGCTCGCAGAGCAGGACGGTACCTGGAGGTGGACCACTGGGCGGGACGTGCTCGGAGCGGACGGCGGGACCCGAGGAGCAGTGGAGCTATCTGTAGCCACCCTTCAGGTGGGATTTCCAGTGGACAGCTCGGCGTAGCGGCTTTTACTTTACAGTTTCTATTTTCCCTTTCGAGCTGTACTTTACTTTCAGTTTGGGTTTGTATACTGACCCATTTACTTTTCCGCACTTTCAGTTGTACTCTGTTTTTACTTAGTGTTTACTTTTCCGCTTGCTTACTCTGTGGTGCATGTTTACTTTAGAAAGTCAATGCCTTCCCTTTTTACCGGGATTTACGCCTTGCTTCTAGTCGCCAGCCCCTGGCCTATGGAAGGCGGGCTTGGGGTAGTCACGGCACAGGCCCCGAGGACGGGTCGTGACATGATACATCTTATTATCAAATAGGTTAAATAGTGTTTCAAGTACAGGAGGGGGTGAATTGTAGCCTATGATTAAGTTACTATTTTTTGACCACATTAATTAATTAGTTTATTATAAAATATAAATTATGATCAAATTAAAGTGTAAATGATAATAATTTTGTGGAAAATACAAAATTAGAAGATATCTACTATTCAATGAAAATAATAATGTGGTTAAAAATAAAATAAACATTTAAAATGATTCTCAATGTATCAATTAAAAATTAAAAAACCTCTAAATAATTATTTTACAAAGTACTTCATATTAATATAGGTCTTTCTTTATAAGAAATAATGATTAGTGGCTCAACAACATGATACATGATATCCATTTTCCATAGCCAAAATATCCTTGACTTAATCTTTTAACATCAATTGATTCTTCACTAGGAATATCTTAAATAGAAACACTAGTAATATGCCTCTCGATTATCAAGAACCTCTTTCATATCTCGATCGACAAAATGTCTGCACTAATAATTTTTTGACTCTATACATATCTGATGGTATGAAAACTTCTTATCCCATAAATCTCAATGATATCCTTGATTTAAAAAGGCTCAACTTACTTTGTTTAAACCTCCTAGATATTATTGAATTGTACAATAATAAAATACAACTAAAATACTAATATATTTATAGTGAAATACCCAAGAAATGTTAGATCTTATCATATATTGAAAAACACTTCATGCATAATAACTCAATAAATACAGAGATGATGAACAATAAGATTCAAACCAATGTATTTTATATGTTTAGTTTCCATAAATCACATCTTATCCATGAAAAACTAGGTTTAATTTATATATATCCACTAGAAATGGCACCAATTTTTAGATTATGAGATATGTATATTTTTTTGAAATTGTATTAGATAAAAAACATCATCATCTAGTGAAAGTATATTTATAATATACCATCCAATGATTTTAGTCTACACACCATCATAGTTCCAAAACATGTTATGGTAGATAAAAAGTCTAATTATTCTCATCACAACATACAAACATAAAATAATACTATATATAAAATCAAATAAACACTTAAATTAAAAAAACATAATGATGTTTTTTATGACATTTAAAAATCTAATATAATGATAAATCAAATTTTAATAATAATATTATTAACAGATCTATAACATATAAAAAACCTAGAATGTATATAATGAGTTTCATTATAATTTAAGATTATAATTAAAACATTTAACTAAACATGTCAATTTGTTTTAGTGTTCATAAAATTATTCTTGTAATCCATTATACACATTGTAAGTCCTTTATTTTTTAGGAAATAATTTTTCCAGTATAAATTAAATTTCATTAATGAATTTAATTGCACAATACACAAAGTTTTTATTAATTTATATAAAACACCAAGTTATGGTCTTACTATAAACAACACATAGATTAGATTTAAGTACATGATAAACAATGTTTATCTTGTCTTATAAACAATTATTGGTTCCTTTGATATCTTTCATTACATAAAAGACAATGTTTTGCTGAACTAAAATATACTATTAATAATATTATTAAAATATTGTTATAGTTATCACCTAACTATTGGAAAGGAAGATATGAATAAGATTAAACAAATTATGTAAATATGGTGTGCACATATTTATAAAATTAATTAACTGGTTATCAAATAATTATAAATGAAAAAAAACTAAATGAATAAAACAGACTTGTTATTATGAAAAAATATTTTTATGACCATAAACATGTTTTATCTTAACAAATTAAATTAATAACTTTTATTGATAGATATTAATGAATCTTATATATTATAAACTCAACTAAATTTTTTTACATTCATCCAATATGTCGTATATGTATAAAATAAGAACAAATCTAATTTTAGGCATAAAACTATATGTTTCTAAAATGTAGTTTTTCAACCTTTTAATGGAATAATTGTTTTAAAACTTTTTTTTGACACTTTAATAATTTTTATATAAACAAATAAATATCGTTTTTGAAATTATAATATCATAATTTACTTGGGGCAATTTTTTTGTAATTTTTATAACAACTTTCATTTTTTTGAATAATGAAAATAGAGAATTTTAATTGGGAACTAAATATTATAATAATTTATTTATATATTTAAATTATATATTTATTTGGTTTTAAAGTATATTTATCCATTTTATACATATATTAATCTGGATTATGTAATTGGAATAAATTTATCAATGAATTTTGATATAGAAACATTTCATACTTTTGAACATTATCAAACAAAAAACTCGTTGTCACGTATTGTCTGCAGGACTAATATTAAATTTATTTATGCCACTTATATGTTTAGAATTTTTTTAAAAATAGATTAATCATTTTTAATCATCATAATTTATAATTTATATTATGTTAAAATTATTTTTTGACCAAAAATATTAGTAAAATTAATTAAAATTTATTAAAGCAATTAAGGTAAAATAGAGTTTACTTAGTGGTTAAACATTAACATAAGTGAAAAAATAATCTAGAAACATTTCAAAAATCTATTTTATAGTAATAATTTTAATATATACTCCCTTATATAAAAAATGGATCATTATTGTAGGTTCATGATGTAAGGGATACCTATAAAAAGTGTTTACCTTTTTGTACTTATAAGAATTCCAATCCTCCTCCACTATAAAAGGGAACTAACCACCCACACTTAATAAAACCTCTCAAGACCTTCTTATCAAAAAAAACATGACTTAATAATATCCCAAGTTTTCTCTCTTCATCTTAGAATCCTACCTTTGGGTAGAAATCCAACCAAGGAAGCCCTTTGGTGAAAACAAAAAGGAGTTACCCAAAGAAGATGTAACATCCTTCAATAATAAATTTTGTTTTATTTATTTCTCCACCCATTCAATTATTATTATTACATTATTATATAATAACCTATGTATAGAAAGTATAATGATATCGTTTTATGTTTGGGTTACAAATTACACTAAAACACACTTCCATCAAATGGCATACACAATCTTAATTTGTGAGTACGAATGACTACCGCCACACGAACTGATGTCGTTTGTTATTCCTATACCACCATTAAAGGTCGGGAATAATGTTGAAATTAATATTTTTACAAGATATATATGATATTAATATTTTATATAGGATTATGGATTTATTTCATAACACATACCATCATTTTTTCCATTTTGTGGGAATATGATAACTTTGTTTGTGGATGTATGACTATCGCCTCCTCAAAGAAATGTGATTCGTTCACACATTACATATAATGTATTAAGGATTATTTTGCTAAATTTATATGATATATATGGAATAATAATTATACTATAATGATAATAAACATATATATCATTTAATTTCTTTCCTTCAATACGAGATGAAAAGGGAAACTACATTTATGAGTACGTGCGACCTGTAGACTTCATGAACAATGTATTCCATTTCGTACTTATATATTTTATAGATTATTATAAATACTTAAATAATGAATATATATGATATATAAATAATTTTTTACAATATTTAAATAATTAAATCATGGTCTAATTAAGAGGATCAAGAATAACATGTCAAAATATATATAAAAAATCAAAGTAGTTATTAACTGAAATCTAACTTTAACTTGAATTTTTTTAACAAAAAGGTAATATAAATTCATAATAAATAATATATATTTTGAAATATGTGAAGATTTTTTTTTATATTTATAATAAAAATAAATTTTTTATACATGATTTTTGAAAGTGTACGAAGAAATTAAAGACTTAAGGTAAGGGTTTTCTCATCCAACTATTATTTTTATAGGATATATTCTACATTCGCAACTTATTTTTGTTGTGTGGTGAATATATTGACATATGGCATGTTATCTGATGAATTTTAATTTAATTATTTATATTAAATGTTTTAATTTATGTTATTATTTCATGGGGACCATGATTTAGAAGTTACTCATTTGGTAAGGGGAGTTTTAGTCTCACTTTTATTTCTGCAAGACATATTCCATATTCACCAGTTTTTTTGTGTAATTTATATACTAAAAATAAATTAATTCAATTATTATGATACAAAAATTTATGGTCATGTATATATCCATTTTATTATATCTCTATTATTTTGTTTATGTTTCAAATGTTACCAAATCGGTAAAATAATTTTGAATCAATTTTCCTTATTTGAGACACATGTCATGTTAAAAACCTATATTCATTTATGAGGTGTACACAATTATCTTTTATTTTTTATATCATGAATCTACCTATTTTAATTATATTATAAACATAACATAATATTATTAATTCATGAGGATTATTATTCAAATTTACCAAAGTTGTATGAGTTTATTTCCACAATCTCATCATTTATTGGGATTGGTTTCAATAAATATCCCATTAATGGAATCTCATGATCTGACTATCAATAAATCTCCTGAATTTTATTCTCATCTCATTATTCATGATATCATAATGTAATGATACCATTTTTTCCTCTATATTTTACTGAACATAATTAAGAAAATGTTTTTAAGAAAATATGAGTTTATTTATCTCTTCGACTAGAAATCATTTTTATTCAAAAACCATATTTTCTAAAAATGTTTTCAAAAATGTTTTTATATGATATTTAAGATCAGTTTCAAGGAAAATAGATTTAAATTTTTTTTATTTTTTAAAAAATTAAATGTTTTTAAAATATTCCTTTATAATCTTTTAAAGGTTATCTTCTTAGAAAATGATTTAAATGAATCTTTTATAAATTTATAATGATATTTTTAAATAAATAGGTTTTAAAAAAAATATGTTCTAAAAATATTTTTTAAAAGTGAAAATTTTATTTTCCTCATGAAATATTATAAGTAATTTTTAAATCATAATTCATATTATTTCATAGTGTTTTTTAAAGAAAAGGATTTTGAAGATGTTTTTTATTTTAAAACATTATTTTCAAAGAAAAATTATTTTCCCTTAAGAAATTATCCATGAGATATTTCAAAATACTTTACTATATAATATGATATAATTTGATGTAGTTTATTATTTACTAGGGATGTGATCCATGGAAACCATTCTTATTATTTATTTGAATGGTTTACAATTCATATGACATGTTCTTTATGAAAATTGTTTCTCTTCCATAGTATATACCAAGATAAAATGGATATGAAACCTGATTCATTTCATGGATAATTCTCTGATTTTGATACCTTTATATTTTTCACGAGTTTATGATATGATGAAATGTTTATGATATCCATTTAATTTCAAGGTTTATGATATGATGTTTATGAAACCCATCTCTTTTTTCAGGTAATGATAAGAATAATTTTTTATTATATTTTTGTAGATGTATGTATGATTTCATTATGTGACAGGTGGGGTAGATATATCCCTCAAATATATTGGGTAAATATTTATATATCTTGAGATAATAAATTATGGAACAAGTACTGAACTTAGTTAATTATGAAAGGGAAGGAATAAGGAGTGAACTCAGTTCACTAATAAGTTTCTAGAATGTAATGTTAACTTGATTTAATAGTACAGGGCATGAATAGAAGTAAACTCAGTTCAGTAATATATGAATATAATGGAAATTGAACTTAGTTTAGTAATACACCGTTTCAAGGGGAGTGAACCTAGTTTAGTGAAGGAGTTTTTTCACCTAAGATGGTATTGGGAGAAAACCTATACTACTAAGATTGTTTCATGAGTAAGCCCATTCCACAAATAAGGTCTTGGCAATAATATTTGACTACTATGGAAATCATTTTATATTTTTATGTGTCTTACACAATTACATGTCTTAATCCTATGTTATGATTTCATGGATCATGTTATTGATACCCTTATTATTCATGTCTTATGAACTGCCAATATGTATTCCATGAATCTTGATTATGATATTTGATATGAAAAGTATGATCTTTTAATATTATGATCATGTTCTCAAACCCTTTTTCTCATGATTTTTCTTAAAAATCTACCTGGTTTACCCTTACTGATCATCTGTTCTCACATTTTATTTTTCCCCTTACCTCAAGTTATCATGAAAATTTTTATGTAGGAATACTAAAGGAAATGATCTTTAATGGAAACATTGAAGATCTCTCACCAAATAAGAGGATTGTGTTCCATGATTCTGAATAACTAATCTTATTTGGTCCTATAGAATTTGATTTTTAAATGTGCTTAATATTCATCTAAAATTATATAATATTCATTTATTTTAAACATAAGTCGCAATAGTTGGTATCAAAGGAATGGATTAGTCAACCTTTGGAAACGAAGATGATTAAACCTTAATGAGATCCTAAAAGATATATATATAAGGATATTTCTAGGGATTTCTCTAAGGATAAGCCTACGATTTCATACATTTAAATGATGGTTTCATGATTTATACATCCAATATGTAATTTTTCATTATTATGTGGGTTTATTCTAGGATAAGTGTTTCCCACAATATTCCCTATGGTATTGGTCAATAGAAGGAACTATATGGAACTAGGTTTACATTGAATATTTTAGATATGGAATGTATGTGAATTATGGAAATTTATTTTCTATGTGGAAATATCATGAAGATAACCCGAAAGGTGGAACAAGAATTGGTTATACACCTGAAGATAAAGAGACCTCAAATGACATGTGAAATGTAACGGATGTTCTAATAGTAATTTTTACATTAAATGTAAGAATAATGGTTAAATTGATTTTGAGGAACCTTAAAACCTGATTCATATTTCCTAATATAGGAAATTGTTATTAACGAATAAGATGATGAAACCTAAGTAATATTTAAGAATAATGTTGGATGATTTTAGTGTATATTCATTGAGATTTAACAATTATGTTACATGAATAATGAAGTGTATGTTTTCTGTTAAGAATTTTCAAATATATATTTAATAGTGTAGAAGAACTAGAAATGTTATTTAATTAAATGGTGATATTTTGAATAATGGATGGAAACCCTTAATGTGTTCCAAATTTTGTGGAAATTGAGTTTAGCATGGATATAGAGATTCCCATGGATAATGTAAATTTGATACTTCTGACTACCACAGAACTGATTATTGATTTGTTTAAAAATTAGTATATGTTTTAATGGATTAATTTTTCAATTTTTTTAATTTAATGAATATATCCAATAATCAATGGAATAAGAAATCATGCATTTTTTCAATAAATTTTTATGGTAATTCAGGTTATTACCATGTCTCAAGAGAAAACATTATGAAGGTACTCACATGTTTGGTATGTGAAAAACAATATCTACATTATGATAAACGGTGGTTCAGTGCTAAGATATTTTTTTTGAAATATAGTGAACTTATTTCTAAATTTTTAGACATTAAACCATAAAAAAATTTATAAGGTTAACCATTTATAAAATGGTTTATGTTACACAGATAAGGTTTTAGAGATTACTATATTATATCTCAATATACGGATTTATATATATTGGATAAAATGTGATAACCATTTTATTTTGATAACGACATATGGAATGACATATCATAATAATTATGGATATCATGATCTTCTAATGCTTTATAAAAGAAAAATTCACCTTCATTTATTAGAATAAAAGAATAAGTTGAGATTAATCAAGGAACAATAAAGGGTGAGATTATGCAAGAATCATGTAAGTATATCTTCTCATGAAAATTCTTCAACTATAAGAAAAGTATCTTGAAATAATTTTTTTCCCATTATAATCATTTTTAATGATATCAATGACCTTTTTCAAGCCTCTTTGTTTTACAGCGTTTTGATCATTAACTTTCTCCTGAACATGTTCTCCATCACTCTCTATCAAAAAATGATATATAAAATTCTCTTACATTTCCATGTTTTCACTTTCCACTAATTTTCTCCTTGGTGAAAACCATGTTATGAGTTACTTTGGGTAACCATTATGTTACCAACATTCCTTTTGTAAAGGATGTTTTTGTATTCATTTTTATGATGTTGGTTTCTATGTAAGGAATGTTAAAGTATTAAACTGATAATTATATATAAAAATTTCATGTGTAAAATTTATTTTAGGGGGTATAATGTAACACTATAAGTTTTTTTAAAATTATTATTTTCTGAATAAATTAAATTTCATTGATGGCCTATATTATATGCTAAAAAAAGTTCGTTTTCTTTATAATCAACACCAATATATTTTTTTACAACACCCAACACATAGATTATATTTCAAAACATGAAACATTATATTTTTATTGTGTTACAAAAAATTCCGAGTTCCGTATATATCTCATGTTACATGCAATACTAAGTTTAAATGAACTAGAATATACTATAAATATTATTATTAAAATATTTTTATATTTATCACCTAGACATTGGAATGTAATATATGAATAATATTAACTAAATTATTAAAATATGGTTTACACATGTTCATAAAATGAATTATTTTATTATAAAATAATTATAAATGAAAATAAAAACCAAATTAATATAAAGGATGTGTTTTAATAAAAAAACTATTTTCCTGACCACAAACACATTTTATATTAATAAATTAAATAAATAACTATTAGTGATATATAATAATTAATCTTATATATTAAAAAATTAACCAAATTTTTTTACATTTTTCCATTGAGTTTTATAGGAATAAAACAAGAACAAATCTTGTTTTAAACATAAAGGCTATATTTTTATAAAAGGCACTTTTGCCACCTTTTAATAGAAGATTTGATTGAAAAATAATTTTTTACACTTTATAATTTATAATGGAAAAATGAAATTTAATTAATGAAATCAATTTATCAAAATATACTTTGGGAATTTTTTTTGTATTTTTTCTGAGAAACTTCATTTTTTGATGAATAGTGAAAATATTAAATTTTAACTAGAAATTGAATTTTATTATAATTTATTTATATAGTTAAATAATATATTTTTTTAAGTATATTTATATTAATTATATATATATATATATTAATCCAATTTAGGACATTTAAATCAATTTCACATTTAAATTGTATATAAAAACATTTCAAACTTTTGAATATGTTTTCTTTAAAAACCTGTTGTCACGTCCTGTTTGTAGGATTAATTTTAAATTAATTTCACGCGGTTTTGGGTATAAAATTTGGATAAATGAATAATTTATTTTCAATCATCATAATGAAAATTTTATATTAAGGTAAACTTATTTATTGACCAAAAATATTTTTGAAAGTAATAAAAATAAACTACATCGATTAAGGTAAAAAAGAGTTTACATAGTGGTTAAGCATTAAATTAAGTGGAAAAATAACCTAAAAACATGTAAAAAATCCATTGGATGGATATATTTAGGCTAATAATACCTTATCTAGAAAATGTAAAATTATTATAGGAACATTATGTAAAGGAGACGTCTCAATAGTGTTTATGTTTTTGTATTTACAAAAATGTCACTCCTCCTCCACGATAAAAAAGAAGTCACCCCCCCCCCCCAATCTTTCACACCTTTAAATCCATTTTTATCATCAAAAAAATATCTAAAGAACCTAAAAAATTCCTAAACATCATCATAGAATCCTCCCTCTATTCATAAATCCAACCATGGAATCCCTTTGCTACAAACTAAAAGGAGTTACCCAAATAAGAGGTAAAATCTTTCAATAACCACTTTTGTTTTATTTATCTATACACCCATTAAATTATAATTATTAAATGACTATATAATAAAATAATATTAAAAAATATACTAAGATGTTTTCATGTTTGGGATATGACCCAAACTAACACACACTTCCCTCAAATTGGATACACAATCATCATTCCTGTGTATGGTGGACTACCACCTCGCGAATTAATGTCACTCATTCTTCCTTTAACATAATTCAAGGTTGGGAATAATAATGGGATTAATATTTTTATATGATATTTATGATTCAATATTATTAGGTATTTATTAAATAACGCATACCCTCAAGAATTCCATTTTCTAGGAATACCATATATTTGTTAGTGGACATGTATACTACCACCTCCTCCGAGCAACGTGATTCATTCACAATTTACATGAAATTTATTAAGGATGGGTTTATTAAATATATATGATATATATGAACTAATAATTAAAATTTAATGATAATATATATATATATTTCATTAACATTATTTCTTTCAATATGACAAGAAAATAGAAACAATGTTCATGTATATGTACGATCGACCGTCTCCATTAACGGTGTTTCCACTTCATATTTAAATATTTTATTGGTTTATAGAAATAACTAAATTATGAATATATATGATATTTAAATCATTATTTAAATTTTTTAAATAAAAAATCATGATCTAAGAAATCTGATAAAGAATAATAAGTTAAAACATATACAAAAAACAAAGTGGTTATTACTGGAAGTGTAACTTTAACATGAATTTGTTAATAAATAGGTAATATAAAGTAATAATAAAATATTATATGTTTTGATATATATGAATATTTTTATATGATATATTTACAATAAACATATATTTCTTATATATAATTTTTGAATGTGTACAAAAAATGTTAAGACTTAAGGTAAGGGTTTTCTCGTCTATCTTTTATTTTCATGAGATATATGCCATATTCACAACTTATTCTTGTCGTGTGGTTTATATATTGACCTATTAAATGTATTATCATGAATTTTATTTATTTAATTATATTAAAAGTTTTAATTTATTCTATTCTTTTATGATTATCATGATTCAAAAGTTACTCATATAGTAAGAGGATTTATAGTATCACTTTTATTCTTGCGAGACATATTCGATATTAACCACTAGATTATTTTTTGTGGTGTATATAATACCCATGAACATATTATTTGATTCCAATAATTAATTTTATGGGTATTTATATATCTATTTTATCATCTCTCTTTCATAGATTTTACTAATCAAAAGTTACAAAATCAGTATAGTGATTTTGTCTAAATTTTCCTTCTTTGAGACACATGTCATGTTATAAACATATATTCTTTAATGAGGTACATATGATTCCATTTGAAATTTTATATCATGAATATAATTATTTTAATGATATTATAATATTCTTGTAATGTTATTATTTTATAGGGATTGTGATTCAATGTTACCAACATTGTACACGTTTATTGCTATGATCTCCTTGTTTATTAGGATTGTTCACTATTATGATACCATTAATGAAATATTATGATCCATCACTCAATAAACCTCATGAATTATATTATACTATATTCATTCATGATATTTTCACGCAATAGTTCCATAGTCCTCCATTATTTACTTATGATAATTATGAAAATGTTTTCAAGAAAAGATGACTTCATTTCTCTATTGAGTCGTAAATATGTTTTATTCAAAAACCATGTTTTCAGAAAAAACTTTTAAAATGGGTTTAAATGATATTTTAAGATCATTCCCATGGAAAATGATTTTAAAAATTATTAATGTTTTAAAAACTATTTTTTAATGGGTTAAAATTATTCATTTATAAATTTTTAAAGGTTATTTTAAATAAAAAGGATTTCAATTATTTAAAAGTTTATTTTATAAATTTTCAAATACAAATTTAAAGAAAAGGGTTTTCATAATTTTTTAGGTTATAAATTTTTTTTATTAAATTGAAAAGTGTGTTTTCCTCTGTAAATGTTTTAAATTTTTTTGTTTCTTAGCTAATACTTTTTCATTATGGTTTTCAAAGAAAAGGATTTTGAAAATGTTTTATGTTTTGAAAATTGATTTTCAAATAATCGTAAATTTCCATTAAGAAATTAACCATGTTATATTTCAAAAAATATATTTATGTAAGATGATATTCTTTGATATAGTTTATTCTTTACTAGGTATATTATCCTAGGAACCCATTCTTATTATTTCTTGGAATGGTTTAAAATTATATGATAAGTTGTTTACAAACATAATTTCACTTCCATAGGCTGTACCATGATAAAAATATTATTAAACCCACTTTCATTCATGGTTTATTCTATAATTATGAAATGTATATCTTTCCCACTGGTTATGATATAATTAAATTTTTATGATACCCATTTCATTTCATGGGTTATGATATAATGTTTATGAAACCCATCACTTTTTATAATTCATGATATGATGAATGTTTTATCTCATGAACACATATATATGATTTTTTATGTAATGGGTGAGGATTATATCTCACTAAAATTAATTGGGTAATGATTTAAATCTCTTGAGATAAACTAGGCTAGAACGAGGAGTGAACATGGTTCTGTTTGACATGGTTGGAATGAGGAGTGAACTCGGTTATGTAACAATATCCTTGAATGGGAAGTAACATGGATTAGTAATACAGGGCTGGAATGTGGAGTGACCTCTGTTCAGCAATGCAGGGCTACAAATGGAAGTGAACCTAGTTTAATAATATAATACTGTAAAGGGGAGTAAACCAAGTTTAGTAAAGACTTATTCTACTATAACGGTCTTGGGAGTGAACCTTGGAAACTAATATAGTTTGGAGAGTGAACCCATTCCACTAAGATGACATTGGAAATAATCTATGACTATTTTTGAAATCATTTTATATGTTTATATGTCTTACAAAATTCTATGTCTTATTCTTATGTTATTATTTCATGACTTATTCTCTTGATTCCCTTGTGATTCTTGTCTTATGAACATCCAATATTTATGTCTTGAGTCTTCATTATGATCATTGATATACAGGGTTTGATCTTCTAATTTTATTATCATGTTCTTAGACCTGTATGCTAATAATTATTCTTAAATATTTAACCCTTTTACCCTTATTGAGAATCTATGCTTACCCATTCCGATGTTTCCTTTCCACTAGGATATAAAGAAAGGATTTAAGTAGGAATAATAAATGGTATGATCTTTAGTGGGAATTGTTAAGATCATTCAAATGAATATAGGATTGCGTTACATGTTTCAAGAGACACTAAACTATTATAGACATTTGGAATTTACTTTTATAATGTCTTTAATATTCATATAAAATGACGTAATATCCATGTTTGTTAATCCTAGGTTTTTATACTCACGTAACTTCATGTAATTCTATTAGTTGATACATAAAAAGAAAGGATAAAATAATTTTTGTAATAGGAAAATCAAAATTTGAAGATAAAAACCATTATCTTTTTTGATATACTGTTGATTATAACAAGAGATAATAACATAAAAAAACATTTTAAATTCTACCTAATCATTAAATAGAAATGTGAATATCATTGAAATGTTGTAAAAACATAAATCACTTCATCATAAGTGAAAATTTAGGATTTCTACCAATATATCATAAAATAGAATATTACACTATTTATCTATAATATATATATAATATATCTAAATATATGACCATTATAATCAAAATTAGGGGTCAATTTTAAAGACCATCACCCAATTACTTGAACAGGTACTGGGTCAGGTAACAACAGCACCTCAAGCATACTTCATAGTTTTTATAGGATGGTATAAATGCTAAGGGATAGAAAAAATCATATGGGTGTAAGTTTCGTCCTTTAAAGTAATAAATAAATAGAACATGGTAAATATTAATAGTTTCATGAACCACCCAATCATAGGATGATGCCAAATTTGTAATAGTTAAACAACATATGCATATGGATATAAAAGACAATAAATGTGTTTCTATCATTATATGTATAACCATTCACATATATAACTAGTTTAATTTCATCTAATAGATACTTTAAATATAAAATACAAAAAAACATATTTATATAAATGAAGCTGAAAAAAGGCCTAATTTCCTAATGTAATTCTCTCATATGTGTAGCCTTTCTATAAATTTCAATGGATATCCTACATGATATATATTTCACTACCATCCAATTTATAAAAAGGAAAAAATCCCCACGTATATATTCCTCATATAACTCCCCACTATGTTCAGGCATCATACCCTTATTTATATAAAAAATTAATGGTCTGCATGAATATTGAGAGGGGCTTCAGTACAAAATTTGTTTGACTACTCAGTATATGGTTGGCCCAAAACCCCTAAAAATTGTAATAAACTAGAACTTGATCACATAATGGAACAATAAAGAGTAATACTGAAATTTGAAACCCAAAGAATAATGAAGAATCTATAAATATTATTTTTCATTTAAAAGTTACATCCAATGATGGATGGATCTATAGATTCTTACTCACTTTTACCCTTAGATCAGTAACTAAGATGAAAATTTGAACCCACCCCTTTTAGGAGGCAATTCCAGTACCTATAATTATATCACACATATAACCATATAAAAACAAACATTAGAGTATATTTGTGACCATAAATCCAAGGTTAAAGAGTAACATATTGAGTGTAAAAATATTCTATTATAATGTGTTAGGGAAATCTTGTTGCACATCCCATAGAATATGGTAATATTAATAAAACATTATAGTGTTATGAAACCATCTCAAACATTGGCCAATATAAGAATTTTGTAATTTTTTCCATCCCAAGTGTTAAACCTATAAAAAATAAATAGGTTACCAATGAAAACATGAATAACAAAATATATACTAATTATATAAGTATAACTTGATTACCTAATTAAATATATATCAACCAAGATTATATAAAAATGTATAGCACATAATATCATTAAATAGTAGTATTGATCATTAAAAAAATAGAAACCAAGGAAATCAATTTACCTTTAAAAACTTTATAAACCCACAAAAAATATGTATACCAATAATTAATGGAATGGATAATAACTAATCAATAATAAAATGGAAAAAATTCCATGATAAAGAGAAATGAACTTATATTTATGTATGTAAAGGTTTAATTAAATTATGTATCAATTTAAATTTTTTATTTTATTCAACTCTTGAAAATATAAAATAAAACTCATTATGTTTATAAATATAATAAGTGATACACTTACCAATTAAATTATAGATGTTCATCTTTTGGTATTGTGAATAAGAGACATTCCACAAAAAAAATCTCCAGAAAAGTACCTATCAATGGTTTGGAATAACATAAACATAGTTTTGTTTTAAGTAAAATTAATGTGGGAAATAAAAAATCATACATACCTATGATTCTCAAAAATAAAGTTTAAAACTTCTTCTAAAGGAAAAATAAAAAAAAATTAGAAGCTTATACATTCCCAAGATTTTAATATGGTAAAATAACACCAAGTACCATTAATTAAACTGGAGGAAATGGATTACTAGAGAATTTAGTTCCCTACCTTACTGAAAGTGAACCTATATTCCCAATCATAGCTACTAAAACTAAGGTATAGGAGGGATATTATTTGAGATATTAAGATAAGAATGTTTTTTGAGATTTGAATAAATATAGGATCTCAATGTCCCCAAATTTTATATTAAACTAGGTATTATATGGAAAAAAATTCAATTTTAAATGTAAATATTACTAAAAACCTACTAATAACCATGTTTTATCCCACCAAGTAGTTTATGGTGAATGAAAGATCCACCTTCACCTAAGTAACCACATCATGTACTTGGTATTAAACAACTAGATACCCGGTGTTGATGCACCTCACCCAATTTCCTTTATTCCGCCACCATATTCTAAAACCCTTTTCCCCTTAAAACATTAAATAAACTTAAAAATAACTAAAATGGTTGGAAATTATAAATAATTACTTATCAAGAGAGTTATAGAATATATATCCTTCCCGTTATCTAGGTTTTCATCCCCATGAAACCATAACTAGCATCCTAAGGGAACAATTATGGAAATTGAACATTTATTTTGGTCTCTCTCTACCTGAATTCATCATAGATCTTCCAATCCTATCACTCTACCAAAAAAGGAGTCACAATATCTTGTAATATTTTCTAACATCAGTTGAAAATTCATCTAGGATGTTCTATATAAATAACATCCCTCTCATGATCAACATCATTATATTAAGTCACATGTGAACGATTGAGAACATACTTCACTAGATGGGATATGTAGAATATTTTTTGTATATTTCTATACATTGATGGTAGATGAAGATGATAATCTACTTATTCAACTCAAGGTATTATCTCCAATGTCTAAAAAACTAATGTGTTATATTTACTTTTATATTTAATTTATAATTCCTTAACTTCCAAAAACAAACGTTGATCATTTACATAATACTTTTGATAACTTTGAGTGGTTTCAAGACACATTTAGTCCTATTTCAACTTCTTTATCATTCTTAAATGATTCTAGTTTTGATCACTGAGAATTATTTTATCTCTTTCTAGCATAAGGATTATCAACTAGGTCACCCATATAGACCTATATAAGGTTTTATTTAGATAGATGAGTTTAAGAAATTATCTTGGTATAATTCCACCAAAGAGTGTTTATTTTATATTGAGCCATAGAATTCTTGTATACATTCCTTGAGAATGTCTTTAAAAATATGAATAGTTCACTCAGGCTAATAGTTAGTCTTTATTTATGAATAAAATTCCCATTACAATCCTTTTTAGACCAAAAAAATTTATCTAGGATCGTATTTAGAGATAATTATAGAAGGTACACCAGGAATCTTTATTATATTTCTAATGTAAAATATATTATGGTCATAAATTAAATATTCCTATTTAATCATAATATAGTGAGGTTTATTTGTTAGAAGATCAAAAATCACACATACTACCTATAAAAAAATATGTATTTATAGAATAATTGTAATTAAATTCCTATGTGTCTCATATAACATATACATTGTTAATTGGAGTGGATGAAATTTCCTCACAAGCCTACAGTGACCTTTCTTCTTCCTCCAACTGTTGAGGTATCTTGAAATGAGTCTTATGAGCTTTTTTTTCATAAGGGACCACAAGAACTGGAAAATGAATATCACAATACATCTTTATGATTGAAATATTTTCATCCCATCATGAATCATTATATAATTTCATAAAATTTTCCATTGTACCATCTGGGATAACTAGTACTCCATTTACATAGAGGAAAATTGATAGACCACTAATTCAATATAATGGAACTCCCCATTATTGTGACATCCCAGGTAAATAAAAAATGTGAAAATTTTCATATTTATTAACAGTTGTGAATTAAACATTTATTTTACTTTAAAGGGGACTCTATGTTCCATGGAGTAACCGATACGCAACAACGGTTTTCTTTGGAATCTTACGTTGCACACTAATAATATAATATTTTTATTTTAAATGGTAGTTAACGCATAGCCGTTGTATTGCCTGAAATGAATAGAACGAACTAAAATATGATTATACATGTTTTTTTAATATTTTTACATTTATACAATTAAAGTTAGAGGGTTAAAAAAAGTAAATAATTCGATTTTAAGCATAAATACTCAAATATTCACTAAAAGGTCAATTTACCACCTTTTAATGGAGAACTCTCTTTAAATATTGTTTTTGTCACATTTATATGTTATATTTGAAAAAATAAAATTCTTATTTATAATTGAGACACCAAAATTTACTTTGGCTGAAATTTTTGTATTTTTCTGATAATGTTCATTTTTTAATGAATAGTGAAAAATATTGTATTTTAATTCAAATGTGCATTTTAATCTAATTTATTTATATGGTTATATTATATTTTTAATTGTTTTTAAAGTTTATTAGAATATATTTTATCCATATATTCTAATTTTGGTCATTGGAAGTAATTTCATTTTGAAATTGGACATAAACAAGTGTAAATATTTTGATAGTTATTATTTCTTAAAAACACACAATTTGTTTTAACAGCAGGAATTAATTTTAAATTAATTTCTGCCACTTTTGTGTTTTGAATTTGGAAAAATGTATTATATATTTTTAATAAATAGGTACAAATTGTGTAAATAGTTAACTTTTAGTTTTAGACATTTTAAATATTTACTTCAGCAAATATTTTATTTACAATAATTAAAGGATAAATATAGTAAATAAGGGTAAAATATAATATTATAATAATATTAAATTACCCAAAAATGTGTTATAATCCTATTTTCTGATACATATACTACCATGGTCATCCTTGGGTTGAATTTGGGACCCCATGGAGCCACATTGGAGTAATAATGACACTTTATATTGATTAATTTAAAGTAAAGTCAAAAATGACATAATCAAATATCTTTTAGTAAATAAATTTTTACATGGGGTTATATAAGTTATATTTTATACTATAAATATTATTTGTAAATATAAAAAGATTTCCTACGTCATGGTATTTTTTTATAATTTTTTGACATCATATAAATTAAATTATTAATGACACAATAATGATGCAATATTTACCTCATTAATAAATGATTTAAATAATTAAGATTATAAATATTAAACCAATATCCAAAACCTGTCCAATTATTATTGTATTATTTTATTTGGATCATGATTCATATTAAATTTGATTTTAACGAATATTTGACCTTTTGAAACTGAATATGAAGTTATAATAAAATAATTGTTTCAAATTTTCCTAAAGAGCCTCTCCTCTCCCTTATAAAATTCCCTCATTTCAAACCCATTTCTAACACTTCTCAAGTCTTTTTCTTGTGAAAACTATACTCCAATAATCTCCCAATATCCCGTTTTTTATTTTAGAATCATTACTATAGGCATAAAGTACTTCAAGAAACCATTTCGGTTCAAACCAAAGGGAGTTACCTGATTTAAAGGTAACGTCTTCTCTTAAGTTCTTTTATATTATTTTACTTCTCCAACCCCCTAAAATATTTTTATTACTTTATTTTATAACAACACCAGTATCCTAAATATACTAGGATGTTTTAATGAGAGTTATTATAACTAAACTAACACACACCTCCATCTAATGGGTAAATAACATAATGTTTCTGTGGAGGGAAAACTAACGCCTCATGAAATGATGATTGTTCAATTAACTCCTACCACCTATCATGGTGGCCATTATGATGGAACTGTATATATATATATATATATGATATATATTATGTTTATATTTTCTTTATGCTTCTGTATTTTTTATTTATAGCATACCTTTATGGTTTCCATAATGGGTAAACACGATAATTTCATTTTAGGAAGTGCGGATTACCGCCCCCTAAAAGTGATATGACTCGTTAATGCCTTATTTGGGATGTATAAAGGATTTTGTAATGATATTATATATAATATTATAATTTAATTATAATATACCTATGTATCATTAAGTATTCATTCCATTAAATATTAAATAGAAATGAAGGTATCGTTCATGTGTACGTACGTCTTATCGTCTCCATGAATGGTGCATTTCATTTCTTATCTCAAAATGTTATGTACTAATATAAATACATGTATAAACTGGATATATATGATATATATGATATCTAAATAATTAATATCATTCTGTAGATAATTTATTTTTGACCACATGGAAAAATTTTAATTATAACAAGTTCATTTTTAACTCAAATTCCAATCATTGACAAAATGTCCAATATGAACTCAAATTATTATAAAAACTATTATTGCAAGGTAATAAGTGATATGAAAGTAATAATAAACATTAAAAATGTTATAAATAAAGTATAAATTTACTTAAGTTTATTATTCATTAACAATAAGGGACATACGAGTCAAGTTGGACACATGGTATGGGATTTATTATCTCACTTTTAATTCTGTGAGATTTCCATTGTTCAGCACTTATTTATTGCATGTGGTGTATTGTGTACTTCCATTTGATATATATTATCATGATTATATTTTTATTCATGGTATTCTATGATTTATTTTTTGGTTATTAACTTTTTCTCATACTACTCTATTGATTACAACATTGTAAGATTTTTTCATCCAACTTTTTATTCCCGTGACATTTATGCTATATTAGCCACTATTTCCTTTTGTGTGGTGGATGTACTTCCCATGATTTTATTATTTGAGTAATATACATTATTTTATGCATATTTACATAATCTTTGTGTGATCATTCTTTCAAGGGGTGTATGTTTTGTATGTTACGAAATCAGTAAATGAACCTGTCACCCCCCCCCCTTTTTAAAAGACATATTTTTGTTATGTCTTTTAATTTACATCTTTTTATGTTGGGATATATTCTTATATATCCTTATTGATGTAAATTTTATTTCCAAGTTATGATATATCCTTTTCTCTCTCACCAAATTATTTTCTTAATTTTAATGTGACGTCGTTAGGCTGTCAAATTTCTGTAAGAAAACTTCTTAACCCAATTTCAATTTTTGGGTTAAACATCTACTTCTTGATTATGTCGTTCTATGAATAGTGTGAATAACATGTGATTATTTTACACTTAATATACACTTATATTGGGTTTATTTATACTTTTCACACATAATTATGTAATTTATTTATCCATAATCTAAGGATACTGTCTTTATAAGGGAATTCCTCTTGATTTACATTTCCATTGAGACTTCATTATTGATATTCACTAATTCACTCTCATATGGTGTATATACTGTCCTTTGGAATATTATATATTGAATACATTTATTCTCATGATATTATTATGTTCTGATTAAATGTTATTCCTCAATTATTTGTATTCTAGGATCTCTCATTTTGTTAAAAACTCTTTAACTAAAATATCATTTTAAATGTTTTAAAGGTTTATTCTTCTAAATCCTTCAAATTGTTGTCCATGTTTTAAAAATGGTTTTAAGGATTTATTCGTATAGACATTAATGTTTTGAAATTGAAATTTCTTTCAAAAGATTCAAAGTGTTATGGGACACTTGGATTCAAAAATCTCTTTATTTAATATTTTAAACAGTTTCGAAAATAGTTTGATAAATGCTTTGATTTTGTCAATATTTTGAAATGATATATTGTGATTGCAATGTTATATTTCCATTATGTTTTTTTATGTATTATGAATATTTTATGTATATTAGGCATTGTTTACATATACGGGTGGTTCTTTGATAAACCTAAGGAGGGTGAGCTCAAGATAGCTCTACAATGCATTAGGTAACGTGATAGAGGTAAATGTTAATATTTCTCCTAATAGATTTAGGTAATATACTATGATGGGTATCCCAAAATGTGACTCCCTCTGTAGCTGTGATAGCTACTATGTAGGTATGTTATTTATGTCATAATTTACCTTTATGATTTATGATTTCTATGTGTTGTTCATAAATCTTAGGATTTCATGAGGTATGTTATGATTGAAAAGTATGGTTTCATTGTTTTGTATTTATTGATGGGAAAATGTTTTCATTCCTTATTTTATACCCCTTACTGATCTTTTTATGCTCATCACAAGTTTTTGAAAATTTTTCCATAGGACTTAAATATGAATAAGGTTCAAGGATGGGATCAAGGAAAACTTATAATGTCTAAAACATATAACTATATTTGACTCTTTTTTTCAAGAGTTTTTATTTTATGAAAAAAATGGATACTGAGTAGAATTGTCTACTTGTAATATTCATGTTGTTATGTAAATTTCATAACCTAATTATCTAAAACTCTAAACCTAAAAACATCCTCAATGTGAATTATCCATTTCATTCAAGATTATGAAATGTTTAAGTATGGGTCCTTATAGTTGGTATCAGAGGTCGGTTTAGACAAATTTAGGGAATAAGAGTTTTCATTAGAAACATGGTTAGTCCCTATGTTGATTATTTCAGTTAAATCCTTGTTTTATAAATTTTTTCAGATCAAGGAAAGTTAGTTACAGATGGAAGGAGGAGTATATCAAATGACATTATTGTCTCTTCCTGATGACTTTCTTGCAATAATTGTTGCAAATTCATGTTCAGATGATTATGAAAATTTCTCTAGCATACAACTCACATGAAAACAGTTGTTCGAGATATAAAACACCTCCACTATACCTCATTATCATCATAGATCATGGGTTGTATTTAAACAAATCCAATTTTCACAATGTTTTTATATTTTCAAGAAAGGTAAATATTATCAAGGCAATTACAAATATTTTACCTTATCACAAGATTTTGAAGCATATTATGACTCTGAAAAAGGTGCTGAATAATGAGACCCTTGTACAACCTATTTATATTTTATTTTAAAATATAGTCTCTCAAAAACATACTTATGGTATTTTAAAAAAACCATTAATTGAAATTTTCCACTCAAATTTGGTTCTACTATTTTATAGAAATAATGTTTTATCAGATATTTTGATATTATATGTCATTCATGATTATTTTCCAAAACTATTTTTCTGTGAACACCCATATGAACCAAGTTGTACAATATGTATTTGGATTAAGGAAGCAAATGATTTTGAAGGATCTCTAAATCATTGTTTTAATGCATGGACCTTTTACCTATGTGAACAAGATAACAATGAATCCAAGTGGACACCATGATCAAGGTGTGATGTTCTTTATTCTGGGGATCATTTGATTTTATAATATGGTGGTGAAATTAAAAATAAATGACAATATATATAAGACATCAACAATTAAGATGTGGAGATAATAATGATTTAGGATGAAAATGAGAGGTATAGGTAAACCATTGCGGTTAAAACATATTAGGGTTATTTTTTAGTTTTATAAAAAGGACAACACACAGACCATGTTACAACCCGTCGAGTCAGACAAGGCTGTGGGAATCGAACCCACAACCGAATGGATACAAGGTCATATTGTTTACCACTGGATTACTTGAAGCCCCTGGTTAGTATGACTTATTATTTTATGTTAAATGGATTTATGGATCAAGAATAAGTTGATTTTGGGAAGTTATATTTTATCAAATGGATATCCTTAGTAAAGTAAAATGATTTGGTGATTAAGTGATAATAGTTATTTTGGATGACATTCTATCTTTTGATGAAACACTATATTCCTAAGGAAAATAGAATACTATAGGATTTCATTTGTGGAATAATAGTTGAAATTTTATTTTTGTAAGAATTTATGTTTTATTTATGAAATATGGATATTTGGGTTATTTATGGATATGATTAACCTATCATAGAGAATATGTGATTAGGTTAATTACACTTTAGTATGAGACTTTAAGAGTAGTCGATGCTATTTAGATATAAATTTTAAGATTTACTATGGAAGAATATGGGATTAAATCCTCTTAAGTTTTGGGTTTCAATCTTAGTTTGGATTATTTTGAAGAATTTTACAGACAATTGTGTATTGAATGGTCTTTCCAGAACTTTGGGTACTTTTTTATAAAGGATTGCCCTTTTTGGGGATTATATGATCTCATACTAACCATTTTGGTTTTAGTTGATGTCTAAAGACAAGGGAAATATATATTTATTCTTTTGTGGATTATGTGATTCTCTATAATATTATTCTTGTGCTTTTAATGTGACTAAGTATTTCTGAATGGTCATTATTTGGAGAAAAGATTAGTTTTTGGTAGAAACTTATTAAAGGATGAAACTATACTTGAAGTTAAGTATATTTCATTATGTTCTTATTCTATATAGTAAATAAATTCCTCAAAGTTATGAAAAAGAATGTAAAACAAAAAATTTATTGGTTTAAATTTCCTACTGGGAAATCAAAAACTATTTAACACATCATAAGTTTGTGATTTTCTTATGGTTAACTTTCTCATAATCTTGTTCTCTATCACTCTCTACCAAAACATAACCATTTGTTCTCTCTTCTATATCCATGTTTTCCTACATGGAATCTGAGTATTCATTATCTCGAGTGACCATTTTACTCCTCTTTAAGTCTTTTAAAGTGATAGTTTTGCTGCCTCTTTTCTGATGTGGGACTTGTAACAGAGTTTCCATGCAAACTTTATAAATTACAAGGACGTAATTCTCGAAAGGGGGGAAGGATGTAACAGCCCAGGTAAATAAAGAACATGAAAATTTTTATATTTATTAATATTTGTGAATTAAATATTAAGTTTTCTTTAAAGGGGATGATATTTTCGATGGTGTACCTGATACACAACAATGGTTTTCTTTGGAATCTTACGTTGCACACTAATAATATAATCCTATTATTTTAAATGATAGTTAACGCCTAGCCATTGTATTGGCGGTAATGAATATAACTAACTAAAATATGATTATACATGTTTTCTGAATATTTTTACATTTATCCAATGAAATTTATAGGCTTAAAATAATTAATGAATTCAATTTTAAGTATAAATACTCTAATATTCACTAAAAGGTTGATTTACCGCCTTTTAATGGTGAACCGTCTTTAAATATAGTATTTGTCACTTTTATATTTTATATTTGAAAAAATATAATTTTTATTTTGAATCGGGACACCAAAATCTACTTTGGATGAAATTTTGGTATTTTTCTGATAATGTTCATTTTTTAATGAATAGTGAAAAATACTATATTTTAATTCAAAAGTACCTTTTAATATAATTTATTTATATGGTTAAATTATCTTTTTAATTGATTTTAAAGTGTAATTAGAATATATTTTTCCATTTATTCTAATTTTGGTCATTTGAATTAATTTCATTTTGAAATTGGACATAAATAAGTGTCAGTATTTTGATAGTTATTATTTATTAAAATCATGTTATATGTTTTAACAATAGGAATTAATTTTAAATTAATTTCTGTAACTTATGTGTTTTGAATTTGGAAAATTGGATTCCATATTTGAAATCAGTAGGTCCAAATTGTGTAAATAGGTATCTTTTATTTTTAGACATTTTAAATATTTACTTCAGTAAATATTTTATTTACCATGATTAAAGGGTAAATATAGTAAATAAGGGTAAAATATAATATTTTAATAATATTAAATTACCCTAACATGTGTTCTAATCATATTGGATGATAACTATCCGACAATGGGCATCCTTGGGTTGAATTTGGGACCCCATGGATCCACATTGGAGTAATAATGACACTTTAAATTAATTAATTTAAAGTAAAGACAAAAATGACATAAACAAATATCTTTTAGTAAATAAATTTTTACACATGGTTATATAAGTTATCTTTTAGAATATAAATATTATTTGTAAATATAAAAATATTTACTACATCATGGTATTTTTTTATAATTTTTTCTCATCATATAAATTCAATTAGTTATGACATAATAAAGATGCAATATTTACCTCATTGATAAATGATTTAAATAAATAAGATTATAAATATTAAAACAATATCCAAAACATATCCAATTATTATTTGATTATTTTATCTCGTCTATGAGTCATATTAACTTTGATTAAAATGAATATTTGACCTTTTTAAAATGAAGATGAGGTTATAATAAAATAATTGTTTCAAAATTACTTAAAGAGCCCCTCCTCTCCCATATAAAAATCTCTCACTTCTAACCCATTTCTCAAAATTCTATAGCCTTTTATCATGAAACCTCTACTCCAATAAGCTCCCAATATCCCTCTATTCATCTTAGAATCCTTACCTTAGACAGAAAGTACTTCAAGAAACCATTTTGGTTTAAACCAAAGGGAGTTACCCGATTTAAAGGTAACGTCTTCTGTTAAGTTCTTTTGTTTTATTTTACTTCTCCAACCCCATAAACTATTTTTATTCCTTTATTTTATATGAACAAAAATATCCTCAATATACTATGATTTTTTTATGATAATTATTCGAACTACACTAACACACACCTCCATCTAATTGGTAAAGAACATAAGGTTTCTGTGGAGGTAAAACTAATGTCTCGTGAAATGATGATTATTCAATTAACACCTACCGCCTCTCATGGTGTAAATTATGATGGAAATGTATTTATAAATGATATATATAATGTTTATATTTTCCTTATTATTCTGTATTTTTCATCTATAGCATACCTTTATGGTTTCCATAATGGGTAAACGCGATAATTGTATTTTAGGAAGTGCAGACTACTGCCCCCTCAAAGTGATATGACTCATTAATGCCTTATGTGAGATGTATAAAGTATTTAGTTAATGATATTGTATATTATATTGTACTTTAATTATAATTTACCTATTTATCATTATGTTTTCATTTCATTAAATATTAAATAGAAATGAAAGTATCGTTCATGTGTATGTACGGCTTACCATCTCCATGAATGGTGCATTTAATTTATTATCTCAAAATGTTATGTACTAATATAAATACATGTATAAACTAGATATATATGATATATAATATATCTAAATCCTTAATATCATTCTGTAGATAATGGAGTTTTTACCACATGTACTAATTGAAATTATAACAAGTTCATTTTTAACTCAAATTCCGATCATCGACAAAATGTCCGATATGAACTCAAATAATTAACTAATTGTTATTGCAAGGTAATAAGGGATATAAAATTAATAATAAAAATTAAAAAGTTATTAATCAAGTATAAATTAACTAAATTTTATTATTCATGAAGAACAAGGAACATACGAGTCAAGTTGGAAACAAGGTAAGGGATTTCTTATCTCACTTTTAATTCCGTGAGATTTCCATTATTCAACACTTATTTATTGAAAGTGGTGTATTTTGTACTTAAATTTGATATATATTATCATGATTATATGTATATTCATGGTATTATATGATTCATTTTGTGGTTATTAACTTTTTCTCATATTACTCGATTGATTACAACATGGTAAGAATTTTTCATCTCACTTTTTATTCTCATGGGATTCATGCTATATTAGCCACTATTTCATTTTTTGTGGTGGATGTTCTGACCATGATTGTATTATTTGTGTAATATACTTTAATTTATGGGTATTTACATATTCATTGTGTGATCTTTATTTCGTGAGGTGTATGTTTCGTAAGTTACCAAATCGGTATGGGAACCTTTCACCCTCTTCTTTTTAAAAGACTTCTTTTTGTTATGTCTTTTAATTTACATATTATTATGTTGGGATATGTTCTTCTATATCCTTATTGATGTAAATTTTATTTCCAAGTTTTGAGATATCCTTTTCTCTCTCATCATCTTGTTTTATTAATTTTAATGTTATTTTATAAGGCTGTCGAATTTCTGTAAGAAAACTTCTTAACCCAATTTCAATTTTTGGGTTAAACATATACTTCTTGATAATGTCATGTTGTGAATATGTGTGAATAAAATATTATTTTTTTACACTTAATATCCACTTTTAATGGGAGTATTTATATTTTCACACATAATTATGTAATTGATTTATCCTTAATCTAATGATACCATCTTTATAAGGGAATTCATCTCAATTTACATTTCTATTGAGACTTCATTATTTATATTTACTAATTAACTCTTATATGGTGTATATACTATCCTTCAGCATATTATATCTTGAATACCTTTATTCTCGTGATATTATTATGTTTTGGTTAAATTGTATTCCTTAATTATTTGTATTCTAGGATCTCTCATTTTTTTTAAAACTCTTTAACTAAAATATCATTTTAAATATTTTAAACGTTTATTCTTATAAATCCTTCACATAAATGTCCATGTTTTAAAAATGGTTTTATGTATTTATTCATATGGACATGAATTTTTTGGAATTTAAATTTCTTTCAAAAGCTACAAAGTGGTATGTGACACTTTGATTCAAAAATCTCTTTATTTAATATTTTAAATGGTTGTGAAAATGTTTTGATAAATTCTTTGATTTTGTTAATATTTTGAAATGATATATTATGATTGAAATGTTATATTTTCATTATGTTTGTTTTATGGGTTATGAATATGTTATGGATATTGGGCATTGTTTATGTATAGGGGTGGTTCCGTGATAAACCTAGGGTGGGTGAGTATGAGATAGCTCTTCAATGCATTGGGTAACGTGATGGAGGTAAACGTTAATGTTTCTCCTAAGATATTTAGGTAATATACTGTGATGGGTATTCCAAATGTGAATCCCTCTATAGTTGTGATAGATATAATGTAATTATGTTATTTATTTCATAAGTTACCTTTATGATTTATGATTTCTATGTGTTGTTCATAAATCTTATGATTTCATGAGGTATGTTATGATTGAAAAGTGTGGTTTCATTGTTTTGTATTTATTGATGGTATAATGTTTTCATTCCTTATTTTATATCCCTTACTGAGATTTTTATGATCATCCCAAGTTTTTGAAATGTTTTCCACAGGACTTAAAGATGAATAAGGGTCAAGGACAGGATCAAGGAAAAGTAATGTTGTCTAAAACATAGAACTAGACATGACTCTTTTTTTAAGAGTTTTTATTTTATGAAAAAAATGGTTACTGAGTATAATTTTCTACATGTAATATTCATGTTGTTATGTAAATTTTATGACCTAATTCTCTAAAACTCTAAACCTGAAAAGATCATCAATGTGAATTATCCATTTAATTCAAGATTATTTAATCTTTTAAGACATGTCCTTATAACTATAGTCCCTTTTCTATAATAATATAATTCAAATATGATATCTTAGAGTCCTTTACATGATATATAAGAGAATATTTGAGGTATAAATACAATAAATAAAATCAACTTTGATCATAATTTATATATATGTGTAGGTTAGATATGGAGAACAGTAATCTATATTAATCCTTTTCCTTCATCAATTTTTTGAGGGTGAACCTTGTGGTTAAGAGAATATTCTATAATATTTCACTTACTAATGCTATATGGAATATCAAAATCAAATTACTAGTGGTATTATCCCAAATAGTGTTTCTTGAGATCCATTTACAATTATGATAAGATATAATTTAGTCTCTTGTGGCTCACGAATTCCATAAATCACTCTATATATATGTAGTGCGTCTAAAATATTTAGGCACGAAGAAATGTATAAAATTCTAAATCATTTAATGAATCCAAGGCCCATTTACGAAGATTCACAATACGCAAAAACCCCTCACTTATCTAGGTTTAAATAAGAACTTGATATAATGTTGAAAAATTCTAAAAAACTTGAAAATAGTACCCACGTTGGTCTTCCCATATGAGTTTATTTCCTTTACTTGTTAAGAAAATCATAATTTTATAATCTTATAGAAGTCATAAATGAAAAAGTGGTAATACCCAACAATCCAAGTCAAACATTTATCATCAAAGAGATCAATTTTTACTTTCAATAACACCATAGACTCTTAATTCTCTTGATCCACTGAAATTCCATCTTTAGATATGATACGATTAAGGAATTTGACCCATATAATTAATAAAGAACATTTCTAATGATTATAATAGAGATGATGTTCCCTTAAGGTATCCAAAAAAAATAAATATTCCCACCATTATTATCACTCTATATAAAGAAAATGAGGATATAATACACAAACACTACCACATAAGTTTTAAGAAAATAATGAAAGTTCATATTCATTAAAGCCATTATGACAGTAGGATAATTCATTAGTCCAAAAGAATTACTAAATATTTAAAATTCCAATATAAATTTTTTAAAATAGATTTTTGGTATATACTCCAGTCTTACTCAAATATGGTTGTAACCTGAATAAATATTAATTTCTGAGATCCAATTTTTTCACTTTAATTGGTCAAATAGATCATTAATTTTGGGAAAATGTAACTTGTTTTTATTTATATTCTAGTTCATCTTAAAATATTAAGCACATAAGAATAGTATTAAATCCATTTTCTTGTTAAAAAGAACTATATCATCTTTAATAGATGGGATAATGTTGATGAATGGTTTGGAATAACTCTATTCTAAATATATATCTAACTCATATTGTTATTTTAGAGACACATGATAAGGATTAATTGAAATTAGTTTTGTTCTTGGTAATTTTTTCCTAATAAATTATGCTTCCCACATATGAGTTGCACATAAAAAATAATTAGTGAAGACATCTAGATACATGTCCACCCCAAATAGTAATACTTTCCACTCCATGGAATAAAATGCTCTATGAATAAGAAATGTGATGTCTGCTCTGACTACTCCAATAAAACCTTGATTAAGAACTTATTTTACAGCGTAAAATTTTCATGCTATATGGATTTTAAATTGAATACATATAGGATATTTGAATGATATTATCAAATTATTTGATTCAATTAAATCATTAAATTAAGTAAACCTATCACTTACCAAAATGAAATCAGTGGATTTTATACAGAGAACCATAAAATTAAAAATTTACCTTAAAGATGATACTACTAGAACCCAGGAAGTGAAGCTCAAGGAATATTCAATCCACTTACCCTAAGGTTTACCTAGATTTGTATACAAAGATATGGGTTTAACATTAATCTTTATAAACAATACCAATTAATCTAAAATAAATGAAAAATAACCACTAATATAAAATATAGAACATATTAAAGTGTATAATACCAAATTATTTCCCATCAAACTAGACAACCCAAATATATTATCAAATAAAAGTTTATATATAGTATACTTATTTTAGGATTCCTCATGTTGACCTTGATAAGTAAACCACTACACAAACACAATAAAATATCTACTCAGGTATGATTAACACATATCCCATAAATAATTATCATTTGTGTTAGTGGTTTATATTTACATATAGACTATATACTTGTATGTTCCCATGATTCATAGGTCAATTTAAAATTCTACACACTACATTTTTATGTACCTCATCTATAGAACCCCAATAGGTGGTTATATTAGCTAAGAGATAGGTATTGCATCACCTTGAATGTAAAATTATTATTGATGCATCACTATGACAGAAAGTAATTCCCTGGTATATAAGATCTAATTGGTAGACTCCATCATAAAAATTACCATGGTTAGTATATTATATAACATTGAATGAAACTATAATTGGATGATGATATGTGGTCTGGTCTATGATATATGGTTTAGATTCCACCATTCAACCTAAAATAAAAGTAATTCAGCCACACATAGATCTCATTAATGGTATTCCATCCAAATATATAAATAAAAATGTTAATTAGGGGATACCATACACATAGAGAGGGGTTTGAAAAATTTATATCCATGGTCCGGACTAAGATAACTAATTTGAACGTCACTATGTGTTCTAAAATAACAATAATCATGAAACAAAAAATTCTCAATAAAGTGTCTATGTATAGATCTGAATCATATGGAGTATAGAAATGGATATATGTATACCCACCTGAATGATAATAGAAATAATGAATCCTAATGTAAATTTGTATTGATCTAATTACTATGGTAGAATTGAGCAATAAATCTATGGTTGGCCATGGAATGAGAGATACTAAAATCGCCACATTTCTAGGAGGGTTTGTCTGCAGTGATGTTTTTTTTTGAATTCTGCTTTTTGTATGGTGTATGTTGATGTCTAGGTGGGATATGAAATGGGAATATGTGGAGGTTTTTGTATGGTTATATCTTCCCCAAAAATCAACTTCTTAAAATAAAATAAAAAATTATTTGTAGGATCTTATCATAGGGATGAAATATATTTGGGAAAACCTTGCGTGATTTACGAATACCCAAATACTAGGTCAAAATTTTTAGGAATGGGTGAATTTTATCTTACCATAGAATAATGAATATAGAACTATACACTAATAGAATATTATATTAATTGATATTTAATATATGTAAAATATTTTATATAACATGAAACATTGTAATAAGTTTCCAAGTCATATGGATTAACCATTATCAATGTTGTTTGACATCTGATGACAAGGGGTCTGGTGTCATGTGGTCATGCCAATCTACTTTAAAGAAATATGACTATTATTATCTATAATAGGTTCACAATAAAATAGATTGATATCTATAAAATATAGTTTTAATTAAAATAGTATAGATATTAGAGGAAATATAGCTTCCAAGATCTAGCTTGTTCAGAGGAGACAATGGAATGGTTTTTCCTACTACAAATTTATTGGAGGAACACCCAATGTGAATGAGAAGAAATCATAGACACCAAAATTAGATGGTAGATTGATGGAAATAAAAGTTATGAATGAATCCAATATATTTTATCTGGAAAGAACTATGTATCTTATGAGGATAGGAACCAATCCCTAAATTACTCTTGGAAATGGGGTCCTCTGCATAGAGTTATCCCATATATAAGTGAATGTGAGATGACTTCATTCTAGTGATAGGATGTTGTGGTAAAATCAATGTTAATAAGTATGATTCTAATAACCGTGCTTAAAGATTATGGGATCTGTGTCTAAACACGAAGTTGGAATCCGAAAAATCACTACATATCTTAAGATTATTGGATTAAAGTGAAAAATATTACTTAAGGGATTACTTTCCCCTGGTGTAGGGGAAATTTATAGAAATAGGATATGAATGAGGATAACCCATAAACTATGATATTTTTTAGGATCAAATGTTAAAAATATTTTCTATATGGGCCCATGAAGATATATCTAATATTACAACATATCCTATGGTGATAAAAATCAATCTATTCATAGTTCTAGAGATGTGTATCTATATATATTTGGATCATTCCCGAGGAAATTAAAATTGTATTATATTTGGTTATGGTTTTTATAGAAAACACATTTGAACATGTAACACCCTAATAGTTTATGTAACAGTTATCATTACACAAATCACTTTGATATCTTTCTATACATGCAACTATGAGTCAAAATTATCTAAAATATAGTATACCACTATAACCTAGAAATTAAATTAGAAGATACGAATAGAAATAAGTAAATTATGAAAATTATAGGGTTTAAAAATGTATAAAATAATTTATTTATTTGTCAAAATATAGGAATTAAAAAATATCATTTCAAAGTAAAATAAAAGTTTTTCTAAAAATATTTTTTATGCGCGTAATGTGTTTTTGTCATAATAAATTAAATTAATCACTATTGGTGAATTATTTTAATTAAATTTATAAATTATATATTAAATAATTTTTTTAATCATCCATCTAATACTTTTTATTTTCTTGTGAAAATAAAAAATCTTTTTTTATTCTTAAAATTTTTATTTTTCTAAATAGTTGTTTTGTCACATTTTACACGCTTATTTTAAAATTATTTTTTTATAATTTTATAAAATTTATTTGAATAAGTTAAATTAATTTTTTAAATCAACATTTTTAAATTATCAAAGTGTGAATTAGTAAGGATATTTTAGAAGATTAAAATTTTGAAGAATGGTGAAAAGTAGTGATTTTTTTATTTTTTTATTTAAAGTATTTAAAAAAGTAACAATTTGTTTAAAATTTTATAATTGTAAAATGAGATAAATTATAATATTATTAATACAATTTATTTATTTTGAGTAAATTTAATGTTGAATTTTTATATAATCATTTTTTATACATTAAAAAATATTTTCTTTAGAAAAAATATTTTTCATCGTTATTGCAGGTTTAATTTTAAATTAAATTCTTTCCACTTATGAGAATTTAATTTGATAAAATGGATTAAATTTTTGTAATAATCCTAATTAATATTATTTAATTAGTTTAAATTAATATTTGATCATAATTAATAGTAAAAATATTGAATAATATGTTTCCATAGTTAAGAATAAAACATATTTAATGGAGGATTAAGTCAAATGGTAAGGGTTAAAATGACCTAAAATTTTTATAAAACTACATTTTTTTATCGAACACATACCTTTATAAAATCATAATATTATCTATTTTAAAAAATATTTCTCTAAAAATTACTTGAAATTATTTTAAAACATGGAAACATTACATGTGTGCAACTCACCTCAATTATAAAAGGAAACATGCTCTCATATTCTTTTCACACATAAAGAGCTCTTTTTCTACCAATACCTAACCAAAATCCCTTTATTATTTCAATATCCATGACCTAGAGTCCTGTTTTTATCTGAAAAACTCCCTAGGATGGGTTTACGTATAAGCTTAAATGTGTTGTCTGAAGAATAGGTAAAAATCTTAATCATGTGTTTTCATTGTATTTCTTCTCTTACATCCTTAAAATATTCTTCAAATAGTATTAATTAATAAAAATAATATATTAAATTTAATTATATGTTATTATGTTAAATTCTTAATTTATATTCATATCATCTTCCATTAAATTGGAAATGAAATTGTTGATGGTGTGTACAGTGGTCTACTATCTCGCTAATCAATGTAATTCATTTTCCATCACTGCCCCTAAAGATATGATATAATGATGTATTTAAAATATATTTATATTCAGTATTTATTATATAATTATTATTTTGTAATTATAATATCACATATACCTTCTTACCTTCCAATCCATTGGAAAAAAATAACATCGCTCACGCATATGTGTGAACAACCCCCCTCTACAATGTGATTTGATTCATTTTTCGTTTATGTTTTACATAGATAGTAATAAAGATGGATTTTATGAATATATGTGATGTATATGATATAATAATTATTATTTAATTTGGAATTATTATTTACCATTATTATGTTCTATCCATTCAAAAAATGAAAACACAATTGAGGTGTATGTATGACATACCATCCCCATGAACGGTGTAATTTATTTTTTAATATAATAATTTTACAGATGACTCTAAATATGTATATAATTAAAATAAATTATACTTATATCTTGATTAATATCCTGGATATTATAGAAAAAATATAAAAATATAATGACCATAACTATTGAACCAATACATTCATGAAAAAAATAGTTATCACCCATAGTAATGATGTTAATAAATATTTTCAAAAAACATGTGATAAATGGATATAAGTAAATAATATATGATATGATATATATTATTATAGTTTTTTAGTATACTTTTAATAAACCAATATTTATTATACAGTAGGCAAGACTATGTATGATGAATTTTGTGACCTGAGGTAATGGATTTAGTTTAAATCAAAATGTTTATCGGGAATGTTTTTATATTATGATTATGTTGATAAAATTTATTTATCTTCATCTCAAGAATCTAATTAGTTTTATTCTCATCAATTTATTTCTATATTATATAGGTTTTAAATTCATATTCATATCTTTTGGAACTAAAGATACCAAAAGAATTTTTTTAATAAAATGATCTTTATTTCTCATTCTGAAAAAAACATGTTCTCTTCTATTTCCATTTTTTCAAAATAAGTTTTTAGAAATGTTTTTATTACTCTACAATGATTGTTTAATGTAATTTTTACACATTTATTATTTTCTAAAAAATTATTTAAAATGAATATTCTTTGTATTTTCCAAATGAGTAACTTGAAGGTTTTCGTAGAAAATTTCAAAGGAATCGTTATTTTAATATATAAAGAATGAATAGAATTTACCTCCATCATGACTGATCAATACTTAGAAGGTTCCATTATAATTTTCAACATTTTTTTAAAGAAAAATTATTTTCACAATATTTGATAAATTTTTAGTTTTAAAAGGTGATTTTCAATGTGGGAAGATTATTTTCCACAAGAATAATTTAATGACATTTTAATGGGATTTCTATTCATCCATGATAGAATTACTTTAATTTATAGATATTCTAATGGGGATATGATCCAAGGATACAATAATTGTTCTTTATCTATATGGTTTATGATTATTATGACATGAAATTTATGAAACTAATTTCTTTTCCATAGGTTATGTTATGATGGAATGTTTATAAAATGTGTTTCTTTTCCATGGGTTATGCTATGATGAAATTTTTATGAAATCAGTTTTCTTTTCATAGGTTATAATATGGTTAATATTTTATGATCTTCTGGAACAAATAAGTATAATTTTCATTAAGGGATAGGTGTTATTGGAATTATATATCCCTTCAATTCATTGTGTAAATTATTTTATCTCGTGAGATAATTATGGGAAGTAAGTCAATCTGATTGATTTGATACGGGAAACATGTTTATGTGATTGATTCACTATGGGACACATATTAGTGTGATTGATCCACTATATGGAATAAGTTTTGATGGATGATCCATTGGGGTTTTGTTGACTCATTGTTTAACCTTGACATGTGAAATGGTTTCTATATATATGATGGTGTGAAACTTTTATGTCATATATTTATGGTTCAGGATTTATTTATAATTATTTCTCAATATTAAGATTAATTTATTTCAAAACGAAAAATATTTTCACCATGAATCATGTTTAGGATCTTTGAAAGATTATATATAAAATATTTCTATTGTATTCATTATCTCATACCCTTATAATTATGTTATTATTTCATATCATCCTCAATTAGTATCTCCAAGGTTTACCCTTACTGAGAATATGAGGTCACCCATTCTTATGTATCATTTCCCAATGATATGAAGAAAATTTTTATGTAGGGTATGCCTATGAAGATTTTTAAATGGGTAGATCCTTGTGGGAGATATTGAATATCATTCACAAAAAACAATATTGTGTATATAATCCCTAAAGAAACAAATCTTTTATGAATTTCAATAGTTTATTTTTAAAATTTATTGAATATTCATCTAAAAGAATGTGATATTTATGTATGAGAATTCGATCTCTATATATTTGGTATCAGATCATGGTTTATACAATATTTGGAGATTGGTATTATAAAAAAAAAATTGAAAACCATGGAAATAGATCTAACAATATGATAACCTACTAAAGTCTTGGTAGTAATCATGGATAACCTAGGCTCAACCTATGGTGACATAGATTTAAAATAAAGTGTAATTATTTAGATATTATATGAATGATTTTTCATGATTAATCAATCTTGTTAATGATTCATGATATCATTTCCAACCATTTTGGTTTTAATATGGAATTAATTATAGATTTATGAAGTTGAGTTGGTAATATTCATGCTCAAGTATTAATATACCAAATTTTATCTTAGTAATATAGATTCTTCTATATTAAGAAAGGTCTCAAGGAATGATAATTACTATAATAAATATTTAGATGTTCAATTATCTTTGAAAACCCCTAATATAACAATAATCAAATATCAAGTCTATTATTTTTCTCTAATTGATGTTTTTGGGAATTTATTTCTGGATAATAATGTTTCCCTCCATCTTGATTAATTTGATATGATATTAGTCGTAGATTGGATTTCCCTACCTAAATCCAACATCAATTTTCACATAAGGGATTTAATGTTTGATATTATAAACCAACTTATGATTTTCTATTAGAGTAATAAAAAATTATAAATTTTGATGGAAATGACATTCATTATAGGTTCCTAATTACAATTCAAAAAGGATTGTTTATTTTAGTAAGATAGGGAGAAACAACAATTAATGATATTATTATTATTTAGGATTTTTTTGATTGATTTATTTATGAATTACACATCCTTAAATATAATTCTGAAGTTATTTCTCAATAGAATTCAAAACTGTATCTACACTTATTTTAAAGACTATATAGAATGTCTTTGATGGAGTTGTACGAATTGAATAATTAACTCCATAAAAATAAATATAAGGGATTTATTTGGCCAATTGAATCACTATTAGGTGTGCCAGTTCATTTTTATAAGAAATAAGGGTTAATGTGACTCTACATTAATTATTGAGAACCTAACATTATCACTATCAATAAGAAGTATCCTTAATGACATATTGATGCTTTGTTTGATTAGTTATAAAGAGATAAACAAATTTCCAATATTGATTTTTGATCTGAGTATTATATTTTGATGTTCAAAAGTGAATTCATAATTAAGAAAACATTCCATACGAGGTATGAACAATATGAATTTGTATTTATGTCATTCAGTATTAAAATTTTCTCTATATTCTTTAAGGTTTTATAGAATAGAGTCTTTATAGTTTACCTTTATTAGGTTGTGTTAGTCTTTATATATGTTATTATAATTTATTAAAATATAATATAATATCATGAATATCACTTAAAAATTATACTGAAGACCATGGGGAAATATAATTTTAATGTAAAATTTACAAAGTGTGAATTTTGGATTTAGAAATTTTTACTATTGGTTCATATAATCTCATGTGGGGGTATTTAAATTCATTATTTAATGAAATATGTTATTGAGAAATGATAAAAACCAACCATGGTTAATAAGACAAGTAGTTTTACTAGGTTGGATCGATATTATCAAAATTGCGTGAAGAATTTTTCATGGCATTCCAATCCACTCACAATTTTATCCCATAATGGAGCCATGTTCGTTTGGATAAATAAATTTAGGGGAATTCCAATGAACTAATGAGAAGGTTATTCAACATTATTATTATTACATTAACCTAAAGTGGGGAAGGGTTTGTAATCTATATTAATACATGAAATAATATAATAGGATGAATTCTCATGTATAATGACATGGATATGGATTATGCCTCTCGATAGTTGATGTTTCATGAGAAAAATTACCCAAATAATGATTTAGATGTTGATGTGGTACTTTTTGAAATAACTATTTGTTTTAATTATCTTTTTTAGGAAATATGTGATATATATATTGATTATATATTCACTCAAAAATAGATGTATATATTCTAGATAAGATGGTTGGAGATGATTAATGATTATGATTTCTCAATACATTACCACCCTAGGAGTGAGAAAAAGGTGGATGATTCTTTTAGCTTAAAGGATCATGCTATATTTTCTACTATGAAAATTATAAAAGATACAATATTTCTGGATTTTTAAATTATTGATCTAGAAAACATGATGGAATGGGGGAAATCATATATTTATCAAATGAATGTTCAACCATATATCCATATAATGGTTAAAGTGGAATAGAAGGATGATGAAGAGATATAATATAAGTTGATAAATATCTTTGAGTTAAACCTTTATTGTGATGGAATGATAAGTTTAAGTAACCATGTATGTGTCCCGTCCAAACCATATTTGAATAATAGTTTATTTGATGAAGCTCACAGTTCATACTAATTTATTTATCTTGGTAGTATGAAGGTATATATAGATCTAAAAGATTATTTTTCAATTGAAAACAAGAAAATTGATATTACGATGGTTAGTATTCAAACAAGTTAGTGCTTATAAATAAATTCCAAAAGGGATGTTACAACTATTACCCATAAAAGATTGAAAATTACAAAACACTGCCATTAATTTTGTTTTCAGAATCCACATAACACCTAAATTTGATAACACTATTTTGGTTATAGTAGTTTTCCTTTAAAATAAAAAAAAAACTTCAGTATTGCTAGAGAATACTTAAATAATGATTTAATTTGTAGAATATACATTAATGAAGTTTTGTTGTTGCATGGAGTAATACACTTTATTGCATCTGATTAGGATATGAGGTTTACCTTGATGTTCTGGATAATTCTTCAGTAGCCTCTAGATATAGAGTTTTTTAGCACAGTTTTTCATCCTTATATAGAAGTTAATTCTAAGAGAAACATTAAAACCCTGGGGGATATATTGAGGTATTTTCCTCTATAATTATATGTTTTTTGGGATCAAAACCATAGTATAGTTGATTTTTCATATAACTGTAGAATTTTCTCAAGAATTCATATGTCTCCTTATGAATCCCCATATATAAATAAGTGTATAACTCAAATTTAATTGAATTAAGTTAGATAATAATGGCTTTTTGTAGTTAAGATAGATGAATAAATTAAAGATAAGTTTAAATCCATTCATAAATACATATGGATAGCACAAAGTCACCCTAAAAGTTATGCTAACAATTAGTTGATGAGATTTAGAGTTTGAAGTTAGTGAGAAATTTTCTATATGAAATTTTCAATGGAATAAGGTTGTGTGATTTGAGAAGAAATGAAAGTTGATCCCTAGGTATATTTTCCCATTCCTGATACTTTATTGAGTAGGGATGGTATCTTATCACGTGGTGCTTCCTACAAACCTATCTGATGTTCATAAAGTATTCCATGTATCCCTCCCATAGAAGTATATACTGAATCTTTCACATGTACTGATCTTAGATTTCATACTAAAATATCATGATCATTTCTATAAATAAAACCCAGTATAAATATTTCACCTTTGAGATAAAGTGATATGGAATAGGACTACTCATCTAGTTAGAGTTCATTGTTGGAATAAAAATTTCATAGAAGTTGTATAGGAAGATGAGGATGTGACAAGTTATAGATATCCTCATTTTTATGAATCAAAGTAATAGATCAAGGAAGTAAAAAATTAATATTAAATGGGTATAATGTGACACCCAATAATTTTATGATATATTTATTTTTTAATAAATCTCTTTGACACCTTGTGACACATGAAACCCTTAGTCTAAAGAAAACGTAATATAGTATAGTGTTATAACATAACTATTAAATTGGTGGTTATAAATTGGAATAACCAAATTATGAAAAGTATATGGTTCAAATATGTATAAAACAAATCCATTGTTTATCAATTAACTATTAATGAAGGTAATTTTTTTTTGAAAGAACAAAAAATATTTTTTTAGAAACTATTTTGGACACGCAATGTGTTTTTATCTCTGTATACAAAATTAATCACTATTGGGGAATTAATTTAATGAAATTTATATAAAATATATTCAATTTTTTTATCATTTATTTAATATTTTCGCTTACTATAAAAAATAATATATCATGATTTATAATAAAAAATTATATTTTTCTAAAAAGATGTTTCATCCCATTTTTCACTATTTTGTTAAAATTAAAATTTACCAAATTTATAAAATATATTGGGAAAAATGAAATTTTTTTAAAAAATTAAAAAATTATCTTATTTTTTAAAATATTCTAAAAAGATTAATTTTTGATGAATAGTTAAAAATACTTATTTTTATAAAAATGTTTCATTTCATTTAAATAATTTACATAGTTTCATTTTGTTTATTATTATTTTTAAATGTAATCTTAAATTAAATTTATTTTAAATAATCTAATTTATTTCATTGGAATAAATTTTAAGTTGAACATTGATATAGAAAAATTTTAAACATAAAAAAACCCTTTCTTTGGAAAACCTCTTTTTCATCACAACTATTAGTTATATTTTAAATTAAAATATAGAATTTATGTAAATTTAATATGATAAAATAAATTTTATATTTGGAATTATAATATATAATATTATGAAATATATTCAAATTATTTTTTGGAGATAGTGAATAGTAATGATTATAATAATTCTCCTACCAAGGTTAAAGTTGAAACAAATGTACCAGGGGTTAAACTAAAATGAAAATGTTCAAAGTGACCTAAAGACTTACTAAAACCCCATTTGATGGTTATACTTTGACTATAATCTTATAAACTCAATATATGATCAAGTTTTATCAATTTTCTAAGTACATGACATGAAATTATTTTAAAACATTAAAAATTCAATGTGTGACATGCACATGAATTATAAAAGGACACCACCTATCCTCTAATCCCTCCACCTAAAGAGACTTTTTATTTAGAACATACCTATACAAATTCATTACTTATATACCTTTCATTAACTATAATCCCTTTTTACTATAAAACCATCCTCAAAATGATTTATTTATAAAACGAAAGAGGATGTATGAATAAGAGGTATAGTTCATGACAATGCGTTTTCATTTTATATATTCTAATAACTCTATAAAATATTCATCAAATGTTATCAAATAATAAATATAGTACCATCCATATAGTGATATGTTATTATATTAATGGAATAACCTATATCTATATCCTCTACCATCAAATGGTAAATAGAACTGTTGATCATGTGTACAGCGGACTACCGCCTCACGAATCCATGTAATTCGTTTTCCATAACCACCTCTCACTATAGGATATAATGATATTTTTAATATATATATATATATTATATTTATGACATAATTATTCTATTTTAAATATAATATCACATATACCTTATTACCTTCCATTCCGACTGAAAATAGAAATGTCTCTTATATTTATGAGTGGACCACCACCACCACAAATAAAAGTGATTCATTTCTCATTTATGCTTTACATGGATATAAATAAGGATATATTTTATGGATATATTTGATTTATATGATATAATTATCATTCTATAAATTTTAATTATTATTTACATTTTTTCCATCCGTTGAATAGAAATGAAAACATCATTAATGCGTACATATGGCTTATGGTCTACGTGAATGGTGTAATTCATTTTCTAATATTAAACTTTAATGGATTTTATTAAATATACTTATATTTAATATATATTATATTTATATCATGATTAAAATTTCATAGATTATGGAATCGTGATCAAATTAAAAATGCCAAAACTACCAAACCAAAACATACATGAAAAATAAATTAGTTATCACCGGAAATAGTGGTCTTAAAAATTAATTGTCAATAAATAGGTGACAAAAGGTTATAAGTAAATAATATAAGGTATGATAAATATTATAATTTCTTTATAATATATTTATAATAAATCTATATATATTATTTAGGAGGTTTTAATTTGTTTGAAGAAATTCAATACCTGAGATAAGGGATTTGTGTAATAGTCAAATTGTTTATTGAGAGATTTTTTATTATGATTCTGATGAGAATATTTAGTGACCTACCTCTTGATAATCTCATGAAATATATTATCCTTTATTTATTTATTTGTAATATATTTTTCCCTTTAATTTTAAAATCCTTATGATCTAAATACACCAAAATTATTTTTTAATAAAAATTAACTTCATTTCTATCTTTGATTGAAAATATATACTCTTCTATGTTAGTGTTTTCTAAAAGTATTTGTAAGAATATTTTTACTACTATCCAATAATTTTTTAAAGTCATTTTTACCCATGTTTTATTTTAAAAAAATTAAATGGAATATTCTTTTCATTTTTTAAATGAGGAACTTTTGAATTTTTTTCCAGAAATGCGAAAAGAATATTTTATTTGAATATATAAAACATGAAAAAAAATCCTACCATCATGAATACTAAGTTATTTGAATATTAATTTATAGTTTTACATTATTATTCTAAAATAAAAAATATTTGAAATTTTTTTTGTAAATTTTTTGTTTTAAAAATTATATTTTCATAGTGAACATTTTATTTTCCTCAAGAATATTTCAAAGATATCATAATGGTATTTAATTTCATCAATGAATAAAACCCTAGAAGTCAATTTTTATGTACTAAGGATATGATCCTCGTATACCATACTTAATATTTTTCTAGATGGTGTATTATTATTTTTTGAATATATTTATGAAACCCATTTATATTCCACTGGTTGTGTTATGATGAAATGATGAATTATTTATGAAACCCGTTTCTTTTCCATGGGTTATGCCATGATGAAATATTTATAAAACCCTTTTATTATTCATGTGTTATGATATGATGTATTTTTTAAGATCATTTTGGAACATATATTTATGATTTTAATTTTTTTGATTGGTGGGGTGGTGTAGTAATTACATATACCTCCAATTCATTGGGTAATGTATTATATCTTATGATATAATTTTGGGAAACTACTTGATGTGGGTAATCTTAAATAGGAAATAAGTTGATGTGCTTGATATACTATGGGAAAGAAGTCAATGATATTAATCCACTCTGAAAAATATTTGTTGATTCTTGATCTATTATGAGTTCAAGGTCTTAGTACCTAACCTTGACATATGAAATAGTTTTTATACGAATGATGGTTCCAAACTTTTATGACATGAGTGTAGGGTTCGTGATTGATTTTTAATGATTTCTCAATCCTATTATTCATTCCTTATGAAAGGATAAATCTTTATTCCATGAATAATATTTATGATCTTTGACAGATTAGATATGAATTTTGTAAGTAATGGTCATGATATCATACCCTTATGGTTATATTATTCATTTACATAATCATAGATTTATATCTCTCATGTTTCTCCATACTCAGTATCTAAGATAAAATTTTCTTATTTTTTCCAATTGTTATGGAGAATGGTTTTATGTAGGATAATCCTATGAGGAGTACTAAATGGGCAGATATTTATGGATGATGTTGAATACCAATAATGAAATGAGATGATTTTTTACCCTGTATTCAATGACACGAAACGTTTACTATCCTTGAGAGTGTATTTATGATATGTGTAAAATATTAATATAAAATGTTGTAATATTTATGTCTAAAATTATAGGGTTTCTGTATAAATTTTAAACCTACACACTAAGAACTTTAACATATATTTGGATCATATGTAGGGTATCATGGAATATATTATAGACTAATACAAGTAGTTTAATGTCTTAAAGGACAATCCATATGCCATGTAGTTTAACATTTGGTGAAAAAGAATTAGTTTATTTTATTTTATAGTTATATTACTAGGACAAGTCTCGTGTAGATTAAAGTCATGAAAAATAAACTTTATGAGACTTAAAATAGATTTGTGAAAATAATTTTTTGAGAAATAATACATTGGTAGTAAGCATGATATTCTCTCCATAAATTATAATTTGCGATGTAGCTCTATTAGAGTAGATATTTTGAAATTAATAAGGTCACATTTTTTCTCAATCATTAGGGGTTTCTTCTATGGTATCATTGGAGTTCATATAGAAAATAACAGTTCCCCTTGAAAAAATGTGTAGAGGAAAAAATTCATATTGAATTATTATGTGACTAAATTTTGATAGATCTCATGGTTTTATTGTGTGTTTAACATTTTCTCATAGATTCACTCTAGTTTATCTATCTGGTATTTTGAATCCTCTTTATTATATAGTTGATCACAAATGGAAATGTGAAGTGAGGAAAAATGGTATTTGATATGCATACTTACCTCTATCCTATACACAATCTAGTATGGGATTATCTAAGTGTGTATGGGTTGTGGTGTGATAAGATAATTTATCATATATGAGATTTTCCGAACAATAATGCTCATATTTTTCCACTATATTATGAAGGAAAATAGAAAAAAAAATTATTGAAGACCTCTATTTTCTTTTAATCACGGAATGGTATAAGGATGGGTGGTAAGACTGAATATTGTACTCTTGATACAAACTCTTTTATTAAAAATAATACCTTTTTGTATAATTATCTATCAATATTGTGTGAGGTTCTATAAATACCTTAATGATATTATAATTCAATAAATTAATGAAAATATTCATTCCAAATTCTGTAATGTGAACCATGATGGCCTATTTACAGATGAAATTAGTGGTAGTAATAATAAACATGAACTACCTTACTATGGATGGAGGGTATGGACCCATGAAATCTATCCCCCATATGACATATTGATAAGATTATTTGGAATTGGTAAATAACTTCAGAGGTTTATAATTTAAATTCTACTATATCTAATAATAATTTCATTTCTTCTTGAATTATATGATGTTAAACATAATTGATAAACAAAAGAATCTCAATCATCTATTTTGATACAGGGTATTGGTTCTTTATTAGTGGGTACTATAGGTTCCAACATGAAATTACTATATAAAAATTAGGATCTATCATCATTCAATTCACCCAATGTGGACTATATTAAACCCTCATTTATAGAGTAACTTACCAAAATTGAATCCATCATAATGGATGCAATTATATATCATTAAATGAATCTATCCCTTTTTAGCTTGATCTTTTGGTAGATTCACATTTTAAAGTTAATTTACTATGAAAAATATATAACTAGTTTTGGTGTAATATATCAAGAGTAAATGATCACCTTTATCTATAGTGGTGTTCACATCATTGACTTATTCATTTTCATTTAAATAAAATAGAGAGAAAACCATACGGTGTTTGATGAAATTATCCATTTTTGTTTGGGTCTAGATATTACAAGGACATTTGAATATTATTTAGTGCATCTAAATAGGCATTATTTGAAAATATAATATGAGAAAGTGTAATATCTAAGGAGAATTCATACATAAACCTCATCCATAACCAAGGATACGAATTATCTTCTACTTTTTAGAGTAGTCACAAATTAATTTATTGATCAAAAAAATAAATCAACACTAGGGTATTTTATGTTACTAGTATTTTTTGTCTAATTATAATCCTTTAATTATGGAATAATATTTTACCTCATTATTGGTATATCACTCTGATAGCAGTAATGAGTAACGTAGAACCATTTTCTTTAAAAAGATGAATAAAAGACCCAATCCAGTGTTATTTTTCATTATATTTATATCCTTATACCTATTGGGATTCTAGAGGGACCATTACTTAATATATACCTTTATTGGTAGATATCATAGATATAGAATATTCATTCATTAAGATGTTCATAATCTAAAATGACATCTCTTGGATAAGGTGTGTCATGAAAGGGAAAATACCTTCCTTTGAGGTTCTCTATGGGGAACCTAATATAGTGGAGACATCCTAAGAGTCCCATCAATTCCATAAAGATTTTGAGATATGTAATTTTGAGTATCACCTTGGTATTTTTTGGTCTAACCTTGGTACTATTATGGCATACCAAAAATCCATGAATTCTTCTAATGGTTACACAAAAAGAATATTTCATTAGGTTCATCTTCAAGATACTTTGATGTATTTTGCTGAGAACTGACTTATGAATGAAATATTATCACATAATTAATGGTATTTAATCAACATATCAAACATGTAGAACTATAACTTTTTTCCAAGAAAGGAAAAAATAAAATAGTGTATGGCACATTTGTAGGTAGTTCTATTATTTTACAGGAAAAAGGGAATCACTTGACAGTAATATACCACTTGGGGTGACCTAACGACATTGGAATCCTCATGTTTAGAATGATAATAAATCATTTTGTTTCTATAGTACCCATCCATGAAATAGAGGGCTTGTAAACTACAATTTAATCGATCAATATCACTATGAATAAGACTCGGAAATTAACATTAAGTAAGTGTCAGCTAAGATCCATAAGGGTAATATAATCTTATATTTTCAAACTATTTTTCATTATTATGGGGATATTGGTGTGAAATTTTACATATTGAACCTCTTAGATGAATCTAGATTTATTATATTATTAAATTTATCTTCCACCTTGGAATTAGGGGTCAGATGTATCTGCCTTGCATATTGTTTATAGCTATAGTGGTCATCTAAAAAACCCCAAAAGATGTGAAATAACTTTTGTATCCAATGATCACATTTTCATGTAATTACATTAAAAAACACCTTAATAGTTCTTATAGAATGATATATATTACCTATATTCACCAAAATTAATTTCTTCACTAGTTAATATAAGACACTAATCTTCTTCCATAACTACATTAACACACCAGAGTTCATTGATGATGGTTAGGACACCTTCTTCAAACACTAGAAGAGTATCCTTTATTTCACCCTCTTACACGTCATATATTTTAAGATTAGATAATAGAGAATCACAATGATATCCAGAAGAGGGTTTATAGGTATTCATATATCCATTATTACCACATCCTTGTTTAGAATGATCAGGTTTTTGGGTGCAATGGTCGCCTTTTTAATGAAAGAGGATACCCCTAAATTTCAGTCCCATATTCTAAGATTATTTTATATCCAATAAAATCTCCTTTGTCATGTAATCTAAATTTAAATCAAACATGTTTTTGATTAAGGATACTCAAGGGAAATACTTATATTCATGGACTGCATGAGGGGTCCTACTTTATCATTGGTGGATACAAAATGAAAATTTTTGTGTTATCATCATGGGAGAAGAAAGTGGATGGGGGTGGGGGTTATTTCATTAGTCAATATGACAAAGTAGTTTACAGATATTGAATTGTTTCTTAGATTTTGTTAATGGGAGACATGAAATCATCATTGAGTTACTACATTGATTGACATGGGAAATTTCAAGATCATTTGGTGAAATAATTTAGATTGTATCATTACAATAGATATTTATCCTCCCTTTTATAATAAAAATGTATCGGTATTTTGAGATTCAAAGGACTAAAAATGGGTTTTATCACCATACAATACCCATATATATTCAATAATACAATATTTTAATCATTGGGGATATAAAAATGGGACTAATGTGTGAATATAAAGCTAAAATATTTCTAGATTTATGCTTAAAGATATGATTTAGTAGACCCCTATGTATTTAGAGTCTGAAATAATATCTCCAAATTATTCTCTTAGTTTGATCATCCTGAGTGTCTTCTCTTGGATCTTTTTATACACGTGAATTATCATGATTAAATTAGATAAGTCTTATACACTTTATAAAGGACATAAAAAGATGTATATTAGCATGAGGTTGAATATAGAACCATAATAAAGTTGAGATATATGAAAATTAATTTCATCGTGATTTTAAGAAATATATAATGGAATTAGTTGAACCTATATGGAAGATTCGTGATCATGTTCCATGAGCAAATGATAGTTTTGGATTCAACAGATACAGTCTCTGTTAGATATGTCTTTATAATAGCATCTTCAATTTCAAACACAATAGGGATTCAAAAAGTCTAAATAAGGGCTTCACTGAGTTATTTTGAATTTTAAAGGCATCTAATATTGAGGTATTGTATGAGATAATAGTTAGATGATTCAAAATTTCACAATACAAAACTAGGGTCCTATGCTTCCTTACAATAGGTTTCTCCCATGATTAAGGCTTAAGGGAAAATATGAAAAATCTAGGAACTCATTTATTTGAAAATAAATATGGGATAACCATTCATATATGGGTTGGACTAAAATGGATTTCCTATGTTTCCATATGGAACAAAAAATAGAAAATTATATAGTTGGTATTCTTTTATATTTGTATCAAAACAAATAATATAAGATTAAGGATCATATAAATGATTCAAATAATAAAATTAGATAATATATCTCCGTGTTCCATCTACATGAACAAATTCTATGTAAAAGATGTATAATTATAGGGTTTCAATATAGTTTAATATCCCCCCTGACATGTATGACCTATTCCCCAATTACTAATGGGGAAATTGTGTTCCCCTAAGTATTACTCCTAGGTAAATGGGTTTATCAAGTGAATGACATTGGAATATACATGATATAAATCTTAATTAGATAGTGGTTAAATTTAAGGGAGAGGTTTCAATCCTCCCAATGATGGGGGTATGAAATCTAAAAGGGTATGAAATATATTGGTAACACACATGTCCTCACATTCACATTTATTTCTTTTACAATGCTGGTTACATTGACTCATAGAAGGATATGATGATGAAAATTTCACCTCATGTATAGTAGAGGGAATTGGGGTCCCAGGTGGTAGATTTATTCATGTCCTATGTATTTCATATACCTGACTAATAGATTTATTGGTTATCCAGTCATCAAATTTCTTCACAAGCCTACCAAATACATTTTCCCACTCTTTTTATCATTTAATACATGTTAAATAAACACATTTTATTTATGTTATATGTTTTCAAAACATTATATAACCAGATTTACTAATCTTGTGAAGAATATCACCAAATATGAAACACTAAAAGATTTTATTACCCAAAAACTATTGGAATATGAAGTGTTCAGGTTATCATTCATATTACCTTCATTAGTTATTCTAATATCCAAATATATTACCATGTTTTTTCTATATGGAAGATATGAAAAATCCCAAAACCTTCTTATTTGAAATAAAATAAACCTATTTAATAAATAATTAATGTTTAAGTGATTATTAATCATCCTCCCATCCTGTTGAGTGTGTTCTGATTAGTTTTATTATTTATGAGGTGGTGTTACATAGTATCAGGAGGGTATGTGATTGAGTAGGCATTGATGATGGTTTGTATAAGGCCCCAGCCTTAAACATTACTTAATCTTGATATATTTCAAGAATACACCATGAGGATCTTTTTAGGTTTAGATTTTTAGATAATTAGATCATAAAACTTGCATTACATCCCACATTTAAACAAAGTGGTTACAATAAATGATAGTATTCATTTTTTCCCAGTAACGGAAACATATTTAAAAAAACATGGATTCTTTATTGACACTTCCTTGACACTATCATCATATCATGCACCCTTCCCTTGACCTGTGAAAAACATTTCAAAAACATGGGATGAGCATAAAAATCTCAGTAAGGGATATAAAAATATGGAAAGGAAACATGAGTACATATATACATAAGAATGAAATCATACTTTACCCATAAAACATAAGCACTTTAACATACCTCATCAAATCATGAATAAATCATAGAAATCATAAGACATAAAGGTGACTTGAGGCGTTCATAACATTCTTACGTAGGGAGTAACCCTCTTGGTTACATTTGGAATACCCATCATAGTATATTCCCTAAATATCTTCAGAGAAACCTTAACGTTTAACTCCTTCGCGTTAACCAATGCATTGGAGAGCTATATCTGGCTCACCCACCCTTATTTTATCACAGAACCACCCATCTTCATAAACAATGCCCAAGAACCAAAACATAATCGTATCACATAAAACATGCATAAAGGAAACATAAAATTTCCACATTTCAATCACAAGATATCAATACAACACATTGGTAAAATAAAAACATGATGAAATCAATTTTCAATACCAAGATAAAAGAAAAGTAAAACATGGTATTTATTTTTCATTTAAAAAAAGGTATGGCTTGTAGAGGAAGTCGAAACTCAAATAATGGTCACGGCGGCAGAGAAGTCGTTGTCGCTGCATACGTACGACAAAAACATTCCCTTTTGTCGTTTAGTAAAATTCTTCATATAAAAAAATATTCCTTTTGGATAAATTTAAAATTCAAAGGGGTTTATACACCGTATAAAATAAGGTTGTGTATAAAACAAAATATGCCTCAATGAAAGGAGATTGAGACGAAGTCTCATACCTCGGGTCCGACTTGTCTCGATCGTTCTTCAACATCCTGAATAATAAACTTGAGTTAATTTATAATTTCTTAAGAACCTTTTTCAAGTTCATTATTCCTTTTATATCACTTATTACCATGTCATGAACACTATGTAATTATTTAAGTTAATAACGGTCATTTTAACGATCATTGGTACTTGAGTCAAAAATAAACTCTTTATAATTACAAGTTGTTCATGTATACATTATATCCAGAGTTATAATAATGATGTAGATATCATATATATCTTATATATCCAGTATATACATGCATTTATAATATTACATAACGTTTAGAGGTAAGAAATGAAATGCACCGTTCATGGAGACGGTAAGCCGTACATATGCATGAACGCTACCTTCATTTATATTTCTTATTTTATGGAATGGAATCATAATGATATAAATGTATATTATAATTCCATTATAATATAATATATAATATCATTAACTACATCCTTTATACATCCCACATATGGCATTAACGAATCAAATCACTTTGAGGGGGCGGTAGTCCACACTTCCTAAAATGAAGATATCGCGTTTACCCATAATGGAAACCCTAAAGGTATGCCATACATGAAAAATACAGAAGCTTAAGTAAAACATAAACATATTATATATCATATATAAATATAGTTACATCTTAATGGCCACCTTTGAAGGTTTTATATGAGTGTTGAACAATCATCGTTTCGTGAGGCAGAAATTCGCCATCCACAGAAACTGTATGTTCTTTAACCATTAGATGTAGTTGTGTGTAAGTGTAGCTCGAATCCTTCTTATAACAACATCTTAGTATATTTAATATACTATTTTTGTTACAAAATAAAAGAATAAAAAGAGTTTCTGGGGTTGGAGAAGCAAAATAAAACATAAGAACACAAGAGAAAACACTACCTTTAAAACAGGTAACTCTTTTTTATTTGAACTCAAAGGTTTTCTTGAGAAGACTTCTGCCCAAAGTGTGGCTTATACGATTTATAGAGGGATTTGGAGAGAAAAAATGGGTAGGGTTTGGCCGATCCAAAGGCTTTCGAAGTGTGGATAAGGTGGTAGAGGTGGGGGGCTTTTATAAGAGGAGAGTAGGGGAACTCTTGGAAAGTTAAGAAAAGATACTTTGTTATAAAATGATTTTCCGATAAAAGAGGTCCCAAAATTATAAATTTATAGGATAAGGTGATAAGGGTTCTAAATCCACCCATCCAATAGGTTTTTTACAAGTTTAGGTCTTATATTTTACAATATATTTTCATTTTATTTAAATCGTTAAATAATGAGGTCATTGGTGCATCATCATGGTGTCATTAATAATTTAATTTATTTAATGTCTAAAAATTAGAGAAAAAATATATCATGATGTAGGAAATCTTTTTAGCTTTCCAATGACTATTTATAGTCAAAAATATGACTTGTATAAACCCATGTAAAAATTGTTTTAATAAAACAATACATGTTTGTGTCATTTTTAATTTAACATTAAATAAAAGGAATTAATGTCTTTATCTTACCCAAATGGATCCATGGGGTCCCAAAAATCGACCCATTGGTTTTCTTGGTCGTACATGACACATCCAATAAGGGTAGGACATGTTTCAAGTTCATTTCATATTATTAAAACATTATTCTTACCTTAAATTACACTAATTACCTCTAATCGCGATTAAAAACTTAAAAGTTACTATTCACCAAAAAAATATTTTAATCCCATTGAACCAAATTTTAATTCTTAATTACAACCATGTATGTCGGATGTTTTAAATTAAAAACACATAGGTGGTAAATTTTCATTTAAATGAAAAATCAGTTTTTTTAAGTACCACTTTGTGGTTTCACTATTCCTCAAAAATTGAAGTTTTTCAGAAAAATACCAAAACTTAACCCTAAGCTATATTTGATATTCCGGATTCAAAAATGATTTCTATTTTACAAAATTCAAAACATATAAGTTACATTAATTAATTTAATAATTAATTCCCACTGTCAGAGCAAATAGCCTGTTTTTATGAAACAATAAGTATCAAAAGATTGACACTAGTTTAAGTCCAATTTAAAAGTGAAATTAATTCCAAAGACCACTATTGGATTAAATGGTAAAAATATATTCTAATTGAACTTTAAAACCAATTCAAAAGATAATCTAATCATATAAATAAATTAGATTAAAAAGAGGTTTTGAATTAAAATACAACATTTTTCACTATTCATTAAAAAAATGATCTTTATCAGAAAAATACCAAAAATTTACCCAATGTAAATTTCAATGTCACAATCATAAATAATATGTTTATTTAGACAAATAGAGATTATAAAATTGTCAAAATTTTGTTTAAAAAATGGTTTTCCATCAAAAGGCAGTAAAACAATCTTTTAAAATTATTAGTGTATTCCATCCTTAAGATTGGATTTATTCTCATTTTAAGCCTCTAAAACACTATCTAATTCATTAATAGACATAGTTAAAAATATCTATTATTCATTAATTACTTGGGATGTTACATCCTTCCCCCTTTAGAAAATTGTGTCCCCGTAATTTATTTACTTATCGAATAAGTGGGGGTATTTAGCCCTCATTGCATTTTCAGATTCCCATGTTGCCTCTTAAACCATTTGGTTTTTCCACAAAACCTTTACCTGATGAATCACCTTATTCTGTAACACTTTCTCTCTGTGGTCAAGAATCTGGACCGGTTTTTCCTCATAAGATAGGTTCTCTTCCAGCTGAACTACCTCTGGACTCAAAACATGACATGGATCTGGCATGTACTTCCTTAACATTGAAACATGAAAAACATTGTGTACCTGAGATAAACTTGGAGGTAAAGCCACTCAGTAAGAAACTAATCCAACTCTCTCCAGAATTTAATATGGTCCAATGAACCTTGGACTCAGCTTTCCTTTCTTACCAAATCGCATCACACTTTTCCATGGTGAGACTTTGAGAAAAACATGATCACCTACCCCAAAAGAGAGATCCTTCCTCCTGTTGTCCGCATATCTCTTCTACCTGGTCTGATATGTTCTCATGTTTTTCTGTATCATCTGAACTTTTTCTGCCAACTCTTCTACCAATTATGGTCCCATCAGCTTCCTTTCACCCACTTTATCCCAGAAAGCTGGAGTTCGACACCGCTTCCCATATAACGCCTCAAATGGTGCCATCTGTATACTGTAATGAAAAATGTTATTATATGAAAACTCAACCAAAGAAAGATGTTGGTCCCAACTTCCCTGATGATCCATCGAACAAGCACATATCATATCTTCCAAAGTCTGAATTTTTCATTCTGATTTCTCATCTGATTGAGGATGAAAAGTTATACTAAAATTTAATTCAGTACCCAACGACTTCTGAAGGCCTTTACAAAAGTTAGAAGTGAACCTGGGATCACGATCAGATACAATGGAGAGAGGAACTCCATGTAACCTGACTATCTCTTTAAGATATAAACGGGAAAGTTGATCTAGGGAAAAAGTATCCCGTATAACAAGGAAATGAGCAGATTTAGTCAAGCGATCAACAATAACCCAGATTGCATTATTAACTCGAGGTGTCTTCGGCAATCCCACAACGAATTCCATGGATATATTTTCCCATTTCCATTCTAGTACTGGTAAAGACTGAAGCATCCCTTTCGGTAACTATTTCTCTGCTTTAAACTGTTGACAATTCAAACACTTCACTGTAAAATCAGCAATATCTCTTTTCATTCCATTCCACTAGTAATACTCCCTCAGATCTTTGTACATCTTAGTACTACCAAGATGAACTGAAAACGGACAACTATGAGCTTCACATAACAACTCTCTCTTCAACTGTGAATCATAAGGCACGCACAATCTCTTCCCAAATCTCAAAACACAATCATTATCAATGATGAATTCAGGCAACTTACCCTTCTGAACCAGCTCTACCATTTTCTGCAACTCACTATCTTGCTTTTGTGCTTTCTTGATTCTATCTGATATAGAATATTTCACTGATACCTAAAAAAAACCGAATGACATCTTGCACCAACAACTTCTATGCCAAAGTTCATCAAATAATTAACCAAAGGATCACATTCCAAACACAACATTGTTAATGAACCATTACTTTATCGACTCAAAGCATCAGCCACTTTATTTGCTTTTCCCGGACGGTAATGAATTGTACAATCATAATCCTTGATTAATTCTAGCCATCTCCTCTATCTCATGTTCAATTATTTATGAGTGAATATATACTTTAAACTTTTGTGATCGGTATATATTTCACACTTTACTCCATACAAATGATGCCTCCAAATTTTTCAAGCGAAAACAATAGCAGCTAATTCCAAATCATGTGTAGGATAATTTACCTCATGAGTTTTCAACTGATGTGAATCATAAGCAATTACCTGATCATTCTACATTAGGACGCAACCAAGTCCTTTAAATGAATCATAACTATAGATAACAAACTCCCCATTCCTGGAAGGTAGTGCCAAAACTGGAGCATTCACCAATCTTCTTTTCAGTTCCTAAAAACAATCATCACATTCTTTTGTCCAGATAAACTTATCACCCTTCTGAGTTAGCTTAGTCATTGGACTAGATAACCGTGAAAAATTTCTAACAAACCTTCAGTAATAGCCTGCCAAACCAAGGAAACTACGAATCTCAGTTACATTTGTGGGTCTTGTCCATTCTTCCACAACCTTTGTTTTTGCAGTATGAACAGTTATCCCATCTTTAGAAACAATATGACCAAGGAAAGAAATTTTTTGCAACCAAAACTCACACTTGTTGAATTTCCCATAAAATTTCTTTTCTTTTAAGGTTTGCAAAATAAACCTTAAATGTCTTTCATTCTCCTCTTTACTTTTAGAAAACACCAAAATATCATCAATGAATACAACCAACATTTTTCACCTGAGTCAACTGAGCCATCACTGCAACAAACTGTTTATTTCTGATTCTGACCATCTCAGGATGCTGATTCGGAAGGTTATTTCCTTCTGTAGGCCTTCCTAGCACTGCTTCCCTGTTTCCTCTGTGTAAAACCATTCTGAACAAACATGTCTTAGATTAAGCAACATGGTAATCTTTAAATGGTATATCATTTCAATTTGACCATAAAAAAATATTTTTGGATAATAATTTAATAGAATTCTAACTCCTAAAGTTATCTAAACCGACCTCTAATACCAACTATAAGGCCCCAGCCTTAAACATTACTTAATCTTGAGATATTTCAAGAATACACCTTGAGGATCTTTTCAAGTTTAGAGTTTTAGAGAATTATATCATAAAACTTGCATTACATCCCACATTTAAACAAAGTGGTTATAATAAAAGATAGTATTCATGTTTTCCCATTAACGGAAACATATTTAAAATACAACATGGATTCTTTATTGACACTTCCTTAACACTATCATCATATCATGTACCCTTCCCTTGACCTATGAAAAACATTTCAAAAACATGGGATGAGCATAAAAAGCTCAGTAAGGGATATAAAAATATGGAAAGGAAACATGAGTACATATATACATAAGAATGAAATAATACTTTACCCATAAAACATAAGAACTTTAACATACCTCATCCAATCATGAATAAATCCTAGAAATCATAAGACATAAAGGTAACTTGAGGCATTCATAACATTCTTATGTAGGGAGTAACCCTCTTGGTTACATTTGGAATACCCATCACAGTATATTCCCTAAATCTCTTCGGAGAAACCTTAACTTTTAACTCCTTTGCATTACCCAATGCATTGGAGAGCTATATCAGGCTCACCCGCCCTTAGTTTATCACGGAACCACCCGTCTTCATAAACAATTCCTAAGAACCATAACATAATCATATCACATAAAACATGCATAAAGGAAACATAACATTTCCACATTTCAATCATAAGATATCAATACAACACATTGGTATAATAAAAACATGATGAAAACCATTTTCAATACCAAAATAAAACAAAATTAAAACATGGTTTTTATTTTTCATTTAAAAAAAAGGTATGGCTTGTAGAGGAATCCGAAACTGAAATAATGGTCATGGCGGCGGAGAAGTCGTTGTCGCCACATACGTACGACAAAAACATTCCCTTTTGTCATTTAGTAAAATGATTCGTATAAAAAAAATATTCCTTTTGGATAAACATAAAAATCAAAGGGGTTTATACACTGTATAAAATAAGGTTTTGTATAAAACAAAATATGCCTCAATGAAAGGAGATTGATACGAAATCTCATACCTCGGGTCCGACTTGACTCGATCATTCTTTAACCTCCTGAATAATAAACTTGAGTTAATTTATACTTGCTTAAGAACCTTTTTCAATTTCATTATTCTTTTTATATCACTTATTACCATGTCATGAACACTATGTAATTATTTAAGTTAATAACGGTCATTTTAACGATCATTGGTACTTGAGTCAAAAATAAACTCTTTATAATTACAAGTTGTTCATGTATCCATTATATCCAGAGTTATACTCATGATTTAGATATCATATATATCATATATATCCTGTATATACATGAATTTATAATATTACATAACGTTTAGAGGTAAGAAATGAAATGCACTGTTCATGGAGACGGTAAGTCGTACGTACGCATGAATGCTACTTTCATTTCTATTTCATATTTTATGGAATGGAATCATAATCATATAAAGGTATATTATAATTACATTATAATATCATAAATAATATCATTAATTACATCCTTTATATGTCCCACATATGGCATTAACGAATCAAATCACTTTGAGGGGGTGGTGGTCCACACTTCCTAAAATGAAGATATGGCTTTTACCCATAATGGAAACCATAAAGGTATTAAATAAATGAAAAATAAAGAATCTTAAGTAAAAAAATAAACATATTATTTATCATATATAAATATAGTGACATCTTAATGGCCACCTTTTAAGGTATTATATGAGTGTTGAACAATCATCATTTCGTGAGGCAGAAATTCGCCATCCAAAGAAACAGTATGTTCTTTAACCATTAGATGTAGGTGTGTGTAAGTGTAGCTCGAATAATTATTATAAAAAAATCCTAGTATATGGAAGATACTGGTGTTGTCACAAAAGAAATGAATAAAAAGATTTTAGGGGGTTGGAGAAGCAAAATAAAGCATAAGAACACAAGAGAAAACACTACCTTTAAAACGGGTAACTCTTTTTGATTTGAACTCAAAGGCTTCCTTGAGAAGACTTCTGCCCAAAGTGAGGCTTCTAAGAGTTATAGAGGGATGTGGAGAGACAAAATGGGTAGGTTTTGGCCGAGCCAAAGGCTTTGTAAGTGTGGGTATGGTGGTAGAGGTGGGGGCCTTTTATAAGAGGAGAGGAGGGGCACTCTTGGAAAGTTAAGAAAAGATACTTTGTTATAAAATGATTTTCGGATAAAAGAGGTCCCACAATTATAAATTCTGAGGATAAGTTTATAAGGGTTCTAAATCCACCCATCAAATAGGTTTTTGACAAGTGTAGGTCTTATATTTTACATTATATTTTCATTTTATTTAAATCGTTAAATAATGAGGTCATCGTTGCATCATCATGGTGTCATAAATAATTTAATTTATTTAATGTCTAAAAATTAGAAAAAAAATATCATGATGTGGGAAATATTTTTAGCTTTCCAATTACTATTTATAGTCAAAAATCTGACTTGTATAAACCCATGTAAAAATTGTTTTAATAAAACAATACATGTTTGTGTCATTTTTACTTTAACATTAAATAAAAGGCATTAATGTCTTTATCTTACCCAAGTGGCTCCATGGGGTCCCAAAAATCGACCAATGGGTTGTCTTGGTCGGCCATGACACATCCAATAAGGGTAGGACATGTGTCAAGTTCATTTCATATTATTAAAACATTATTCTTACCTTAAATTACACTAATTACCTCTAATCGCGATTAAAAACTTAAAAGTTACTATTCACCAAAAAAATTATTTTAATCCCATTGAACTACATTTTACTTCTTAATGAAAACCATGTATGTCGGATTTTTGAAATTAAAAACATAGAGGTGGTAAATTTTCATTTAAATGAAAAATCAGTTTCTTTAAGTACCACTTAGTAGTTTCACTATTCATCAAAAATTGAAGTTTTTCAGAAAAATACCAAAACTTCACCCTAAGCTATATTTGATATTCCGGATTCAAAAAATATGTCTATTTTACAAAACTCAAAACATATAATTTACATTAATTAATTTAATAATTAATTCCCGATGTCAGAGCAAATAGCGTGTTTTTATGAAATAAAAAGTATCATAAGATTGAAACTAGTTTAAGTCCAATTTCAAAGTGAAATTAATTCCAATGACCACTATTGGATTAAATGGTAAAAATATATTCTAATTCAACTTTAAAACCAATTAAAAAGATAATCTAATCATATAAATAAATTAGATTAAAACGAGGTTTTGAATTAAAATACAACATTTTTCACTATTCATTAAAAAAATGAACTTTATCAGAAAAATACCAAATATTTACCCAAAGTAAATTTCAATGTACCAATCATAAAGAATAAGTTTATTTCGACAAATAGATCTTATAAAATTGTCAAAATTTTGTTTTAAAAATGGTTTGCCATCAAAAGGCAGTAAAACAATCTTTTAAAAATATTAGTGTATTCCATGCTTAAGATTGGATTTATTCTCATTTTAAGCCTCTAAAACACTATCTAATTCATTAATAGACATAGATAAAAATATATATTATTCATTACTTACTTGGGATGTTACAGTTTGAGTGTGAGGGTTATAGTCTCCACCATACTTTATTTATTCCCTTTTGTTTACATTACTAGATGCGATTTGTCTTTGGAATGTCAAATGAAATATTACATGCACTAAATTATGAATGAAAGATCCCAAAACACACTAAGATACTTCAAGGTAATGATATGGGTTTTTAACTTATCACTTAGATATTATATTATATCTATAATAACTTCTCATGGAAAATATTCATATTTTGTGAGTAGGTTAAACTTTTCCACATAGAGGTGAATTTTGTAACTCTATAATTTAAAATTTATTTTAATTTTGAGATATCAAGGACCACATCCTTCTTCATCATTGTCCTAAACTAGTAACAGAATCACCAAAAAATATTTTTCCCTTTTGTGGTAGATCTAATTAGTAGTTTTATATATTATATCAATTTTAGTACTTCTTGGGTTTATAATAAGAACTTGTGGTCTTCAACCACATGATAATATGAAATTACAATCATGGTGTAGCAACTTCATCCCAATATCCACTAAAATGGTGACCCTGGTTGGGTTGATACATGACCTCTGACATTCCTCCATGTATGCCAAAGCCTGCCAACAAGAAGTGATGTACTAATTGATCACATGGGGAGAGTATAACCTCATTATCATATTAATACATAGTAGGTGAACATGAAATAAATTATGTAAAAATAGTGAACAATAAAAATAAATTACCAACCATTTCCCAAAATAAGGTACAAGACCACAACCTAACATTAAATATTATATGACATTCCATATAGTGCCAAGTGGAAGAAAACCCCAAAATAAAAAAAAAACTAGAAGAATCCCCAAAATAGGTTAGGACTCCAAATTCGGATCCCTAATCCATAAAAATCCCATTCCCAAATCAACCATCTAGCATATGGAATTATCCATTGTCCTGACCTGCAACCATGAATTCTGATCTGGTACCCAATGGCTGTCCAAGAAGGGTGTGAGTAAAACTCAGTAGGCCACCATAAATGGTGCATAAAAAAATACAATCCAAATATATATTTCATGCATTTACTAAAATAATAACAATATAAAAAAATGATAAATTTTGTTTCATTAGTTAATAATATTCACTTAATCCATTTTCATCATTTTCCCCATGGGTTAGCTATTTTTATTAGTTACACTACATCTTATATTAGTCCAATACTTTGAATAAGGGGAGAATACAAGTTCACTATCTCACTAGGTAAATCATTTCATAAACAATACATAACACTTACCTCGAAGCCTCATTCTAGGTAGACTCATCACATGCAACTGTTTGGGGGCATAGAGCCCCATTCCTCTCCCTATCTTGTGAATGAAAGAGGGTGAGATTTAGAGCCTCAGTATGACCCAACACATGGGCATAGATCATCAAGTCCAATACCCCACACTTACCACCAATCCATATGAACAGTATTATTTAATCATAACAAACTTACTAGACATAAACCATTACCATTTCATATATTTGAAATTTATAACAAAGTACCTTCATCACAGATCCAACATTAAGTCTTAGTTTGTTTACACATTCCAAATTTCATGCCTTAACAAAATTAAGGCATTTATCATTCACATGCCTTATCCTATTAACAAAATTAGCTTTTATAATACAGAAATCATTTTACCCATTAACATTATAATGAACAACTCCTTTTTCCATGTAATTAACTAGACACAATTACTATTAGTTTCATTTCTTGACCAAAGATAACATTTCAACAAATTTATCATAGTACCTATGTCATAAAAATTCAATTGTACACTTTACATTTAAATTTACTTATTCACAAAGTGAAACACCCAATGGGTGGCCCCCAACCTGATCCAAAAATACCTAAATGCATCTCACATGAATCATGAGGGATTAAATTAACCATTTACCCAAACAATTTATAAATTATACAAAGAAATCAAAACAGAAAACACAACTACACTCATGCATAACCACATATTCATAAATAAACATCGAGACTATGGGATATAACTTTTATTCCACCTATCTCAATACCTAAGATGAATTCTCACTTAACCTTAGCATTTGATTTGAATCTGAACACCCTTAAAATCCCCAACATAAGATCAACCATAAAAAGTGGGTTTTAGGGATTAATAAGGAGAAGATGAATTCTGCAATCCAAAATCTGAAAAAATGAGCATAGAGTCATTTTAGACTCATATATATCATCTCTATACACCCAAAAGTTCTCCAAATTCCCTAGAAATGAAAGAGATAAACCCTTGGGAAGTTTAGGAGGAAAACCGCATCAACATTGGCTTCTATTATATAAATTAGGAACAATTCTAGGTGAATAAACATAAAGAACAAGGTGGAAAATGGTAAAATTCCATATATTAAATTGGTGAATAGTTTGACCACATGGTTGGATAAATTGTGTTCCAACCATGTTCCACCCTCTTTCCAAAAAGGGGTCCAGGTCACATGGTTTCCAATGGAGCTTGCATAGTTTGAAAAACCATGCAATCATCATCTAAGATAGCTCTATACAAGCCCACATGGTTTTTCTTCCCCATTTGCATGGTTTCTTAAAATTTTCACCCCACCTCCAGAAAAAAAAATGGTTAAGGTGCACAATTACTACTAACTGTGTGATAACCATACATTATGTACCAGATGGGAAATTTCACCCCTCTCTCATGTTCTGATTTCTTGGAACACTTTCGAGACTCCCCATATGACCAGTAAACATATCATTAACCATCATTTATTTATTTAAGAAAAAATTTATACAATTAAGTACCTCAAAAATGTATGAGATCTTATAAAATCTCAACCTTATAATGGCTCATCATTGAGCCACACTCCCAAGAATAACAATTCTTCCAATGTAATTAGATTATCCCACTGGGATAACATATATATCTACCTATCCAAATATTCCTCCTAAAAATTATCATTCTTCCATAACCCTCAAAATAAATCCATGATATTTCCCGAAAATATTTTCTCACTGTGATCAACAATATAAACTAGACGCTCCATAAAGGACACATTATCCTCAAGCACAACATTAGCCTCACGAGCCACATAATAAAGAAGATAAGGCAACACTTCCCAACTTTTGACACTAGAAAGTGTTTCCCACAACATCAAACAATCATGGAAGAGATAATCATCATTCCATTGGACTGATCCTCTTTGAAAATCATAGACTAAACCACTAGGTGTCATCCTACCTTGTTTTCAGATCTCTAAAGGTGAACCAATTTCATAATCACCCAAAGAAAAATAATTGCTCTCTAAACATGTGTCATGACCTATGTTGGTTCACAATTCAAGACCCAATAACCAAATTTCCTATCTAAACATATAAATCACAACCAAAATTCTTAGGACACTCAACCGGTCAAAAACCATGCCAATGATCATTATCAAGGAAAAAACACTTGAATGAAATTTACATGAGTCAATCAAACCCAAAAAGTGTGTCACATCATAAACCGACCCTTATCCCATTGTGGAACTCCCCCCCCATACAGTTTAGTTCACCACCACAATCTTCGAGTGATCAGAACCTCCATTATTGTAAGATATCTCTATAACCTAAACCTAACATTCATAATATACCTAACATGTTTCCCAATTCACCACGCCCAAACATCCATGAGAACTCCACCCATCTTTGGCATCTATACTTTTTTCGAAACCAACTAGAAAGTACATACCTACACCATCCATTTGATAACTAAGAATAACCTGAAATCTCTAAAGTTTGAATTCATTTCCAAAATGAATTCACCATAAAGAACATCAAACTATAGGTGTCTCGTAACTTACAATGTCTGTTCATTTTAAATATCTTGTTAGACCACCCACAACTAGCTTCTCCCATAACACCAACATTCACTATTGACATGCAACCCCTTCCATCTTCCTAGGGTACCATATCACATAGGGAATACCACCAACATCCGACACACCTACAAAAATCATTCCCCAAACTTCTATAAATCTAAACTATTAAAGAATCCATTACTCCCCTATTTATCATTTTGCTTCACTGCACCCACCAATGTTCCTGACATAAGAACCACTTCAACCCATATACCAACTTAGGATAACTAAATTATTTCCCAAAACCCATTTCCACTTTAAAAATGTAGTTATCATTATTCAACTTTCACCACAGGTGTTTTATAACCAAACACTTTCATTAATTTCCCTAGAATAGTCGATCTGTCCCCACTCGAATCAACCAAAAAATTCCCAAATTTGTCATTGGCACATCACTAGTTCCCATAAACAAGATGCCTCCACCCCTAAAGACATTCCAATGTAATTCAAACACAACAATCTGAATCCATTCTTGATTTATGATAAGGTGTTAACACTAAACAAATATTGTCATTCCGATCAATGATTATATCCCATGCATCTTGAATTACTCTTAGAAAAACCATGATCCCAAGGAAAAAATTTGGATTGACCAACCACCACATCCATGTTCCACCTGGACCTCCCAAGGAGCCCAAATGTGAACATCATAGTTTTCCCATCGACATCCCAATGCCACAAAATCCACTCCATAGTTTTCTCCACACCTCTATGACTGAAAATACTCTCCCAGCCTTAGGTGTGTCATTGCCACAACATTCCTCAAGAAATTCCACCCATCGCGAATCACACTTAAATCATAAGGAGAACCTAAAGAACATTCATTTAGCTACTATTTGTTACCAGAATAAAAATCCGACATCAATGACTTGATTTTCTCAACTTATGAGAATAAAACCTAATTCATTCCTCATCATTAGTTCCATCCCAAAGATCTCACCTATAAATGATTTATAGTGTGCTTCCCACCATTCTGCTCTACACATACAACCCCATGAGTGAAACATCCAAGATTCCCCATGTCCAACCAATATAAATCTAGGTATCTAAGAAGAAAATCCAGATCTCACTCAGCATACCCAATGTGATGTAAAGATATTGGGTATGAACGTCTCTAGCTACAGGTAAGCTGATAAGTCATCGATGACCACTTCCACAACTACCCATAAGTGATATCACCTCCCACAACTGAGAAACCTTGACCTATCTAATATCATGGGATTCCATGCCCTCTAATTTCATACAACACCCGTCCACCACCACAAAAATTGGGTTTCCAACCAAACTAACCACCACTTTCCAAATCTCTACTAGGTATCCCTAAAAAAAGTTTCTCGTGGAACTACCACCACTATACCTGTAAAGTCCTTCTAGTACAACCCTGGTGACACAAAAAAACAAATCTATCCAAAACCAATTGTCTCTTGCACCACCAGTGCTCCCCCACATTTATTCCATGGAAAACAACATGTAATTACAGCAAAACCATCCATGTACATTTCCATACAGTAATGCATATCCCTTGAATGTTCCAAACACCCAATCCTGATCTAAAACCTTCATGTAATGTTCTTCACTCTGGTTATCCTCTAGTCTCAACTCAAAATCCCATGAAATGTGCATCACTAGGGATAGCCCCAATTCCCAATCACACACTAACTATACCACCCTTTCCATCATCCTCTTCATACTCGAGGAATTATAAATGTTCCCTTACAACCACTCATACATTTTCACAACAAATATAACCACATGAACACACCTCACATCGGGTTTCACTTATATACCCATAATCTTCATCCATGCTTTGATCATCCTTCTTATTCTATCAAGAGTCATCTTGATTCCCTCATTAAGCATTATCAACACCACCATTTTAAGTATTCTATCTATTTTTTCCTTCGATCCAACCATACATCCAACCAAAAGAACTCAAGTACTTATATGAAAGAAACCAAGGCACAATCATTCCATATACCAAAACTCTCTAGTATTCAATATACATCGATTACACCTTGGAATCATCTCCCATGATTTATATTTCAATTCACCTACAACATTGGGATATCCTCCCTTGAGGTCACCCTCAATTATCTAGATACTTTCAACCAATTGTGAAAAATCTAGTTACTTCTCTAAAAAATTGAACTTCCTACATATCCCTTTATGAAAAAATATTGAACTTTTAATAATTCTCTACTCACTGGTGGAACTTCTACCCCCATTCTAAAACACATTATTTCCCTTACACCGATTAAATCATTTACTGTGGGTTCTAAACCCATATCAACACTACCACCACTAAAAACACCACAAACCAAGATATCCTTTTCAAAACCTAAAGAAACCCACACAATGGAAAACCAAAATGGTGACCATATCTATGTCATTAAAGGATTCCTATCAGTTTCAAAGTCATAGACTAACCAAATGTACAATGAGGACCACCCCTTTACCCAACACATCAAAATTTTTCAAGGTCTCGAACCCAATTCACTTAACTAACCAAACTACACATACATAAGGACAGATCACAACACTAGGGATACATGTTTCCCATGTCCTATCATGTTCCATCCTAATTCAAGCCTGACACTTAGTTCATCCTTCATAAAAAAACATCAAAGGTGTTAAAATAGAAACTCCCTAGTCAAATTTAGCATACATTGCATGAACCACCCTAAGTCTCATTCTATTATCTAAATAAAATGAGCAAAGTTCTAAGAAAAAATTCCTACATTCTATTACCCTATATTAATAGGGTTTCCTACTCCACTACTGGATGAGAATTATCAGTGATATCCTTATGTCTCCCAACCAGCATGTGTTATCATGGGGGCATCTCTCTTCACTACCGACCATATGTCTTAACAACATAAAATAATGAATCAACACTTTTCACAAAATACTTCTCCATATTATCCATAAAAAAATTAATTTCACATTCACAATCCCAACGAGTACCATAACACCTATAACACTATCCTCATTTGTCCCTAGTGTGGGTCATGGTCAATATGTGGTGAATCACACACACCAACAAGCCTATTCATAAAGCATTAATTTTAACCTTTTTCAATCCCACAATGTAAATCCTACTATTTTAGTTATCTTTCCATCCTTTCAAATTATTAAAACCAAAATTTTAACCCATTTTTAACTCCTCATTAGGCATTATTCTATAACTATTCATTCATATTTCCTCTATTTTCCCAATTTCATCATCTTTATCAGACACCATTTCTTTTAAATTTCTAGGAAATGGAAATTCATTCTATCCTCCATGTCCTACACATCCTCCATGTGTGTGCCTACCATGATGCATTCCATTTATATCCTTATATATCTTAAGTGGTGCATATATGCACAACCTTGTTCCATTTTATCCATGAGAAAAAATATCATAAAAAAGTCACATAACACAACAAGTGCATCACCTGATGGTGAAATATTATTCAACTGTAATCAACACACATCAAGAACAAAAATACCACCCCTAAGTTACATGTGTTTTACCTCAAACATGGGTCATATACTCCCTTGAATGAGCTCATTTCCACGTCCCAACACTTACAAGTCTCCCCTGTAACATCATAAAATAGTAAAATAATAAAAATAACCACTCTGATAAACTTTGTAATATCCCTAGAATGAGATCCACTAAATCATTTCTCGAGTTTGAGTTGCTACATGACCTCAAGCACGCCTCCTCGTACTATAGAAGAAGCCAACTAGTAGACAAGGTCTAATAGAACAAATGGTAAGACCATACCCTCTTTATAAGAGTAATCCATAGAAATTAAACATAAAATAAATGAAGCAAAAAAAATATTAAAGAATGAAAATGTATTACCAATGACTTTAAAAAACTAGGTACAAGCCCATAACTAAATGGTAAATATGTTATGGAAGTCCATATAGTTCCAAGTACATTAAAACCCTGAAATAAAAGACAAATAGAAGAATCCCCAAAATGGGTATCATCTCCAATTATAGATCCTGCATCCATGCACATCCAACACCCAATTCAACCATCTAGAATTTGGGCTTTTCCCTTGTCTTATCTAGCAATAATGAAATCTGTTCAGGTACCTAATGGTGGATCGACTATGGTGTGAGTACATATAAGTAGTCCACCACAAAGTGTGTCTAAAAAACAAGTCAACATAGATAGTGTATGCATGTACTAAATGAATTACAAGATAAATAAATTATCAACTTGTTTAGATTTTTTTTATAATATTCAGTTAAACCATATTCATCATTTGTTCCATGGGTTAAACATTTTCATCAATTACACTATAGCTACTATCAGTAAACTAATATGAATAAGGGGATAAGTCAAGTTATGTATCACACTATGGAAAAAATTTAATAAGTAATACATAAAAATTACCATGAATCCTCAATCCAAGTAGTCTCATTACATGAAGTTGTTTTGGGCATAGAGCCTCATTCCTCTCCCTAACACGTGCATGAAAGAGTCTGGGGTTTAAAGCCTTAGTCTATCCCGACTCATGGGTGTAGATTCTCAATTCCAGTACCCCACACTTTCAACCAATACATATGCACGTGATTAATTAATCATATCAAAATTAATAAACATAAACCATAACCATTTCACACTTTCAACATTTACCACAATGTTCATTCAACACATAATCCATAATTAAATATTAGCCCTTTTAAACAATCCCACTTGCATTCCATAACCCAATTAACACATTTATCATTCACATGAATTATAAAATTATCAAAATTATCCTTTACAATCCAAAATTCATTTTATCCATTAGCATTTTACTAAACAATCCCTTATGACATGTAAATAACTAAACACAATTCCCATTAGTTACATTTCACGAACCAAGATAACATTTCAACATATTTATCATTGACCCTATGTCATAAAAATTCAATTCTATATTTTTAATTTAAATTTCCTTGTTCATGAATTGAAACACCCCATGGGTGTCCCCTAACCTAGTTTAAATCTACCTCAACACATCCCATAATAATTTGGAGGGGTTTAATTAACATTTATCCAAAGAATTTATCATTTAAACAAAGGAAAAAATGACAACACAAATACACTTATGTATAACCACATATTCATAAATCAACATAAGTACAATGGGATATAACTTATTGGCCACCTACATAAATTATGAATAGGAAATCTTTCTTAAGCATAGACTTCGATTCGAATATGAACAACCTTCAAAGACCAAACCTAAGATACATTGTAAAAAGAGGTTTTTAGGGATTTACAAGTAGAGGAACAATTATAAAATCCATTATCTGAAAAAAGGATCAAATGTGAGTGTTATACTCACCTGGAGATTCAATTAAAACCCAAAAGCACTCCAAACATCCTAAAAACAAAGGAGATCTACCATTTGGATGTTTAAGAGGAAACCCTCATCACCCTTGAAACTATTGGAGAAATGAGAAAGAAAACGAGTTAAAAACATGAATCCTTATGGGGGAAATGGTAAATTGCCATATTTTTAATGGGGTACACATTTTGGCTGCACGGTTTTCCAAAACGTGTGCCAACTATGTGCCACCCTCTTTCAAAAAAGGGGGCCAAGTCATATGGTTTCTTAGGGAGGTCTCCTGGTTTGAAAAACATTATGGTGACTGTGTGAGATGGATCTATCCAAGCCTACACTATTTGTCTTCCCTCCATTCATGGTTTCTTAAACTATGAACCCCACCTATAGAAAAACACAGTTAAGTCTTGTGGTTATTACTAACTGTGTGCTAACCATGTGACAAGTTTTGGATGGACACTTTCACCCATGTCTCATGTCTCGTGCCCCGAAAACATCCCTGAGACTCCTCATACACCTGGTAAACATTTCATTAACAATAATTCAGTGATTTAAGATAAAAATTAAACAATTATGTACCTCACAAAAGTCTAGGATCTTACACATGGTGCCACATCAGGATGCAAAGTGTGTGATTATATAAATTACATCTACCATACCATTAAATATTGATAAAGTAGGATTCCAAAAAATGTGTGGTAGAGGATTCATGCCCATCCATTAAGATATGGTTTCATATATGATTTAATTGACTCATGTCACCACTCTATGGATTTTATTTGAGTGATAAAGAAATAAATAGATTCAATGAGTTTTAGTAGAACATTCACATGGGATGATACTCAAGTGGAGAAAGTGGGTGGAACCTAATATGGAAAACTCACAGGTTCCTTCAGTTGATAACTATATTGATTCATCCTATGATAAGTCACTTAAATTATGTGTGGTTGTTTCCAAAATAGAGGTATTTCTTGATAGTATATGGGTGATGGTGTTAAATATTTTTATTTTTTAGTCCTCATGTTCAAAATATGACTAGACTCCACTCTTTCTAGTTTAATGTTTGCCTCTTATATTAGGGTATTCATTGTTTGAGATATATTTTCATCATCTTGGTAGTTGTAATTTGTTGGTATATTACCAATGAGAAATTCAGTGTTGAGTCGCCTAAACATCTCTAAATCAACATCACATTGAGAAATATTATATTTTTTATAAAGATGATCATATTCTTTATGTTGTGTTTTTCCAATGGATATAGACAAACCCTTCCATTTATTACTAGATATATCTCTCCATATTAGTTGTAATTGGATGATTTAATCCTAGATAGTGAGTCTACTTCTGATATTGGGTTTACACACCAATTTAAATCTTTTTAGGGAGGACCACATTTTGAATGTATGTCTCTTCATTGGGTCGTTTTGTGCCATGTTCTAAATTATCAGTGGGGAAAATGTCAATATCATTCATTGTGGAAAACCATTAAACAAAATTCAAATCAGTATCAGTTTCAAATTAATAAATTGATCTATCATCCTTTGAATATCCATTGATGAATATGACATAATCTTATATGATGCCTAGTTTCTTTGTATATCATGTTGGCATATGACCATTGTGATGGTTCACCATCTCTCCTTTATTCCCTCTAAGAATTATTTTTTGAAAATTATTGTTAACGGAGTCCCTGGATTCTTTTATTGAACATCATCATGATAAAGGGGATGAATCATGAGATGTTAATGAAATAAGTCATGACATAATACCCCATGATTTTAGTTTTTTTATTTTAAATAAATTATTTATTTGGTAACTTATGATTCATTAAATACCAAAATATAAATTTTAATTATTTATTACATTATGGTAGAATATTATAAAACAAAATAGAATACTCTATGAGATAATTAAATGAATCATAATTAGTAAAATTACTAAATGAATAAAACCACGAGTAAATAAAAATACTACAAGATTTAAATTATTATCTCTCTAATATTACATGAAGATAATAATAAAAAATACAACCATAGAGACTGTACAAAACATTAGAAATATGAAAAAAAATTGAAAAATAAATTATAAAATATGATGAATGAATTTAGAGTTGTATATATGGATATAAATAATAATATAAGATGGTTTTTATATATATATGATAGTCAATATATGTACATTGGATATATGGTTGTTTGATATACATGTATCCAATATGTACATTAATATTCTATAATTATAAGAAAAAATAAGAAATAATATAATTCACATATAATCAATAATTTCACAATGAAATGAAATGATGATAATTAATTAAATTTACTAACTACAAAAATAAGTATTCATTATATATTATTAATATTATTATTAATTAATTATTTAATAATTTTGAAACATTTTAGGAAATATTATGAAATAAAATTATTTATTACCTAGAATGGTCAGAAGATAAATGATAGGATGTGGTTAAAGTCATTTAATTAGAGTTAATTTTTTAAAGAATTGATTTCTAAGTATTATGTTTTTATAATAATAAATTAAATTTATCACTTTTAATGGATGATTCTAATAATTATTTTTTTTATTTATAAAAAATAGGTTAACAAAGATTTAAATATTATTTTATATTAAAAAATATTAGGAACACTAAATATTCCAAATGGTATGTTTTTTATAAATTTTTTTTTAATATATATTATCTATTTAATTAAAAGTTAAATTTCTCATATTTATAAATTGAATTATATTAAATTTATTTAAAATTAAGAATCATAACATTGAATTTTGGTAATAGTGGTTATCATACTTTTTGTAAAAAAATAATTATGGTTGTAAGTAATTAAATAAGGTAAAGAGATGTAAAAAGAAGTAAACATGAAATGCTTCAAATATTTAAAAATTAAACTACGATAAAGTATTTATAAAATATACTTTTTAGGTGTGGGAGTTTATAAAACAATTATCATGACATTTACTTACCTAAATCACCTAACAACAATGTGATTTTATCTTTGAACTTCACATAACTCGTGTTTCTAATGAATTGTCCCTCATTTTCACTTATAAAAGGATCCCACTTCCATTTACTATAAAACGCTTCTATAGTTTAGTTTTATATTTAATCCCTAGAAAAATTATATATTTTAAAGTAATTTATATATTTTGGTATCCATTTTTCATAAGAATTTGTCCAATTTCTTTATATATGAAAGAAGAAGTTACAAAAAGGAGTTATCCCATCAAAGTAAGTAGTGATTTATTCTTAATTACATTAATTTATTTCCTCATATCCAATATTAGTAAATAAAATTATCCACTAATATGATTTAATATAAGAATAATTTTTGTTCTATAAAAACCATATTATAATTCCATAATATTTTGATCATACCCATTCATTAAATAAAACATGTTCTTGTTTGACTCATTTTTTACCACCTAAAAGATCAAGGATATAACCTTACCATTACTAATGATTAAGAAAAAAACAAATAAAAGTTATATTATATAATAATTATGAATTATTTTTTCAAAAATTATATAATTGTAATATATATATATATATGTATATTCATTGGTAAAATGAATTATTTTAATTGAATTAAATTCACAAAAAAGGTATCATATAAATTTTCTTTATTAAACCTCACTATAAATTATATAAAATGAAAATTGGAATTAAAATCTATATTAAACTCACCAATTTAAAATCTGTGTACTTTTTTGAGGTTCTATGTACATGATCATGTAAAAAGTTCTAGAACTGTTACACCACAGCTAACACAGAACAAACATGTCATTTAACAACTGAATATTAATTTTTACAAATAATGATTTTAACTAGTGTAATAAAAATTATAAATATATGATATCAAGTAAAAAAATAATAAATATGGTTTTTATATAGATGAATGATAAAACTAAAATGATTATATAGGAGTTTATAAAATATTTAATTGAATAGAAATCATTGGTAAGGGTTTCTCATTTTAGTTTACTTTCATTGAGATATGTTCAATGTTAACCACTTATTTTATTTTATTTAGTGTATATACCACCTCATGTATATATGATATAAAACATTTTATATAGTTTAAGGGATTAAAAATACATCTAATGTTCCCACTTTCAAGATATTATCCTCTCTAATTATGAAATTGAGATTGTTTGTGGATAATTATACATCAGGGAAAATTTTATATTATTTTCTCTCTAAAATAAAATTTATTTTCTTATCCCCCATTTCTTTTCAAGGTGTATTTGTATTCTTACTATTTAAATTCTCTTTATATACAATTTAATAGAAATTATCCTCGTATGTAGAGCTAACATTATCACTTCTTTTTTATCATGAATATTTCTCCTCTATGTGAATGTTTCCTTTTATATCATTTTATGGATTTTCTTATCCATTGTTAAATGATTTATTGTGGTTATTTTCCATTTTCATTTTCTTACATTAAAAAGGTATGAAAGTGATATCTTTTAACATTTTCCATAGGTCCCCCCCCCCATTTTCAATGATTTTATTTATGAATATTCTTTTCTTTATTTTCTTGGTTTTTAAATGTAATTTTTATTTCACTTATATATTTTTCAAAAAAAATTATCTTTATAAATGATTTAATTATAAATTAAAATTTATCAAAAAGTGAATGATATTTCAATACATTTTTCATATAATTTTTCTAATTCTCTAAAATGTGTTTTTTTCTTTGTCAATATTCTTTAATGTTCCTTATGATTCATCTAGGATTTTCTCTATTGATACCATGAACTTTCATTATATCGATTTATTATGATAATTTTTTTTAATATTTAAGAAAATTGTTTCTTTATTTTGGGTTATATATAATATGGTTGGTTTATGAACATAGTCATGTTCATGTGGCACAAAAATATATGGTTCTCACTATGTTATTGGTGAGCCTAGAACTATATAGCCTTATAATTCATTGGTTAATGATTTTTATATCAGGATATAACTTTTCCAGCTTTAGAGAGTGAATCCAACATATTATGGGACATTTTATACTATTTAATGATGTTATTTTCTATGATCCTTAACATAAGAATTGACATTCAATGTTTATTTACATCCCACATTAACATTACCTATCTCTAGGTTACATAATATTACATTGTTATTTTTTCATGAATCCTAATTATGGAATGAGGTTTCCAAACTCCAATCACTCATGTATTATGTTATAAAAAATTCTTATGTCATGAATCATGATTTGTGATCTATCCTTTATTAGGTTTGTTTTTATTATGTTATGTTCATGTAGCTTGAGTATGTTTTCATACCTGAATGTTCATATTATACTCACTTATCATCTTTGATTTCTATTTATTATGTCTACATTTACCAATATTCCAAGATAACACTTTTCTTATATAGTATATGTTGTATAATTGTATTTTAAATAAGTTAGTCATATATCTAGTCTGGAAAATGCTAAACGTATAGGCTTTAGCCTGAATGGCCCGAAGGCCTTCATTTTTATTGATTTTTGATAACCCCCCTTTCAAGGGATGAGGGGGAACCCTTACAAGGCCTGTAGGCTCAGAGATTACATGTCCTGTAGGCTTAGAAGATTACAAGGCCCAAAGGTCTTAGGGAATTCAACCAGACTATCTATGAGGAACTTCTCCTCCCCATCATCTGCATCATGATAGTAGCTCTCCACCTTAGCATGGTCATCTAGCTAGGCTTCTTGTGCAAGCACAGGCTGGTCTCGATGGCACAGCCATACCCTCTCATTCTAAAAAATCCATTTGGCTCTACTCCGGTGAGTGCACCTGCTCTGAATCCTCTTCTAGGGTTGCTCCTTTTTTGTAGTGTGACTAGGGAAACTCCATGTGGCCTGATGGCCTTGAGGTGGCCCGAAGGCCTTAAAGGTGGCCTGAAATCCCTACTGACCTGAAGGACTGGGTGGCCTGAAAGCCTTAAGGACTCTAAGCCCAAACAGGTGGCCTAATGTGAATAGTTCCAGCTACTACATTATCGAACAGTACCTGCTACAGTAACTGCTATAGGGCTAATACAGTACCCACACAGTGTACAGTTCTACTACAGTACCTATACAGTGTATAGTTCTGCTACAGTACCACACAGTGTACAGTTCTGCTACAGTACCGTACAGTGTACAATCTGCTACAATACCACATAGTGTACAGTTCTTCTACAGTCCTAGAAATATACCTCTACCTGGTTTTGAACCTGGGTCTTGTGGATGCACTTAAGGATACCTCACCAACTGGGCTAAGTCTCATGTGCAACGTATAGGCTTTAGGATGTGATTATTTAGATATAATGAATATTCATGAGAAATAATGAAATGTGTTTTTTTGTTAGTTTAACTCAATTTGTATAAGATTAGGGTATAGTTATGTCTGGGGATTAGATTATGAATAATACCTGGATAAAACATTATACAACCAATATTAAACCAATATTGATATAGGATGAACCTAAAATTACATAAATTTAAATGAAGGAGAAATAATTGTGGAAATCATAGGATTAATTTCTATTATCATATTTTCTATAACTTTGGTTATAATTGATTGATATTTAAGCTAATCACTTTTATTTTCATAAGGTATGGAATATATAATCACAAAATCAGGTTATTGGTAGGTACAATAAATATTGAAAACATATTAATTAAGCCTAGTTCTATGAATTCTTAAAAATCTTGACAATTCTCCAAGACTGTTAATTCATATCCCTAATTTTTAGATATTTAATTATATGTGAAAATTATCACTATAGTATTGAGTTCATCTCAAATTTATAACTATTCTATGAAATATTTTATTTCAGAATATGTTTTCTAAAAATATTATTATTCTCCCTTTATCAAAATTTTATAAGATTTTAGAAATATCTTGGTTGTCTCTAAATATATCCCATATTAATTTCTAGTATAAGTAAGTCACATTTCAAATGCCAAATCTTCCTATGATCATTTATTATTGTCAGTCGGACTATGAACACCCATTGAAATTACTTCAAATATATTGGTCTAAATACCAAATAATAAAGGGTATTTTGATCAAATGGTTAAGGGGAAACTCAATTCATAGGATATGTAGATTTTTTTGAGTGAATTTATGTTTTCATTAAAGGGTTTCTTAGTCTTCCCAAATACCATATTGAATATTTTTTCATAGAACTCATTATTGGTGTTATGCCTATTTCAAACAATACTTACAGAATTGACCCGATTTAATATGGGGAATTAAATAAAAAACATCAATAAAATATCGATAAATGTTTTGTATACCAATGTTCTTGACCATGGGGTTTTAAAGTATTCTTTGTTAAGAATAAATATTGATCAATGTATATCTACATTGATTATCAGGAGATTAAAATGATCATAATAATGAATTAGTATCTTCTACCCAGTATGGAATAATTATTTGATAAAATTAGAGGGGATAAATACTCATCAATGACTGATATTCAAACAATATGTTATCAATTAAGGGTTAAAAGAAAATATATACTAAATAAAGCCTTCCAAAAATTATATAGACACTATGAATTCATTGTGTTTCTTTTTGTACATAAAAATTCCATTGAAATCATCATGTATATAATGAATATTTCCTTTAAGGATTACAAAAATAATTTTTTTGGTAGTCTTTATAGATTATATTCTCATATATTAAAAAGATATGTAAGATCATTAATATAATTTGAGAATAGTTCTGATGACCTAAAGAAAAAAAGAAATAATATACCAAATTCAACAAGAGTGAATTATGGCTATAGAAAGTACAATTAATTGATAATTTAGTAATAGGTGTAGGTATATCTAAGGATCATTCAAATATAGAGGTAATTTTTGAATGTCTAAGTCTTACCACTATAATAGGGATCCAAAGTTTTCTTGCATTGTATAAATACTATAAACACATGGTGTGAATTTTTTTCATGACTATAAAATCTAGTAACCAAGTTAACACAAAATCGATTCATGTTCCTCTAGATATATGAATGTGAATAAAATATCAAGGATCTCAAGAGAAGGGTTTTCACTGAACCTATACTCACATTAAAATATAGTATAGAGGGTTTTTCAATATAGAATTATTAATCATAAAAGGTATCAGGATTTATCCTCGTGAAAATTTTAATGGTGGTAGCTTATGCCTCTTGTTAGTTAAAAGATCTTGAAAAAAATTAAATTACACATGATTTCAAGATAGTTATAGTAGTATTTGAATTAAATAAAAGGATAAATTATATCAATGGTAAAAATTGTGATATATATTATGATCAAACAATTTGAAATTATATTATAATATAAAAGTATTTAATAATGTACCAAAGAATATGATTATTCTTGATCAATAATTATGAGTTATTAATAATTTAACATCCTTCAAAGGAAAAAAGTATAATATTATTTGAGTAGGGAGGATTGTGCTACCCTATATTGGATTATAATTGATAGTGATCCAATAATTATTGATTTTAAAAGGAAGGAACTAAGATCAAAAGGGAAGGGGAGAAATCCTATCTTTCCAAAATGACTGCTCAACTATCTATCCATATAAAGATCAAAGAACAAAACAAGGAGGATAAAGTGATATGAAATAGTAAAAGAAATTTTCTTGAATTAAACCATGATAGATATTTTATAATACTCTTTTTGAAATTAAAATGTATCCCTTAAATAAAATTATTGAAGATGAATATATTGGATAATTCACATATCTCATCATTCTCTATCTATCCTAAAATTAAAATGATGCTTAGAGATCTTAGGTGGAAAATAAATATGGATATTGTAGATTATATATCTAGATAGAAAGTTTTTCAACATGTTAATTATGTATATTTGAAGTATAGGAGGATTTTGTAACCATTACTCATACATTAATGAATGGAAATTAGAGAACATCATTGTGGATTTCATTAAAGGACTTAACAAGACATAAAATGGAACTTATTCCATTTGGATTTTGGTTCATTTCACTATGATGTCATAACATTTAATTATTATTAAAGAATATTTATTTATTGATCAACATGACAAGATATATATAAGGGAATTTTTGAGGTGGAATGGAGTTCCAAATTCCATTATATCAAATCAAGTTATGAGTAATACCTCTATGTTATGAAGAATTCCTCATCAATAACTAGTCACTAAGTCATGATTCAGTAAAATATAGCCTCATCAAACTAATCATCAATATGAAAGAACCATTCATTCTTAGGAATATATGCTATGATTATTATCCATGGATTTGGAAGGATTGTGGGATCAACACCTTACCCTAGTAGAGTTCTCATACAACAACATTCCCCATTCTATAATTAAAATGGTACAATAACATGATGTGTATGTGAAGATGAAAAAACTCCAAAAAATTTCATGATGATGTATAAGATCATAAGATTCTTGGAAAAAATCATAATCATAAAATTTTAAAGAAGATTAAAACTATGAAGTGACACATTATCACTGCATAAAATTAAAAAATAAGAGTTATTCTAATAATCATTAGTGAGACATGGAATTTAAAGTTGGTGAAAAGGTATTTTTTTCAAAAATATACATGGAAGAGGGTTATTATATTTGTCAAATAGGTAAATTTGATCCCTATATACAATATCCCCTTAAAAATATTTGATCATATAGATATGGTATCTTATCATAATAAACATCATGAAAAATTCTCCCAAGTGCATGATTTATTCCATTTACCAATTTTGAGGAAGTACATCCCTGAGTCATAATATTTACTAAATATATAGATACTAAAATTGGAACATGATCCATCTAACAAGGAATGACTGGTATAAATCATGGATCATAGGGATAATATACTATGAAACAAGATGAATCAAATAGTTAATAACCTTTTAAAAAATAAATACTCTAAGGAAATTAATTGGGAACTTGATTATGTTGTGAGGGAAATTTACCCTCATTAATTTTAATCAGAGTAATGTAATTTTTAGAGAATAATTATTTTAATAAGAGTATGATGTGGAACCCCATAACATTATTATAAATTTCCATTTTAAAAAATAATTCATTCCATAGCTTATGATACACACAATACCAAACTAAAATGAACATTTTTTATTATAGTATAATATTACAATACAAAATGAAATACATTATGAGAAAATTAAATGAAACTAAAATTTTATAATTACTAGTAATAAAACTACAAGTAAATAAAAAAACCACAAGAATGAAATTCTCATCAACATGATCTTCCATAATAGTCATATTAATAATGATAAACATAGATATAATACACCATGATAGAATTATGATAAACATTTTGACAATTAAATTATATAATATAATGAATGATTTTATAAATGTATGAATTTCTATATAAAATAATTTAATATAAACATTATATACATATATTCAGTAGGCATATAACCATTGGATATATTTTATATTGAATTACATGTATCCAATAAGTCCATTAATGTTCTATATTTATTAGTAAATAATAATAAATAATATAATTTATATATAATTAATGTATTTTTAGTGAAAAAATATGATAATTAATTCAAATTATTTATTATAAAAATATACATTAATTATATATTCTTAATAATATTATTATAAAATTATTTAAGGTCTGATAAAAATCTAATAAATATCAAGATACCAATGTAATAATAATGTATAATTGTTAGAATATTAATAAAAGTATGTTTATATAACCATTTAATGTCGGGGTTGTTTTTTTCAAAGAATTATTTTATATGTGTTGTACAATTTTATCTAATTAAAATAAATTGATAAATTTTAAATTATTATTATAATAAAATTTAATGTTTATATTTATAAAGAAAATATATTACCACCCATTTAATTTTTAATTTATATGGAATATGATTAAGAATATTTAATTTTTTAAAGGAATTATTTCTTTGAGAATTGTTTTTTGGTATATTCCATGTTAATATTTAAATGTTAAATTTATCATATTAATAAGTTAAATTTTATTAAATGGATACAATATTTATAATCATAATTTTTAAATAAGGTATAATGGGAAATATTATATTTTTACTAAAAAAATTTACCACGGTAAATAATTAAACAATGCAAAAAAGAGTTAAAAATGATTAAAAATGAAATATATCAAATTTTTATGATTAAAATGATATAAATTCAGTATATAAGCACATTTATATACATGAGATTCAATAATACACGTATCATAAACACTTCATTAAATAAATAACCAAACTACTATGAAATTCCAATGTTACCCATAACCAAACTCATGTTCCTAATAAATATCATTTATTTAAACCTATAAAAAGAGCTCTCTTCCACCCACTCTAAACCACTAAAATCCTTAGGTTTGGTCTTGTATGAAAACCCAAATTAAAAAAAATAAATTATTCTCTAATTTTTGGTTTACTTTGGACAGATGAAGGGGATCGATGTCCCTCACTCTTAAAGAAGACATTGTGAGATGCAAAGATTTCATCAAAGAAACAACATATTCATTATGATTTTCTTTTAATTTTCAATTTAAACTATTAATTATCATAATAGTATACTATATTTATTTTTTCTTAAAACTATTATTGATTATTAAAAAATATATTAAATTAATATAACTTTATGTTATAACTCATTCATCAGTTATAATGTGTTCATGTTTAGGTCAATTTAAAGACTTACATGAAAAATGCTATAACATTTCCATCATGAATTATCAAGAAAACATAGATTCTGATATTATTATATATGAATGATTAATCATATATTTTTCATAATTATGGAATTTAAATACATAAGAACATTCATTGATAAATTTAATTAATTTTATCATACTGAAAATCATAAAAAAGAATTTTTAACTGTTTCTTACGAACTGTCACAATAAATTATATTAAATAATTATTGGAATTAAGAACAATATAAAAAATGAATATGTATTCTATAGGTAAATTATAGTATTGATTTTCACATGGTTAAAGATACAATGATAAAATTTCCACACTGAATCTAGAATAGAACCAACTAGACAATTAAAACCTTAATATTAATTTTAAAAAATAATGATAAATAATTAGGTAAAAAAATAGCTATAAATAAAGGTTATGAATTAAAATAAATATTATTATTATTATTATATATATTAATGATAATTTTATATTTATTATATATAAGGTTCATGTATATTCAATTGAGTGGGAATCTATGGTTTGTGTTTCTCATCACAATTTCATTTCATTGAGATGTATTACAAGTTATACACTATATTATTTTGTGTGGTGTATATAATGTCTCCATGTATGTAACTTATCATAAATTTCTTGTATGTCATGGGATTTAAAAATATTTCTCTTTTTCTATATTTTAGGGATTCGTATTCAATAGTTACTAAATCTGTAAGGTTTTGTTTTATAATCACATTTTGAAATTTATATTGTTTATGAATAAATTTATATTTGGAGAAATTATATCCCCTTCTTATATTACACCCCAATTAATTTTATTATTCTCTTATTATTTATTGGTTTTACAAGAGTCCTTACCATTTTTTGTTCCTTTGTTTGATTATTCATTCATAAGGATTATTGTATATGGAGTTAACCTTATCCCTTCCTTTTGGAAAGGAATATTTATACTACTTATACATGTTTTTTCATATTATTTTACATATTTTATTATCATTATATAATTTGTTATGGTAATTTTATATTTAATTATACATTCCCTACAAAACTATAAATGAAATATTTTTTAATATTTTCCACATTTTCATTCTATTTCATAGATACCTTCAATTTTCATCAAAAATATTACTTTCAATGTTTTTACCATTTTCTATAGATATTTTTTTTTACACTTTTAATTATTTTTGAAAACTATTATTTTAAAGAAAAAAAATTTAAAATAAAAGTTATCAAAAATTAAATGAAATATTCTTATATTTTCAATGAAAATTTATAATTATATTATAAAGTGTTTTTCATCTATGTCAATATACATTAATGATCCTTAAGAATAATCTAGGCTATAATATAATAATACCATCAACCTTATGTCTCTCGATTTCATATGATCAAGAATTGTGGAATTATTTATGAAACCTCTTTCTTTTTCATAGGTTATGTTTGCAATGCATTATTTTTTTACACAGCCATGATAGTATATTATATATTTATATTGTTTTTATTAATGTTTCAAGAGGGACTATAAATTTATATCCCTTTGATTCATTAGCTATACCTTTATATATCATGATTTCAAATGTAAGGCACCAAGGTGTAAACCTAGTACATTATAGGACTCTATACACTATGTGATGGGTGGTCCTGAAATTATATATCTCTCTAATGAATTGTGTAAATCTGTATATCTAATGAGATGACATGTTTGATTTAGGGGGTGAACCCCAAACACTATGGGACTCTTTTCACTATGAGATGATGGTCTTTTATCTAATCCTTAACATAAGAAATTAGGTTTCATACATGTATATATAGAATATCTTTTCCCTTTAATCATGTTATGTAACTATACTAAGTTGTGGTTTTGTTGATAATGAATATAAAATCATATTTTTACACTTCTATGACTCAATTATTATGTTATACCAAAAGCCTTAATTAAATACTCTTAATTTATTAATTATATTTTATTGGGTATGATTTTATTATTTATTATTCAAGTACCTTGATTATGTTTTCATACCCTATATTCATCATATACTCACTTGTGATTATTGAATGTTATCTATTATGGTTTCCATTGATGCATATTTGGTATCACCCCATTTTTATATTTCAATTATCTAATAAATGAATAGGATTACTATTTTTAATATATTTAAAAGGGAATCATGTATGATTTTTTTTGTTGGAAATGTTGAAGATAGTGTGCAAGATAAGTTTGTTATGTATATAGTATCCAAAGAAACCAAAAAAATAGGTTTTGGGGTGTCATTTTTTTTAAATTTAATGAATATTCATATAAAATGATTTAATATGTATGTATTTTATGGGTGGTTCATCTCATATAAAGGTTCATATTGGGAAACATCTCATTATCTATAAAAGAGGGACAATCATGGTAGAGGGGAATAATAATTCAATAATCTCTTCAGGATGGTATAGATTTTTATCTTATGTCATAATGACCTTGAGGAATAAAATATTTGATAATACCAATGATGATGGTGGTGATAAAAATACCCCATCACTATGAGCTGGTGTTTCTCGTGTACTAGAACTAAGTATGTTATTTCATCCTTATTGAACTTTTAAGACATTATCATAGAGAAAGATGATTGTGTAATCTTTTTTAAGTGAGAGATTCTTGTCTATAATGTTTTATCTAGAATTATTTTTTTCCCTCAAATGAGAGTCATTCATGAACTTCCTGTTATCCAAATGTAGGATCCTATCAATGGATCACTCATATTAATAATTCAATTTTGGGTATTTTAGGAATATTGGAATTTAATTATTAGAATGGACTATATACAAAATGCTCAGGACATAAGGCTTGGAAAAAAGAAATGGTGTTTCAATATGATCATCCTGAAGAACCTTGTTGGCCCATTAATAGAGTAAAATATTTATCTTTTCATTCATTCAACCCTCTAGTATGCATGTCAAGTGGGGTGTCTATGAATATCAATAAGAGTTATGGTATATTATTAATATATAATTTTTGGTGACCATAACATTTTTTTCTTGACATTAGACTCCAATTCCTTGAAAAGGTGTCCAAGTCAACATTGAATTAAAGCTCATTTATCATATTGATATAGTTAAGATACTCCCCATATAATAGGTGTATGTTATTGAAATTATAGAGAGGATCCAACAAGTTATGATGGAAAAATGGTTTTCATTCCCCATTAGGTTCCATGGTAATGTTATACATTGAGGTGTCCATGGTCTAAAAAATTACTATTATTCTATCCTTATCAAATTCCTTAAACAAAACTATAGAGTTCTCCTCATTATGAATGATGGTTTTTTGACATAACTCGAACATAAAGGTCATTTATCATGTGTTTTCTCAATAGGAGAATGAACATTTAAATCATTATTGGTCACATATAATGGCACATAGTTAAATGGAATCCTAAATGATAATTATTTCCTTAAAATACCTTTTTACCATAATGATCCATCATTGCTTGATGAAGAAGTTCTCGGTGTATCTAACATTGGTTTCTTGAGTTACTCTTGACATGATGGAAACATTGATGTAAATAAAATATAGGGAGGGACTTTGTGACCAGTTGATATATTATTTGGAGGAGTTCCTTCACAATGATCCCTATAGGGAGGACCTCCACGGTTGATTCTTGATTGGTTGTCATTGGGAGGACCTCTATTCTAGATAAATACTCTATCATATGGATAAACTCTATAATACATTCCCTTATGAGGAATAATAGATTTCGTAGATTTTTTCCATGTAGAGGGACACTATGGTTACTAGTTTTCTAGTCTACCTTAGGGTTAGGAACACCATGTATGATATTTTTTTATCTTAAATTGGATTTCTAAAACACATACTCCAAGAATGACCTCCAAATTTATTATATCAATTAATATGTGGAGGGAATTTATGTATACTAACTATTATTGATTTCAAATGGGAGGGTGTAATTTATATTAAATATTTATGTTTTAGGTAGGACATCTATAACTAGAATCATGAGGATAACCATCATGATTGATCTTGACATTTCCATGGGGAGGACCACCATGGTGTGATCTTAGAAGAGGGACTTTAGATCTTTCCATTTTAATTAACCCATAGGGATACCTCTTTTGATGATGATCTATATAATTTACTTTGGGTAGGAAATTAAAAACTTCTACGATTGATATATTAGGTAGGACCTCCATTAAAAATTTTATGTGGGGGACCTATAGAGTCTTTTATTATAGTGATAATGGAATGACTTCCTAGTGAACTATCTACGGAGAAACTCTACAGTTTCTGATTATAGAACATTTAGGATGACCTTTATAGTGGATACTATGTGGACTATCACCATATTTCTGTGTCATAGTATAGTGGGGAGTAATTGTGTGACCATAGTTTCTCTCTCATGTTTATAATGAGTTGGAAAATCCTCAGGCCACATTTGAAATATTCCAATGATCTTCAAGAATATTAGTTTCCAAGGGGTAAAATACATTATTCTAAATTATATATTCCCCCCAATGATCCATACTTCATGATTCTCTTGGCTAGTTCATCATTCTTTGAACCATGATATTAACTGGGGTCATGTAATGTGGGAAACAATTGTCATGGGTAGGGGGATACTCCTCGATTGCTCATTGGTTTCTATTAGAATATGTCAATATTATTTATAAGGTGTAACTAGAAATTGGGGTATGCTATAGAGACTAAGACCCAAGAATCTCAGAGATGGTTCCTACTACCATTATATTGACATAGATTCAAGGAAATCACATCACAAATCAATGAATAGATTAGTAGTCTTGGGAAACTAGATACATACCTAATGTTTACATTACATTTTAATACAAAAATTGCCACATTATATTTTTGCATTAAAAAATTATTCCATCTTGCATAACCCTTAAAATTAGTCATAGTACACTTCTTGGATTCCAGATAAAGGAAACAAAATAAAGGTGAGCACAAATACTCATTAAGGGTTATTTATAGTTTAATAAATAATGAATCAGTAAGAATAATCAATATGGAAAGGTAAATAATTTAGAAAACATTCCAATTAAACAACTGGATAGGGAATAATCAATATGAAAAGGTAAATAACTGATAACACATTCCATTTAAATAACATGACTACACAAATTGATAAGGAAAAATCAAGAGGGTGTAGTTAATAACTAAACATACTTTACATTTAATAAATAACCTAAGGATTAGATGTTTCCATAGATTTTTTCATAGAGAACATATAATTGATAATAATAACTGAATTATAAATGATAGAAATTCCTTATTATTAGATGTTATTTCTAAGGAATACGAAAACCTATAACATTAAGACCTTTCACAAGATTATTAAAAACTATATGTAGAAACTTATTTAATTTAGCTAATTTATTTGTCTCATGAGACAAGATGATGCATATAGGGGATATATAAAGTCCATTCTCCACACATCACTACATGTCCAAAGCATTGCTCATATGTCGAATATTATATTTAATTAATTAACAATGTTCCTTATCAAAAAATATATTTATTGAGTTGAACATAAATATTTATAAATATTTCCCCAATTAATAAAAATACATGTTAATGTAAAAACTATATGTAAAAATGCTAAAAAAATTTAAGAAAAAATAATATCCATGACAAATAATTTTCATATTTGGGAGAAAATTAATGTTTAATGATCTCTGTAAATTAAATTACTCAATAAGAAGTTAATGAATACAAAAATGTTTTAATGAAGTTAATTTAAATAATATTGTAAATAAAAATAATCATATTAAATTTAAGGGAAGAATAATTATGGTATTGATACGACTTATACCCATTGGAGTGAGAATAAGGGTTTTTGTCATTGGTGAAATAAAAATATATTTAAAAATATTCTTGAAAAAAATATACTTTTTAGTTTGAAAAAACATCATGAAAAACCTTTTCATTTAAAATATGTTTTAAAAATATATTATCTAAAAATAACTTTGTAATATTTCAAAGGAATCTTTAAATAAATGAAAATGGCTAATTTCATATCAGGTAAAAAGAACATTACTTTTTTCATTGTAAAAAGGATAGAAAGGTGACTTGTTCGGAAATAAAAAAGATGATTCCTTTGACTTTTTTAAAAAAAATAAAAAGGTTAATAATTCTATTAATAAATAATTTTGAAAATTATAAATATAAAATTTTGAAAACAATTTTAGTAAAATCATTTAGTAACAAAATAGATTTCTGGCTAAAGATATAATTGATGTCAGATTTTATTGAAACATTTTCACAATAATTTTAAGTACAAAATAGTGGAAAATGGTATTATAACTAGAAAAATATAATTAATAACCATAGGAAAATAAAATTTAAGGTATAATTAGGAAATCATCGTTTAATTTCCTTCAATTGATATTCAAGAATAAAAAATATCAATTAGAATGAAATTCTGAAATAATACCATAAAATTATCATAACATTGAAGTGAGAATTAATCAATGAATTGATTATGTGTATAAAATTTTGTTGGAACCAGGGGTGTTCTTTACTGAAAATGGATGTGGTTTGTATTTTTTTTAAATCCACATTGGTTTGATCAAGGAGTTTCCAAGATAAGTGATCATACAGTACATGCCAAAGTAGGTGTTTAAGCTGGAGAAGTTTCCCAGTGCTTTTCAAATTGATGGGATTCAAAAGCATGAGTTTATAATTTTGTAAAAGGAATGTTTTTATGAAATGGATTTCACAAAGCATGGTCCACAGAACAAAAAACACATTTCGTAGACCATTAAGGGACATATACATAACATTGATGAAAATCAGCAAATGGGAGGATTTCGTGTAGTAGTACTATACGGACCATGAAGTGCGGTATGAATATCATGTAGGGAAAATAGTTCATGGGGAGATTTGTAGTTTTTGGGAGAAAAATGGTTCACATAAGGCCTGAAGTATGCAGGATGGCTCGTCATTTTCAGAAATGAGTCGGTGATATGAGGAGTTGAAAAGGAAGAGAGGTGGTACATGGACCGCGAAGGGAAAAATGGTTTGTGGGAGAAGTAGTATGCAGAAAATTATATACCACATTGAAAGTTTATGTAAAACAGATTAGTGATATTTTTTAATCTATTTCCCTATATAAGGTATTTTAATCCCATCATTACAAAGTGAGTTTTTCCATTAGAAAAAATTTTCTTTCTATAATGAAATTTATCTATGTCCAAAAGTGCTCGTGAAAAGTTTGTCAAGAAGAATAGGTTCACAAGGTAGTCTCCATGGAAAGAGAATGAGTTTACAGGAATGGTTCACGAAGGGGTTATACGAGTTTATGTGGCCCAAAAAGAAAGAATGATCCATAGATAATAGGTGGTCTTAAGGATATCAAGCAGTACACGGAATCAGTATGCAAAGGTGGTATGAAAAAATGGTATATAGAAGAATATATAGTCCATAGAGAAAGGGTGGTATGTGGAAGAGGTGACCCATGAAGCACATGTGGTATGCGGTGCAGCACAGTTTGTGAAGGAAGTAATCCAGTTCACATAGGAACTATTCGTGAACTATCAATGTGTGAAAAAGTGGATTATATCTATAGGTAGAAGTTGGACTTCAATAGAACATCTATCTGTAGTTGAGTATTCATGATTTAATGATGAATAAGGGACCTTTAATTCCATAAATTGTGTGTGTCTTCCTCCCAAGGCTATGAGCTAGGGGAGTCAATAGAATTGTTCTGAGGGATGTATTGAGTTATCTCTGAAATATTGTAAAGGTAGTTAACCTAGCTCAAAATGATTATTTCTAAACTTTTTTACTCCACAACTTGTAAATTTTAGTGAATTTAGGTATAACCAACACATTTTCGGCATATGCTCCTTCGACTAGCCCTTAGTGGTGAACCAAGTAAAATAGTTGTGCTGACTCTTTGCATGTTATTATTTGTTTACTATTCATTATCATCAGATAGGTTTAACAGGTTTCTACCAATGTGGTAACATGATCCATCACTTTTGAAGAAATATTTGACACCCTAATTTACCCTTACCCACAAAAGGTGTTTAGGGGTCCTTCATGTGGTATGAGATGCTATAGGTTACTGGTGTTAAATTTATCCTTCTTTTTTGTCATGGATAATACAGTTAATGTTAGGGGAGTTCCCCATTTTTATGGATGTAACATTAATATATAGAAGAAGGGGATGAGATCTCATCTAAGACCTTTTGGAATGGAATCCCTTTTTCCACTATATGAGGAATGCAGTTAACTAATCCAACAATGCTCTCTATGAATAACATAGATAGGAAAATTCTTGATATAGATTTTAAATCACAAAATTACCCCAATGAAACTCTGTCTGATCAAATCTATCAGAATGTAATGAGTTTCACTTCAACAAAGTCTATGTGGGAGAATTTGGAAAATATATATGAAGTAGAGAAAAAATTGAAGGAGGAGAAACTTAAAATTCTACATAATAGGTTTGATGATATGCAGATAAATCTTGAAAAAAATGCAGATCTCTTTTTTAATCAAATTATTGAAGTTGTTGGATCTATACATGGACTTTGTGAAGAAATCAAATACATTTAAATTGTGAATAAAATTTTGAGAAGGGTACCACCTTTTAATATTCCAAAAGTGTCAGAACTTTAGGAAACGGTTCTATATAAACTCTCTCTAGATGATATTCTAAATAGTCTATTGCAATATAAAATGATATTCAGACCATAAGATGAAACAAATTGAGTGATAATGAAAAATTAAATCATAAAAATAGAAAAACATGAAATATCCAGATATAGTGGTAATGGTGATAATAATTTATATGAATTTATTTATCTCTTTTCAAAGAAACTCAAGATATAAAAAGGGATATTCGAAGGAAAGCTACATCGGACATGTTTTCGATGTGGAAAAGTTGGTCACATTGCCTCTCAATGCTCAAGTATGTTTTATAATGAAGAAAATGAAGCTGGAAACATTCATAAGGCATGGAAAAAAAATTCAAAAATGGAGACTTTAAATTTGAAAAGAAATTATAGAGAAATATTTTTTTATATAAAAAAGAAATGATGATAATGAATTATTTGAGGAAGAGTAACCTGAGTTTAAATCTGGAACACAAGCATCCATGATGGATATAGTTGAAAAATCATAACCATCAAAAGATAAACTTGGAATTAATCAGTTTATTATTGATACTGACATCAAGATACAACTTGAGGATGCTCTTGGTAATCCTGAGATTCAAATAAATAGAACCAAAGAGTGGACAGTAGTTGTGGAAGATTTATTAGAATATGTTGATCAACTGGAAACTAAAATTGGTCGACTTGAGGAAGTAGTAAAAGAATAGTCAACCACTTTTGAAATATCATATGACATAGTTGAACTGAAGCTTATAATTGATGAATATGCAAGTATCATTAATAACCTTATATCTAAACTGAAGGAGAATTCTAAAACTGTTGAGGGGCTTGAAGAATAATTTTTTACTCTTTTAATTAAACTTGAAAGTGATTCAAATGGAAAAGAAACAAAGTAGAAAATTCAGTTTGGAAAATTCTCAGATGTTGAGTTGATGGAGAGAGGTAAGCGTGGTTCTGATGGAGTTAAAAATGTTTTTAATGATCAAAGACCCAAATTCATGGTAAATAATGTAATTTTATGTGATGATGAAGCATCAAATGTTGGAAATAAAATGGTATAAAATAAAGTCAAGAGAAAAGTTGGACATATTGCAAAGACACCTAAAGTCCAAACAAATAAAGTCTTAAATAAAACTTAAAGGATAATTGAAAACTATCCTTAATTTTCCCAAGATTATAGGTAGTCAAACTATCTACCCAAGTAAGTATACATGAGGATGAATAGAAGTGAGAATACATTTCTTCTAATGGAATATAAATTCTTTGGCTATCTAGGCTATACCATGTCATATTGTGAAGAGGCAAGGGGATATTTGAATGGGAAAGAGCTAGGAAGTCATCCAAGGAGAATGAATTCATATCCTACTTCTTATATAAAAAATAATTTATATGGATGTTGTTTTCATTGTTCTAACTTTAGTCATAAAACTATTTATTGCAGGTAATGGAAAGGCATGAACTTTACATATAAAAATTAGAGACAAGCCAATACTTGTCCCCCAGACAGTGTTTCTCTTTCAAACATTTTTTCTCTACTATAAGATTCGTATGATTATGATGAACCTGTTAACATGTAAAATAGATTTAAAAATTCCATCTTTATCCTTCACTCAAACCATTATTTCATGGAAGGATAAGAATAAAATTAAAAAATCCAACCTTATAGAACTATCCCTCATAGTAACAAAGTGCATAAAAACCTAGATTCTTGATACTGGATGTTCATACCATATGATAGGAAATATAGACTTATTAAATAATGTTAAGAAAAGAGTTTATGGAATGGTAAGGTTGGGTAATGATGGTGATTTGAAGATCAAATGTTATGGAATTACTAAACTGGATAATAGAGAGCTAAAGAAAATTGAATTTCTCTATGTAGATTGTCTACAACATAATCTCTTGAGTGCAAGTCATGTATATGACTCGAGACTTATGGTGAATTTTAATCAAAATAGTTGCACTATTAGAGGAAAGATAGGTATTTCTCTTATAAAGGGATGTATAAAAGATGGAAACTTATATTAGGTTGACAGTAAAGAGAACATTTTCTGCATGACATTTGAAGAAGAAAATAACTTATGTCACCAAATATTGGTTCACATTATTAAACAAGACATTGAAAATATATCCAAGATGAAGATAGTCATGCATATCCCCATTTTAAAGTGTGAATAGGAAAAGACTTGGGATATGTTCATACAAGGGAAACTGGTCTGTAGTTCTTATTAGCCAAACAAAACAAGGGAATCCAAGTGTGAATAGGAAAAGACTTGGGATATCCAAGTGCTTGATTTCATGAAAATGTATCACTAAATACATGAGAATTATATGAGAAGGACAATCAAAGTTATGTGCTGTGACAATGTAGGGGAATAGACATTCATTGAGTCTGAATATTACTTAGAGAAACATGGAATACAACATGAGGTGTCTACAGTGAGAACCCCGCAGAAAAATGGATTTGTTGAGCATAATAATTTATAGGTGAACAATATGTATAGAACTATGCTAATTGAGAGTAGTATATATCATCATTATTGTAAAGAGGTTGTTCAAGATACAATGTATACTCTAAATCAAATAGGTATTTATATGGGAGATACCAAGACACCATATGATTTGTGGCAGGTAAGGAAGCCCTTTTGGAATTATTTTCATGTTTTAAAAAGTAAATTATTCATTCATAAAAATAAGGGAATCGAGTGAAGTTTTTTGATGCTACAGATGAAGGAATATTCCCCAAATATTCAATGAATATCAAAGCATACAAATGTTTCAATAATCATCTTGTAAGAAATGATAAATGTAGTGATGTTAGGATCATTGAAGATAATATAAAAAATAACATGAGGGTATCTTATTCTCATTTGACTGAAGATATAGAAAATAGTATAAATGGAATAAATTCAAATTAATTACTAGAAGAAGGAGTAAAAAATTTAATATCTAACAAAATTATGTTGGTTTGGATAAATAATCATAAGTGGAAACCATGTTTGATGAAAATTATTTTGAACCTTAGAGGAGAAATCAAATATTAGAAATTGATCCTTCCAACATCATTGGGGATCATACTACACCCAAAATGACAAGGAGAATGATGAATAATTCACAATATTCTTTCCTATCTGTGGTGGAAACATCCTCATTTAAAGAAGATGAAAAGTATGAATCGTGGGTTAAATCCAGGAATGAAGAGTTGAATCATATTGATAAGAATCAAGCATTAGATCTAGTTAGAGACCCAAAAAATCACAATGTGATTGGTACGAAGTGGACTTCTAGAAATAAATTTGATGATCATGGAAATCCGATCAAAAATGAGGTGTGATTGGTGTTTAAAGGCTACTTATAAGTTGAAGGTGATTATATTGATTAAACATTTGCTCCTATGGATAGAATAAAGTCAATCAGACTTTTCGTTCCATGGTAATTCAAAGAGGATACAAAGTATATAAAATGGATTTTAAAATATCTTTCTTAATTTTTGTTCTTAAAGAAGAACTCTACATTGAAAAACCAGTGGTTTTCCTTCTTGTTAATGATGAAATAAAGGTTTTCATATTAAAGAAGGTACTCTATAGTTTGAAGTAGGCACCATGAGTTTGGTACTCACAACTGGATTCTTGTCTAAAGATGATTAAGTTTAAAATATGAGGAGTGGATCACAATCTCTATGTGAATAATTCTTATAAAGATCAATTCATGGTACTAGTGTACGTATATGATATCATATTTGGTGGAAGAAGGCATTGATCAACAGATTAATTTTCCAATCACATGAAATCTGAATTTAAAATTTCTATGATTGGTGAACTCACATACATCATGTGACTATTAATTATTCAAAATAAACACTACACTTTTATTTATTAGGAAATTTATATAAGATATTTACTGAAAAAATTAAATAATCATGAATCCAAACCTATTTGGACTGTGATTACGGTTGAAAAAAAATTAGAAATCACAAGGATGGAACTTCTGTATATCCCACCATGTACAGAAGAATAATTAGAAGAAAACTATACCTAACTGCATAATGACTATGTATTTTCTTTTAAACATGTTTAGTGGACCACTTTTATAGTAATCTGATGGAATAACATGTGTCTATAGTTAAAATAAACTTGAGGTGCATTCAAGGGACTCAAAATTATTTCCTATACTTTGATGCAGGATGAGATAATGAACTATTAGAATTTTATAATTCTAACTATTATGGAGTTGTGGTGGATAAAAATTCCATAAGTGGTAAATCATTATTTATTGGAATGAAATGTATGGTCTGTTTGAGTAAGAAATAGGAAATCACTTCTCTCAGTACTGCTTAAGCTGTGTATATCTTTGCTACAAAGGATTCCACTCAACTACTTTGGATCAAGCAACAAATGACTAATATTAGTGATGAGGTGAAATAACCTTTGGTGATTCTCTATGAAAAAAATAATTCAATTGATCTTACTAAGAATATTGTTTATTATTATCATAGGAATCACATTGAAATCAAATATTACTTTTTAAGGAAAATGTTGAACAAGACATGATTTAAATGGATATTGTTGGAACTGATGATCAAGTGGATGAAAAGCTGACTAAGCCATTTTTAGCACAAATGTTCAAGAATAATTGGTTGAAACTTGGTGTTTAACCACCTCCCAGTGCATGATGAGGTCAAGAGTTCTCCCCTATCCACTTTTGGGTTACCAATTTTAATCTATTTTTCGTCTTGATACAAGTTTTTAGGGGTGATATGATCCAGGGAGAGTGTGTTTTAAGCTCTATAATGACCAAATAATTGTTCTTTAGGTTTATTTATAATGGGGGAGAATGGATAAATTAAATTCAATGAGGATAGAAGTATACATGAGAATATGCATGAGAGTTGAGAAACAACGAGGGAGATTTAATAATAAGGTTTGCTGGTTGCAGGTTTTTGACAAATATATTATACATCCTTAATATCTTCAATACAGGAGAACCCAATTCATTTTTATTTTATTGTTTTCTACATAGATTTTTTATCATGTATACTTAGAGTGTTGGATGATTTTTTACTCTCTTATTAGGTTTTAATTGCAGCCGGTTCCTCATTGTATTTATCTATAGATTGGAAACAAACCCAAAGGGGGAGACTGTTGGACTGAAGGGTGTTCTTTGCTAGAAATGGAGTATGGTTTTTTTATTGCTATCAATCCATATTAGGTTGATCAAAGAGTTTGTGAGATAAGTGATTGAACAGTACAGGCCAAAGTAGGTGTTTCAGGTGGCACAATTTCCCAGTGTCCTCCAAAATTTTAGGCCTCAAAATCATAATTTTATCAACTTAGAAAAGGAAGGTTTTTATGAAAATGAGTTCATAAATCATGGTTTACAGACTAAAAAACATAGTTCTTTGACTTCTAAGGGAGGTATGTGTATCATTTATAAAAATTGGAAAAGAGGAGGATTCTTCATAGCAAGTGATATGAAGACCAAGAAACATGGTTCACAGACTATATAGTGAAAATTGTTTTTAGGGATGTTTGCAGTTCATGTAAGGCTTGTGGTACATGGGATGGCTCATTATTTTTTGAAATAAGGTAGTGATTTGAGGAGACATAAAGGAAGAGAGGTGATATGTAAACCACAGAGGGAAAAATTATTCATGGTATAAATTGTACATAGTGAATCATATAAATCATCAAATATTTTTGTAAAACTAAATAGAGATATTTTTGGATCTATTTGCCTATATAAGGACTGTTAATCCCATCATTACACTGTGATTTTTTTCATTAGAAAACAAATTCTCCCAAGAAATGTTTTTTGTATTACTTCAAAAGAGATCATGGGGAGTTCATGAAGGAGAATATGTTTGTGAGGTAGAATCCTAGAAAGGAGAAGAAGATTATAGGAATGGTTTGTGAAGGGGTTTTTTAGCCTGTAAAGGAAGAAGGATCCAAATAGAAGAGGTAGTATGTGGGACACCTAGAAGTATGTAGAAGTGGTATACATAGGTGGTATGTGGAAACAATATGTGGAAGTGAAGAAAATCTACAGAGCAGGGTAAGAATAAGTGATCTGTGAAGCACATACACTATGCAGTGAAGTGCAGTCCATGAAAGAAGCATGCCAATTTATGTAGGAATAGTTTACGAACAATCTGTGAGTGAAAAAGTGGATTACATATATGGGTATAAGTGGGACATCAATAGAGCATATATATATAGTTTAAGATGAATGATTTAATGAAGATGAGGGGACCTAAAAGTCCATAAACTATGTGTAGATTCTTCCTAAGGAAGTGAGCTAGGGGATACAATGGAAGTGCTCTAAGGGATGTAGTGAGATATCCCTGAAATATTGTAAAGGTAGTGTGCATGGCACATAGTGACTGTGTCTAAACTTTTGTACTCAAAAAATAGAGAATTTTAGTGGATTTAGGTACGACTGACTCTCTATCTGCATATACTCCTTGGACTATCATTTAGTGACGAACCAATTAAGATTACTATTTTGACTCCTTGCATGTGATTATTTGTTTACTATTCACTCTCATCAGATATGTTTAATAGGTTTCTACTAGTGTGGGAATATGATCTGTCACTTTTGAAGAAAAAGTTGATACCCTGATTCGCCCCTCCCCTATCAGGGTGTCTTGAGGTCCTTAAAAGGTAAATCAACATAAAACAAGTGGAAAAAAATAAATTGATATTAAATTTAAATATAAATATAATCCTATATTATTAAATATAATAGTAATTAATATAAATCAATCAAAAAGGAAATGAGTTAGGAAATTCCGTTACCACTTGGTAACTTAAAGTTCAAATCCATTCAAATTGAGACTCAGAATACCATTAATAATGCATTATTCATGATATTATATTTTATAGGGGAAGTATTAACACTATATTAAATAATATAGGTGCATAACATTATAACATTCCTCAATAAAATCAAATTAAGACAGAAATCCTTACCTTATGCTTCATTTTTCATGAACACTATTTCACCTCATGTATAATGGTTTTAATCATGGTGTTAAATTATACCAGAACCACATTAATATTTATAATATCATATCTGATCCTTTTATATCATATTATCACCTTTTTTTAATTACATGTTATTATTTACACTGTTTTAGGTGTTAATTGCCTTGTTTTTTCATTATGTTTTGAGTTGTTATTTTTTATTACACTTACTTAGATCATGATCTCATAAACTCAAAAATTTAAACCGTGATGTAAATAACATATATATTTATTATATATTTATTTGGTTTAATCCATTAAATATGGTTATAGGAAATGAAATGCATTGTTCATGGAGATGATAGACCGTATGAATACAAGAATATTGTTTCCATTTTTTGATAATAAAATAAATAATAAAGAACGATATATATATATAGATGTTATCACTATATTTTAATTTTATGTCATATATATCACATAATTTTATTAAACAATCTTTAATACATTCCATGTAATGTGTGAACAAATCACATCTCTTCACGAGGGACTTGTCCTCCATACACACAAGCGATGCTATCGTATTCCAACAGAAAAGGAAATAATGATGTTTTGTGTTATATAAAAATTATAGAAGAATAAATACATAATTAATATCTTTTATAAACTATAAATTTATCATTATTCTAAACCTTCAATGGTGCTAATGGAAGAACAAATGACATCGGTTCATGAGGTGGTAGTTCGTCATACACATGAATGATGACTGTGTATCCCATTTGATGGAAGTTTGTGTGGTTGATGGTTATAACCTTACCATACAATGGAAAAGTATATTTTAGATAATTAATCTATTGTATCAATATCTTATAAATATAAATGAAGTATGTGGAGAAGGAAATAAAATAAAGATGCGTGTTTAAGAATATTACCTCCTCTGTGGGTTTCCTCAGTGGTTTTCACTAAAACCTAAAAAGATTTATTTATTCCAAAAATAAGGCTTCTAGTATGAGGATATGGATCTTATTATATTAATATTTAAGTTTTTTTAGGATTCAAATGTCTTGTTAGGTTTGAATAAGTGACGAGAGTGAGTTCCATTTTTTAGTAGAGGAGGAGTGGCATTCTTATATGTAGAAAAAAGTAAACACAATTGGGAGTTATCTCTTACCTAATATGCCTCAAAAAATGAATATTTTTTTAAAACAGAGTTTATATTATATAAATATTTCCAAAAATGGGTTTTATATAGGTTTTGGATCATTCTTACACCTTATATTATACGTTTAACCATTATGTAAACTCATTTTTCTCCTAATCGCAGTAGATAATTTTACATGTTTTCACTAATAATATTGGTCAAAATTTATGTTTACCTTATTTTAAACAATAAATTATCGTTCTTAAAAATATTGAATCCATTTTACCAAATTCAAATCATATAATGAGTAAAAATTAATTTAAAATTAATCTTACATACGGGATGAGAATGTGGGTTTTCAAAGTAAAAATGATCAAAAGTTTATTAGGTTTTTATATCTAAATTAATAATAAAAATTATTTAAAATAAATAATTTGGATTAATTTATGTATAATTGATCTATTTTAAAAAAACTAATTAATATTATGATTTAACATTATAAATAATTTTGACAGAAAGTGAGTTTTCAAATATATTTCAGTCTTTTTCATTAAAAAAGAAAACATTAAACATGTCAAAAGAATACGAAAAAATATACCTAAGATAATTTTGAAATTTAACTTTCAAAAAGTTTTTTTTTGATATAAATATATATTAGTGTAAAAATTTAGTTTTAAAACAAGTGCACCATTAAAAGGCAGAAAAACCGCCTTTAGAAAATATAGCTTATTTTGTGTGAAATGTAATTTTTTCTTATCATATTCCTATAAAATCATTTAGAATAATGTAAAAAAATTCATTGAATATATAATATATATATATTATTAATACTATTAATTAATATTAATTATTTTAATTTATTATTATAAAACTCTTTAGGGAACATAAAAATTATTTCTTATAAAATCATTTCATTTATATTCAATTGATTTTTATATTAATTTCTAATTAATTGTTAATAAATGAATTGAAACCTATGTTTTCATAAGTTAGTTAATAATTTTCATAACCACCAATTGAGTTTCAAGGATATAATTTTTATTTTAAATAATAATACTAATAGTATTTGTTAGAACTTGTTTTTGTGTGTAATGAAAGCAATCAAAGACTGTCTTTTTTTCATGTAACATAAGATCACTTAGTGTTTCATGAATTGTAAGATATATGATAAATTTAATTTATTTAAAATAATAAATATATTTTATAGTCTCAATATTTTATATTCTCTTATACAATTGGTATGGCACAACACATGTGAAATTGAATATGATGTTCATATTTTATAAATTCAGGGTGTTACATTCATTCAAAATCAAATGATTTGTGTCATCACAATTGAAACTTAATCATAAAAATAAAATATCTGATATTTGAAAATTATTTTTTTGAAAAACCCACATCATAAAAGGGTTAAAAAAATATCCTCTTAATAAGATATAATTTGATATAAAAAAACTTCTAGAATAACACATAACTAGGTTTATATGTATGAGAACATTGGTTGAATGTGAATATATGGACATAGAGGAAAATAATTAACAATTAAATATATTGATTTGGGTTATTGACCACAAAGTTAAGTGATCAATGTAAATTTGAGTTCATCAAAACTATAAATATGTGATTGTTTAAAGAAACGTAATTTTAATAATAATAAAGGTATTAAGATAAGATGTTTGTTTCAAGGTAATTTTCTAAATGATGAGTAATTATTTTACTGCCTAAGAATATATATAAATATAGTTACTTGATATATTTCCATAAAAAATTATCCTTTGTTTGTGATTATATAAATCTCCAATTCATCACTTACTCCAAAAGTTAATACCAATAAGTTAATTTTTTTTATGTATGAAGCACTAAAATTCATGTTTAACATATCATAAAATCCATTATTGAGTGAAAAGTATTATTATCTATTTCTAAATATGTTCAAAATTCAATATTATTTATACAATAATATCTAAAACTCATTAGTAATAGTACTGGTTAATCATTAAAATTTATTTTCAAAATTTTTTAGCTAAAAACAATGACACATTAACCAAGAAATTGTGTATATCGGTGGTTGGGGTTAAGCCCTTATCATCCTTCAGTTTTGGGATCAAACCCTATGTCTTTGTTGGATATTATTAGTTTTCACCAATCATACAGGTTTTCCTTTTTATGATATATATTAATATAATTACTATAAGGTTCCAAAAAAATGATGGACATCCTTGAAATAAGGTTAATAAATAAATATCCTTTTTTACTATGGTATTCGATACAAATTTTTTTTGAAAAATTAAAATAAAATTATTTTAATATAATGTCTTTAATGATCATATTAACCCTCAATGTTATCAATACCATTAAATTTATGTCTATAAAATTTGAATTTGTTATTCCTAAAATATTATTTCCACAAAAATATATCCTTGCACTAAATTTCTCCCAAAATTTCTTTAATCATTATATACTCTCATCACATAAAACCTAAGATTTTTTTTATGAATTTGAACATATGATTAATCTTAACCTCATGACTCAATATTGTATTTGTAACTATTTTTTTAATAAATATAAAATTTCTCCTAAAAATATATCACAATCCTTTTATGTTTCATGAATTATATTATAAAAATACCATTATGTGAAATACCTCAACAATTCAATTATTCAATACCAATATATAAATACTTCATCAATTTTAATTCCGCGTAGTCCCTTCATTGGTCTAGGTTTTAACTTAGGTCATTCATTGGAATTATCTATTTAAATCATTTATAAATGTTTTTAATAAAAATTTGAATTATCCTAACAATATCCTCTAGGAGTGTCAAAAAAGGTCCATAGTAAGTCCTGTTTTCGTATACCAGGTAATGCTGGAGTCAAGCCTAACACACCCTTTTAGAGTTATTACCACTAGGAACATCTAGGCCTGAACCACATCCACTAGTAATATTTATATAAGGATGTTTTGTAATGGAAAACCATATAGTCTCTAAATTACCAAAAAAATTATGAAGTTCTTCTATAATTGTCATAAAATTCATCATTAGGGTTATATTCCCTAATTTACCTTTTACAGAATCTAGTTCCCTTGGTTTCTACTACAGTTTCTCTAATACCAACTATAGTGACCCAGACTCTAGAAGTCCAAATTCAGTGCCTACTAAAATTACATTTTCATAGATACATGGAATTCATGTCCCAAATGATCAAATCTATTATTAGTCTTGGTAATCACATACATATATGAGTTTTAAATTACATTGGAATAAAAAATTACAACATAATTATTGTTTCAAGAATAAGTTTATTTAATCTAGAAAAACCCTACATATCGGTCATAGTAAATATCTTAGACTCTTGAGAAAGGAAAAAAATAATTTTGATCTCTAATGCTCACTAAGGGGTAATTACATTATAAGCAAGAATTAATTTGTAATAATAATCCATATTTAATGGTAAATAACTAAGAATAGATGCCTTTTAAATAACTAGATAAGGCATAATGAACATGGAAAGGTAAATCTAGATACCTGGTTTTTTCTTTGTAAGACATTGAAATAATTCAAAATATATTTCCAAAGCTATGGGATGAGACAACATGTGATCCTGATGCCTGATATTCCTAGAATTTATTTAATAAAAATATTAAAAAGATTTTATATTGGTAGTGCACAATTAATTAAATAAAAATGGATAACTCTTAAATGGATGATTGGATTGGAAATTTGAGACCACAGTTGGGTTTGGAACATGTTTTTTACCATAGGAAAGATATATAATGATTTGGAATGGGATGTTCATACCCCTCGCTCATTGGTGTTTCATTTAAATGAATAAATTAAATAATTTAAATAATTAATAAATTAAACCCTCACGTAAAATGAAGTTATAAATTCATCATTAATGGGATTTTTCTAGGGTTGGATCGTAATTTTCATTCACCGAGGAAGATATCCTCCTCTCCTCCTTTGGGGAATCCCTTCGAATGAAAAATCATTGGATCAATGAAAATCAAATCATAATGAACACAATTACTCCTCACGAAATCATTGACGAACACATTCTTCACTAAATATTGATCCAAAATAGAGGTATGACTCGTTATATTGGGGTTTTATCCCTTATGATGAAATTATTGAGTATATAATTATTCTTACTTTGATCTATACCTTTGACACCCTTTTCATGTGCCCAAATATTGGATTTTATTTTATTTTTCTTTATTTTATCTAACCCTAGATAACATTCTTGATCGTTGACTAGGAAAACTTGGCCAAATTCTCTTAAACCTTTGTCCATGTGATTTCATCCCAAATTTCTTTGCATTATTCACTGATGGAATCCTCATGGTTTTTAGTTCAATAGTTACTGAGAGACCTGAGATCAATCGGGTACCTAGATTCATGGAAAATCTTTGAAATGATGCAATATTGTGAGTAGAACATGTATCTTTATTTTTCTTGACTTAAGTATGCTCGATCTGCTAGTTTGAGATCAAGGACTTGAACGATTAAAGAATGGCATCATACGGAATACCCAAAAAATCCCCTAAGTGTGATGGAAACTTATTTTCGACTAGAAGTGTCCCGAAATCATGATTTTCACCCAGATATGATGTTTATAGGAGAAATAATTCTAGGATCTAAGGTGGTTTGACCAAATTTGATTTGGGGAGATAGGATTTGAAGATCATAACTTTATAGAAAAATCGTGACTACATTCCTTCTATAAAAAAGAACACACAACATGTAGCTTACCTTTCTGGTGTTTCTTGGACTTCAGAAAAATTAAGGGTCACATGACAAGTCAATATTACTCACACATTGTGTTCCCTCTTTTGGATAAACAATCCTTTTGGCCGACAACATGAACTTGATGTCTGGTAAACAGACACGACCAGTGGACATGACCCTCATCCTAGATATCTAGGACATGTCGTAAATTCCACCTACAATATGTGTACTAAAACATGAATAGGACACCCATGTGACACCGAGAGACATAAATAGGCTTAGAAGTGGGGGAAATGTTGTTTGGTCCCCTCACACATCATGTACTACTTGATTTATTCTGAGAAAATTTCAAATTTTTGTGTCACCTTAATTTATACTCATATTTTGGCCAATGAGTGGCATATCTAGAGTGTTTTTTCACATAAAACGTGATGGTTCCCTTGGAAACAAGTTTCGTTATATGATGTGAAATTTTCTAGGTTTTGAATTTGTTGAGATGACACCTGGTGAAAACCATGATCATGCAGAATCACCAAGGAATTCTAGATACAACCCTCAAGTAGAACTGGGATGTGGAGTTCCCCGATGATAGTACCAGGCTTACCCTCTAGTGGGGGTGGGCAGTGGAATTACCCAATGATCTTCTAGGAATAACCCTCTAGTAGGGATGGGAAAGGGAGTCCTCTAATGATTATCCAGGCATTCCCTTTAGTAGGGATGGGCATTGGAATTCCCTAATGACAACTTCAACGCATAACCCTCCAATAAGGATGGGTAGTGGAGTTTCTAGATGACTTTCCTAGATTATCCTCTAGTAGGATTGGTAAATGATGTTATCTAATGTAATTATCAATAAAACCCCTCCATCTAGGCTGGGTAGTGGAGTTCCTTAGTTAATATCAGAGTAGGACCCTCCTATCATACTAGAGAATGATATCCTTACCTAGAAATTATGGCCCCTCGACTATACGGAACAATGATGAGATGTCATTAGACATGGATTTAGAATCATGTGAATGAGGGAAATTTTCCCCACCGATATGAATTTTTGTGACATGAATTGAAAATTGTGAGGTTGATGAAGTTCCACCCAAATCAAATAGTGTGAAGGTGTGGTGATTGAGTCCCTTATATTTATCTGTTCAGGGAAGATGCATGAGTTTTTGGGAATCATATATGGAATTCTTTTCGAAATGTTGGAAACTCTTCCTCTTGAGTTGAGGTGTGATATGGACATACCCATACTCTCTTTTATGAGATTATTTGACTAAGCATATATATATATATCCTTCTTTGTTACCCACTCCAAGGGTTTTGGTTACTCTTCTTCTAGGAGAGGTGAAGAAAAGTGGGGTATTCCACTTTGTTTCCATTTATATATTCTCATAGTTTTATGATTCCACTATCCTACTATATATAGTGAAGACTTGATGACGTGTTCATCTTCTTACCAACTTGAAGTCATTGTGTTTGTACATGTTTACACTCACTCTCTTATTGGGTTGAGTTGTACTCTTTTACTATACCTTATTCTTTCTATTGTCTTCCTCTTTAGTTTTATCTCTTACTTCTCCCCCTTCACTCTTTCATGGTATTTTACTAGGTATGTTTATGCTCACCCCTGTATGGGATTTTCTCTAATTTGTTGTGTCTTATGAAGATGATGGATAGGTTGATCGTGACTTTAGAGTAGTTTTGGGATACAAGGTGCTTGGACCCTGTATATTGGTCATAGCTTGGGATCCTGGAACTAGGCTATCACAATTATTTTACTTTTCTAATTTTCTATCAGTTTGGGACATTATTTTGGTTAGACATTTATTTGTTCCCTTTTCATTTCATTTTACACCACCATACATCATAATATTTATAGATCAATACTTCTTTTGTTTATTTATAGTGATGTTGCATATTTTATTTCTTTCCCTATGCATGTTTTCATTGATTTGTCTCTCTCTCTGTGTGTATAGGTACTTTGGAAAATTCCTTGAGTTTATTTGTGCATTTGGTTCTTGTCACCACCCCCTATCATATGGATATGGGCTTGGGGTAGTTGTGGATCGACCCTTAGGTTGGGTCAGTTCATGACAGATTGGAATTATATCAAGTTCATTTCTTGGGATGTTGTTTTCATGTTTCCCCATAAGTGGATTAGTTGGGTTTAGGGAAATAGATTCAATGTGTCTCGAGTGTGGCTCTCAGACCGGGGAGTCCAGTGATTGTGCGACGGTAGACGTATCCATTCACCATGACCCTAACTACCTTCTTGTTGACTAGTCATGATAAGAAATTGGTTACATTGATAAAAGGTACATTCATAATATATGATTGAGTGTTTGAATATCCTCCATGAGTCATCTCACCATTTTTGTTGATATATACTTATATTCTAATTAGACTTCTATACTCCTTGATAACTTTCTGGATGACTCTGGGATGACAGACAAACATGATACCAGCTCTAGTTTTTGATAATGACCCTATGAATAATGAGGCCTCAGTTCAGGGTCCATCTCATGATACCCTTCTTCTAGGTGGGAAGGTATCATCACCTCCACCTATTTAGAAATGGATCATCCCAATAGAGTAGGTTGAGGACATGTGTTGCCTTAGCACACTCCATGAGTTCCAATGTCAAAGACTGGTGAGGTCCTACAGCGATCAAAATCCTCAAGAAACAGATCATTTTCTAGATTTGGTGGTCCATATCATCAGAATTATCTAGAAACTAACAAACCAGATAGTTACTGTGGATGCTAGCCTTTTCCATGAAGTAGTGGGGTGTTGGTGGAGCTTAGTTACTTAGATACAAGATGAGTTGACACTCTCATTGGATGACGTCTAGTAGATATTCTGTGAGGAGTACTACCCCTCCTATATATTCTCACATTGGGACCATGGTCTTTCAGAATTGAAATAGGGAGGGATGATAGTGGTTGAGTATGAAGCTAAATTTATAGACCTTATTCATTAATGCATCGACAAGCTTTGGGAAAGCTACTTTTGAGCACAAAAGTTTGATCATATACTCCATAGAGAGATCTAGGCCAAAATTGTACCACTATCCATTCCCACCTATGACTGGGTGTTAGAGGGAAAACTTGTGACATAGATATTTTTGTTAAATAAATTCTAGGTAGCTATAGGTGGAAGTGGATGAAACAGAGATTAGTCATCTAAAGTAGCTGCTAGGGGCCAGATATCTCGAAACCGGAGACCCTTCTGTGACCATGCTTAGGCACATGGTCATATGGGTCCAAAACAACGTAGATTTATAGATTAGACCATAGAGGGGTGGCACTTTACTTGTGTTGTGAAATTTCATATGGAATAGTACTACCCAACCAGATTTGCTAAGCATCCCTGGAAGTTAGCTGATAAACCGACACGGTAGAGACAACATTATGATGAAAGATATCCCAGGTAAGGACACGATGGTTCCTAAGAAGGAAGATATGGAAGAGGAGAAATATTAGTTTTATGTGGAGGAAAATATATGATATCGGTTCACCAACACCACTAGGTTCCCCACATCAAGCTCAAGAAGTTAGCGTCCAGGGCTGCAGACAGTTGTATACTTTGGAAGTCTACAATCCTGCAACACATGACACGATTTGATGTATGATCTACATTTATTCAACTGTTTTGTATTATTAATAGAAACAGGGGCTAGTAATTATTTTATATCTTGACTCATGGTGTAATATTTGAGATCCTATTAGATATTACAGCACTAAATCTTCATCTTGAGGTTCCTATAGGGAACACTTCTTCTGTATCATTCATCTGTCGGTAGTGTGAACTATCACTTGGAGGAGAGAGGTTCATGTGGGACCTCTTAGTTAGAAATATGGAACCCTAATACATCATCTTGGGTATTTATTTTCTTTCCATGGTATGATTCCATATTTATTATCATCATAGGCTATTTAGGTTCCTTCGCACTGATGGGACAAGATTCTTCTTTTCTAGTGAGAGAGATATCATGGCAAGACATGTGGATGCTATAAGCAGGATCTTAAATCCTATCACCCATCTTTTAGAGAGTGTAAGACATGGTGTGTTAGATAGAAATCCCATGTAGATCGTCCTTATAGGTCCTTGGAGTTCAATAAGGGAGACTAAGTTTTCTTGTGAGTCTCCCCGTGATAAGGAATACAAAGGTTCGGTCCGAGAGGAAAACTATCCCCAAGGTTCATTAGGATATTTGAGATCATGCATAGGTTTAATGAGGTTTACTATCACTTAGGACTACCTCCATGGATAGAGTTGGTGCACGATTTCTTCCATGTGTCACAGCTAAGAAAATACAAGCTTTAAACTATGCTCATCATTGAATGGGGAGAGCTAGACATTGGGGATGGGACAACCTTTGTAGAGCACCCGATGGAGATCAAGGATGGACAAGAGAGGACCCTATATGGGTGAACTATCCCTCTGGTTTTTATTCTATGATAACATAGAAAAGTGAAGGAGATTTCATGGGAGTGGGAGATCCAAATTCTGGATCAGTATCCCAAGTTTTTTACTTAGTTTTTATTTTCAAGGACAGAAATCTTGAATGATGAAATGATGAAGATACCTGGTGTTTTACTTGTAGGAATTTGAAATATTTATAAATATATCTCCAGAGTTAGGTGATGATACGAAATGAAATTCTGAGGCCCAATGTGCCTAGAACTAACTTTATAAAAATATTAAATATATTCTATAATTCACACTAGCTGTTAATTAAATAAAATGAGATAACACTTCAAAGGTTGGTCATATTGGAAATATGAATCCATGTATGGGTAAAAAATGTGGTTTTTACCCTAACTGAAACATTAAATAAGTCGACATGGGATGTTTGTACCCCTAACTCATTGGAAGTGAATTTAAGTGAATACATTGATTAATTTAAATAATTAATTAATTAAACCATGACCTAAAATGATGTTATAAATGTATCTCTAAAGGGATTTAAATAGGGTTGGATCATAATTCGCATTCGTCAGTGAATCTCTTCTCCCCTTATTTATTGGGTAAACCATTCAATGAACGAAGAATCCTTTTATCAATGTGAATAGAAGCATGAAAAACATAGTGGATCCTCCAAAAATTGTTGGAGAATGTGTTCTTCACCCACAATCGATCCAAAATAGTGGTAGGACTCATTATATGTGCATTTTAAGGCATGCAATTAAATGATAAAGTAGATAATTATTTTTACTTTGATTTGTGCCTTTGAAACCCTTCACATGATCCCAAATATTGGAGTTTAATTTATTTTTAATTGGTTTATCTATCCCTAGATCACATTCTTGATCATTGGACAAGAATTCTTGGCCAAAGATCACTCAAACATTTGTTCTTTTTCTCTCCTCCCAAATTTATTCACTTTCTTCACTAATGGAATCCATTAGGTTTCCTATTCGATGGTTTCCAGGTGACCCAAGGTCAATCGGGTAACCAATTTCATAGTAGATCGATGAAGAAATGACTATTTTGAGAGAAGAGCATAGATATGGAATCTTTACGAATCAAGGATGCTCAATCCTTTGGTTTAAGATCAAGGACTCAAAAAATTAATGAACAGTAGCATGCAAAATACCCGATGAAACCAATTTGCGTGACAGTGGCTGATTTCTGGAAAAAGGCATCTTGGAATCATGATTCAGGGCCAGATCCAATTTTTATGAGAGAAATTGTGGTAGTCTCTAAGGAGGCTCAACCAGATTCAGTGGTTGAAGACTATATTTTAAGATCTTAATTTTTATAAAAAATCATGACTACACGCCATGTATAATGAAGAACACACAGTGTGTAGCTTCAATTTTCGGAAATTATAGGGTTTCATGGAAATTAAGGGTCACACGATGTGACAAACTTACCCACATGTCATATTCCCTCATTTGGATGAATAGACTATGTTTCTGACCACACAGACATGGTTTCCGACTATACAGATACAGGTTCTATTACATGAACACGGGGTCTGTTACATGGATAGGACCAGTGGCATGGTCGTGGCCCCAGATTGACTGGACACATTGTGTATTCCACCTACATGGCGTTTACAGTTATATAGATGGGAACCCATGTGCCAACCTAGGACAGAACCAAGCTATGAAGTGGGTCCACACGACATGTGGGTCTACTCCCACATCATGTACTACTTCATATCTTCTGATCGAACATCAAATGCCTATATCTACTTCATTTAAACATGGATTTTGGCCCGCAAGTAGCCTATCTTGATTGTTTTTCTATATAGAATTCAATGGATCCCTTGGAAGTGTATTTAGAGATATGATGTGAAATGCTCCAAGATTTGAATGTGAAAAGGATACATTTAATGATGGAAGTTATCATATAGAATTACTAGAAAATTATAGACATAACCCCTCTAGAAGGGTTGGGTAGTAGAGTTACTCAATGAAATCACTGGGATTACCCTCTAAAATGGCTAGGAAGTGGCATTCCCCGATGATCTTATCGGAATAAACCTTCTATAGGGATAGGTTGTGGATTTAAATAATGACTTTTTAGGCTTACCCTCCAGTAGGGCCAGGCACTAGCGTTCCCAAATGAAAACTTCTAGGAGTAACCCTCTAGTATGTCATATTAGTGGTGTTCCATGAAGAAATTCTGGGATTACCCTCTAGTTGTACTAGGAAATGTAATTCCATGATGACATTCTTGAGAATAACACTCTAGTCGATCTGGGTAGTAGAGTTCCTTAATGACTATTACAACAGGAGTCTACTTTCGTACCATGTCATAGGATCCTTACCTAGAAATTGTGTCCCCTCGACTATGAGCCACAGTGACAAGACATGGTTTGACATGGATTTGGTATCATGAGTAAGAGGGAAACTTTCCCCATATATATGATTTTTTGGGATGCTACATAAAAACCATGTGGGTGAGTCAGTGCTACTCAAAGTGGATAGTATCAAGGTGTGGTGATTGAGTCCCTTAGATTTATGTGTTCAGGGAAGACACATGAGGTGTTGGGAATCATATATGTAATTCTTTTGAAACTTTTGGAAACACTTCTTCTTATTCTTAGTTGTGATATGGAGATCCACTTACTCTATCATCTGGGATTTTTTAAATGAGCATATATATACCCTTCTTCGGTATCCACTCCTTGGGTTTTGGTGACTCTCTTTCTAAGATAGGTGAATATGCATGGGGTATTCCACAAGAATTCAGTGTATAGATTCTCATTTTTATATGAGTCTACTCTACTAAAATAGGTATTGAAGACTCGATGAGATTTTTATCTTCTCACTCTATTGGGATCTATAGGTTTGGATGAGTTTACTTACACTCTCTTGTGGGCTTGATCTATACTCTTATTGTAACATGTTCTATTTAATGTTTTCCTTTTCATTAGTATCTCTTCCTACTCTCCCTTACACCTTTTGGGGTGTTCTTTTGGGTATTTTTATACTCACCCATGCATGGTATTCCCCGTACGTGTTGTGTCTTATGTAGAAAAAAGACATATTTATTGTTACTTTATATGAGCTTAGAGATACGGGGTTCTTGGACTACATATGGTGGTCATAACTTGGGATCTTGGATCTAGGCCCTCTAAAATTTTCTACTTTTCCAGTTTTCTATCAGGTTGGGACACATTCTGGCCTGCCATGTATTTTTTCCCTTTCTTCAGTTTACACTACCATACTTCATAATATTTAAAATTCTATTCATGGTTTGTTTATTTATAGATGTTTTGAATTTTTTTTCTTTCCCCATATGCTTTTGAATTGAGTTGGTTTTGTGTGTATAGGTACTTTGGAAAAGGCCACCATAAGTTTAGTTGTTCCTTCAACACTTTTCGCCACCCCATGTCCTATAGAGACGAGAATGAGGTATTTATGACTCTATCCCCAACTTGGGTTGGGTTGTGATAGTAAATTAGTAAGATAAATTTCTATTTAAATAACTTTACAACATGATAGATAAAGAAAAATAAATATTCAAAGGTAAATAAATTTACACGCATGACATTTAATCAATAACCTAAGAATGTAATGAATCAATTGGTTTTTTCATATTAAAAGTTTAATGGATAATAATAATTGAATGATGAATGATATCAATGCTTAATTATTGGTCTCCATTTCTAAGGCACATGAAAAACTCTACCATAAAGACCTTTCACAAGATGGTTTAAAACTATAGGTAGAAACCCATTTAATTTGGCCTAATGATTTGTCTCATGAGACATGTCATTGCATCAAGAGGCAATATAATGTTTGGGACCCAACCCTTACGTCCAATCCAAATCATTCCTTATATATCAAATATTAGATTTAATTAATGAACAATGTGACTTATTATCAAATATATGTATTGAGTATAAGATATAAATTTATAAATATTTCTCCAATTAATGAAATAAATATAAATGTAAACAAAATTTGTAAAAATGGTATCATATTGAAGAAATCCTATCCATGATAATTAATGTGCATATATAATGGAAATTTAATATTTAATGATCATTGGACTGTGAATAACTCAAGGAGAAGTTACTGACTATAAAAATGATCCATGTTTGTGAATATCAATACTTTCCTAGCTCAAAATAATAATAATCCATATAGTGGATAAATTGATATGGTATAAATATGATGTACACCCATTGGAGTAATAATAAGTGTTGTTGTCATTGATGAAATAAAAATATCCTTAAATATATAATTCATGAAAATATCCATTTCGTTTTAATTTTTTTTAGAAAATATTTTTTGGGAAAATATATTTTTAATAAAATTTATTTAAAAATATTTTTTTTTAATTAAAGAGGAAGCTTCAAATTAATTAATGTTTCTAATTCTGCATGAGGTAAAAAACATTCTTTTTTCATTGTAAAAAGGTTACAAAAATGTTTTGTTTGGAAAGAATCATTAAGATTCCATTGAAAAAAAATTAAAAAAACAAAATGTGTAAAAATGTCTTTCAATATATCATTTTTTAGAAGTATAATTAAAACATTTTGAAAACATTTTTAGACAACCTGGTTTTGTAAAAAAACATATTTCCAAACAAAAAGATATATGAAGTCTAATTTTATTAAGAAATTTTCTCAATAATTTTATGTATTTAATAGTGGAATAATGGAAATATAACTTGAAACATATCATGAATAACCATAAGAGAATAAAATATAATGTTTTATTATGAAATTTTTATAGAATTTCATTCAACATATATTCAATAATAAACATTCTTGATTAGAATGATATTGTGAATTAAACCCTTAAAATTACCATAACATTGAAGTGAGAATTATTATATGAATTAATTTTTTTCATAAACTATAAATCCACATAAAACAAGTGTAAATAACCCAATATATATTCTAATTCAATATATATATCATCATAGAATATTAAAAATTACGATGATGTAATATAACTTAATGAAAAAGGAATTGAGTTATCAAATTTCATTTCCACTTGGTAACTTTATGTTTAGATCCCTTCAAATTGAAACTAAAAATACTATTAATTTTGAATTATTCATGATATTAAATTTAAAATTGGAATTCTATACACCATATTAATTAAAATAGGTTAATAAGAGTTTCTTGTACCTTAGTGAAATTAAATTGATATGTAATCTCATCCATTATGATCCCTTTTGGTTGAACTACCATAAAAACATGTATAATGGTTTTAATCATTTTATTTACTTATAAAAGAACCATATTAATATTTATAGTTCCATGTATGATCCTTTAATATCATATTCTCTCCTATTTTTTAATATTCTTCTTTTATTTTCATTTTTTGGGTGTTAATTACATCATTTTTCTAGTATGTTTTGAGTTCTTATTTTTTTCCTTTAATTTATATAATGATATAATAATATATAAAACTTAAAACATGATGAAAAAATTATATATATATATATATATATATATATATTTAGTATATTTATATTTATTTAAATCCATAAAATTTGGTTATTGGAAATAAAATACACCATTCATTGAGATTGTCAGTCATACGTATGCATAAAAAATATTTCCATTTTCTTATCATATTGAAAGAAATAAAAATAAATGATATATATTATCATTTAAGAATAATTTTTATTTAATTTATGTTACATAATTTTATTAAAGTATCCTCAATACATTCCATGTAATGTGTGCATGAATCCATTGCTTCATGAGGTGGTAGTCCTCCGTACACATGTGCGAGTTATCATATTACCACAAAATGGAAATCATGAAGGTATGTGTTATATAAAAATTAAATAATAATAAATAAATAATAAATATCATATATAGATATCATATTTAAACTAAAAATATCACATTATTCCCAATGATCAAAGGTGGAAATGGAATAAAGAATGACATTTATTCGCAAGGTGGTAGTCCTCCGTACACACAAAGGATTATTATGTATCCCATTTTATAGATGTGTGTGTGGTTGTATGTAGTAAAATATTTATAACAGAATCTCAGAATATTTAAGTTAATTGGATTATTATATCATCATGTTATGAAAATAAATTAATGGGGTGTAAAAGGAAGTAACATAATGATGTGTGTTGAAGAATATTACCTCCTCTTTAGGTTTCCTCCTTAGGATTTTAGTAAAACAATTAAAGGATTGATTTCTTCCAAAACTATGACCTTTTTATATGAAGTTAGGGACGTTTGTAAGTGATTTGTGTAGGTTTTGGATGATCCAAATGGCTTGGTATGTTTGAATAAGTGAGGGGAGTTAGTTCCCTTTTATAGTGGAGGAGTGACATTCTTATTAATACCAAAAAAGAGAACACTATTAGAAGGTCTTCCTTACCTCATGTTACTCTAATAATGAAATTTTTTTAATAAAAGAAGAGTTATAGTCATATTATTTCCATAAAATGGGTGATGTAAAAGTTTTTGGTCAATATTACACCTTATATTCTATGTTTGACCACTATGTAAACTCATTTTTCTCTTAATCAGTATAATTAATTTTCACTATTTTCACTAATCACTTTAGTAAAAAATTAATTTGACCTTATTAGGAATTATAAATTATTATTATTCCATATATTGAAACAATTTTTTTAAAATTAAAATAAAATAATTGGAATAAATTAATTTAAAATTAATCTCATAGAAAAGATGACAAAGAATGTTTTTAAAGTAAAAATGTTCAAATGCTTAATATTTTTTTATATTTAATTCAATATAAAAATGAATCCAATGACGTGAATTGGATTAATATATGTATAATTTATATATTTTTACTTTAAATCCAATAAATATTATTACTTTTCATTTTAAATTATTTATATGAAAACTTTGTTTTTAATTAAAGTTCTTTATTTTTAACTATTTATCAAAAAATAAAATTTCTTAAAAAAAAAAATTAACCCTACAATAATTTTGAAGTTATTATTTAAAAAATTAAGTTTATTTTTTTATATTAAATTTATAAATGTTTCAAATTTTATTTTTGAAAAAAGTGTTACATTTAAAGGAATCAAAACTGCCTTTTAAGAAATATATCTTTTTTGGCATGAAATTGGATTTGTTCTTACCATATATAATCATATATATTGGATGAATTTTCAAAAAAAAATAATGAATATATAATATATAAATTTTATTTATATCATTAAATAATATTAATTAATTTAATTTATTAGTATAAAATGCTTTTGGGAACATAAAAATTGTTTTTATAAAAAACATTTATTTTATATTAAATTGGTTTTCATATTATTATATAATTAATTTATAATGAATGAATTCATACATATATTTTCAAAGGGTTTTTAATACTTTTCATAACCACAAATTTATGTTCTAGTAGACAATTTCCATTTTAAATTATAATGTTAATAGTATTTTCTAAAACATGGTTTTGCATCTAACATAAGATATCGAAGAAATTCGTTGTTGCGTGTAACACAAGATAACTCAGCATTACATGCATTATAAAATATGTCATAGATTGAATTTATTTAAAATCGATAATATATTTTAATTTATATAGATGTCATATTCCATTAAACACATGGTTTTTTGTGTTACATACACAATTGAATATGATATTCAAATTTTAAATTTTCAATGTGTTACATATGAGCCCAATTATATGCTTTAGTATCTAGATTATGATAACTAACTCTCCTAGTGGGTGTACTATTTTAAGAAATTGTGGTCAGGATCTATAGGGAAACCAAATCAATATATCTTGAGTGGTTTGGACCATTCAACATGGGTGATAGAGGAAACTAGTTTGAAAGTTTCTATGTTTCTCCTATATAATTATATGATATCATTTCATAGTTGGGGTGTGCCTTAGTGGTTGAGGTGCCTCGTGATTCTACATCAGACCCAGGTTTAAATCTGGGTACGAGAGAATTTACACTAGCAAGCGGTGATGCATGCATTATGTAGTCAGGTGGTGGTGCAGACATGATGCAAGAATGACGCTAAATTGGGCTTCTGGGCCATATTGTGGGCCTTTATTCCATGTAATGGGATTTATTCTCACTTATCCTTTAGTCCATATATTTAATAAACAAGGATTGATGGGTTTGTTATCCCTTGGGGATCTATGACCTATCTTTCAGGTATGTGTGTGTGGTGTGTTCATGTTTAATTTAATTTTACCCCCAAGAACCTAATATATGTATATATATATATACTATATTTAAATATCAGGATAACATTTGACATTACCCTACACATCCTTAATACATATGAGATAAATTTTTACTTTGATCTTGGTATAGAGTCTTAAAGAAATTGGATGTTGTGAAATTAGACACCTTATTATATATAGTCTATATTCGGTAGGATGAACTATGGGAATTTATCTCCTAGAGGCTCTCATGATATGACTCCATGATTTGGATGGATCCATTTTGATGATATTGTCACACCTAGTTGTTCACTAATGAGCACTAAAGTAGAAGGATTGGAAAAAAAATTGTTAAGACTTATGAGCTACATCAATCATGGAACCCAATGCATACATCCTATACATCTATTGGTTATGTGAGGAAGCATGAGGTTCCAAAAAAATTTACAATTCATGATAGGAATCTTGATATGTGATGTTGTGTTTAGTGTCTCTATTTATATGTGATGGTATTTTTTGAGGGAATAAACCCCTAACTTTAATCTCATTAGTAAAACCTCACATGAAAATGTTCATGACCAGTTTATCTCTTTCATAATAAATTACATCATAGAGGGTTTACCGTATTGTTTCTTCTGGGTTTTTTCTACCATTTATAGGCCAGTTTTCATCATTCCCAGTCTCATGTGGATATCCTTTTTTCCAATGGTTGGTGGAATCTAGATCTTATTTGGTAGGGATGATGGAACCACTTATTGGATGAGATGATGAGAGTTTAAATCATCCTTTTAGGGGTCTTCTTTATTTTTCTAGGTTACTCTTATAAATTTATGACATAAACATAAAATCATTCATAGTAATAATATTTATAACATTGGTAATTAGGGTAATAAATTGATATCATGAATCAATCTAAACATATGAATCTGTCATTAGTTCTATAACATTATATTAGAAGTTAATTATGCTATAATTTAATAACATACAGCTAGGTACATTATAATTTACCATGATCCAGGGAGGTAGTAGTTGTTGTGGTGAGGACTAATGTAGTTCCTTTTAAGGTTTTTAATCCATGAACAAAGGTTGTTCCTTATATGGTAATGAATATAGGACTAAAAACCATATTTTAAACAGTTTTTTCCTGAACAATGATGTATTTTTATTTCTATTCATATTACTATGATGAATTCCTAGTAGTTTAAAATTAAAAAAATAGACTATATTTTATTGAATTTAAAATCAGGTGGAAAGTAATACTATATGAAAATAACCAAGAAAAGTTATGAGTGAAACATAAGGATGATCATCCCTTTCAGGTTAATCTTGTTTGTTGGCAAGTAAATATGATATCGTATGATTAGAGATTACAACTAGAATGAATTCCATGGTATGTATAGATCATTGATAGGTCACATATATGTGATCATTAATGATAAAATTGTTGGATACTACACCTAGTAAAGGGATAATGATATGTATGGACTTGATGGAATATTCTCTTTTGGGTTTTCATATTGTGAAAATGAACCCAATGAGGCTATTAATAATATTCCATCCCAAATAGTTGGCCCATATAGAAAAAGGGGAATAAAGGTGGCGGATGTATCCATAAGAAGTACCATTTTTAATTAACCAAACATAGGTTAAATCGTTTTTGGTTGGGACCATTAAAAATACCAAAATAATCTTTATGAAGCCTAATAATGGTCTGGAGTTATATATTAGTGGTTAAGATTTTCCAAATTCATGGTACATAAATGTATTTGACCCTAAATAAATCACGTGGGTGTCCATTCAAGAATAAGTTACTTCGGAGACCTTAGTAAAGAATCTTAAGTGGGTGGATCCATAAAATATTTATGTAGGGAAGATATTACAAAATATTTTCTATATAGTTCCCTTCTCCCATCTTATATCAGTATTATATTCAGAAATAACTAGAGTGAATGTGATGGAATATTTTTGTGAATGGAGATATTATTAAAGGGGTGATTCATCTCTCTAAATTAAATGAGAAAAAGTACCTCTCTCCCTTGAATTGTGTGTTAGGATATTTATTATCCAATCACATAACCTATACCACATGAAATAGTGTAATAATCACTGTAAAAATATCTTGTCCATATTGTGCTTTCACTATGATGAAAAATATGACATATAATAGTCTCTTTGGGTGATATATAAAGGTCTTTTTTCTAGTACATAAAGGTTTCCCCAATAATTCACTAATACAATGGTTTTTTCATTTGTGTTTGGTATGTCTATAAATAATCTTCATGTTCAATGATATGAATCCTCAATGAATGAACTCCTTATCTATGAAAATAAATTCCAATTTCCAAAAGAATGTAATGAGTCCATAAGAAACCTCCTTGATAATGTCTCAAAAGAAATATTAGAGCCCCTTCACATATATATAATGGTTATTTGTTAATATGTCAATATTACCTCATGGTTTCTTTAATATATATTGGTATTTTACTCCACTATCAGGGTAACAACCCTAATTTTTATTAATGGAAATTCCTATTGATCAAATTAAAAGTATTATTATGTAAAATGGTTATATAACATATGAACTTCCTTAGTTTAATGTTTTTGGATTTTAAAATACCGTTAATAATTGTTACCATTTCTAATATAGTCGTTTAATATTGATGACATGATTTGTATAAATATAGGGCATTAACAAATCCAATTTACTTGGATAAAGGAATTGATGGCCTCATCTAGTATAATTTCCCCATACGAATCCTGTTTTTAGGAGCTCGGAAAGGAGGTATCATCACTGGTCTTTTCTCATGACCAAGCCAAAGCTGAGCTTCAACGTGTTAAAATTTAACGGAACCTCCTACGGGAGAAGTGTAAGTCAAAAGAGATTACCACCCAAGCAATGTTTCCCAAGTTGTCCCAAGAGTCTATCACAATCGCACACATTACCCTTAGGTATTATGGTGGTGTTATAAGGGGTTATGTAACAAGACCCTATCACTATGATTATGTGCATTATTTTGGTATAGAATAAATAATATGCATTCATTTTATTATTATTACTTTGAGAAAAAAAAGTATTTTTTTAGTTAATATTTAAATTAATTTAAGAAATCTATTTTGATGAATTAATATATTTTTGAATTAAATATTATTTTAATAAAATATTATTACTAATATTATTTTTTATTAAATATAAATTTTCTTATAATTTTTTATGAACAAAATTGTAATTTTTATTAAGGTTTGAAAGTTGTTTTTGTCAAAACCTATGAATTTTTTATAAATATCAATTTTTATTTTAAATGTAAAAATTCACATATTTAGAAAAATATTTAGATAAAATGAATAATATTTTTGGATTCATGACATTGAAATTATCAAACAGTGATTTTTTCATAATTTTCTGAGATAGTCAAATATTTGGGTAAAAACAAAATACCATTTAAATATACAATGTGTTTTATGACATCATAATGACCCAATAGTGATGTAATAAAATACTATAAAAATATTTTAGACCAATATATGTTTTACCTTTAAAATAATGTGATTTTAGATATGTTTTATTAATTTTATGGTGCCTTAGTGGACCCTCAAATACTTATAAAACATTTTAACTTTTTAAAATTATTTCCTTGAGAGTGTGACTCACCTCCACATAAACAAGTATAATATTTTAATAAGTTTGACCATTATCCTTATAAAATAATTTTTTCCACTACCCTTTGGCAAAAACCATGGGAAAATCATGTGATGGTTTGTATTTGTGATTAGTTTAATGTGTAGTGTCCAAAACCTAAATAATAAAGAATTACATCTCTTTTCCTATATAAACTCAACCAATATCCCATTATTATTCACTCAAACCATTTTGGAGCTCAACCAACCCCTAAACCCCTCTATCTAAAATCCTTAAAAGTCACCTAATCTCCCAAGAAGACTCTCTCAAGCCTCTCCCAATCCTTTGGGATTACATTTCCAATTAAGGGATTTCTTCCTTTCTCATTTTTGTCCAAGTTTATTTATGTTGTTATTCCCATTTATTTTTAATTAAATATATTGGGGTATGATTTATAAACTCCCACATACTTCCATAATTATGTATTAATTATGATATACCTCTTCATCCTTCATTAATCCCTCCCATTTACACCTATTACCATGAAAATATTTCATAAGAGTTATTCCATTTCTCCTCTTTCTTCAAGTTTCATTATTATGTTACACCATCTATTTCCAAATTCCATATGTTGGGGAATGTATCTATATGACCCACTTATTTTAAATTTCATGTACATATTATGGTATATCCTATTCTATCTCGTCAACCATTTTTATGAATTTTTATGTCATGTCGTTATGTTGCCGAAATTGCCCCACGATATTTCTTGCCAAAATCATTGTGTAGTGAATACCACACTCATGTGTCTCTCAAGGGTGTTAAGCTTTATGAGAATATACATATTTAATGGTACTTACATGTCTTTATTCCTCATTTCTTAATCATGTAATAACTTATGATGTTGAATGAATCCATGTTATATGATCCGTGTGTCATACTTATGCATGAAGTGAAATTTTTCTAAAGGGTGCACCCTGATAGCACTCAAATGCATTGGGTAAGTATTATCATCATGATAAATCAAGTTCAATGAGGTTTTACTCATTTTAATTAAATTTTAATGATGTTTTACTCATTCGCTATGTGCAATGATCCTTGGATCATGCTAGTATCATGTTAAATGTTGTTTCCACATTTCCATGCAATGATAATCATGTTACACCATGCCTTTATGTTCATGTTTCTCTTATGCTCCATTGATATTCATATTTCATAACATGTACTATATTCATCATTTTATTCCTCATTTAATCCCTTACTAGGCTTTATAGCTCACCCTTATCTTATGCATGTACTCAGATTATCTCATGCAATGCTAAGTACGAAGGAATGTGTGTGGTCATATAAAAGACGTTTTTAATAAAGATGTGTATTTCATGTTTTAAATTGTTATGTAATATTACTAAGCCCCCTAAGACACTATAAATGTCGATCTTATATGTTGTATGAAGTGAATATTTTATTTAATAAATTATTTTTAAGTGTGAAATAAAGAGTCGGGTTGTTATAGTTGGTATCAGAGGATAGGTTTAGTTATTTTTGGGATTAAGATTAGAAAACCCTAGTGAAAACCTTAGGGATAATACTAAGTATAATAAAAACATCCCTAAATTTTGGTGAGTATAGAGTAAGTTTTTTATCAAAAAAAATACATCTCGGTATGGATATGAACAAGTAGAGGTGGCTCTGGCATAGATATATCTAGGCGTAAAACCTAAAAACACTGCTTTAAGCTAGAGTCGAATGGGAACTGGTGCATGACAATGGGACTTGTTTCACTCTTGGTTATGATAATATTGGGGTATATTATTTGGTAAATTAACAATCTTAGTATAAACCACTATTAAGGGAATAAAAAATGAACCTGAGAATATATGTTGGGAAGTAGATCATGGAAAACATAGATTGAAGCCTATAAATTCATAAGTTAAGGAAATAAATGTAATGTATAAGTTATCTCTTTTTTTAATTGGATTCCCCTTTATGTTTTACCCATAACTTTCCTTTTATTCTAGCCAATGGTCGATAATAGGAGGAATCATGCTAAGAACATATGTGAAGATCAATTTGACGACTGTTCTAATGAGATGCCCAATCTGATGGGAGTGGGAATCACAAACTTTTTCACGATACACTCTCAGTAAACTTATGTTTTGAATAGAAAAATGGGTCAAGAAGAACATTCACCCCACACATGAAATAACAAGACGCAATCGAGAGATTCATGAGACAAAGGCCTCCTAATTTTAATGGATCATTTGATCCCTCAATCACCAAACAATGGATCAACTCCATTGAAAATATCTTCTCCAAAATTCTATATTCCAAAAAAGAGAAGGTTATTTGGGATACTTATTGTATGGAGGGTGAAGCTAATCAATGGTGGACTTGGATAAAAAATGTGAATCCTGAGGAAGATATTGAGGCATTGTAATGAAAGGATTTCTATAAAATATTTGATAAATATTTTCCTCGCACCCTCCGACTTAAGATAAAAAGGGAATTCCTTGCACTCAAGCAAAACGACAATGAATCCAATAGAGAGTATGAGGAAAAATTCACAAGTCTTGCATGATATGTCTCTGGATTTGTAGTTAAACCCGAATGCAAGTTTGACCACTTCTTTGGTGGGATAAAACCTATCCTACAGAAATCCCTATAGATATGTGACTTCGATAGCTATGAGGAAATTTTCTGATGTGCCCTCAAAGTAAAAATAGAGATCGATGAATCTGGGTGGTATCATGTGGATAATAAGTGTAATGTGGAATTTAATTCTGTCATTCCGCTAGATAAATCCAATAGTGCTAAGAAATTATAGTACCCCACTTGTCAAAGGTGTGGAAAGAATAACCCCAGAAATTTCCTGAAGGGGGTGAGGAAATTCTTTAGGTATGGAAGATAAGGGAACCTGTCCATTAACATTTGGCAAGAAAAACCTGCAATTGTAACAGAGGATAGGAACGCTCTATTTGACCCTCAAATCATAGTTCATTGCTTCAACTACAAAAAAACTAGATCACTTTGCAAACCAGTTCCCAAAGATAAGGGTTTTTTGAGGCAACCAACACCCTCCAAGGCAACAAGGGTGAGCTTTTTCCATCACTAACATCGAAGAGAACCTCTAAAACAAAGTGGTGATAGGTACACAAGTTATTCATTCCATAATAGTGAACATAATTTTTTATTCTGGTTCTATGCATTCTTTAACATCTAAAAAGTTTAGTAGAACAATCCCAATACCACCACAAATCATGGAAGTAATGATGTTGATGATAACGGAAAATGGGTAAATCATTTCATCCCATGAATATAAATCTTCCCATGTCATAATTTGGTGATTTAATTTCCCAAAAAACCTCTCTATACTCTCTCTTGTGGAATTTGATGCAATTATTGGTGTGGATTGGATTTCCTTATATAGAGCCAATATAGATTTATTTGAAAGGGAAATCACTCTTCATATTCTGAATTGAACCCCGGTTATATACAAGTGAAAGGAGGATGAATACTCTTTAGCACTATCATATCAAGCATTAGCACACATATCTTTCTCAAATGATTGAGTTTAAGGAAGAAACCATCCTTGAAGACATGCATATTGTGAGGGAATTTGCTAAAGTGTTTCCGAAGGAATATCCCGGTCTTCCTCCTATAAGAGATGTTGAATTATATATTGATCTTATACCTGGGAAATTTCCAATATCCAGGACTCTGTATAGAATGGATATTGTAGAGCATCATGATATAAGGAAACAACTACAGGAGAATCTAGATAAAGGTATTATACTCCCAAGTGCTTAACCATGGGGTGCACCAGTCCTCTTCATCAAGAAGAAGGATATGTCAATGCATCTTTTCATTGATTATCATGAGCTCAAAAAATCACAATAAATAAAAATTATCCTCTTCCACGAATTGATTAATTGTTCGACCAGCTATGTGGATAACAATACTTCTACAAGATTGATCTGTGGTTATGATATTAACAAGTAAGGGTGATGAAGAAAGATATCCCAAAGACTGCTTTTCGTATAAGATACAGGCACTATGAATTAATATTAATGCCTTTTAGACTCACTAATTCTCCAACAATATTCATGGACTTAATGAGTAGAGTCATTAGATAATACCTCAAAAAATTGTGGTAATATTTATAGATGATATTTTAATATACACCAAAACCAAGGAGGAGAATGAGGAGAATCTAAGCACTGTACTAGAGACCTTGCAAAAGGAGAATCTCTAGGAAGAGTAAAACGAGTGTGATTTCTAGTTAAAGTAAGTATCATTCTTGGGTCATATAATCACAATCAATGGGTTATCTATGGATCCCCTCAAGACAGATAAAATTGAGGATTGGATGAGGAAAACATTAGTGAAAGATATCCGTAGCTTCCTGGCGTTAGGTGGATATTTTCGATGATTTGTGAGAAACTTCTCATGATTTTCAAACCCTCTTAATAATATTAATTGGATGGGAGTCAAGTTTACTTAGAGTTATGAATGAAAAGATAGATTTAAGGAGCTGAAAAGGAGGCTTATCACTGTGCTCGTTCTCACAATACCCATAAGTGGAGAAATATTTGTGTTATTTAGTGATTCTTTGAAGAATGGATTGGGTTGTTTGTTGATGCAAAATGACAATTTCATTTCCTATGATTTAAGGAAATTTAAATTTCATGAGAAAAACTATCTAATACATGATCTGGATTTGGGTGAAGTAATCTTCACTTTAAAAATTTTGCGACATTACCTCTTTGGGGAGAAGTATTAAATATACATGGATAACAAAATACTCAAGTATATATTCACACAGAAAAAGTTGAACATGCGCCAATGAAGATGGTAAGATTTAATCAATGAATATGACTACTCAATCCATTACCAACCTAGGAAATCAAACTAGATGGCATATACTCTAAGAAGAAAGGACCCAATGATTCTATCACTGATGAGAATTGAAAAGGATAAAATAGTCTTAGATTTGATGAAGATGGAAATAGGAATCATAAACAAGGGAACATCACCATCCTTTCACAAATGATTTCTCAAATGTCTCTTTTGGGAAGGTTAAAGGATGATCAAAAGGATTATGCAGGAATTTAGAAGAAAGTGGAAAATATCAAAAAAGGGAAATCCTCAGAGTTTGATGTTAATGAATAAGTAATTGTGAGATTTCAGTCAAGATAGAGTTCCATCAAGTCTAGAGATAAAGAATGAACTTTTTGATGATGTATATAGTTCAAATTTATCCATTAACCCAGGAAACACAAAGATGTATCATGATCTCTAAGAGCATTATTGGTTGGATAACATGAAGAATGAGATAATTAAGTATACATCAAAGTTCCTATTATGTTAGAAAGTGAAGGCTGAGAGGTAGAAGTCTAAGGGGACAATACAACCATTACCCATACCAACATGGAAATGGGAAAACAACACCATGGAATTTTTCATTAGGCTTCCGAAGACATCCAAAAGAAACAATTCTATTTGAGTTGTTTTGGATCATCTTATAAAAATTTCATACTTCATTGCAATTCAATAGAATTTCTCATTGGATCAACTAGCACAGATATACATCAAATAATTGTTAATGTTGCATGGAGTACCACTATCAATTGTATCTGATCGAGATCCAAGATTCACCTCTAAGTTCTACAAGAGTCTCCAATATGCTCTGAATAATAAGATGAACTTCAATATGGATTTTCATCCTCAAACTGATGACCAATATAAGTGGAAAATCCAAAAACATGAGTACATGTTTAAATCATGCTCAATGAACTTCAAAGGAGGATAGGATCAACATCTTCCTCTAGTTGAGTTCTCTTATAATAATAGTTTCCACTCAAGCATCCAAATGGCTCCTTATGAATATCTTTATGGGAAGAGGTTTAGAACACCATCATGTTGGGATGAAGTTGGGGAGAAAAAACTTCTAGGTACATAAATGGTCAAAAAAATGTTGGAGAAGGTTAAGACCATCCAGTGGCACATTAAAGCTTCTCAGAGTCGATAAAATAGCTATGCTGATAATCATAGATGAGACCAAGAGTTTGATTTTGGAGACATGGTATTCCTCTAAATATCACCATGGAAGAGAGTTATGAGATTTGGGAAGAAGGGAAATATTAGTCCAAGGTACATTGTCCCTTTTGAGATCCTTGATCGCATTGGAGCAGTGGCCTATCAACTAGAACTCCCACTAAACCTATCATAAGTACATGATGTATTCCATGTTTAACTCTTGAGGAAGTACATACCTGGCCCATCGTATTTACTCAATAAATAGGTGGTACCATTGGATAATGACCACTCATATGAATAGAATATGGTGAAGATCTTAGATCGTAGGTGAAAAGTTCTACGAAATTAGACAATTCCCCTCGTCAAGGTGTTGTGGTGAAACCACATGTTTTAAGAGGAAACGTGGGAATCAAAGGGATTGATGAATTAGAGTTACCCGCATCTATTTTAGTGTGGGAAAAAAGAAATTTTGAGGGTGAAATTTATTAAGGGGGGAAGTTTTTAATGACACAAACTTTTATTAATGAAAATTCCTCTTGATCAAATTAAATGTCTTGTTATGTAAAATGGTTATATAACATGTGAACTTCCTCGGTTTTATGTTTTTGGATTTTAAAATACAATTAATAATTGTTACCATTGCTAATATAGCCTTTGAAAAATGATCACATTATTAGTATAAATATAGGGCTTTAACAAATCCAATTTACTCAGACAAAGGAAGTGATGGCCTCATCTAGTAGAATTTCTCCTTATGAAGCACATTTGTCAGAGCTCAGAAAGGAGGTAGCATCACTAGGATTCGCTCTTGACCAACCCCAAACTGATCTTCAACACATTAAGCTTAGATGGAACCACCTACAAGAGAAGTGGAAGTTAATAGAGATTATCACCCGAAAAATGTTATACGAGCCGCCCCACGAGTTTGTCACCATCGCACACCTTACCCTTAGGTCTTATGCAGGTGTTATAAGGGGTTATGTAACAATAACCTAGAACTATGATTATTTTCATTACTTTTTTATATAATAAAGAATATATATTCATTTTATTATTGCTACTTTGAGCACAAATAATATTTTTTAGTTAATATTTAAATTCGATTAGGAAATCTATTTTAATATATTAATGTATTTTTGAATTAAATAATATTTTAATAAAATATTATTACTAAATTACTTTTTATTAAATATAAATGATTGTATAATTTTTTTATGAACACAATTGTAATTTTTATTATGGTTTGAAAGATGTTTTTGTCAAAACCCAGGAATTTTCAATAAATGTAAATTTTTATTTTAAAAGTAAAAATTCACATATTTATAAAATTATTTAGATAAAATTAATATTATTTTTATATTTAGGATTCTGAAATTATCTAATGGTGAATTTTTCATTATTTTCTGAGATAGTTGAATTTTTGGGTAAGAATTAAATACCTTTTAAATAAATAATGTGTTTTATGACATCATACTGACCTAATAGTGTTTTAATAAAATACTATAAAAAGTTTTTTCGTCCAATTTATGTTTTTAAATTTAAAATAATGTGATTTTATATTTGTTTGATTAATTTTATGGTGCCTTAATGGACCCTCCAAGACTTATAAATCATTTTAACTTTTTTGAAAATATTTCCTTGAGAGTGTGACTCACCTCCACATAAGAAATCCTAATATTTCAATAATTTAGGCCATTGGTATTATAAAATAATTTTTTCTTCTCTCCTTTGGAAAAAAACATGGGAAAAACCATGGTATGGTTTATGGTTTTGATTAGTTTAATGTGAAGTGTCCAAAACCTAAATAATAAAGAATTCCATCTCCTTTCCTATATAAACACACTCAATCTCCCATTCCTCTTCACTCAAACAATTTTGAAGATCCTCCAACCCTTAACCTCATCTCTATAAAATCCTTCCTAGGCACCCCAATCTCCCAATAAGCCTCTCTCAAACCTCTCCCAAGTATTTGGGATCATATTTCCAGGTAAGGTATTTCTTCCTTTCTCGTTTCTTTCCATGTTTCATTATGTTGTTATTCCATTTAATTTTCAATTAAAAATGTTAGGGTATGATTTATCACCTCCCCCATACTTCCCTAAATATTTTTTAATGATTATATAACTCTTTATCCATCATTAAACCCTCCCACGTACATCCGTACCATGCTAAAATTTCATAAGAGTTATTCCATTTCTCCTCTTTCTTCAAGTTTCTTTATTATGTTACACCATCTATTTACAAATTATATTTTTTTGGACATGTATCTATATAAACCCCTTACTGTTAATTTCATGTAAATATTATTATATTCTCATTTCTCTCTCATAAAATATTTTTATGAATTTTTATGTCACACTGTTATGCTGCCGAAATTGCACCGTGATTTTCCAAACCAAAATCATTGTGTAGTTAATACCACATCATGTATCTCTCAAGGGTTTTCGCCTTTATAATAATATACATATTTAATGGTACTTAAATTTATGTATTATACATTCCTTAATCGTCTAATAACTTATGATGTTGAATGAATCAATGTTATATGATCCATGTGGCACATTAATGCATGAAATGAAATGTTTATAAAGTGTGTGCCCGGATAGCGCTCAAATAATTTGGTTAAAGATTAGTATCATGCTACGTCAAGTGAAATGAGGGTTTACTCATTCTAATTCAAGTTAAATGAGGTTTTACTCATGATCCATGTGCAATTATCCTTGTCCCATTCTAATATCATGTTAAATGTTATTGCCACATTTCAAGTTTATGATAATCATGCTATATCATTCCTTTATGTTAATGTTTCTATTATGCTTCATTGATATTAATATTGCCTAAAATGTAATTTATTCTTCATGTTATGCCTTGTTTACTCCATTACTGGGCTTTATATCTCACCCTTTTTTATGTATGTCCTCAGGTTATCCTGTGAAATTGTAAGTACGAAGGAATTTGTGTGGTCATGTAAAAGAAGTTTTAAATAAAGATGTGTATTTAATGTTTTAATTTTTTATGTAATGTTTTTAATCCCAAAATACACTATACCTCTCTATATTATATGTTGTATAAAGTGAATATTTTATGTAATAAATTATGTTTAGGTGTGAAATAAAGAGCCGGGTTTTTATAATTTGTGTATCAATGAAGAAGAAACCAATTCAATCATATGTGACTCTAATGAATGACCAATTCATATATATGATATAATTCCACATGATATTTGAATTTCATGAAGCTACAAGGAACTTACCTTAGGTAACTTTAAATAGAACTTTATGAAAATTAGATGCCCTCCATAAATGAATCGATTTATTCATAGTAAATATTTATTATCCATTTTTTCTTCATTATTATACTTTTTTTCTTATGATATTATTCAAAATTTTATTCAAGTTTTTTGGAATCATTAATAATGCATGATACTTAGGGTTAAAAATAATAAAAATGAAATATAAAAAAGATCTCAGACTACCACTGAAAACTCCAACTATAATAACCCATATATTTTATACTTAGATATATAATTATATAAATACTCATTAAATATAATTACAGTCCAAACCCTAATCATATATGTCTATTATCTTTGGAATTTGATATAAACAAACAACTAGTTCACATGTAAACTACATAATCTCTCACTAAGTTATTCCCAACTACCACCCATATTAGACATATTATACTGAATACCTTTCTTCATAACCTGGGGAAATGAAACATAGTAAAAGGTGAGATTAGATCATTATTAAGAATAAACATGGAAGAAATCAATGATCACATAAAGATATCTTGAGAATATAGTTAAAAGAACATGATAATTTCATTTTGAAACCATACAGTGCATATCATAGATTAGAATCTTGATTCATGGTATAAATCTTGGTAGCACATAAGATATGAATAATAAAGGAACCAAAGAACATTATCCATGAGAGCATAACGTTCTTACAAGGCATATTTTTGTGGTATACACATAAAGATATAAAATAATTTTATTAGTAGTAAAGTATTACTACCAAGACTATAGTTTTGTATTGGGTTCACTCCCATTTCCATTATAGTAGTCAAGGTTAACTCTCTAGGTTAACTCCTTTTATAGTCCTGCTTATCTCATGAGATATCCAGCCCTATCCATTGAATTGGAAGTATATATAATATATATCCCACCTATCACATATATTAAATCATATATATATGTTCCATAAGATCATAAAATATTCATCATAAAATATCATATTAAAAATAATTAAGTTTCATAAACATAGAATTATCCATGGATAAGAAACATGCTTCATAAACATTTCACCATCTCATCATAGTATAATCTATGGAAAATAAATTGGTTTAATAAACATGATATTATAATAATCATAAAATATACAAATAAAGAATAATTATTTTTCAATTAGATAATATCCTTAACAAATAATCAATAACATCAAAGGATATAATCATAGTTGAAAATTTATTCAAAGATCAAAGAGAATATTTCTTGAGGAAAATATCTATTTCACTTTGAAATCAATACTTTAACATATAAAAATATAAAAAAATGTATTGAAAATTTTTTCACTATAAATAACCATGGAAACTTATAATGGAAACTTCAAATCATTATGTGGTCATGATGTTGAGAAATTTTATCCATGCCTAATAAGTTAAAAGAAACCATTCCTTTTATGATTTCTTCAAAAAAAATCAAAAGCACCACTTTCAAAAAATAGAAAGTAGATTCATTTTTAAAAAAATTAAAAATTAAATCATGAGTAAAAATTAATTTAAAAAATTAAAAAATAATATTAATAACATTCTTGAATATATTTTCAGAAAATATGGATATAAAAGAAGAAAGATTTTCGACTAAAGAGAGAAATAATGTAATTTTTCCTTAAAAAAATTTTTGGTATATTTTCTATGTAAAATGAAGAATATTAAAGGAAAATATGTAGTTTACATAAATATATAGAGGATAATAAATTTTCAGAGTTTATTAATATGTATATCATAATATTTCATCATTAGAAACATAATCGTAGTTAATCCTAATAAATAATAAGATTATAACATAAAACCTTTACCACTTTGGACACTTTTGAATATTAATACCCATGAAAGAATATCTCAAAATTAAAATTATGTTTCATGACCATAAAAATATTCATGATATGACATGTCATATGGGTTGTATAAACACCTCATAAAATAATATTGATGCATAACATAACATATATTACGAAGAATCCAATTTGATCTGATAAAACCTTATTTTATGTATGAATTACAATGTATAGTTTTAAACCTACTATATAATAAATATATATTTACCATAAATCAATTATTTTACTATAAATATATATATATATATAACCATATATTATTTACATATAACATTTCATCACCCGTTTATTAAAAAATATTCATTAAAATCATTGTTCTGAGTGATAACTAATTCATTTTTCATATATGTTTTTGTATTTGTAAATATATTATGGTTCCAAAATTAATATAATTTTAATCATAATAAAATTTTCATATATACATATATATATACAAATATAAATTTTATACATTCATAAATTAATTACACTATTTCTGGAAATGGTAATCCATACGTACACATGAATGTTGCTTTCAGTTTTGAAAGGAAAGATAAAATAAAAGGTAAATAATAATTCACCATTCCAAAAAAAATATTATATCATATAAATAATTTATATACATAAAATAAATCCTTCGTAGAGTCCATTATAAAATAAAATAAAAAATAAATCACACCACATCGTAGAGGTGGTAGTCCACCTGTACACACGAGTGACATTATCATCTTCTAGTTGGTTGGAAAGTAAGAAAGTAGATATGATATTATCATTAAAAAGAGAATAATTATGTAAACAATATTGTATATAAAAAATTAAAACATCATAATACCCATCCTTATAAGATGAATATGGAAATTGAATTTTATCCCAACTTGGAGAAAGCATTCTTTACTTAACTAAATGGACCAAAGAAATAAATTTTTATTTATTTTTTGGATAAACCCACTTTTAAGGATAAAGTAGAAACCTCAAATGACTTCAAGGATATAGATACATCAACATAACTTGAAGTTAATAACCCATAACAAGACTACTTAGAAATACACATCCCGGGCATTAGCATAATTATGGAAAGCCTCCACTATTGCATGACTATTCAGCAAGTTGTCTCGTGTAGAAATGCACGGGCCTGGTATTAATGGTTGACCCATAACCTCTCAAAAATACAAATAAAAATAGTTATTCATGGTGAAATCACTTGATTTGATCCTCATATGAATCATTTCCTAATAGAATGTCTGGAAAAAGCCATCCAAAACCAAATTCTAGATGATACCCCTTTACCTTTCTACTACAGATAAATTGGTTGAATATGAAATTCTTTCTCAATTTCCCTCACTCTTTTAATCAACTATGGTGATTTGTTTCCATGGCACAATGAAATTCTGAAAACATTCCACAAAATGAAGTAACAATAGCATAAATTTCACGGATCAAGACCACCATCACCAAAATTCTTCAATAACTTCACAACTGAATTCAATCCACCAAAACTAAATCATCATTTGTTTCATAGTAAGACGCACAACATACACATCCAAAATGAGAGCACAAAACAAAAGTGTACAAAACTCATCACAATATTTATAGCCACCCGAATTATAGAATATCAACATTATTCAACAAAAATAAAAACTCATTTTTGCACAAAACCCATCTCTGAGCATCAAGAACTGGCCATGAGATGGATCTGAATCATCATCCAGATCAGCCTCATCTCCTTGAATCACAGTGGTTCACATAGATCAAACATCACCACAAAAACAAAATCACACGCAATAGAACATATCCAAAAATAGACCAAATCAAAAATCAAGAAATGAAAACACATTACTGAATTGGAAGACAACTGAAGGAGAATGGATTTTCCACAAGCCAGATCTGTTATCCCATCACCACCTACAAGAATACACTCTAAGACCACTACATTCCTCCCAAAACACCCATAAATGATGCAGAAATGAGACTAAAACACTCATAACACAGTAGTTAGTACTCAACCACTAGACCATCATCGCGCCACTATGGGAACCCTAGCCAGATTGGAGGATTGGGCATAAAGATAATCCATTAACGATGATAATCACTGAGTGTTTGAGGCCATGAAGTTGCACGATGTCTCCACTGAAAGAGGACCTCACACTATGAGTGCACCGATCATAAGCACTAAGGAGAGGGGCCACCTTCGACCTGAGATAGAGAAGAGGATGACAGTGATAGTGGGAATCCCTATGTATGTTGAGCCCTATACAGGCTCATCATCAAATTTAAACTATTGAAATAAAGTATTTTTTATGTATGTGTGATACTTTCACATCCCATTTGATTGAAATGAGGGTAGATAATGGTGATTTCATAACAACAATAATATTTCAAATTACTTATTATACTTAAGTTATTTGGATAAATACCACATATTGGGAGGAGATAAAAAAAAGAAGTAAAATGAAATTGATTGGTTAAGACGATTACCATATCCTTTAAAAACTCCACTATATTGCCTATAAAGGACCCTAGGTTTGGTATATTAGGGAGAACATTATCTATAGAACGTGTATAGGGAAGTTTATAATTGATTTTGTAGGATTTTTTATATATAAAGATCAATTTAGTGTCAGTAAGAGAAAGGATGGGCTTTGTTTTATATGGGAGGGAGATGATACATTTGGAATTTCATAAAAGATTAAAATATAATAAAGTAACTCTCAAAAAAATTCTTCCAAATGGAAATTAATTCAAATAAAACAAGGATATTATTTAAATAACATTACCAAATTAAATTTATATAGGTTTTGGTGTAATTTTAATCCTTATTTTTGTTATTAACTCCATTAAAAAAATTTAATGTTAATCATTGTAAAAAAAATTTCAATCCTTAAGTTTAAAAAATATTTCCTTAAATGGAAAAATAACTCATAAATGGACCATGGTTGATATTATCAACCATATTAAATTCACTTGGATGGATATAATATTTTTATAGATTTTAAATAATTTAATAAAATATAATTTAGCATCAAATTTCATTAATGTAAATTTAGGATCTCTTCATTTAATTTGACTTCAAAGGCACCAAGTCAAAGACGAAATTCCAATATAATATTTTAATTAAAAACTAACATGTCATATATATACAAAACATTTTTGGAAGAAAATAAATCAATTTTATTTTATTGCTATTAATATTTTTAATATCATATATATTATTTTTCTATTAAATGATTTAATAATATGTCAGTGTTGTGTAAGAATTTATGGTAATTATTAAATTACTAAAAATTATAAATAAATTAATATTATAAAAAATTATATTCATTTTGAATGATTATTTAGAACAATATGTATCCTCATTTAATCCTTATATAAAAAATATATACATATTATAGTTAAGAGAGTGAAATTTTGTATTTATTTTTTCCTTAAACTAATATAAAGATCCCAATCAAAGAACCATGGAACCAAGTGACTATATCATTGAGTCTTGGATGTATATTGCAGAATTATACCAATAAAATAGAGCAAAAAATGTTGTAGATAAATTATAAATACTTATCCCAATTTTTTACACTATTTCACATATTTTAATTTTACCATGGTGAAAAAAAACATACATGGTTACTCTTAATATTGACCAAAATTAAAATAGGTATATTTAATAAATTTTAACCTCTTAATTATAATTAAGTAATAAATTTTTCACAATACAAATTTTCTAGGTGGTATAAATTTATTTTTAAAGATGTGTGCAAAATGAGACAAAAACTATTTTATAGAGAAATAAATTTTAACCATATAACTAGATGTATTCTTATCCCATGAGAAAAAATTTAACATCCTAACAATTTACAATATATTTTATTTCATTAATTGATTTCCTTATAGGAAAAAGAGAGTTTTACCAAACAATAATATAATATTATTATTTAATATGATAATTATCGCCTAGCCATTAGAATGAGAGCTATTAATTGGATCAAATTGATATTAAGAAAATATATTTTATACATATTTATTGGTTATGTATTGATTATAAATAATAAAAAGTATCATTTAAAGGTGAAAGAAGTTTTTTCTAAAAAACTTCTTTTTTTAAGATGGATTATTAGTTCTTGGCACGCATAATTAAAAATATATTTTACCAGAATTATAAAATTTATTTGAAAAATGAACTTCATTTTTGATATTGGTATATATAAAGTATATCAGGTTGATTTTTTGGGATTTTTATGAGATGTAATAGTTTCTAATGAATAGTGTAAAGTACTATATTTTAATTGAATGATGCATTTTTTCTAAATAATTAATAATGTTAAAATATATTTGGAATTAATTTTAATGTAACCATAGTTAAATTATATATCTATTAGTAAAATTTTCATCTCCTTAATTATTTTAATATTAAGTATTTATATATAGAAACATTGTAAACTTTTGAACATTTTCACATTAAAACCCCACTTTCTCATCAAGTCTGTGTTATTAATTTTAAATTAATTTTTTCCAATTCTGATGATTTAATTTTAAAAATGGATTATATATTTTTAATAAGAATAATTTCTAATTTCTAATAAGTCCAAATTAATTTTTTACCAAAGGGATTACTTAAAAATTTTAAATTAATTATATTGATTAAGGTAAAAATGAGTTTGTTAAGGGATTAATCATTAAACATAAAGCAACAAATGATCAATGAAAAATTGAAACCAATTGGATAGAACTATTTAGAAAATATACTTTATATTATTGATAATGTAATATTATTAGGTCACAGTGACATGAAAAAAATGTGGTTGGAATTCACTCTTTCAAAAAATTACAAGTGTACCACTCACCCCACTTATAAAATGACACCCCCTCTACTCCCCTCTTCATACATTCAAATCCAATTGTTTTGGAAATGACCTACCCAAATAAAACCCCAAATTACTTATCCTCATCCTGGAATCCATACCACTGTAATAAATCTATTCTAGGAAGGTTTTACTACAAAACAAAGGAAGATACCTGAAGTAGAGTTAGTGTTCTTCAATAAGAGCTTTTATTTACTTTTTCCTCCACCTTCTTCATTTTTTATTATAACATGATGAAATAATAACATAATTATCTAAAATATAATTTTATGTTTTTTAATAATTTAATGACCTAAAACTGTCTCCACATACATCAAATATGTTATGAAATCATCGTTCATGTGTACGACGAACTGTCGCCTCACGTACTGATGTCATTCGTTCTTCCATTTCCACCCGTTAAGGTTGGATATGATAATGGATATGATATATATATATATATATTATATTTATAATATATTTATATCTATGTAATAACTATATAAAATATTTTTTTACCGTCAATTATGTGGGTTATATGATAACGTCACCCATGTGTACGGTAGACTACCGCATCATGAAGGGTTGTGATTCATCTTTTACAAATTCTTCACATGGATGGTGGTAGAGATAAATTTAATGTTTATATATGATATATATGAAACAATTATGATATTAATGATATATTTATCATTATTTAATGATAATATATAACACCTTCTTTTTTACCTTTTCACTGATGTAAAGATGACGACACCGTCCGTGTTCTTGTAGACTACCACCTTTATGAAGAAATGTGACTCTATATTAATAACCACCACACATGGATGGTATATATAAGTATATAATATTCTATTAATGATATTATTAATAAATTTTAAATTAAAAATTTTACATATCTCTTTTTCATAATGACTAGTGAAAAATGGAAACATTACCCATGTGTACATGCATCATACCATCCCCATGATCATAACATACTTACTTTTTCATAAACATCATTATTGATTGATCTTAAAAGAATAATTTATGTATAAATATGATAATTATTTCAAGATTATTTTTTTTTGAGATGATGAAACATTATTATACATGCAATAACCATATCATTAATGTCAAAACATGCAAAAGAAAACAAGTAAATTAACCCCCAAACAATGAAAATAATTGATGATTATTAATGAACGGGTGATAATATGTTACAAAAGTATAATATATGATATTATAAATATTTATAAGGTTATATTATATGTTAATAACATGTTTAAAACCACTATATAAGAGGTTAAATATTTTACTACAAAAAGGAAGCACAAGTTAAGGGATTTCATCTCAATTTACATTAAATTGAGGCTTATTTGATGTCATACACCAATTCAATTTTATGTGGTGTGTATACATCCCATATGAAATTTAATATCAAGATTCATTCCTAATTAATGTAATTTTAACGTTCAATTAGAATTATTTAACCAAATGGAATTGACTTTAAAATTACCAATTGGTAAAAGTTATTGATCAATCTCACTTCCCATTGTGATTGTTAACTTTATCTTGAGAGAATAAATTTATTATAATCATTTTTATTATAAATAAATTTCTCTTAAATATCCATATTATGTCATTATGTATGTGATTATTTTTTAAATCATATTCCATTTTTACATATGGTGATTAATTTCATATTTATTTTATTAACTGGAGAAATATTTATAAATCCATATGTTTTACTATGTTTAGGTATTTGATGATTAGAAATATTGTTTATAGAATTAAATCTATTATTTCATATATAAGGAATTTTTTTTACCTGAATTGATGGGTTGAACCTGATATAATATTTCCCCTCGATGCATCAGTAGGTCTCATGAAACAAATATATTTCCCAAATTAATTATGATGCTACATGTTGTATTTAAACTATCTAGTTAAAGGTATTTATAGTAGAGGTATCATGATTCATGATATCATTTCATCCAAAAATTAATAATTTACTTCATTTAGTTTTTAGTTATTACAATCCATAGTATTTTCACTATGACATTATTTATGGATTCATTTCATTATTAGTTATTTATTAAATGACATGTTTTTTTAGTTATTTACCTTGGCATATTGATTATACCTTATTTATTCATAAAGTGAATTTATTTAAATGGATTTTCAGTTAAATTATCTAAATTGAAATTTTGATTATGATTAATGATTCATTATTTATTCCACTAAACTTAATCATTACTGATCATTTGAGCTCACCATTATTTTGTTTCCTTTCCATAGGATATGAAGATGAATTCATGGAATGAGTTTCAATGATTTTGATCATTTCATTTTGTTATTATTTTTCTTCTTTTCCCAATGTAAAATGGGTATCATGTTTGTATCTAGTTCCCCAAAACTACAAAACTGATCAATCCATTGGGTTTTATCTCTTTTATATATGACAATGTAATAAAGTAAGGAATAAACTCCTAGCTACTAGGGCTGAGGACATTAAAGTTAGTATCTAAGGATGTTTAGTAGAAACCATGGGATATATATTTAGTAAAAAATAGAATTGGAAACATAACCTAATGATATAATTTGAGGATAAGTATATATAGATATCCAAAAGTTTTGGTATGTTATATATAATGTGATTTTTCCTAGAAATATATCCATGTATGAATACTACAAGTGGACATAGTTCTGTCCTAGATGTAAGAACCCTGGTCTCCTTTTCTGGTATGGATCTTGTTTTCATGTTTCTTTTTAGGAAAAAGGGAAGAAGAAAAATATTAGGATTAAATTTTGTTTACTTCCTTTTACACATTTTGTACTCTGGAACCGAGTCCAGGTCGTGTTTGGCTGTGTCACAGCTGCATACACGACCATGTGACGACGTGGCAGGGCCGCTTAAGGTGGGACTGGTAAAGGCCTATACACATAGTGTATCCTTAGTTAAAACACCATGTATTATTATTTTTAATTGATATAATGGGCCGGGGTCACATCTCATTTATAGAAACAACTTCTTTGGGCTCTGTCACATCCAGGAGTGACTAAAGATTGCTGATTCTTCTAAGAGCCCCCAAACCGTCGTTCGTGCTCCAAATCAAACTCTATCAGTTACGTTGAAATCTCATCGATGAGTTCTTCATTCTTCTAGATCATAATCTCTTGATTTCTCTTCTTTTGTGAGATATCATTAGTTTAACATTTTAGGCATCTTTGTAGATCTATAGTGTTCTAGGTCGATTCAGAGGCTAAGTTTCAACTATATCGATCGTACAACATTGATGTAGATGTTTTGTGTCCTTCCGTAGATTTTATTTCATTTATATGTGAAAAAAGTGCCCAATACCCTAGTTTAGGGTATTGTGTGTTTAAGGAATTTAACACTATTAATGCCTTCTATGCCTTGTTTTCTTGAGTATGAGTTTTTTATTGTAAATAGGGTTATTTACCTTTATATGGATGTGTTTTCCCATGTTTGATATGATATTGGTCATTAGGTCTAAAATTACATGTTAGGATACTATGTTTTCCATGCCTATTGTTGTTAGTATGGAGTGATATTATGTGACATACTTGTGTAATGCTTTGTATCCATTTAGAAAAGTAGTATTTGTGATTTTCTTTGGTTGCTAAATATCTTTTGTGCATGATTGTATAACATAGGGATATGGGAACCTAGTGTAGTGAGATCATAGGAGGAATTTCCATTGAGGGCTTCCCCAAAGTGTCTGTTGTACTTTTCATGCGGCGAGACCGTATGGCGGATTGACATTGAGTGATCCCTCTAAGTGTTTATAGGTATCGTTACGAGACCACATGGGGAATTGACGTTGAGTGCTTCCTCATAGATTCTGTATTTTATTGTTAAAAGACTATAGGGGGAATTGACAGTGAATGCTTCCTCAGAGAGTATTTGTTTGCACGAGACCAAAAGGGTTAAATTGTGTGAGTTTACCCAGAGTTTCGTTATATCTTTTTTCTAAGTTGAACCAGAGGGGTTAGGTTGTGTGAACTTTCCCAGAGGTTTTCCTTTGAATGTTTAGTTAAACCAGAGGGGTTAGGCTATGTGGACTTTCCCAGAGGGTTTCTTGTATTTGTTTGACTGAATAATTGATATTGTAAATGAATGTATTCAAAACTGTAGGACTATTTACTTTTGAGTACTTCCTTGTTTATTACTTAATTTTTCATGTTTGTCTATTATATATATTAACTGACAGTTAGACACAAATATTTGGGTGTTTTCCTACTGGGATTCGTCTCACACCCTATTTGGGTCATGATTTTGGGCCCAAACAGATTATATTATTGCAGTTATAGATAAGGGCAAGCACCCTTCTACTTCAGGTACTTGACTGCTATGGAGCTGGGGAGCATGGGACCAAGCTGATGCTTGTGATTCTGTTAGATTTTACTTGTTTTCTCTGTACTTGGTTTTAGTAATTTAATCAAGCATTGTGACTTTTTTGGATTCTTTCTTAGATACTTGTGACATGAATCATTATTTACATATATATGTGATAGTTGTTTATTTACTTTTAGTCTTCTGTTGTTCAATAATTGTATGGAATTACTGCTTTCACTGCTGTTATATGTTTGTTTCCACTGTGTTACTCTTCAAATGAGGGCATAGTTTCCCCACTATTACACCCAAGGCCCTCGCTACTAGTCGGAATCCTCTAACATTCGGGGAAATTCGCTTGAGGCCATGTGACTAACCGGGTACAGGGAACCTTTGGGCGGCACCCGGAACCAGGACGTTACAAAGTGGTATTAAAGGAATTATTTTCTTCTTGACTTATTGTTTGGAGCTTATAGAAAGGTATAGTAAGGAATAGGTATTTGGTAATAAGTTGTGCCTGGGAGTAGCTAACCCGTGTACAGGGAAAATCCAATATGCCTCAATTATTGCAATTTTTTTGTTTTTAAATTGTTATAATTGATTTGATTTCACTATTGGCTGATTCACATGTTTTTTACTATTATCATTGATGTTATTAAGGTTATATTTCTATTGTAACCCGATGAAATGAGGGAATTCCATCTCATGAATCATATAGTCACTTTCTATAGATCACATGTCATGAATTCTTGTCATGTCATTTAGGTTTCATTATCAATTTCTTGTTTTTGTGATAGATTTTGTGCTAGATATGCATACTATTGTGATAGATTCCTTAATAAAATGTCTTCTATTTGATAGGGTATTGATAATTATATAAGGTTTTGTTTGAATGAATGCCAAACTTTGGTCCCAGAGGTGTTATGGAACCTCATGGATAGTAATTCAGTGGATCATGTGATTGATTTCACTATTATACTTGTGATATCCATGAATATGATGCCAATATTTGATTTGTGGGGATCATGGGACCCCATGGATCGTAATTTGGCACTTTAATGCTCATTCTAGTGTTTTATTGGTTATAGAGTAGTTTCTGAGGCTTAATATCTGGAAAAACCCAAAATACATGGTGTGTATTGTTGAATACACACTATATATCCTTAAGTTCGGGAGGGAACAACTTTTCTTAAGTACATGTTGTGTACTGTATGTACAAGCAATGTAGTCCTAAACTGTGTGACAGGCTGTGTGGGAAGAGACATGGGGTTGGGAAATGTTTGGTGATGAATGTCGTGTACTTGGAGTACACGTTGTGTAATAAGAGTCGTGTATCCAGGTGTGTGACCAATGATAGGGGTGGATGAAACTCAGGTTGTACACACTATGTTCTATTATGACACACCAAGTAGAGTTGACCGTTTCACCTATGGTGTGACTAAGGACACGGATGGTTATGACCTAAGGGGTACACACCGTGTCCAGGGATCACACGTTGTGTGGAGTTACCTTGGTAGGAGATGTGTGTATATCCTTATAAAGGAACTTGGGAAGGGGAAAAAGGATTCAAGTACATTCTGTGTATCATGGATAACACTCAATGTTTATGGGGTGTTATAAAACCAAGTATGGAAAAAGTACATTCCCATGTAAAGGCTTAAGGTAACACGTCATGTAGGGGTCATACACACCATGTATTCATGTTTTGAGAAACATGAATGTTTTCTTTATCCTATTATTTTTCTGCTCTTCTAGGTTTCAATCCTTGATAATATTCAACTATGGTGCAAACTTAACCTTGTATATTCATTCCACCAAGACTTCCTCCGATTATATTCCAGATATAGGAAAACGATTAAACACCAAACATGGTGGATCAGGGACTACTCGCATATCCTCCCCTTGTGCCTGTCTTGGAACCAACCTTCATTTCGGATACAGGTGCCAATGAGAAATTCTGAGAATGCTTCATGAGGTTTATGCAGACCTTCCAGGGAGCAATGAATCCTACCCCATCTATGGCAGAGTTGATGCAGTTTTTTCAGCAACAAGATCCTCCCACTTTCTTAGGGGATGAAGTACCTCAGGCTCTAGAGTCATGGTAGGAATCCATGTTGTCTATCTTCAAGCATCTAGAGACTTCTACAGAGAGGAGGGTGAAACTCGCTACATACATGCTTCAAGATTCCACCAAGATATGGTGGTATGTGATATCATAGGCAAGATGCTAGCAGGTTATGGATTGGGGTGAGTTCCAGTGTTCCATATATTATTACTTCTACCCGGAGACTTTGAGGGCTGATCTATCCTGAGAGTTCATGTGTCTGGAATAGGGTACTCTTTCAGTCATGGAGTATTCTTCTTGATTCACAGAACTGTAGCATTTCATGCCCATTCTAGGGGGTGATGAGTTGTTCCTAGCAAGGAAGTTTGAGGATTTTCTCAGGCATGACATCTGATCTCAGGTGAACAACTTCAGGTTGACGAATATATCTTCCATAGTCAACTAGGCAGTGATCACATAGAGCAACCTAAGGGATTCTGGAGCTATGGGCCAAGGAGTTTTAGCATCCAGAGTTGGTGCTTCTCTGACTGATAGTAGGAATCACTATAGGGAGTCTACATGTGGAGATTTGAGTAGGTGGGATACACCTTCAGGTATCCAGGTGGTATGCTACCAGTGTGTGAAGGGCGGACATACAACGCCACATTTCCCAAGATAACTAGTTAAGTGATGATCTTGCATCAAGATGGGTAATCTTTAGCATTTTTGTCAGTTTTTTTCACCAATAGCTAGTGATAGAGGTTCTTTTATGACTCCTCATTTGGGACCAGGACCACCAGTTTCTCATTAGTCTGGGAACTGGAGTTTGTCTTACCGTTCAGGACGAGGTCAAGGTTGTGGTCGTGGTATCCAGTCACCAGGATTTCAGCAACAATAGGGTGGATCAGCTTGGGGTGTTTAGGCAGGGTCGTAGGGTTACGGTACAGGTAAAACTTTTTCAGTGGAGCAGACCCAGTAAGAGCAGGATCCCAAACCCTCTACAGTTATAGAAACCATTCTAGTTGCCTTAGTTTTAGCTTCTACACTTTTTGATATCGGGGCTTCCCATAGTTTCTTATCTATTGCTCTTGTGGAGAGACTTGGGCTCTGTATCCTTACTTCTACTAATATTTTGATATTAGAAACTCCGTTGGGGACTATAATGGATAGTGTACGTCAGTGAAAGGAGTTCCCTCTAGAGGTTGATGGGTGTCTTTTCTTATGGTACCTCTATGTCTTATAGATGATAGGCTATGATTTTATTCTTATAATGGACTAGTTGGTTCCCTACCAGGATTTTGTCGATTTCTATCATCATACGGTGAGTTTCACATCACTATAGGGCAGTTTGTTTCTATATAAGGGTGAATGGGATGTCCAAGAAAGCAGAGCTGGACCCGAGAATCATGGGTTGGGAGGAGTTATAGCCCAGATTACTAGTCTATACCTAGATGACCAGGGGACTTCACAGATAGACTTTCCTCTAGTGGTGGATTATTTTAGGGATGTCTTTCCATAGGAAATTTCAGGTTTTCCTTCAGAGTGATAGGTAGACTTTTCTATGGAGCTTGTTCCAGGATTATCACTGGTGTCCATTCCTCCTTATAGGATGGCTACACCAGAGTTACATGAGCTCAAGAAGCAGTTAGAGGAGTTATGGGAAAAGGGTTTCATCTAACTCAGTACTTCTCCTTGGGGTTCTCTTGTCCTATCTATGAAGTAGTTAGATGGTACCCTTCGACATTGTGTGGATTATCGGAAGCTAAACCAATTGACGGTCAACAACCAATATCCCTTACTGAGGATTGATGATCTATTTGATCATCTTTGAGGATCCTGGGTGTTCTCTAAGATTTAATTGAGATCCAGTTATCATCAGTTGCATGTTAAACCATTAGATATACCTATTACAGCCTTTCAAAGTTGGTATGGTCTATACGAGTATGTGCTTATGTCGTTCAGTTTCACGAACACACCAATAGTATTTATAGTAATGATGAACTGATTGTTCCATCTATACTTGGACTCCTTCATGGTGGTTTTCTTGGATGATATCTTGGTGTACTCTCACACTCAACATGACCATGATACCCATATTGAGATTGTTTTGAGTACACTAAGAGAGCATCAGTTATGTTCTAAGACCTCAAAATGAAACTTTTGGATAGACTAGATTCACTTCAGGGGTCATGCTATCTCATAGACAAGAGTATCAGTATACTTAGAGAAATTGAGAGCAATAGTTTCCAGGGAGAATCTAAAAAACATCTTTGAGATACGGAGTTTTCTAGGGCAGGTTGTTTACTACAGATGTTTTATACAAGACTTTTAATGCTTAGTGGTGCCACTGACGGGATTAACTAAGAAGGGTGTAAAGTACCTGTAGACAGATTCCTACAACTCAACCATTCATAAGTTGAAAGTAAGGTTGACTTCAACACTAATACTGGCATTTCCAGAGCCAGACAAGAGTTATATAGTTTACTATGACGCATCAGGTATCGATCTGGGAGCAGTGCTTATGTAGGTGGAAGGAGTCATTGCATACGGGCCTCGACAGTTAAGGCCACATGAGAAGAATTACCCAACGCATGATCTTGAGTTGGATGCAGCTGTTCAAGCCTTGAGTTGTTGGAGACATTACCTTCTGGGAGATAATTTTGTGGTGTACACTGAACACACAAGTCTCAAGTAGATCTTTTTCCTGCGTGACCTGAATTTGAGACAGCGAAGGTGGGTTGGGTACCTTCAGTCCTTTGATTTTTAGCTTGCCTACAATCCTGGGAAATGTAGCGTAGTGGCTTATGTGTTGAGCAGGAGGACTCGAATATAGGAATTTTAGGAGGACAGTATTGAGTGGAAGCTTATGGATTTGTTCACTAAGAGTCATTTGGAGGTGCACAATAGATAGGGGTAGATGTTTCTTTCATCTGTAGGTGTTACCTTTACTCTACTTGATCGTGTGAGAATGAGGAAACTATCAAATTCTGAATGTGTAGTTTTATGGGAGAGCATTTCAGGAGATGACCCTATTTATAGATATAAAGTAGGTGAGGATGAGATCTTGAATTTTCATGGGTGTGTATGGGTGTCAGTGGACATATGCAAGGAGCTTATGCAGGATTTTCATTCCTCATTTTGGGAAGTTCATCATGGTGTCACCAAGATGTGTTGAGATCTACACCGTCATTATTGGTGGACCAGTATAAAGGGAGATGTTTCTAGTTTTGTGATGAGGTTTTCCACCTGTCAATAGGTGAAGTTGAATCATCGGTGACCATAAGCATTTTTCAGAAGTTACCCATTCCATAGTGGAAGTGGAATGACGTCACGATGGACTTCGTGATAGGTTTACTGAGGTTTCCTCAAGGTAACGATGCAGTTTGGGTTTTTGTTGACAGACATGAAGGATGTGCACTTATTAACGATCAAGGAGACCTTTAGTGTTGATGATCTGAGAAGGTTGTACATCTAGTAGATTGTACGTTTTCATGGGGTTATGCACTCCATTGTTTCATACACGGATGCCTATTTTACATATCGAGTTTGACAAGGACTACAGAGAGATTTGGGTACACAGGTACTTCTGAGTATAGTTTACCATCCCTAGATAGATGGCATGTCTGAGCGACAATTAAGGTGTTGTAGGACATGCTTTGAGAATGCATCCTTGATTTTGGAGGTTCTTGGGAGAAGCACATACCTCTGGTGGAGTTTTCCTACCAAAATAGTTTTCAAGAGACTATTTAGATTGAACACTATGAGGCTTTGTATGGTAGGTCATGCTGATCACCCCTATATTGGATGGATGCATAAGAGGAAGCTATGATGGGACCTCATCTTTTCCAGAAGACCACAGAATAGATAGAGTTGATTAAGAAGAAGATAGCTACTACACATTCACGATAGAAGTCTTATGTTGATCGATGGAGACGACCTATGAAGTTCGAGGTCAGAGATCAGGTTTTTCTACATGTCACACCGAGGTTGGGACACAGGAGGATTAGGAGACGGGGTAATCTTTTTCTGAGATACATTGGGACTTTTGAGGTTTTTTAGAGATTCAAGCCAGTTTCCTATCGGTTGCAGTTACCTCAGAGGTATAGGGATATGCATGACGCCTTCCATGTTTCCTAGTTACGAAATTACTTCTCAGACCCATCTCATGTTTTTCAACCTGAGGAGGTTGAGTTGTATGTGGACACATCATTGGAGGAGCATCCTATCTGGATTTTTTATCACAACGTGAAGGTTCTATGTGGCTAGTATATTCTTCTGGTATGGGTGCTATGGCAGCATGGGTGAGTATAGGACGAGACTTGGGAGAGATAGGTCGATGTACGATCACAGTGGCTGGAGATGTTTGAGGTTTTTTCTTTATTTCCTCCTTGATAGGGGAATTTGGGGACACATTTCTTTAAGGTGGAAGTTTGTAAGAAACCGGATATCCTTTTCAGGTATGGATTTCGTTTTCATGTTGCTTTTGAGGGAAAATGGAAGAAGGAAAATTTTAGGAGTATATGTTGTGTACTTCCTTGTACACGTTGTGTACTATGGAATCAAGTCCAAGGTGTGTTTGGCCGTGTCAAGACTGCATACATGACACTATGATGATGTGGTAGGGCCACTTAATATGGGCTCGGTAATGGCCTAAACATGTTTTGTATCCTTACGGATCACACCATGTGTTTTTATTTTTAATTGATATATCGGACGGTTGTCGCTTCTTGTTTATAGAAACATCATCTTTTGGCTCAGTCTCATCCAAGAGTGACTGAAGATCACTAATTCTTCTCAGAGCCCCCGAACCATCATCCTTCCTCCGAATCAAACTCTGTAGGTTGTTTTGAAATCCCATCGGTGATTTATTTCTTCTTCTAGAGCCTCCTCTCTTGATTCTTCCTCTTTCATGAGATATCCTTGGTTGAATGTTTTAAATTTTTTTTAGATCTATGGCGTTTTAGGTCAATTGAAAGGTTTAGGTTCAACTATATCGATCATACAATGTCGAGGTATGTGGTTTGTGCCTCACCGTAGATTGTATTTCAGTTATATGTGCAAAAAAGTTCCTAATTCCCTAGTTTAGGGTATTGAGTGTTTAGGTAATTTAACCCTATTAATGCCTTATATGCCTTGTTTTCTTGAGTGTGGATTTTTTATTGTAAATAGGGTTATTTACCTTTATATGGATGTGTTTTCCCATGTTTTATATGATATTGGTCATTGGGTCTAGAATTGCTTGTTAGGATGTTCTGTTTTCCATGCCTAATGTTGTTAGGATGAAGTGATATTATCTAGCATACTTGTTTTATGCTTTGTATCCATTTATCCAAGAAGTATTTGTGATTTAATTTGGATTTTAAATATCATGTGTGCATGATTACTTTAGACGGGGCTGTGGGAACCAGGTGTAGTGAGACCGTAGGGGGAATTGAAGTTGAGGGCTTCCCCAGAGTGTCTGTTGTACTTTTCACACTACAAGACCATAGGGGGGATTCACGTTGAGTGATCCCTCAGAGTGTCTATATTTATTGTTACGAGACCACAGGGGGAATTGACATTGAGTTCTTCCTCAGAGAGTCTATAGTCTATCATTAAAAGACTATAGGGGGGATTGATGGTGAGTGCTTCCTCAGAGAGTCTTTTTTTTCATGATACCAAAAGGGTTAGACTATGTGAGCTTACCCAGAGGGTCGTTATGTCTTTTGTTTAAGTTGAACCAAAGGGGTTAGGCTGTGTGAACTTTCCCATAGGGTTTCTTATGAATTTTTAGTTTAACTAGAGGGGTTAAGATATGTGACATTTCTCAGATGGTTTCTTGTAATTGTTTGGCTGAATAATTGATATTTTAAATTAATGTAGTTGAAACTGTAGGACTGTTTAATTTTGATTACTTCATTGTTTATTACTTCATTTTTCATGTTTTAATATTATATATATTCCCTGACAATTAGGCACAGATATTTGGGTGGTTTACTAACGGGATTCATCTCACACCCTATTTGGGTTAGGTTTTGGGTCCAAAAAAGATTATATTTTTGCAGGTATAGATAAGGGAAATCACCCTTCTACTTTTGGTACTTGACTACTATGGAGCTGGGGATCATAGGACCAAGCTGAGGCTTGCGATGGTGTTGGAGTTTACTTGTTTTCTTTTTACTTGGGTTTAGTAATGTATTATAGAATTTTGACTTGTTTGGATGATTTCCTAGATACTTGTGACATGCATCATTATTTATAAATATATGTTTCATTTATTTATTTACTTTCAGTCTTCTGATGTTTACTTATTGTATTGAATTACTACTTCTACAACTATTATACATTTTTTTCTATCGTGTTACTCTTACAATGAGGGAATTGTTTCCCCACTATCACATCCTAGTCCCTCACTACTAGTAAGAATCATCTGGTGTTCATGGAAATGTGCTTGAGGCCATGTGACCAACCGGGTATGGGGCACCTTTGGGCGGCACCTAGAATAGGGATGTTACACTAGAAGTGCCTAGGAGTAATAACTTAGAAAGATTCATGTTAAAAATGACTCGAGCATTACCTAGTACCCAAAACTAGCCTTTCTATGCACCTAGTTTGATACTCCCATGGGATTATGATTAGGATAACTCACATTTTTTTAAAACCAATTTTAAGGATTTAAACGTAAAGATTTCCCCAAAAAAATATGAGATTTTGATTCGATGATTTATAATCCATAAAATTTTAATTTATGTTAAGAATTACAGAATTTTTGAAATTATACATTATGATTTAAAATTCAAAATTTGATGAGATAATGCAGTATATGAGATTGATTAAAAATGGAACCTGGAAAGAAGAAGTGTATCAATACTCATGGTCAATTTAGAGATTACCATACAGAAGAATAAAATATAACTAGTATTGTAAATGAGAAAATTATGGCCAAACTATGGCCTCATAATTAGGTTATGACAAATAACCTTGATCAAATGGAGTTTCCTATTCCAAAATGAGAATCTCCTATTCTAGATTTTTTAATGTGACAGAAGCCCCCATTTTTTAGTGGGACAACTAATATAATTGTTGTTGAGAAATAGAATATGTATCTAGAAAAACATTTATAGACTTAGGATGTAATTAAAAAGAAAAGTTTACACTTCGGGTGTATTTTCTCAAAGGTGATGTTAATAAATGGTGGTCAATGATCCAAAATACTAGATATGAGGTAGAAATAGAACTAATTGAGAGGATATATTTTATGGATAAATTATTCTAAAAATAGTTTCCACATGGGAAAAAATTTAAATGAAGATAAAGTTACATACCTTAGAGAAGAAGGAATAATAAAATTTCATGGATTATAAGGAAAACATTAAATGAATTTAAAGGTATTATATATATTACATATTCAACACGGAGTGCATGATTGACCTTTTATTTTCATGAATTAAGAAAATAATTTGAAGGGAATATGTCTCTATTTTTTTTTGCCATCTGATGAAATAATTTTATTTTCCATAAAAATATAGAATATATTTTATAGATCCAATATACTTAAGGTATATCAAGAGAATAAGAGGTCATCTAAGAAACCTAATAAATGGAATTCATCAAAGGATAAGAGAGGGATGGATTAATTTCCATTATGTGATAATTGTAGAGAGAGGCGTAATGGAAAATGTTTGAAAGGAATGGGATTTTGTTACATGTGTGGTGATTAGGGGAATCTATCTCATCAATACAATGGGAACAAGAAAATCAATTATGTCCAGTTATTCATCTATAGATATCTGGGGAATTATTCACACTAGTGGTCCAAGTGTTAAGGTAATCCACCAAGAAATAGGCCAAGATGAGAAGGATAATATTTTTTGATCAGTACAGCTGATGTGGAAGTAACCAATGATGTGGTGTCATGTATATTAATCCTATATTTAAATTAAGATAATACCTTATTTGATTCTATATCCACACACTATTTTATATCCACCCATTTTCAGATGAACATTATAAATTTTTCATTTAATTTAATAAGTGATTTTTTAGTCAAAATTTTTATGGGGTGTGTCATTACAACAAGGATATGTCATTCAGTCCCCATTATGATACAAAAATGTGCTCTATTTTCTAATCTCGTCATCTTGAAAATGGTTTAAATTTCTATAATACTTAGTATGGGCTGGATTTCAAAATATGAAAAAAAAATTATAATAAGAATAAAGTTATGATTTTTGCGGTAGATATAGAATTACATGTCTTTAGAGTAGAGACTCCATCACCTAATTTATATCTAGATTCATCCTCATTAGCTCTATTTAATAAAAATAATAGAAACAAATCTTGTGATAAGGAAGGTGGTCATAATATTTTAGATGTACATATCATATAGGAATTCATTGAGTTATTTTCTATAAAATTACATGAACATAACCCATATTGTAAATTTCATTTTAACATTGATTTAATACTTGATGCAAGACCAATGTCAGATTCTCCTACAGAATAACCATGGGGTAATTGGTGGATCTGAATAAACAACTATAGGAGTTGGATGATAAGGGATTTATTCACTCTAGTTTTTCACCATGTAAAGCTCGTATTATCTTCATTAAGAAGAAAGATGGACCCAAGAGGCTATGAATTGATTATAGGGAAATCAATTTTATTATGATAAAGAACATGTATCCTCTTCCCCATATTGATGACTTATTTGATCAACTTCATTGAGCCCAATATTTTTCAAATATTGATCTTCTTTCTTGGTATCACAAATTATGAGTAATGAAGTAAGACATTTAGAAGACAATATTTTTAATGTGTTATGGAAATTAAGAGTTCACAATAATGCCATTTTTATTGAAAAATTCACCCTCCTTTTTATGGATATAATGAATAGAGTATTCAAGGAATATCTTGAAGATTTTTTTCCATATTAATTAATGATATTTTGAATTACTATAAATGATATATAGATATGATAATCACTTTCAAATAATTATTGAGAGTCTTAAAAGGAAAGAGTTATATGGGAAATTTAGTATGTGTCATTTATTGATTCAAGAAGTTTCTTTTCATAGTTATATTGTCTCCATGGATGGAATCACAGTTGATCCAACAAATAGAAATGCATTAATAGAATTTAATACACCAGAAAAATAATATAAGTACATAGTTTCATTGAGTTGGAAGGATATTATCACTAATTCGTTCAAAATTTTCCCTGTTTGGATAAATTTTTGACCAAATTTATACATAAATGGGTTAATTGTTTTCACAATAGCATACGAAGAACGTTTTGTTGAACTAAGAAAGAGATTAGTGAATGATTTTATTTTGAATATACCATATAGAAGTGATGGGTTTGTGATATATAGTGATGCATCAAAGAATTTACTTTGTTGTATCCTAATGAAAAATGAAAAAAGTTATTGGATCTGAATTAATGAAATTGAATATTCATGAAAAGAACTACCCGACCCATGACCTTGATTTAGCAGTTGTAATATTCAATTTTAATATATGGAGACATTATCTCTATAGTGAAGGATGACAGATATACATGGATAATAAAATTATGAAATACATTTATTCACATAAAGATGTCATTATGAGAAAAATTATATGACTTGATCTAACTAAGGATTATGATTTCTCAATACACTACCCCCCCCCAGGGAAATGAAATAACTTAGTAGATGCGTTAAGTAGAAAATATCATGGAGTTATAACTCAAATGAGGATTGAGAGGGATCAAATGTTTATGGATCTAATAATGATGGATATGGTAAACATTAATAAATTGGAGACCTAAATAATTTTTCAAATGATTTCCAAAAAAACTTATTAGAAAGGCTAAGAAGTTATCAATATGATTATGAGTACTTTTATTCGAAAATTAATGTGTCGAACAAGGGAAAATTAATAGGCTTCATTTGTGAAGATGTTATTCTAAAAATTGTAAGGATATTATGTTTTACATATATACCTTGGATAAAAAGTGAATTATTATTTGAAGCTCATAGCTTAACTTTATCTATACACCTAGGTTTCACAAAAGGGTAGAGGTAATTGATAGAACATTTCTAGTGGGATGACATAAAGAGGAAAATTGAAGAATAGGGGTCCAGATGATTGATTTTTTAGAAAGTGAAAGATATGAAACAACATCCAAAATGTTTCATGAAACATTTTCTTATTCATATGTGGTAATGGGATTAAATTACTATATATTTTTTCATGTGAATTTCTAATACTTTCAGAAAGAATGATAAAATATGGGTTTTCATTGATCACCTAACCAAATCTGCATATTTATTTATCATAATAGAAGGCATATCTCTTGAAAATCTCATAAATATCTATATTAATGAACATATAAGACTTTATGGAGAACCTTTTTCAATTTTTTCTGATTGAGATCCCCATTTTACAAAAAAAAATAGAATAATCTTTAGAAGGAACTTGATATAGAGAATTGTTTCAGCACCAACTTCCACTAATATAAAAATGCCTTATACCAACATTTTGGAGGATTGTTGGCTATTTTGGAGTTGGGATAGGTCTATACCAATATTTTTGGGAAAACTGTTGGTATAGTCCTATACCAAAGATTTTCTCAAACTGTTGGTATAGGTCATATGAAAAAAACCTATACCAATGGTATAATGAAACCATTGGTACCTCCCGTTTATAATTCAATGACCTAAACACTTACCTAAAATGAATTTTATGAACATAATTTCATATATATATATATATATATATATTCATAATTATTTTAATTTTTTCTTTATTTAATGTTATTTGAAATAATATTCCTTAAAAATATGGGTTTCCATACCAATGGTTCTCAAAACTGTTTGTATAGGTTCTTTAATTTTTTTAGCTATACCAATGGTTTTGATGAAACCATCAACACCAGGTGGACCTATACCAATGGTTTCTTCAAAATAGTTGGTATAAGATCTCTATAATGGACCTATAGCAACGTTTTTGGCTAAATTTTTTGGTGTAGGTCCATATAAGTGACTTATACCAATTTTTTGGCCAAAACCATTGGTATAGGTCCTAATTAGTGACTTATACTAATGGTTTTTAAGAAACTCTTGGTATAGTGTGGCTATATAATACCTATATCAATAGTTTCTTTAAAATCATTAGTATAGGTCTCTTTAAGGTACCTATGCCAATGGTTTTCTACAAACCATTGGTATAGGTCCTTTTTTTAGTATTGTACCTTCCTCAAACCGATGGATAGTCCAAAGGACTTCAAATAATTCTATACATGTTGAGATCATTATCACTATAATTTCATGGTTTTTGGGATTATTTTTTACATTTGGTAGAGGTTTCCTATAATAATAGTTTCCATTCAAGTATTCAAATGTAATTCTATAAAGCATTATATGCAATGAGATGTCACAGTACAAATTTTTTGGATGAAGTCGCTAAAAGAAAATATGTAAGCCTAGAACTTGTTGAAGAGACAAAAATAAAGTAAAAATCTATTTAGGCTATAACATCACATTACTGATCTATCAGGTATGTCCTTAACTTCATCATGGTTTTTCCTTTTTTTGTTATCTGTATAAGGCTGAGAAGGAATTGGGAGGATACCAACAATGGTGAAGTTATATATTTTTTGGACTCTTATCTTTAAACAACTTTTTCTATAGGTTGTAGGAGGATTTAATATCATGTAACTAGGTTACATGATGTGTAATAGTAGTTGGATGCAAGTCATGAAAGACTTCATGCTTTGAATGGTTACACAATGTGAAGATATGTTTCACTTCATGAATGTTTTAAGTAATATATTTTTAATATAAGAAGATGGATTCCTCATCATATATAAACATTGTGGACTTCATTATGTTTAAAGGAGTTAAACATCATGTAATTCCCCAATATGGGAAGTTTTAGGGTGCCATTCATATTTTGGGTAACTATTGAGCTACCAATTTTCCTTTTCTCTTGACCCAGTTTTCCTCTCTAGAGATTTTTGGAGACACCATTCCTTCATGGTCTATCTGTTAGGTATTAAATCTTCATGGTGGTCATAGTGCATCTCTCTGGGAGAGTGATCATTATTCTTCTTCATTTATTTGATCATGGTAGAATCCCTTGGGTTCATTATTGGGTCTGTTTGTCTATGTAGGTGTTTTCTCTTTTCTTCTTCGAAGATCCATTGTGTGATTTGGTTCTGGAGGTTGTTCTCTTGTTAGTTATGGTGATGCGGGTATTTGTTCATAAGGTATGTGGGTTTTCTCCTTTCCTATGACCCCTTGTTTTTAAAATTAAATCAATCTTGTGATATGGGTTAGATTCTATGTCCTTCATAGACATAGTTGGGTTTTCGATGTTGGTAGACCCCATTACAGGCATGTGTGACCCATGTTTTGAGGTATGTGGATCTGTTTCAAGCCTGTGGTGATAAAACTAATTATTCTTAATTTATAAACTGATTTATAAAGGAATTTACATAATTATTTGGTGTATGTTGAAAATATTTTTTAAATAAAATGGGTTCTCCCTTGTTTTTGATAAATGAAATGAAAATGATTTATTTTCAAAGAATTGAAATGGGTTTGTGAAATGGTGTTCAAAGAATTGGGATGAATTTTGAAAAGAGCACATGGGTTACCTTGGGTAGTTAGGTGGAAGGTTTAGATTGAGGCCATCGTCCATGATTTGTCATTATCAATTGGTTTTGTCTTGGGGATTTCCTCTATTTCCAAGGCATGTTGTTCTAGGGGATAGATATTGACATTATTTGAGGGGGTTACTCATGGGTTATTCTTATGATTCTATTATAGGAACCATATTGTGCATTTGACTAATTGTGGTACAAGTTTCCTACTAGTCTGGCCTATAGTGATCCTTGGTGCTGATACCTATGCTTCTATTTTTTTCTTGGATTTTTTTTATCCTTGATATATATGTAATGTAGAAAATGTGATTTTAAATTGATATACCTACTTTTTTTTATAATTGTAATAAAAGGGATTTGTTTACAATGTTTTCTAATAATCTAATGTATTTGCTTATCATTTGATGTTTTATTTAAAATGAGCATATAGGAATTGTTTTATAGAGACTTGTTATGGAACACCTCTGTGTGATCCTACTAAGACTATTATATCACACACTATGAACCTCTTGGGTGGTGTGTAGACCTTTGTATGTCTTCCATTGTGGGGAAAGGAAAGGCTCTACAATGTGGAAGTGTGTTAGATGGGTTGGGTAGCTGGTGGTGAGATGGTGGGAGTTCATCCATGCCATCACTTAGAGTAGTTGTTTTGTTTTGATCCTTTGTATTTGGACTTATTTTTTAGAGTTTTATCTACATTTATGGTTTTTTTCCTCTATATTCTTATGGTTATAGAATATATTTTTTATATTTATGATGTCGCTTTTATTTCCATGTGTATATATACCATTTTTTATACATACTGGTTGAAATCGGCCCCTCTTGGTCATTGTTCGATACCCAAGTGCTTATCGCCAGCCTGTGGGGATTGGGAACATACTTTAGGTATGTGGATAATTGGGTTGGGTTCTAGTTTTGAGGGTAATCTTGTTCGGTTGATTACAATTTTTTATCAAAGGAGTTATGTCCTCAAGATTCCTTATCTTGGTATATCTGTTAGATTAGATATTGTATTGTTGGTAAATGAGAGGTGTCTTTCAATAATTTCCTTTCCAAATAATATCGTGATAAGACTCAAGATTCCATGGGAATTTGGGATTTGTGTCTTAATTTTTGGGTATTGTTTTGATTATCAGTTTTTCCTTATGTTTTTTCTTGTTTTAAACTGATATTTACTCTATTCTTTGATCCTTCCTCATATTTTGGTATGCAGTAGTATACCTCTAAGATGTATTCCAGGAGTTCTTTCAGAAGGTGTAGTTGATTATCCACAAGGGAATCCTCCAGTGGATCATAATATCATTGATACCATCATATGAGAATTTCATTTCATTGAATTGGATGGGTTTTTAGTTTATAATGTAGTTTTTTAGGTACATCCAAGAGATAGAGAAGAGGGAGATTGATCGTGGGAAGTCATGCACCAGAATCCACCATATTTTAAAGGAACAAATGATCCTCAATAGGAAGAGGACTGGATGGATATTATTGATAAAATTTTAAACTTTCTATAGATTCTTGATAATATTAGAGTGATGTTTGAAGCTTTCAGGCTCAAGGGTTCTAACAAGAGATGGCAGGATCCAATGGTATAGGTAGAAAAACACATGGACCTAGATTGGAAGGGTTTTAAAACCCTATTTTTCTAGTAGTTTTTTCTAGATTCACTGATATTGGAAAATTATATAGAGTTATTTTCCTTGTAGTATAGAGAGTTTTTGGTGTTTTCATATACCAGTCATTTTTCTAAGCTTGTCCGTTTTACTCTAGAAGTGGTGAAGAATGACCTATTGAAAGATCACTATTACCTTTAGGGTTTACAACCAGATATTAGATAGAAGATGTTTATATTGATGCTTTATACCTATGCCGAGATGGTAGATAGATCTATGATGACGGACAATAATATGGTAGGAAATGTTGGATTTTTCACCAGTTTTCTTCAAACTTGTGGCAGCTTTAGTGGAGTGCATGGGAGGAAGAGGAAGTTGCAAGATCATCATAGGAGCGGTGGATGTGGGTCTCAATAGCAATCCTCCTCCACATCATCTACTACATCTTGTCGTGTTCCTATAACATTATGTCATTGTGTAAAGTTCTAACACACCATATGTTCTTATCTTTTATCCATGAATACATGCAAAATTTTTGGATGCATTGGTCATTTACAATGTTTCTTTCAAGATTTGATTATGCCTTATTAGGGTTAGGGTTTTTCAGCTCCAAAGGCTACTACGGTGCATTCATAAGCTTCAAAGACAATATGGATCCAGTCACATGCCTTAGGAGTAAAGCATTTTCATATAGTAGATTAGTGTCTAGAGGAATTTGATGCAGGTCCTATAACAGTGGGAGGTACTATCCTTAATGCATATTCAGTAGCTATTTCTTTATTTTATACTTGTTCCTCCCACTAATTTACCTCTGTGAGTTTTTTTTGATATGTTTAAACATCTAATAGAATTTATTCTATTTGTGATGGAGTTAGTGACACCACTTTAAAATAGGATAGAGTAGGGGTTTCAATGTCCTTGATTGTTAACGGTTGCTTATTCAGAGTTGGTTTGTGAGTTTCTCATTCTTGATTTATATCTATTTGACTTAATCATCAATATTTATTAGATATTTTCTCATCTATATGAGGTTGATTTTTATCATTGGTGTATTTCTTTTCTTTCTACCAATGTGAGCTCTCATGTGTTTTAGGGAGAGTGGGTCCTGAGATCAGGTCACACGGGGCCTTCCCACCCAGACCTCAAAAGTTTGTAGTCTTCTGTTTTGATTGAGTCTAATGATGTTTCTTTGATTTTTTATCTTCTTGTTGTTGTTCTATACTTTCCTGAAATGTTTTAAGATAAATTCTCTAGTATTACTCTAGAGAGGGACATGTAGTTTAGATTTGATCTAGTTCTAGGTATGCAGCTGATATCAATACCTTCCTATTTTATGGAACAGTGGAGCTAAAAGAGCTCAAGTTTCAGTTGGATGATCTATTTAAAAAAGGTTTTGTTTTCCATAAGGTTTCACCTTGGGTAACCCCAATGATATTTTCCAATAAATCAGATGGTTCACTTGAGTTTTGTGTGGACTATTGTAAGTTTTACTGGGTAATGGTTAAGAAAAAATATCTTTTTCCTCATGTAGAAGACTCGTTTGATTATTTAAAATGGGGAAAGTGGTTTTCAAATATTGATATTTGGTTGGGTTATCATCAACTTAGATTTAAAGAGTCTAATATATTGAAGAAAACTTTCAGAATCAGGAATGCACATTATGAATATCTTGTGATTCTTTTTTTTCTGACTAATGCTCCTATAGTTTTCATGTCTTGGATAAATCCGATATTCTCTCAATATCTTGATACTTCTCTAGTAGTGTTTGTGGTTGATATTCTATTCAAATCAAAATCTGAGTGTGATCACGAGAACCATCTGAGCTTGGTTCAAGGAATCCTGATAAGTCTTCATTTGTTTGGAAAGATTTCAAAATGTAGTTTCTAAATTCAAGAAATTGAGTTTTTAGGGAAAAAATTTCTAAACATGTCTTTTTAGTTGATCCACATAAGGTAAAGGCTATTATATCATGGAATGAACCACATAATGTATTTGAAATTTGGATATTCCTTGGTATTTCTAGATACTACCAATATTTTTCAAGTATTTCTCTAAGATGGAGTCACCTTTGACTTATCTTACCAGAAAATCGATAAAATTAACATGGGATGTGAAGTGTCAGTTATCTTTTGATGAACTGAAATAACTTCTTCCATCAGATCATATTCTAATTTTACCTGATCCTAGTTAGGGATATGTGGTGTTTTTTCATTATTTTGGTGATGGTTTGGGATACATCCTTATACAAGATGAACATATGGTAGCTTATAGTTCTCATAATCTTCATCAACATGAGAATAATTACACCACTCATGATTTAGAGCTTACTATAGTTATGCATGAAATTAAATATAAGTGGCACTATCTTTTTGGGGAGAGGTTCATAATATTCTCTGATTATAAGAGTTTGAGTTATATCTTCTCCCGGAAATACTTGAATATCAGACATAGATGGTGGTTAGAATAAATTTAGATGTGTGCATTCAATATCACCTACAACTCATGAAGGGGAATGTATTTTAATATTCTATTAGTTGGAATGTACCATTTTAGGCTGTTGTAGAATTGAATGAGGAGTGGAACCTTATGCAGATTTTCATTCAGTGGCAGTTGGATTCTCAGGAGGGTGTTTCATGTATGATTTTAAGCAATGTTTATTAATATTAATATCTCCTAGATTCTATTTTATAGAGTCTGAAGAAGGATTATGTGTTTAGAAAAAATTGGTAAATCCTTTATGGTGGGGAGACTATCTTAGTTTAGTCTCTCTCTTGAGATGGTATACTCCACTTTGGGAATTGAGTTTTTGTCTCAAAATATGTGAGGTGTATAATCTTATTTAACTATCATAGATCATTTTGGTTCATCCATCTAGGATCTAAAAATATGTATTATAACATGAGATGATGATTCTATTTTCCAAGCATGAAGCATGACAGTTCAGATTACGTGTCCCATTGTTACAACTACCAATAAATAAAGGTAGAGCACTTGAAACCCTCTAGTTTTCTTAAACCTCATCTGGTTCTAGTCGGGAAATGGGAATAGGTTTCTATGGATTTTTTTGTTTGATTACCACGGGAATCCCAAAGGAAAAGTTATATCTGGGTAATCATTGATTGGTTGACGGAGGCAGATCATTTTATTCTAATCAAGGATACCCCTATGGTTGAAGATATAGGTATTCTATATGTGCAAGATTTTATGAGGTTACATGGGAGTCCTTATGCCATTGTTTTGGATAGGGATCCTATGTTTAACTCAAGGTTCTATAGTATTATCCAATAGTTAATCGGAACTCTGGTTATGTTAAGAACAACTTACCATCCACAAAAAGATGGTCAGATGGATCATGTGATTCAGATCCTAGAGGATATGCTTTGTGCTTGTGTCTTGGATTTTAGTTGATCATTACATAGCCATATGGTACTGGTTGAGTTTTTTACAACAATAGTTATAAAACGTAAATAAGAATGGATTCATTTAAGGTGTTGTATGGTCACCCGTGTAGATCACATCTATTTTGGTTGGAGGTGGGTGGTGTATCTTTAGTTGGACCAAGTTTGGTCCAAGATATTTCAAAAAAGATTCAGGATGTGCATCTACTTCTGGTTACAGAACAGAGATAACAAAAATTATATGTAGATTGATGGAATTATCCCATGGAGTTATCAGGTGGTGACTGGGTTTTCTTGAATTTTTCTCCTCAGTTGGATCACCTTTGACTTGGAAAATAGGGAAAGTTGACTCCAAGATATGTTGGAATGTTTGAGTTCATTGAGTAGATATGGAAGGTTTCTTATCATTTAGAATTATTGATTCAGTTGATCGGTAATCATGATGTTTTCTACATATCTTAGTTCAAGAAGTTCCATCCTAACCGCTCACGTTCTGAATTTGGAATAAATTTAGTTAGAGCCACATGCTTTAGTTTTGGAGAACCAACTGAGATCATTAACTCTCAAATGAAAGTATTTCATGGGAAGTCAATTCCGTTAGTCTGATTATAGTAGAAACATATATCAGACTCTCAAGATACTTGGGAATGAGATTCATTTATGGCATAGTAATGGCCACAACTTTTTCTAGCGATTAAATATTCCATATGACATCTCAGGAATGGAAATTCTTCATGGCGGGGAGTTTGTAATATCACATTACTGATCTACCAGGTATTTCCTTAACCTCATCATCGGTTTTCCTTTTTTTTTGTTTTTAGTATAAGGATGAGAAGGAATTGGTATGGTACCTATAATAGTGAAATCAATGATTTTTTGGACTCTTATATTTATTAGGATTTTTTTATAGGCTAATAGAGGATTTCTTGCAGTGTACTACATTACAGGACATGTAAGAGCTGTAGGATGCATGTTTTGAAAGACTTCACACTTTTAATGGTTATATGATGTGAATATATGTTTCACATCATGAATTTTTTATGTAATGGTTTCTAATATAAGGTGAAATATTTCACGATGTACTTAAACGCCATGGAATTCACAATGTGTAAAGGAGTTACACGCCATGTAATTACCTGAGTAGGGATGTTTTAGTGTGCCATTCCAATTTTGGGTTACCATTCAGCTACCACATTTTCTTTTGATATTGACCTATACTTCCCCTCAATTAATGTTTGGAGTCACTTTTTCATCCAAATTGATCCATTCGGCATTTTATCTTCATGGTGTTCATGGTGCGTCTCTCTGGGTGAGTGATATTTCCATTCCTCCATTCCTTAGATCATGATAGTTCCCTTGGGTTACATTATCATAATTTTTTCTCTATTTTGGTGTTTTCTCTTATCTTCATCCAAGATCCAGTGTGCAATATCATTCTGGATGCCATTCTCTTGTCAGTTGTCATGTGGTAGGCATTCATTCTTAAGGTATGTGGGTTTTATGCTTTCTTCAAACCCCTTGTTTTCTCAATTGAATCAATATTGTGATTTGGATTGGATTTTAGGGACTTTGTAGATATCATGGGGTTTTCATTATTGGTTGATCCCAGTGTGGGCATGTGAGACCCATGTTTTTAGCTAGGTGGTTATGTATCTAACCTGTGGTGATAAAGTGGATTTTTATTGTTTTATAAACTGATTTATAAAGTAATTGGCATGATTATTATGTTGTATATTGATTTTTTTAATGAAAATGGTATTTACCAAGTTGTTGATAAATGGAATGAAAATGGGGTATTTTCCAAGCACAAAAATGGGTTTGTGAAGTGGTTTTGAAATGTTATCCAAATCATTGGAATGAACTATGAAAATGAGCATATGTATTACCTTGGGTACTTAGGTGGAAGGTTTATCTTAAGGCCACCGTCCATGTTGTGTGATTATCATGATGTTTTCTTATAGGGATTTACTTTGTTTCCTTAGACCATTGTTATAGGGGAAAAATATTGATATTTGGGGGGGGGGGTTACTCATTGGGTATTCTTATGCTTCCTGGACATTTGTTCTAGAACTAGATTTTCAACATGATTGATTGTGGTATGAGTAGTCTACAAGCCTGACCTATAGTGATCCTCAGTGATGATACATGTGCTTCTGTTTATTTTTATTGGATTTTTTAGCCTTTATATGCATCTGATATGGAAAATGTGCTTTGAAAATTGATATACCTACATTATTTTTAGAAATGTGACAAAAGGGAAGTGTTTACCATGTTTTCTAATAAACTGCTTTATTTCTTATCATGCCATTTTTAATTTAAATTGAGCATAGATGAATTTTTATATAGATACTTTTTGTATAAAACCTCATTGGGATCCTACTAAGCTTGTTTGATCACACATTGCACACCTCTTCAGTGGTGAATTGACCTCTTTATGTCTTCTATTGTAGGGAAAGGTAAGGCACCACAGTAAGGCAATAAGGTTTTGTGTCAACTAGGATGGGTAGCGGGTGGTGAGATGGTGGGAGTTCATCCACTCCATAACTTAGAGTAGCTATTTCATTTTTTTCCTTTATAGTTGGACTTGTATTTTGAAGCTTTTGCTACTTTTATGGGTTTTTTTTTCATAGTATTCTTATAATTATGGAATATATTTGTTATATTTCCACCATATCTTTCTTTTCTATGTGTATATATTCTATGTGTTTTTATATGATGGGTGAAATAATTCCCTTTGGTTCATTGTTTGATGCTCGGGTGCTTGTCACCGCCCCATGGGGATCGGGAATTCCCTTCAGGTATGTGGAGAATTGGGTTAGGTTCCAGTTTTGAGGGTAACCCTGGTCAGTTCATTACACAAGCTCACATTAAGGAGTCCCAAAATAGGAAAAATAGTTATAATGATAATCAGAGGAATGATTTATAATTCTATGTGGGATATCCTATTTTCTTGAATGTTTCTCTATTAAAGGGTATTATAATATTATATAAGAAATGGAAAATGAGGCCCAGGTACATCATACCTATTGATATTATTTAATAAATTGGATTTATTTATTATTGTTTGGAAATTACACAAAACCTCTCAAAATTATATGATGTGTTTCATATATCATTTTTAATAAAGTATATGTCATTCCCAATACATGTGATCAACATAATGAAATTTAATTGGAAAATTATCTATAATACTATGAATACCCCATCCATATTCTTGATATTGGAGGGTATTTATTGATGAATTAGAAGATTCATATGGAAAAGTTACTTTGGAGAAATCACAATATAGAGGAAACAACATGGGAACCATAGGATATTATGAAGCCGAAATACCCTCATTTTTTTAGAGGGTAATATCCATGAAATTTTAGTAATGGAAATTTTTTGAGAGGGTAGAATGTAACACCCTAATACTTTATAATATCTTTAATTTCCTCGATATTTTTCATTTCATGAATTACCATATTTATAAACCAATAATATATTATTATTATTTAATATGACAATGATCAGCTAGTTGTTCAAATGGTGGGTATGAATATGATTAAATTACATATAAAAATATATGTTTTACCCTCATTTATTGGTCATCAATTGAATATAAATAATAATAAGTATCGTTTAAAATAAAAATAAATATTTTTAGAAAAAACTGGTTTTTTTAAGACGGATTAATAGAACTTTCGGAAATTAATTTAAAAATAGTTTTTACTACCATTAGAAAATTTATATGAAAAAATGAAATTCATTTTTGAAATCATAATATCAGTATTATCTTAGGTTTAATTTTTTTAATTTTCTAAAAAGTTTCATTTTCTATTGAACGGTGAAAAATATGAGATTTTAATTTAAAACAGCTTTTTCATCTATATAATTTTTAATGCTAAATTATATTTTGAATTAGTTTTCAAGTAAAATAGTTAAATTATATATCTATTAATATGATTTAGGTCATTGTAATTATTTTCATATTTAATTTAGATAGATAAAACTTTTTAAACGTTTGAAAAATTTTACATCAAAATTTTACTTTCTCATTACGTCTGCATGATTAGTTTTGAATTATTATTTTCCAAATTTTTGAATTGAATTTTAAAAAATGGATTCCATATTTTTAAAAATAATATGTTATAATTTATTTTAATTTTAACCTAACTTTTTACCAATGTGATTAGTGAAAATAATTAAAACTAATTATAGTGATTAAGGTAAAAAATGATTTTAATGGGGGATTAAACTGTAAACATAAGGGCCCAAATGACATATAAACATGTACACCCCAAATTATATGGACATATTTAGTTTTTATCCATTGTATTATTTATGATAGACCGTTATTGGGGCCTTATTATATGAAAAAAAATGTTTTTGGAATCACTCTTTCAAAAAAAAATTACAACTATACCACTTACCCCACTTATAAAAGGATACTCGTCTCCTCCTCTATTGACACCTTCAAAACCAAGTCTTTTGGAAAATACCTTCTCAAATAACTCCCAAAATTCACTATATTCATCCTAAAATCATTATCTTGGGCCTAAATAAAACCTATAAAGGGTTTATTGTAAACCAAAGGAAGATACCTAAAGAAGAGGTAATGTTCTTTAACAAGTGTCTTTATTTTACTTTTCCCTCCACCACCTTAAATTTGTATTATCAAATGGTGATATAAAAACCAAATTATATTCCATATATTGAGGTTTTTTTATAATAATTTAATAACCTGAAACCATCCCCACTTTCATCAAATGGATTACAAAATCTTCATTTCTATTTACGACAGACTACTTCCTTGTGAACACATGTCGTTCGTTTTTCAATTTCAACCCCTCAAGGTTAGGTATTATGATAAATTGTAAGTATATATATATATGATATTAATAACATATTTATACCTATTAATTGATGATATAATATATAATTTCTTTACATTATATTCCATATAAGATACAATAATGTCACTCGTGTGTACAGAGGACAACTGACTCGTGAAGCGATGTGATTGGTCTTTCACTAATTTTTCGCATGGAAAGAGATAATGATATATATAATTATTATATTTGATATAAATTAGATAACTATTATATTAATTATATATCTATAATTCTTTAAGGATAATATATATAAATTTATTTCTATCATTTTCACTCACATAAAGATGGTGATATCACTCGTGTATGTGTGGACAATCTTCTTCATGAAGCGATGTGATTATATTTTCAACACCACACCACATGGATGATATATATAAATATATAATATGTTATTGATAATATAATTATAATTAAATAAAGGTAAAATATTTATTACCTACTATCTATATTGATCGGTGAAAAATGGAAACGTTACTAATGCATATGTATGACCTACCATCTGCATGATTGTAACATACTTTATTTTTCATAACCATAGTACATGGATGACATTAAAATACTAATTGATGTATGAATATGAAAATTATTTCATTATTATTATTATTATATATTATGAAACTCTATAATATTTGAAAGAACCTACTCTTTAATGACAAACTATGCATAAGAAAACAAGGCAATTAACACATGAAACAATGAAAAAAATAATGAATGGGTAATATGATGTTATAAAAGGGTCATATATGATATTATAAATATTAATATGGTTTATTTATAAGTTAATAACATTTATATAACCACTATATAGTGTTTTAAAGAACATATAATAAAATGGAAGATTCACATATGGGATTTCATCTCAATTTAAATTTCATTGAGAATTATTTGATATTATAAAACAATACAATTTTATGTGGTGTGTACACTTATCCTTTGAGATGTAATATAATTATTCCTTCCTAATATAAGTAATTTTAAATTTAAATTTGAATTATTTTACCAAGGGGTTTTGACTTGATAATTACCAATTGGTAAAAGTTATTGATCATTATCACTTCATTCTGTGATTGTTAACTTTCTCTTGAAATAATAAATATCATGTAATAATTTTATTAAACATAAATTTATCTAAAATATAAATATAATTTCATGATCAATATAATTATTTCCTAATCTGTATACCATTTTTACATATGGTGTTCACATTGAATGTTTTTTGAATGACTGGGATATACTGATAAATTTGTATCTTTTACTAAACACAGATATTTGATGATAAGGCATATTGAATCACAAATTAAATAAATTATTCAATATATGATGAATTATGTGGAACTGAAGTGGTAGGTGGGACCCAGTATCATATAGCCCCTCGATTCATTAGTGGGGGCATGATACAAATCAATTTTCTAAATTAAGCAGGGTTCTACCTGGAGTATTTATACCATCTTCTTAATAGTATTAACAATATAGGTTTCATGATACCTGAGATCATGGATTAAAATAATTAAAAATTTATTTCATTCAGTATTCTATAAATACTATCCAATATATTTTCACTATGATATTATCTCTGGATTCATTTCACTATCAGTTATTGATAAATGGCTTGTGTTTTCATATATTTACCAAGCCATATTGATTATGAATTATCTATTCATGAAGTAAAGTAATTTAAATGGGATATATGTTTAGTTATCAACTATATCATATTTATTATGATTCTAGATTAATTATATCTTCTTATTTACTTTACCCTTACTGAAAATTTTATCCGAACTATCTTTTTTTCCATTCCCTAAGATATGAAGATGAATTCTTGAAATGAGTTTCATGGATTATAATGTTTTACTTTACTTATGATTTATTTTATTTTCAAAATGTAAAATTGGTATCATTTATGTATTAAGTTTCCTAAAACATATAAAATGGATAATCCTTTGGGATTTTATTTCTTGTATCTATTCTAATGTAATAAATAAAGGCGTCATACCCAGGTTGTTGGGGCCAGTTTCATTAAAAAAATAAAATTATATGAATGCTGAAAATTTTCATTGAATATATAATATATAAATATAATTAAAATACTTCAAAAATAGTGATAAATTTAATTTATTAAGATAAAAATACATTTCATAGATAATTTTTTTTAAGAAAAACAACCCCTTTATTTTAAATTGATTTATATTTACATTTTTAATTAATTAAAAATAAATTAACTTATTTTATACTTATGTAAGACATAAGTTATTCATAATTTAGTTAGTCTTATTAATATATAATAATCCAACAACTATTTGATAACTATTACATTAAATAATAATATTTTCATAGTATATCATGGTTCGTAAAAACTCATTGTTTTGTGTACCATAAGCTATCGAAGAAACTAAATTTATTTCAAGAGAAATATATCATAAAATATTAGGGTGTGACATTATAATGAACTTAAAATTATTTTTTCCATAAAAATTATATCACTTCGATACAAAAATGGGTATATATAAGTTTTATTACAACATGGGGTTCCTAAGTAGCTTTTTTAAATTTTCAATTTATCCATGGAACCTTAACAATGTGAGTAGTCTTATTCCATAACACTCAATCTTTATAGTAGAAGATTTATAATGGTTTTTCATCATAGGAAAGATAATTTTCTAGTGGTATGACCTATGACTTCACTATATATGAAGGATCAAGTAATTACTTCTTCATTATAGATATAAGAAACACTTCATGAAATTTACAGATGTTAAATGGAAGTTCCAAGTAATAATCTATCATATTTACTCGATCAAGAATGTCAAAGGAGGAAATATAACAAGATATAAAATTTCAATTATTTCTGAATATCATAATTTTTTCCCATATATTAATTATGAGAAAACCCTTCTCACTAACTATAAACACCATATCTCATAAATGATTGTTAACAAACCTTTTATATCCACTCTGATCTACCTTGATGTGTTGTTAAATTGGTCAGAATTTATCTATAATTTCCTCACCAATAACATGTTGTAATAACTTTGTTTTTCAAACTTCATTATACCACATTGAATTTCAATCATTATTTCTATAAAGGTATTTATAAAGAGGAATTATAATTATTGATAGAAATATATTTTGGTAAGAAAAATTAACTGGGGGATGGTGTTGATCACAACTACATTAAAAATACAATGAAGAATATATCATCATATCCTTTACGGTTTGAAAGGTTCTCTCATATTTACCATTTTTCAGAGAATGATACACTATTATAAAACTCAATTGAGTATATAGATCCCACTGAATACTTTTCTAGAACATCAAGGTTAACCTGAAATCACGATCATATATAGAATAATGTGGTTCTAAATGAAATATTGAAACTTGATATAAATTATTGAAAGATGATCAGCAGTGAAAACTCCCCCTTAGAGTAATAAAGTGTTATATCATTATATGGAGATAAACTATAAACCAAATAATATTATAGAATTTTTATATTTTGTGGAGTCTGATAAAAAAATCCAAATTTATTTTTCCTATTTACATTATCATAAGGGTTATAGATACAAAAATACTTAAGTCTTTTATATCTCACCATTAACATGATTAATACACAAAAACCAAGATACATATTCTACAATATCACTCTTCATATTTACCCATGAGAAATACTCATTATAATCTACATACATCTACATAATTCTAAAATTAATAGAGAATAATGAACAATATGCCTCATAAAAAAATAATTATTTAAATATAGTTTGGAATAAACCCAAACCTGGTTCCTAAACCTTATAATTCCATCACAATAAAGGTTGAACTTAGGAACATTTATTAAGTTTTTCTATAGTTCTACATATTCTTTATATGTCTCCTCAATCTTAAAAACGTATAGATCATTGAAAACTCATTTGAGATAAATAATATTTATCCCCTTCCTTCAAGATTTCTACACATATCCATCAAAAATATAGAAATATTGGATCTTTTTTATCTTCATCAAAGATATGATGGCATGATATTTTCAACTCATAACATCTTCCTCGTTGTTTTTATTCCCAAGATGGTAATATTTTGAGTTTTCATAATCATTAATTAGCTCCAACCATACTCTTTGGCACATTTTTAACCATTTCTATATTAATATATTTACATTAAACTTTTATGATTAGTAAGTATATCACACATTTCTCCATAAAGGTATTTCATCTATATCTTTAATACAAAAAACTACCACAGCTAATACCAAATCATGAGATTGGTGATTTTTCTCATGAACCATAAATAGTCATGAGACATAATCTATCACAATATAATTATTCATGAGAATACATCCATGTCCATTATTTTATGAATCACTATAAATTATTAACCCTTATCCACTACATGGTAATGTAAGCATAGTTGCATGGACAAACCATATCTTTAGTCTCATGAAATTTTCCTTACATTCATCTATCTAATGAAACATGGATCCCTTCTGAGTCAACATTGTGGATGGATTGGATAGTTATCAAAAATTCTCCATAAGGAATAAATAATAACCAAACAACAAAGAAAACTACAAATCTTAGTCATACAAGTTGGTTTAGGGAAAGTTTTAGTAACATTCATATTTGATAAATCCACAAAAATACCCTCTATTGAGATTATATAACCCCAAAATGAAACATATTATAGACAAAATTAAAACTATTTTACTTTTTCATTATTCTTATCTATCTTTAGGGTCATCAGTATAATCCTAATGTGATCTTAATGATCCTACTTATAATTTTAATATATAATAATATCATCTATAAAGACTATCACAAACTGATCAATGTAATATCTAAAGACTATATTCATTAAATCCATGAATATAACAAGAAAATTATTAAGACCAAATGGAACCATTATATATTAATAAAATATATACATTGTATGTAATTTTTTCTTGGATATATCCTCCTTTTTTCCCTTTATTGATGATATTTTTAATGGAGATCAATATTTCAAAAGTATTGAGAGCTATGTAGTTGGTCAAAAAATTCATCAAAAGGAGGAAGATAATACAAATTCTTGAATTATATCTTGTTAAATTATGGAAAATAAATGTACTATTTCACTGATTAATATCAATTCATAACAAAAAGAATAGGTGTACCCAAAGGTAAGGCATTTGGTTAGTGGAATTCCACATCAATATTCTCCTGGAGTTACATCTCTAATTCTTATAACACAATTGGGCCATTTTATATGGATTCTTTGAAATATGTGTAATATCAAGTATATGTTCTATTGAATACTCAAAATATTTATTTGACATATGAAAATTATAATATTCGAAAAATAAATCAAAAAATACCCACACAATAGGCATATATTCTACATTGATTTTCTCCCCAACCATCTGAGATAAACACCCCTTTTGAATAGGAATCAAGACCCATGAAATGGATGGAATTACCATTTTATGTTTAAATTTATCATCACACAAATATAAGATCATATGATGGTTTAAAATATAAAAAGTGACTTCCCTTATTCTAAAATTGATGATATATTTATGTATAGAAATAAAATCCATGACCAATATAATGAATAATTAAACTAGAGGGAGAATAACAATATTTTTAGGATGTACATTCCCACAAACATCAATTAGAGAAGGATCATGGAATTGTGATGTGATAATCATACTAGTATGGGTTTTCACTGATAATTAAATATCTAATAATTGAGTAAGTTATGTGATACCTATAGAATGTTATTTAGATATAAAATAAATTATAAATCTTGAGACAAATAAGACACTAATAGTTCTAGAATGAATAAAAATTGTATCATTCACTAAATCATTATCATGCCCCTAATCAGAAATAATTATTGAATGATAATTCCATTTTCTCTGGGATAAAGAGGTCTCTAACATTGATCATGTTCATTAACCATCATATTTGGGCACTAGTAAGCATAATTCCCATAATCCTTTAATTTGAAACCCTGAAGTGTGGGTGGAGAATTTTGTTACCTTTTTTTATTTTTTATATTCATTGAATGGTATCTTTAAATCATTACTAAATTTTATATCCTAATAAACTTACATAAAAAACTTAAAATTATTTCCTCAATGTTCCCTTCAAAACATTGAATACAAAGTAAAGACCATCTTCTTCTCTCCATGGTTTTTAGAATATCATTTTAATTCTATCACGAATTTTTATCAAAACCAGGATATTATTAGGTAACATAAATCACAATTTACACATCGATAACACATAAAATAATTTATTCATAGTTACTAAATTAAATTATGACTAATTATTTATATAGAATTGGTTTTAAGAAACTTAAGAATTGATGAAACTAACTTTTTGGTTGGATGATAATACTATATGTGTTCCGCACGAGTCTTGTAAACCTTTCCTAATAGGTACCCATAGATTCATTATCCTTTTGTTTTAGCTAAGTAATTACTTCTACATTTTAATATAAATATTATGAAGAATGTAATTATTAAAAAATATGATCTTAAACTCATCCCACTCCATGGAGTCAAATTCTTCTTATTTCTTTATTTTATTGATAATATCCCACCATTGATCTGCTTTACCTCCCAAATTATTGAAAACCAAAATAATTTTATACTGTTCCGAATAGTAGATAATTGAAAATATATATTTAGTGGTACTAATCCATTACTCAACAACCATTGGATCATAGGACCCACTAAATTAAGGTATGTGTTTCCTCATGAAGGACACAATAGAATGTTATTCCCTCTTTTTATTTTTTGTAAGGTCATCATGTTTCATAGATTTAGAAAGTTGTGTATTTATAACAACAAGGTTTTACTTTATAACTCCCATAAAATTTTGTTTCTCATGAGGATAATCATTTAATTTTAAATAAAATTCATCATTAATATAGTTATATAAGGTTCTAACCATTTAATAAAACCAAAATGCAGAGTGTGAGAAACATTAATCATAGAGTAAAATAATATAATCAAGAAAAATAATTTATAGGATGCCTAATTCATGACACCTTATGTGTTACCTTATTCATTCATGATAATTATCTATTCAATTCCTTTATTATTGTTAATGAATAAAATGTGAATTAACCTAAAAATTTCCCTTGAGAGTGTCAAACTAGGTGTGCAGTAAGAGAAAATTCACTATGCACCAAAATGAATTTTAAGATATACTAAACTAACTCTTCTCTAGTTTATTGCCCCTAGATGAAACTATTCCAAAACAATGTATTCTTATAGTACACATAAAGATATGTTTTACTTGGAAAACCACACTCCTTTATTTACCATAACATTAGAATTTCTCCCATACATATGTTTATCCTAAGGGATCTAACTACAGTGTTTGTATCCTAGTTTCAAAAGATCAGTAAAAATCACACTGATACCAACTATATAAACCTATACTTTTTATACAACTATATTACATATTATTTGATTTATATTCATTTTATAACATAATTATCCAAACCATAATCATATAGCTCTAGTATCTTTAGAAACATGGAGTCATAAACCACAAGTTCGTTAGTTAACTACATCATCTCCCACTATGTTCCTCATAACCAAGACCCTTATTTAATATATCATACATAATTACTTTCTTCATAACTAGGATAATGGAACCATTATTAAGGGTGATATTAGATGCCAAGGGTAAAAAATTGTGATATCAATGATAGATTAAACATATCATGGGAATAAGGGTATGATAACATGATAATAACATTTAAAAATTATACCCTACTTATTATATTTCATAATCATGAGTCATGGAATAATGATTGGTATTTCACAATATATTAATCAAAATGTAATCAAATAACATGATGCATGAGAGAATAACATTGGTATAAGACTAATATTTTTTGACATACACATAAATATAGAAAGTAATTTTCATATAATTCAAGGATCACATCCAAGATTATCCTATTAGATTGGGTTATATTTTCACTCCATTATAGTAATGAAAGTTCACTCCCAAGAATATCATTATGTACAATGTCCCTTACTATACTATGTTCATTCCCCATTCCAGTATTGTTTATCTCATGATATATCCATCATTACCCAATATAGTAAGTGTCCATATAATTTTCGTCCCACCCATCACATATTGAAAATCATACATATGTGTTCCATAGTATCATAATACATTCATTATATAATTATCTTATAATGAAATGGGTTTCATAAATATAGTGTAACCCATTGAAAAGAAACAAATGTCATTAACATTTCATCATTTCATCACAGTATAACCTAGGGAAAATAAATAGGATTCATAAACATGTTTTCATCATAATTATAATTCAAAAAAATAAATATTAAGTATTTTATTAGTAGGTCATATCCTAATTAATGCATTAGTAACATAAAAGGATGTTATAAAATATAAAAAAAAATTAGTGATTACAAGGAAATTTTCTAGAAGAAAATATCTTTTCCACATAAAAATAACTTCTTTAAAAAAAACAAAATCAAAAATATTATATAAAACATTTTATATAAAAATAAACTTATAAATTTTAATTTATTTATCAAATAATTGATTTTTCATGATAGAGGGAAATTTTTTTCATGTCGTATAAGTTATAGTAAAGTATTACTTTCAGAATTTTTTAAAAAAATGACAAAAGAACCTCATTTGGAAAATGGAAATAAGAATAATTTTTAAAAAATTAAGAATAAAATCATGGGTAAAATGAATTTAAATAAAATTATTATTATATTAAAAAAAATCTTGAAATAATTTTAATTAAACATGTATATGGGAAAAAAATTATTCCTGACAAAAAAGAGAAATAAATACAGTTTTCCTTAAAAACTGCTTTTGGTATCTTGAGTTCTCAAAATGTGGGATACAAAAGGAAAAAATGAAATTTTAAGATATATACATTGTAAAATAAATTTCATTTGTTTATTTAGGGTTAGTTAATAATATTTATTCATTCGAAAATTATTCAAAAACACTCCTAATAAATAATGAGATTGTAATATAAAACCATTACCGCTTCAGTAACTTTTGAATTGTAAGCCCCATGAAAGAGTAAAATTTAATAAAAATTTATGTTTAATTATGATGAGTAAATTCATTATATAAAATTTATATTTTTATATATAAAAAATCATAAAATAACATAGGTTCATAACATAATATATATCCTAAAGAAGGAATTTGTTATGATAAACCCTTATCTCAGGTCCATATCTTTTATACATGTTTGAAACTTCAGTATAATAAATATAAATTTAATATAAATCCATTATATAATAATAATAATAATATATATTCTAAAATATATTATTTACTTATAACCATTTATTACACGTTTAATAATAATTCTTTATTAAAATCACTATTTTGGGTAAAATCTACTTCGTTTTTCATGTGTGTTTTGGTTTGGTAGTTTTTTTCATTATACTTTGACCTTGATTCTATAATTTATATAATTTTAATAATTATTTAAATTTTATATATATTCATTATATATTAATATATAAATTTAGAATCAAAAATAAAATTTATATATAGAAAACCCAATTATATAATTTATGTTGACGATAGGTCGTACATACGCATTAACATTGTTTTCATTGTTAGAAAGATGGAACTAAAGAAAGATAAATAATAATTATACACTATATAATCATTATTTTTCATATTAATAATATATATTTACAAAATGAATCTTTATGGTGATCCATGTAAAATGAAAATGAAAAATGAATCATGTCGATTCATAGAAGTGGTAGTCTACACGTACGAACGAGATACATTATCATTTTCTAATAGATTGTAAGGTAAGAAGGTAGATGTGATATTATCAATATGGAATTATAATTATGTCATAAATATCATATATAAAAAATAAATTATTATACTAATCCATAAAATTTGGTGATCAAAAATGAATTTCATTGCTCTGCGGATATAGTAAATTGTACATATGTACAAGTGATACGTTCACTTACCATTTTATGGAAATTCATGTGGATAATGGTTTTCTAATAATCATAATAAAATTTAAGCATATTTTTTATACTAAACTTATTATTTTATGATAAATATAATATATTTATAGGTAAAAGAAGAAGTGAAAAAATAAAGTTATCGGTAAGGCAATTACCACATCATTAAAATAAATCCTTTAGATATCATCATTATAACCATAGGTTTTGTCTATTTGAGAGACCAACAGATCTACAACATAGATAGGGAACCCTATAAGTTATTTTAGTAGGTTTTGGTTAAGTTATATGGCATGATGTGGTGTATATAAGAGAAAAGGAGGGGTGTTTTTTTATAAGAGAGGGACATGAAACACTTATAATTTCATAAAATATTAAAATATAATATACTCATTATCAATAAAAAATCTTCCTAATGTAAATGAATTTGAATAAAAACAAAATAGAGTAAAAATAAAATTATATAATAAAATGTAGATGGGTTTTGGTGTCATTTTAAACCTTGTCATTTTTATTAATCCATTCATTAACCATTTTTTACATTAATCGCCGTAACAAATATTTCAATCCCAAAGGGTTAATAATTTTACTATAAATGAAAAAATGACTCATAAATAGACTAGGGATGATATTTTAATCAATAATTCATTCAATTTACTGATGATAAAAAAATTTAATTTTAAATAATTTAATTAGCTGTTATTTATTATACAGATAAAGATTAGGAGTAGACAAACCACACCTAAACTTTATTAAGAAAAAAGTATGAAAATAGATTGGGCGTTATAAGGGGATTTATAAAACTGTGAGTAGGTCACACCAAAAATGTATGAATCATATAATTAAGATTATAAATTTTTGATATTGAAGGATCACATCAATCTCATAACCATGATTACCCTATTTGAAAAATCTTAAACAAATTGATTGGCCTCCATATATGCATGTGGCACCATCAAATTTAGGTATTTAGTGTCTTCAAGAAACTTTGTTTAGTGTGGTAGAAAATTCCATGGAAAAATTATGATCCTAAACTTTATAGTATCAACAACTATCTTTTCATTTTAATAAATCTATAAATATCTCCATTCATGATAAACCGCATGACTAACATCTTGTATATTAGACCAAAGATTAGAATTAGAGGAAATTACATTACTAATGTAATGGTAGAAATAGCCATTTAAACAAGCAATGATGGGTGAAAAATACATTACCACACACTGAGGATCCTGGAGTGCCCAAGGCCACACCATCAACATTCACCTAGACCCACAGACTGATCAGGGGAATCAAACAAATATATTTTAAAGTTATTGTATGTCCTTTCCTTATATTAACACAAAGAATCCGAATAATATTTAGATATATAAAACAATTTTGTTTATTTTTTTTGGAATTGGTAGGTAGTGAATACTAATAGATGAATGCAAATAACTCTCACATGAATATAGGGGTTATAATTCTAAAAAATGTGTATATTCGTAGTCATGACCCCCTCCCTCCAAATATACCCTTCTTGAGTTGGCAATGAAGAAATAGAGATAATGACACCTAAGTCCCCCACATTATGACCTAGGTTGATAACTAGAAACAAGGGTGTAAAAATATCATAATAAGGGAGGCATTACCCTTTTTAAGAAACAAGAATGGGAGATAAGATGAATCATCCCTAACAACTACAATACATGTATAAAATAGAATCCCAAACCATCCCACATGCATGTATAAATATAACAGATATAATTACAATAAAGACTCTAAAGTAAATAGCCAAATGTAATTCTAATAAGTGATAGAACAACCGTCAAGAATCTGAGATAGTAAGGTCCATCACGGTCTAAAAAATCCTCTTGAAAACTTGAAAACAATTTTATATACGTAGAGTGGTCATACAAGTATACTCATTAGGAATATTGAAGTCTCTCTCGTATATGTGAAAGAAGAATAATAATTTCCCTAGGAGAAAACAATAGAACCTAAAAATACCTAAAGAGGTATACTAACCCAACCTAACAAAGAAACACTCACCAAGTAAGGAAAGTAAAGTAATATTATATAAAGAACATTTATGTTAGGGTACCCCAAACCGCTTTCCAAATGGTATTCTTCTCTCTCCCCCACATCGTACATCCTGGCGCTCCTATCCCTTCTTTGTACCACATCACATACTACCCGCACACACATGGTCCTCACAACACATCCCGCCTACACACATTGAGGAATCATATCACATCACATCTCATCTCATTCAAAAGACTCTTGGGAAACAAACCACCTTGCTTGCAAACACCTGGGTTATCACATCTCACCTAAAGACACTTGATCCACAAACCACCGCAACTGAAAACACTTGGGTTGTCATAAAAACAATATAATGAACTAACAGACCTCCATCCATCATAGGATATTCCATAACTACCTTTCCTAGAAGAGATATTGTAAAAGATCATGTACCCAGCCATTTGTACTCCTCATCAGATGTTTTGGAAAGACCCCCTCCTCCATGACAATAGGGGTGTTCAATACATTTTACTCAACTAGGGTGGGGTTCAAATAGAAATCACAATGAAAATACATGTATATACTTATATAATACCAAAAACCCAAGCCCAAACTATGGGTCCTAATACATAAAACCAATTCACAAAATTGTCACCATTATTGCTACCTCTACATGCACAACAACACACACCAAGCCCCAAACCCCATTTCAAATTCCCAACCAATTCATTTAACCATTTTAATTACATTAACCAAACTAACCCAATCCATCCCAAAATTTATTAAACAATTATTTATTCATTCCATCACTACCTAGAAAACTAATTAACATAGAAATAGCCATTCAGGAGGTGAATAACCATGGAAAAATTAACCCACTTCACATTAAAGACACAATATACCGTGACCTATAAATATGGGGTGAATATTTTAATATGTTATCAATGAAAAGACTCTTGGAAATTAATCACACCAATCAATACTATAATTATTCAAAATCATACACCCAGAAAATAATATTAATAAAACCAACCCCCAACTAACAACCACATCAAGCAACACATTACAGCATAATCAGTTTCATAGCCCTACTGCAGAATCATACCACACCCATCTCAACACCACTATAAGACCACATGTCATCAAATTCACCCACACAAATAAACCTTAGAAATTCAACAAATCACGCCACCATGCATACCAAGGAAAAACATATTTTTAGATTTAATAATGCATCCCTTACTTAATTCATTCTATTAATTTAGGGGTTATCATAGAAACTATATAATCCTGGGGAATCCATTTAATAGTTGAATATATGTGTTTTTAAAAAATTCATATATAAGCATTCAACAAAAACCAAACAACACACATTCCAAAAAAAAATCCAATGCACAAACAAGGACCCCAACAACTAAGATTTTCAGTGGGTAGTTAGTCCATACAAATCACAATATCAACAATAACAAACATTCACCAAGATCTTACATCACATTCCACATCCTTTATATATTGATTCATAAATAAATTTGATGAGCTTTATTAATTATAAATCAACTATCATCGAAAAGTAAAACTTATATATACCCATCCTTCATGATGAAAAATTAATAAATTTGAAGGAAAACCTACATGGAAGAAGAAAAATAGACACTTCCTGGTTGTGCCAAAAACTGGGGTGTGCTAACAACATGTGACTCTCCAAGGGAACACAGAAAAATTTCCACATCCTGGACACAAGAATACTATTGGAAAAGGTATTCGACAAGCCCCTTATCAAGGTAAATCAAGAATTAATGAATAAGGGGAAAGATATTTTAGCTTTAGGAATTTCTGATCTGAGTCATGGATTAGATATAGTTTTAACTTTCCATTAAAGGTTGATCTGACCAAGACCCCATAGTTTTAAAATTTTAAACTCTTATGGAATTAAATATATAATTAAATCATTTGGTAATGACTCTAAAATCTATAAATTTATTCATTAAGTCCAATTCCCTTCATAAAAGTTGTAAAACTCGGAAAACCCGATAGTGGAAGCAGAAATGGAAAAATGATGGAAAAAAGGAACTGTTAGGATGGACCTCCTGCTACCGTCAGTGAGACACCATTGGGTGATACACCACCAGGTGAGACACTACCAGATGAGACATAGCTAGGGTGAATTATTTCCAGGTATGAGGAACCACCAGCAATACAATGTTGGATGAAGCACTATTGGTGAGACACCATGAGGGTGAGACACCACCAGGGTGAGAGATCTCTAGGGTGAGACACTGCGAGGGTGATATATCACAAGGGTGAGATACATCCAGGGTGAGCTACTACTAGGGTGAGACACCACCAGGGTGAGACACCACCAAGGTGAGATACTGATTGAGTGATCAATAGTTAGGTTGTGACAGTTTGAGCGAGACACAATTGGCACGAGACGCCATTGGTGAAAGAAACTGTTGGGATGAGATGTTGTTTTAAAATGTGCAAAACTAGGAAGTGTTGAAATGATCTACCTTGACCACCAAGGCACCTAAAAAACCATATTTCCCACAATTTAATGGACCTTAGATGTCGATCCATTACATCAAATCCCTCTCAAACTATTCTCTCCCTCAAGAATTCAAAGTGAAACCAGAAGGGAAAAAGAGGAAGGGTTCAAACAACCATCCCTTGAGGTACCTCTCATGGATCACACAACACTTGTAACACTACTATTAACTCAACACATCACCATTCAATATTAATCCACCTTAGGTTATTCAAAATCTAGAGTGGAAACCTCTACACCGAATAATTCTTAGAAACTATTGACATATTTTAACCAGTCCTTATCATAATAGTTGTTGAAATGTCCCCCTAAACAACTATAAAATGTATTGTACAACTGTAAGCCTCCACCTATCACACAACCACACTGAAACACAACCACTTCATAACCACAACAACCACACTATCCTAAACATACGAATCAAGGAATTGTTTCCTCCATGTCAAGTTATTATCTACTCTGGGGGGCATTGACATTCCCAAATAGGTTTTATCGCATCACAGTTAATGCATATAGATTAAGAATCAGGTCGTACCCTATTCATGAATATGGACTTCATCACCATCACACCACTCACATCACAAACCATGGAAAATATCTCATCTTGTAAAACAAAAGGATCCAAACATCGCATCACAAAGAAAAATAGAGTAAATAAAAACTCAAAACAACATTGGGTACAGGGAACACATCAGCGTCTCTTACTCCAAAGTAATATCCTCCTCACCACCATGACTCTACAACACAAGAACCAATTTAATGGTTTATACATGAAGAACATTATCTTGATGACCATGGATCTCTACAATCCATTCCACAAATTTCGCGTCATCCTCGGTATCTAACTATCTCCATTCACTAACACGGGAGTCATTGTGAAGATATAAATAAAGATGACTGATGTGAAGGATGATGTGGATTCTCTCCAACCATTTTGGAAACACCAACCGATATACCACCTTTCTAACTTGTCTCAACACATCAAAGGGTCCAACGAACCTAGGATAAATCTTATTCCCACTAACAAACATACACTACCCATGTTGAGGGGAAACTTTCAGGAACACATGGTCCCCAACCACAAACTCCAAGGGCCTCCTCCTATGATCATCATATGAATTATTTTTGTCCTCTGATACTTTCATTCTACCATGAATGATCTGGACTTTCCTTGTCAGTCACTACACCACATCAGGACCAAGAACAATTGTATCCCCAAAAACCATCTATCATAACGGATAACGACACAGTCTTCGATAAAAATCCTCAAATGGATCCATGCCAATGAATAGTGATAACTATTATTTTAATTGAAATATACCAAAGGTAGGAGTCATAAACATGATCCACCAAAGTCTAAGACAAATACACACAACATATCCTCCAACGTCTGGATAGTTCATTCCATCTACCCATCTATTTGTGGGTGGAAAGTAGTGTTGAGGCGTAACTGAGTTGAAAAAAGCATACTGAAATCCACTCCAGAACCTTGAGGTAAAATGAACACCATATTTTGAGACAATGGACCTCATAACCCCATGCAAAAATACCACTTCATCTAAATAATTCTTATCTAATGCATCCACTATGCTTAACTCCATAATCGCTAAGAAGTGCGTTGATTTCGTCAACCGATCCCCCATCACCCAGATAAAATCACAACTTCACTGAGATTTGTGTAACCCTATGAAAAAAAACCATTGAAATGTCATCATATTTCCACTTTGGAACATCCAAAGGCTACAGAGAACCACCAAGAACACGATTCTATACCATTACCTATTGGAAAAAACAAGCACTTTGCCACAAACTCTACCACTTCTCTTTTCATCTTGAGCCACCGAAACTAAATCCTTAAGCTATGGTACATAATGGATACTCTCGGATGTATTTCTAAAGGTGAGATATGATACTATTGATGAACTCCATCACGTATCACCACCAGAATAATCAACTTTTCATAAATAAATATCTTTTTTTGACCATCCTCTAACCATCCCTTCAAAGCATCACCACAGACAACATCATCCCTCATCACCTCTACCTCTAAGTCTCCCCAATGAGAATCCTCTACCTACTACAATAGAAAATAAAATACTTTCATATGAAATAAGAATTATTTAACACCATTCACCCTTACATTAATGTGTAGGGTTTCCAACTCCTCTATCATTCTCTAAGAAACCACAGATTCCCGAACAACGTCCTTCTATGACTTTCCTCTCAAAGCATCAACCACAAAAACTCCTTTCCTATGGTTTAGAATATCTCAAAATAATTTTCTTAAAGAAACTCCATCCACCTCCACTATCATAGATTTAGGTCACATAGATAAAATATATACCTCAATATGTTGTGATCTATGAAGAAAAAAATAACATCCCAATGAGGTAATGTCACCACAACTTCATCCCAAAAACCACCAATGTTAACTCTAGATAATGGGTGGAATAGTTATGATTATGAGCTTGTAACTTCCTAGAACCATAAGTGATAAATACTCACTACTTCATCATAACTCATCCAAAACTCAGACGGGAAGTGTCACAAAACAAATCAAACATTACCCCTTACTTAGGTAACCACAGCACTAGGTAATTGAACAAATTCCCCTTTAAGAAACCAAACACTACCTAGAACTAATCAATCCATGTAAAATATTGGTATTTCCTTGTCAAACAATCAACAGGTCTATAAATCAAGAGAAATCAGGTACAAATCTATGATAATAGCTTGTAAGACCAAGGAAACTATGAACCTATGCCATGTTCTGGGGTGGTGCTTAAGAATCAATTGTTTCAACCTTTGAAGGTTATATTTACACACCCTGCAGAGAAACCACATACCTAGGGAAGTGAACCTATCGTTTCCAAAACATTAACTTGGAAAATTTTCTATAGAGTTGGTGGTGTCGAAGAACCTATAAGACAGTTGTGATATGATCAAAATGATCCTCTTATAACTTCAAGTAGAATAAGATATCATCGATGAATACGATTAACAACTAATCTAGAAACCAATGGAACATAGAGTTCATAATCTGCATGAACACGGATGGTGTGATCATAACACTGAATGACATGACTAAAAACTCAAAGTTCCCATACATGAATTTGAAGGTAGAATTCGGGATATCACCCTCCTTCACCCTCAATTCATGATATCCAGACCACAGATCGATCTTAGAAAAACCAAATCACCCCTCTCAGATGGTCCAAAAGGTATTCTATCCTCTGAAGATGGTAATAGTTTTTTACCATTGTCTGGTTCAACCTAAAATATTCTATGAACAACAGCATACCATTGGTCTCCTTTTTGTAAACAACACTAGAGCACCCCATGAAAATGGACAGGGCTGAATAAAACCCTTATGCATTATATCATCTATCTAAATCCTCAACTCTCGCAACTTAGTGGGTTCTATCTGATAAGGGGCCATAAAAATTGGAGAAGAACCAAGCTGAAAGTAAATCCCAAAATCAACATCATGTCAAGGGGGTAGTGTAACAACATCCTCATAAAAAACATCCAAGAACTCACAAATGACCATGGGAACCTTCACCATTTTAGCATCCACTGATTACACTGATAGCACTGCCAAAAAGGAAAGAAGAGTCTCAACATGTTGACTACCCACCAGACAACCCCACTCGCCAATGAAAACCATAGATTGGTCATATAAATTTGAAAACATGTCTCCCATTCAGAATTATTAGATAACAGTTCATATGGAATACAACCAGTGAATGTTGAGAATAAAATTGTACGATTTCATCCATAATAATAAAATATCCTTATGGAAGTGTTGTGGTATCAGCATTAGTATACAGCCCGACACACATCAAATAGGTTGGTCTAGCCTCCAACTAGCATACTCAACAACATGGGAATGAGAAACCTCTCTACATGTAGTCCCAAAATATGGGATAGATCAGGTGAACAAAATGAGTGAGAATATCATGAATCAAACAAGGAAGAAACACAAGTACTAAAAAAACTAATTGTACCTCTGACGATCATTGGCCCTGCTGGAAATTCTGCCACCACTATGTGCAACTGACCACAACCAACTCATCTACCTCTTTGTTGATGATGACCTCCATGACCAAACTCAGTTTACAGTCCCCGAGCACAAGTAAAATCCTAAGGTCAACCTCTACCCACTCAATCTCCCCTCAGTGGAGAAAAATCCTAATGCATTTGCTACTAAAATAGTCTAATTAGAAACTACGCCTGTTGTGGGAACTAAACATGTCCACCTCCACCAAACTGGGATTGGGGAACTAATATAAATTGGCTCTGGTGATGACCAGGGACCCCAAAACGAAGACACATTGGTGAAAAGCTCCCAGTAAAAGTATGAAAACCACTTGCACTAGATGGCTGTAAAGGAAGCTGCTAAGGTGACTCCCTACCAGTTGAAATCTCGAAGGTCCTAGCACCTAAGACATGCCACTGAGAACTTTGCCTCTCGAAGAACTATGTTGGCTACTCTTTTCCATTAGAAATCCTCACGAGTGAATCTGATCAATCACCCCTTCCTTATTATGAACCTCCAAATACGTCAACAATGTAAAAGGACTAAAAACATACTGGATAGAGGGACAGAGAACCTCCTTAAGACATCTTGCACGAAACTCCACATTTGGAAAAAATATCTAGAGAAAAATTTAGAAGGTCCTTAAACTAGATTCCTAGCCACTACAATGACATACTCCCATGCTGAAGGGAGAGTAGCTCCAACCTCTTCTCAGCATTCATGGTCAAATAAGGAAATCTTCCTGAAACTCATTTTGTAAGTCAACCCATTAAACATCTACCTCATTTTTCTCCAAAAAATATAGCATCCACCAATGACACACATCTACCCACATCTCACTAATCACAAAAGAGACTTAGTACCCCATCGGGACCCATATCAAACTGAAATTGATCTCGATATCTCCAATAAATCTCTCTATCTCAACATCTAAAACATTGACCTTATATTTCCACAAAGCCTTATTTTGGAAAGAATGAAATGTCTTCTGCCATTGATTATCCTCCTCAACCGTATCAACCATACAATGATCAATTGGATCAGCTTGCTGAACCTCAACCACCTGAGCCACACATAGATGATGACCAATATCCATAGCAGAAAGCAGAATAGAGATTTCCTAAGCTCGGTTGGTATAAAATTCTATTATGATTTATTTTAATTCCTTTCATTCATCTTTATCCATTTTTGAAATTCCCAAAAAAACCAAATTGAAATAAGAACACAAGTAATTATGATGCATGAACCTTTCCTAGATATCTATACTGCAAGCAGGTCCATATCACTTGGTCTTTCACTAATATTAGAGCTCATGAACTAGATCATGGGGGGAGGGGGGAGGGGGATAAAATCTAGTTTCATAGCCAGTATCCCTAGCCTATGTCATCTAATAATTTCAACTGACACTCTTTATATACCAACCCATTTAATCCTTATTCTGCCAAACTTCCAACTCCATCCTAACTCTAAAAGATCACCTCTAATACAACTATATCATGACCCACTCCCTCCAAAGATACCAAACCTGGGTAAGTAATCAATAAAGTGAGATAATGACCCACGAGTCACACCTCTAGTAGGACCCAAGTTGAAGACTAGAACCAAGGGTGTACAAATATCACAATATAGGAAGCATTGCCATTTTTAAGAAACAGGATTGGGAGATAAGATAAATTATCCACAAAAACTAAAATAAATATATAAAAGAGAACCTGAAATCACCCCACATGTAGGTATAAATAGAATAGATAATACTACAATAAAGTCTCTAATGTAAATACCCAAAAGTAAATATAATAAGAAACACAAAAAATATCAAGAATCCCAACTAGTAAGGTCCATTATGGTCCATGAAATCCTACTAGACACCTGAAAATAGTTTTATATATGTAAGATCAGCATACATGTATACTCAGTAGAAAAACCAATGTCTTTCATACACTTTTGAAAGAACCACACTAATTCCCCTATGAGAAAATAACATAACCAGACATAACCCAAACAGGTATACTAATCAAATGTCACAATTGAACACTCACTAAGTAATTCAAGTCAAGTAATATAATATAAACAACATTGATTTTAGGGTACCCCGCAATGCTTTCCCACTGGTATGTCACTCTCACCCAGCTTCATACCACCTTGCACTCTCATACCTTCCATATACCATATCACATCATGGTCGTACACACATGAGCCTCACAACACATCCTAATCGCACACACCTAGGACTCACAACACAACACATCACATATCATCCAGAAGACACTTGGGAAATAGACCAACTCACCTACAAACACCTAGGCTATCACATCTCACCTAAAGACACATGGTCCTCAAACCATCTCGCCTAAATACACTTAGCCTATCACAACCACCATCTAAAGCATTAACTGACCTTCGACCATCGTAGCATGTTCCATTAATACCTCATCTAGAAGATATAGTGGAAATATTGGGCACCCAAACATTTATTCCCCTCACCAAATGTTTTTTAAACACACCATCCCCCATAACGATGGGTGTGTTTGGAACATATTTCTCAACTAGAGTGGGGGGATAATATAAATCACAAGGGAAAAACAAATATATATGTATATAATACCAAAAACTCAATCCCAACCTATAGGTCCACATAAAAACTACCAATTCAGAAAACTGTCACATTTACTTCTACCTTTAAATACATAACTCCATAAATAAATACACAAACCCCATTTCACATTTATATCCAATTAATTTAACCATTTTCATTCCATTAACAAAACCAACCCAAGTCATTCAAAACTTTATTAAACAATTATTTATTCATTTCATCATTACCCGGGCAACTAAGAATCACAGAAATAGTCATTTAGGAGGTCTAGAGACATGGTAAATTAACCCACTTCACATTAAAGACACATCATAACATGACCTCTAGATATGAGGTGAATCTCTATGCATGTTATCAATGAAAAGACTCTCAGAAAACCCCATAGAAATCACTACCTTCTTTCTTCAAAATCATTCGCCCATAATATCATATTAATAGAACTAGACCCTAACTCACAACCACATCCAACAACACATTATTGGACAACCAGTTTCGTAGACCTAGTGTGTAATTATACCACACCAATCACAACCACATTGTACAACCACATGTCTTCCAGTTCCCCCACACACACAAACCTTATCAATCCCACACCTCACAAAACTATGTGTACCAAGGAAAAACACAATTTAATATTTAATAAGGAACCCCTTATTAAATTAAAAATATTAATTGCAGGGCTATCATAGAAATGCTATGATCATGGGGCATCAATTTATTAGTTGCATATACATGGTTAACCAACTTATATATATATGCATTCAAAAAAAATAAAAAACATTCATTCTACAAACCATATAGTGTGCAAACAATGACCTTAAAATTCATTGATTTTTGGTGTGATGTTAGCCCCTAAAAATCACAATATCAATAATAAAAAAACATACAAAAAGATCATGCATCACTTTACCTAGACCCTATATATTTATTCTTAAGACATTATGATTATATTTATTAATCTAGAATAAACTATCTTCATAAGGGAAAACAACTATATACACATCCCAAATGATGTAAAATTAAGAAATATGAAGGAAAAACCTACTTTTAAGAATAGCAATTGACCCTTCTTAGTTGTGATTAAAATTGGGGAACACGTACCGTAGGTGACTCTCCAGGAGAACACGAACCAATTATCGTAGTCTGGCCACATGAATTATATGGGAAGAGGGATTTTACGTGTCCCTTAGAAAGAGATAGAAAGAGGTATTGAAAAATGGTAATTATATTCCAACTTTAGGATGATATGACCTGATTCATGAATTAGATTCAATTTTAACTTGCTATTAAATGCGGATCAGAACAAGACCACGCAGTTTGACCATATTAGACACTTAGGGAATTAAAGATATAATTAAATTTTTTTTTAAAAGTCTCTAAAATAAATAAATTTAGTCTTTAAGACCAATTACCATCATAAAATAAATGAAACTAGGAAAACCCGAAACTGGTAGTAGAAATAGAAAGTTTTTGGAAAAGAGCTACCAATGGTAGTGAGGCACCATCTGGATGAGCTACCTTCCACCGTTAGTGAGACACCATTGGGAAAGATATCACCAAGAGATACACAAATTGATGAGACACCACCAAGTATGTCTACCGCTAGGCATGAGTCACCACCACTGAGACACCATCAAACGAGGCACCGCCAACAAGACATAGATTGGGTAAGCTACTACCATGGTGAGACACCACTAGGGTGAGACATCGATAACATGTGACACTACAAGGGTGAGATATATCTAGGGTGAGCTACCTCTAGGGTGAGAAACTTCAAGGGTGATACACCACCATGGTGAGACACATCCAGGTTGAGATACCTCCATGGTGAGCTACTGGAAAGGTGAATCCATTAGCAAGAGACACTGTTGTCATGAGATGTTGTTGGGATGGGATGCGGTTGGGAAACTTGGAAAGTTAGAAATTTTTGAAAACTGTTTAAATGATCCACCATGACCACCCAATAAACCTAAAACACTAAATTTCACAAAAATTAATGGACTGAATTGGTCTAGGCCATTACACTTATGGAGATCCCAGTGTATGTAATGAAGGAATCCACAACTATGAGCAGCTAGCTATGAAAATATTCACTACAGATAGCCAATGTGAGGTACCTCAGTAGGTTCTTTTTTTGGTTTACTATGAAAAAGTAATAATAGAACATCCCATGCATGTAATTCCAAATCTTGGTAATGGAATGAAAATTTAAAAATTAGCAATTAATATCATTCACAATTCCCATGAAGAGGTGACATGATAAGGATAATTGAATTCTGGAATTTTGGATCTGATCATGTGTCGGCAATTTTCCTTTCTATATTAAAAAAATATATACTTATTGCTCTAATATCACCACATATATAGTACCCACATCTATTATAGTGTCATCGATGATATAATACTACTACATTATTGTTGACGCTGAATTTTAGATAGGTCCATTAATGGGAACTGTTAAGGGAACTGAAGGCATTTTGGGAATCCATGGACAATTCAATGACACCAGAGGGATTCACGTGCAAAAATTAAGGGGTGAGCACAAACCCTTTCATGCCCAATGTGATGTAAATGGGATATTTCCACAGTGTCCATCCACAATACCACCAAAGAAATGGCATGAAGGAAGAATGCCTTACGTGCAAGATTCCATTAGGAATGTAAACTCGTGCATGCACAATGCAACAAAAAATGACCTCTTTCATGTAGATCCTCTTGCATGTTGCTGCCGAGGTTTGTGGATATAAATATAAGCATAACCCCCTCCCTTCGGGGATGGTTATAGAAGATGAACTGATGCTCTACCGCATGAAAGATACCACTTCCACAACCATGTGAAAAACACCATGACCTCAAGGTATTGGATCTTGTGCGATAGCTCTCCCAAGGTTCTTCCTTCGATTGGGAACACTGGGTCTTAATCCTAATCCATTTACTTTTACTCTAAGTCATTTGCATAAAAAATATTCCTCTTGCATGCAATTTTCCCCTTTTATTGTAACAATTTTTCAAACATCTACTCATTTTGCATGCAACTGCCCTATCTTGGGTGTATCTTTTCATCTTACGCGCACCCCTCCTCATGTGATCCATGTGTCTTCCTCACCCTAAGCCACCATGTCTGATCCCCTCATATGCATGACACCTCTATCGTGCATATTCTTATCTTGTATAGACCTCCGGGTTTGTACAAAGTGATTTCAAGGTCCCTTGGGCGGTGCTTCATGTTGTGTTTCTTAGCCTCATGCTTCTTCTCATAGGCATGATTACGGATATTGCTTCTTCGCATGTCCACGCTAACATGATCCCCTCAATAGATCGCTCCATAACCTCATCTCCACATGGAATTATCGGTGCCTTCCCTTTACCAAGGGGTAAAGTGTGATGGTTATGTAAGTCCTAGGGGTAAGGAGTGAATCCTCATCATTTGAGCTGCAAGACTTTAAACTTCCAAGCACCATCTTCCTCATCACATGACATTAAACTGTAGCCTGTACCCATTCAATATACATGAGGTGCCCCGCCTCGTGCTTTTTCTACACCCACTGGTCTCCAAGGGATTGAGATCTTCCTTATAGGGAATGAGATCCTCCTTTCATGGAGTGGCATCTATCCACGGGGAATGGAAACCATATTAGGTAAATCCACTAGTCTTTCTTGTGGGAGGTAGAATCCTCACTCCTCCTCTCTTCTTCTATGCACAAAGGCCATAGGAGATATGGGAATAGGGACCTTCGCTACCCCATCCTTCTCCCATTGTAATTTATCTTCAATGGGCCTCCATCATGGAGTAAGTCCCAATCTTCATCTCCCTAGGATGCTAACCATGTGTAACCCCCACTCTATTCCTTGTGGACGCACCTTTTGAGATGTGATTTTCAGGTCTTTTCTCTCTCTTGTTTCTCACACTGAGAATGACTCACATGGTCTTAGATTAAGCACCAACCATGTTATCCTCCATGGTCAACCTTATCATGTAATCCTCAAGACCACCTTATGAACTATGTGGACTTTGATCCTTTCCCTTTCCAAGAAAGGTACGTAGGAGTACTCCCTGATTTTTAAGCCCAACACCCATCAGTCCCAACAACTTCATGTTGGTTCACCCTCATCCCGCATGAAGTTAAATTGTATGGTCTCGAACTACATGGGTTTTGATTCATGTCTCCTTGATAGGTTACATAGTAATCCTCTATGAGGTTCAATCCCAAACACTTGTAAACCCACTCTAACTATGTGGGTTTTGATCTCTATCTCCTTGACATGGTACATAGAAATCCTCTCTGAGGTTCAACCCCAAACACTAGTAAACCTACATGAACTACATGGGTTTTTATCCCTCTATCCTTGACAGGGTGTGTAGGAAGCCTCCCTGAGGTCCAACCCCAACCACAGCTAAACTTTTGTGTCCCCTTTATTGGGACCCACATACTTGGTCTATCCCTTGGTGACATCAGATTAAATCTCAGGCTACTAACCACATGTAAGCCCCAATGTTTCTTCAGGTCCATGCCCATTGCGTACAGCCAGATTCTATACCCCATCAAGAATTGTTTGGACTTTGATTCCCCGCCATGGGAATACGTTGGAATCCTCCTTAAGTTTCAATCCCATCATGCATGTCGCATCCTAGTATCTACCTTGAACCCTTTGTGTTTCAGTAATCTCATGCCACAACCTAGAAATTCTACTTCCTTCGGGTCCCATCCATGAGTCCAATATCATGGGCCACCTCCTCAGGTGTCCCATCACCCCTCCGAACTACGTGGACTTTGATTCCCTTCCAAAGAGATATGTAGAAAGCCTCTCTGAGGAACAATTACAACACTTAGGTCACCTCCTATAAAGTTCCATCTCATTCCCCATCCACTTCATTCAACACTCCATCATCCATCTTGATTCTTACCCAAGACTCCATATCCTTGTGAGACCATACCATTCATCCCATCGATGCTCCTCACGGCACCCGGGCAGCTAACCATGCATAATCCCCGCACAATCCATAATCATCCAACCAACAGTGTCCCTCTTGCAATGGGTTGTTATCCATGTGTAAGCCCCAACATGTCTCTAGGTTTTTGTCCTTTGTGTACACCCTAATTCCAAGTCTTGCCCTTCAAACTATATGGGTTTTTATCCCTATCCCTCAGGACAGGGTACATAGGAAACCTCCATAAGGTTCAATCCCAGCCAAAGGTAAACCCTGGTGTCCCCTCTATAGGGACCCAAGAATCCTCGGATCTATCTTCATTGGAAATTTTGATCCACTCATCCAATAAACCCCTTAGGTTATCCCTCCTGGGGATGTACCCATCTAATCCACTCCCATTAGTGTACCGATCAGTCTGATCCGTCTTCGCTATATGTTAAACTCACGGAATACCCCATGTTAAACATTGGAAGATTAGGAAAACCTTAGAGACATGCCTATAGAATATATTCTCCACACTAAATGTGTGATGCCTCAGTATTCTGTGCTATTGATAAGCCCTATCATAAGGGGAAGAAACCCATACGCATTAGTGTTTCAATGTCTAGACACGCCAGTGATGTCCAATGTGACTAGTACCCTTATAGAAGGTTTATATCCTGACATAACCCCTTGTAATTTCTTGAAATATGAAATATAATTAACCGGAGTCCATGAAGATATGGAACAAGGGAAGAGTTTCACGAACAATGTCTTAAACTTTAAGGGAGACCCGGACTAGGTGAATAATTACTAGTAGGAATCAATGGAAGGAGGAGCCGATATCCCATCATCCCATTTTGTTCAAGTAGAAAATTTCCCTGAATAAGTGATGGATACCGCTCACCTTTGGAAAGTGGGAATGCGGGGAAATAGCACAGCGAGTCCTTGATGGACAGATGTGTTCCCCAGTGAAACCGTCAAAAACAGAAATGGTGAACTCAACATGAAGTCTCTTCTCCTCAATGTGGAGATTAGTAGTGTTTGAGACATTAGTGAATAATCATGTTACCATATGTAGTTATCCAGTGTCAGGTATCACCAAGAAAATAGTGGGCTTGGCGTGAAACTCACCAAAGATTGGGGCGGTTGAACATTGGACATCCCGGTCTATGATGTTGTCAGCATGGATCCTTATTTCCAATCATGGGAGACGGAATGGTACAGGGGAACTGTACATTTCTTTCCTCCTTTCAGCACTAATTTTTGAATCTCTCTGCTTTACAGGACCCAAGATACTATGTCATAGAACCGATCACCACCCACCCACCGACGGAGGGGTTGTGGAAACACCAATGTGGCAATCTCATGTGGATCCATCTCTTCTATGACGGCCTCCACATCCATAGATTCTAGGAACCCTCACCCTAGTTTACCATCTGAACTCATTCAGAGGAGGGTGATTAACAACCTCGTCCTACGATATGAGGAAGAAGGGATTATCCTAACTTGGCATATGGCCCGACAGGACCTAGAGGCTTTTATACCTCACCGTCACCTCCACCCCCAAGGGCTATGCAGGGAGCTACTTATCCCCACTCCAACCAAAAACCATTTCAGGCGCCTCTCCCTAGATTGCTTTGATGACTTTCTCCTTTACTCTAATGAGGTGGGGGAAGTCTGGGTCAGCCCATATTTGATCTCATCCCAAGGGGGGAAAACAAGTGATATCACCAGGCTGCATCACCACCGCCTCCCAGTCCCACAGGATGAGGAGCAGGTGAGTTATACACATACATCCTTGTCCCCAATCCAATTAACCCAACGCCAACATTGAGTGCAAGATGATGAGGATGCCCTCTAGGGGACATCATCATCAACGACTACAGTGGCCCGAACCACCACCAATAAATAGGATCAATGCCCCGTTTATATTGAAAACAGGATCTCACTTTCTTGACTCAGATCGAGGCCCCAACCACACTACAGGAAGGTTGGGATGACTTTCTTGGTCACTGACATAGGCCATTCCTATCATGGGCCAACCTACGGCAATGATAACCAGCATAGAGGTCCTCCCCATGCCACCACCAATGAGAGCGCATGTCCTCCCTACTCACAATATCATCATGGAGGTCCTCCCCATGCCACCATAATTCCGATTGAAGGCCCTCCCCACCACACTGACATCCAGCATGGAGGTTTCTTTCACACCCATGATCCTAGATATGGATATGTTCCTCCTGTCGCAGGTCTCTGATGCAAAGATCCTCCTCGCCTAGTCAGCCACCAGTGTGGGGGTCTTCCCCATGTTCTTAATTCAACCGATGAAGGGCCTCCTCGTCCTGGAAATCAAAGAAGTGGAGGTCTACCTCACTTCATTGACATCCAACACAGAGGTCTTCCCCATGTTCAATATGACCAGTACAAAGGCCTCCCTCATACCATCACCGCTAAGGGAAACAAACATGGAAGTATTGCTCATGCTCCCACCAGTTCTAGTTAAGTTCTTACCAACTCCAAAATTTCCCATGGGAATTCCCTCCATGCACCAACTAGTGGATACATAGGCCCTCCCTGTGTTCCTTTTGACATTTATTTGGGCGCTCCTCGCACCGCAACACACCCAGGTAGAAGTCCTCTCCACCCCAGTACCAGTTCGACCAAAGGTCCTCCTCATGATAAAAACCTACCCTATCCTGAAGAACCATCTTGGGGAAGGAGGGCAGGTCATCTCTACCAAAGGAAGAATACTGAGATGTTTTATACCATGGTTAAACTTATCTACTTTACAGATTCAGAGGTGGAATGAGATTTGGTAATGGAACCCTCACCCTGATCTTCTATGTCGGGGACCAGGGCATGAACAAGACGTATAAGCCTCATCCTTCCAAGATGTGTGGTCCACCGGATTCCTACCTCCCTATTGTCAACTGGATAATTCTCTACCTCAACCAGAGATCATAGAGAGTTATTCTAGGGGCTAATATAAGATGCACAATATCTTGACCCACTATTAGCAGCCACAGCCCCTATGTGGGAATTTATGGCTGCTAGTTCATCTTACCGGGATGTGGTGTCTTAATCATTCAATTCTTTGGAAGAAATCCCAATATGCTTCGGTTTTTTAGCTCACTCGCTATATTCTCCACCGGCCAGTATACCATCTCAACAGTATGTGTCAGTTTCATTATCGGTCCCTTAGCCACCCATAGTTGATCAGTGGGGGAACCAAGGGTTGGAACCTGAGTCTGAGCTGAGGATATTTTGAGAAATTTTCACAGTGAACCATTTCCCATAGATGTTCTGGCCAGTTGAAATCATAAACATTCATATACTGGAATTGCTTACATAGGAGGAGGTCACATTCTTTCACCAAACCCTCTATGAGACACACTTCCATCTCCATCATCGATGAGTGGCTTACCCCAAGAGTTAGGAAAACTTTTATGATACTTTCCAACAATGCCATATGGTTGAATTGGCTATTCTCCCTATGGGCCAGTGCCTTGAGTCTCCTAGTCGCTATAGGACCCTCCAGAAACAATGCATTCAGAAATTTAAAGTGCTTCATTGAATTATCAAGGAGTCTTTCCCCCATGTACAGATCTATGGTTGGGGGAATTATTCGGCCCTTAGTTTTAGTTATATCTGATTTCATCCCAACATTCCAGGAGATATAGAGGATATGACTTCAGTTATAGTCGCGGTTAACATAGCTAACCTATCAGAGGGAGAGAACGAGCTAAACCTTTTTGAAGAGAACTTACCCCATGGGGGAGTTCCACACCTATTGCATCCATTGGGAAGGGTTACTTTCCAGAAAAGAAATTTATTGGGTCTTCCTACACCAACTGAGTCATTAGCCCTCAGTTGGAATCCCAATAAGGGTAAAGATCATCTTCAAGCTGTCAAACCCTCTAACCCATCTATCTCAGTGTAGAAGATGGAAGATGGCCCTGAAAAGGCCGCATTGAGTCAACAGCTCACAGAACATAAAAATATGGTCGATGATCTTCTCACTGAATGTGATATGGAGCGGTGACCAGACTATATTAATCCTTGATTGGGCAAGCAGGGGCAGGTACACACTCCCCCCGATGAGTTTCCTTTAGGTGACCTTGACCATCCTGCCCTCATTGATAGGGTAGATACGTGATTTTATGGAAATATTATAGAGAACCAAACTTGAATTACATGGACATTACATTTCTTTTGCGGAATACTTAATACATAACTAAAACTGACATCCAAGGGCCGTAATAGTTTAGTGTCTTTGGAAACTTGGAAAATAATCTTCTAATCATGTTGAAAGATCTTCAACATCTCCCATAAAGATCTTCCCCTTTTTTTTATTACCTAAAACCTTTATTTATATCCTGGGGAAAAGAAAAAATAAAAAGGGTGAGCTCAAATTCTCAGTAAGGGTAAACATTGAGAACATATAAACAATCCATAAACATTTGAATGTAAAAACATGAACATAAAACATCAAAATCATGAGTAATGACATAAATCTTGGCAGTGCATAAGGCATAGATCAAAAAGTAACATTAACCATGATAAAATAGCATGGGAATAAAACATAAAATTGTGGAAACCATTAAGCACATGTTATGATTTCCATAGTAGCCAAGGCATTGCTTCCAAGACCATCATAGTGGACAAAGTCCCTTACTGAATCGAGTTCACTCCTCTTTCCAGTCTTGTATCACTGAACTGAATTAACTTTTCATTCCAGCCATGTCTATCTATTGAGATATAAATCTTTACCCAATTAATTGGAGGGAGATATAGGTCCCACCCATCTCATAATGACATCATTCTTACGTGTGCCACAACATAAACATAAATCATTCATCATAACCCAAAGAATAAAATGGGTTTAATAAACATCATCCCATCATAACATAATCCGTATAAAACAATTGGATATCATTTCATCATAAGAACAGTGAAACCATGTAAATCATAGAGACATTATACTTGAAACATGCACATATGAAATAATGTAATCTTAGATAGAAAAAGGTTTTGATAAAACACTTGAAATGAATTCTTGAGGAAAATATCCTTTCTTCTTCAAAATCATTTTCTTTTCACAAAATGCCATGAAATTTTAAAAGAAAAGGATTTTGTTGAAAATAGTCATGAAATCTTGTAGAGTAAGATTCATGAAAATAAGGCGTTATAAAACCGTAAAAAAAAATTCATGCTGTAAAAGTTAAAACAACATTCTCCTCGTACTTTTGTCGGAAAAGTCAAAAAAGTTCCTCGTATGGTAAACAAAAGAAAGATTCCTTCCATAACATGTGGTAAAAGTCAAAAATGGGTAAAAGGACATTAAACATACATGAAAACATTTTTAGAAAACATGGAAATGGATGATAACAATAACCCCAGTAAATACTTACGAATAAAAATCTCGGATAAGAACGAGATTGGAATAGTTGTCCCTTACCTTAGGTCTAATTTCTTCCATAAGTGTATAAAAATCCTATATATTGGGTGTAAACTTATTATTAACTTGTAACAGAACCATAATAATATTTATGATATCATATATGATTCACTTATGACTTTATATTACCAATTATTTTGTCAATTCTATGTTAAAGCAGCGTTTTGGGTAAAATCGTTTCATTTATCGTACGTGTTTGGACTTATTGTTATTGATATTATTATTACTTATATCATGATTTACTTACTTACAGAATTTAAAACATGATTTATATATCATATATATTCAGTATATATATATATATAATAGATAGATAAATGAAAAGAAACACACCGTTCATGGATACGGTAGGTCGTACGTACGCGTGAACGTTGTTTTCCTTTCCATATTGACTTGAATGGGAAGTAAGTAGATGAAATATATATATACATAAATCCAGTAGCATTATTATGTCATATATATCATTATTATTCATTATATATACTTTATAATCATTCTTTAATGGTTAATATGGAGAATGAATCTCATCGCATCGTGGAGACGGTAATCCGTACGTACGCACGAGCGATGATATCATTCCCATAATTATTGAATGGAATTGGAGTGGATGATATAATATCTCATAATAAGTATGATTTTATAATAACCATATATAGTTATTCTTTACACCATTATACCCATCCAATTAAGGTGGTGGTATAAAAACATATTACACCATGGCGTGGAGATGGTATTCCGTACGTACGCACGTACGGTGATTTTGTTTTTAGTAGGATGGATAGAAGGTGAAATTGGGTTGTTTTATATTTATAATAACACATAAGTATATAAGTAATACTAATGTTATTACTTTATAATTAAACAACTAAAGAAGAGGAAGTATAAGAATAAATAAACTTGAAAGAATCGGTAGAAGAGATTACATCTTCTTCGACGTGCCTCTTTTAAACTTCCTCTTAGGGAACTAGAGTTGGTATTTTGAGAAGACCAGAACCTCTATAATATAACTATAGAGTTTGAGAAGATAAATTGGTAGGTTTTGTCCGATCTTGAATGCTCAAAATTGTGTAAAGAGGAGAGGGAAGAGGTTCCCTTTTATAAGGGAGGAGAGGGGCACCTTAGGAAAAACATAAAATGTTATATTATAATAAATTCATATTCGGTTTATAATGGCACCAAAGTGACTTATTTTGAGGCTAGGGTGGGTATGGGTCTAAATCCTCTCAACCAATAGGTTTTATACAACTTTATGTTACCATTTTAACCTTATTATTTAGATTTAACTCTAAGTTAAATAATTTAACTTTTACTATGTCTTCTTGTATTCTTACACTATATGGTTAATAAACTTACTATAAACTGACAATAGAACCCCAATTGGTTCATTAATGACATATATATTATTATATAAGTATTTTTTCCGGACCTTAGATTTTTAGGAATAGAATATCAATTAATAATTTAATATTTGTTTTAAAAACTCTTTTATGTCAATTTTGACACTATTTGGTATTTTGTTTTTTCTAAATTTATAACAGCATTATTACTTATAAAAAAATTCATGTAACCAACCCTAATATGTTATATTAACCTATAAAATTAGTTTAATTCATAAAAAGTCTCAAATTACATTTATTTGGGTATTTATAATATCAGTTATGTTAATATTTCGTTAATAAGGTAATTACTGCATCATCATTGTGTCATAAATAAATTAAATTATTTAATGTCTAAAAATTATAAATAAAATACCATTATATAGGAAATATTTTTATCTTTATAATTAATATTTATAGTCTAATTTATCTTATGTATAACCCTATATTAAAAATGTTTTACTTATTAAACTTTGATTTTAATTATTTTAACTCTTCTTTGAATTAAATAATAATAAATATCCTAATCTAATCCAAGTGGGCCTAAATGGTCATATTTTATTCCTAAGGTTGTTTTGGGTCAAATTAAACTTATCCAATAGAATTATTACATGTGTTAGGTAATAATAATATCACTTTTACCCTTAATTACTCTATTTACTTTTAACCATGGTAAATAAAAGTAAAAAGATACTATTCACAAAAAAAAAATTATTTTTATCTTATTGAACCACATATTACAACTTGATATTAACCATGTCTCTTGGATTTTATAAATTCAACTCACATAAGTGGTAAAATTATGTTTTATGTAAATTTGTAAATTCTCCTAGGAGGTGGGTAAAAGACGGTGAAAAGTTCTATAAAATTTTTATATATCTAAAATTATTATAAATTGACTTCAATGAATTAAATTGAACTTATATAGGTATTATGTGTCTATTTTGACCTAAAATAAATTTAAATAAAATATATAATTATTTAAATAAAAATTCGGTTTTAAATTATAACTCAGTGTTTTTCACTATTCATCAAAAATTGAAAGTTTTCAGAAAAATACCAAAAATTTACCCTAGGATAATTTCGATATTACGAATCCAAAAATGAAGTCCATTTTAAAAGATAAAATTTATAATATTTCAAAAAGTGGGTATTACTATTCATAATGGCTAGTTTATATAATATTTTAATAACATATCGTTGTTTAGTGAAACTCGGTATTGTGTACAACGCAATCTATCGAGGAAGGTTGCTCTTGCATGTAATGTAAGACAAGAATAGTTTTTCATATACTATAAGCTAATACGGTGTTGTGTATAGCGCAATATAATCTTGGTGTAGCATACAACACAAGACATCAAAGAAATTAAAAATAATATTTCTCATAAAATCTCGGGGTGTTACAAAGAGGGTGCAGTATGAATCACTATATCCACACAAATTGCGTGATAACCCTCCCCAGGACCCAACTCAGTTTCCCCCAGTCACTCTGTAAGTCGTTCCCCCAGTAGTCCCATAGGCCTTCCCACCATCCTCTTTACGATCAGTTGGGTCTGCTTATCATGTTGAAGAACCTACCAATTCACTGGTGGTTAGGGATCCTTTCCAAGACAGGAATCCCTAACTAGATGATCCAATGGAATCTTTCATTTTTCTCCTAGAGGCTTTAGAAACTCAACAGGTGGCAATTCGACCTCATGGAAAACCATATCTGGCATGGGTGGATGATATTCCAGCACCCCCTGGTTTCGAAAAACTGACCCCCCCCCCCCCCTTTAATGGGATGAGTGATCTGCTGCAGTATCTAGCCCACTTCATCTCAAGGTGTGGACCCATGCTGGGAACTCTAGAACAGTAGGAGGCCACCAAACTCCAATGTTTTGTACAAACATTAGAAAGGCCCACATTTTTCTGGTATAGTCAGTTACCCATTGGGTTAGTAGGTGGCTGGGAGGATCTTCCTATGCAGTTTATTTACCAATTCATCTCTACCACCCAAAAGACAAGTATTGCAGACCTATTCAAGTACAAGTAGAGGCCTGACAAGCGCATTGCAGACATTATCTCTAGGAGGAAAGGCCTCACCTACTCCCTTGATATGTTGCTGACTCAGGAATAGGTGTTAACAATGTGTGTGGGTAATTTCAAGACCGAACTAGTCCCCTCGCTCATCACATAGAACTACCCAAGGGGTTTCTAGATTTCTCTGACAAAGCCCAGCATCTAGAGGAAGCCTTCCAGCATGCCAAGCAGGCACATCCATTGCCTCCTGTAGTTCCCTCAGGAAGAGCTGCTAAAGTCAAACCTGATGTGATATCACAATTAGAGGCCCCAAGTAGCTAGAGTTATTACCAGTGGAGCCACCTCCATAGCCTTGCTGAGGCCCACCACCTCAGCTGCAGCCTCTGGCCCAGTAGTGCCCACCATAGAATTAGCAGGCAGCCCTGCGAATGCACTACTACCACCTAAGAGAGATAATCAGGTTCTATCTCCTTGACAGGATCCTCCAGCACCTCTCCAGGTCTAGGATCCTTGATCTCCCTTCCCGAATAGAAGGAACCAAACCTACTCATTTAATGAGGCCTAGATCCTCGTTTATTTCTGAAGTACCTTAGAATAGGGAATTCTACGATTTCTGGAATGCATGAGGTCCGAAGAGGTAGAGCTCGCTAATTGACCCAATTACTACCCCTGTCACCAGATCCTGGGGAACACCCTCAAGTAGTTCTATGTGTTTAAAGATAGGATCCAAGACCAGGTTGATAACAACAATTTCAGGTTAGGTCCAGCCCCGCATAGGTGGCATGCATAATCATGAATCCTAATAGTGACAATGACAACAAAGGTGAGTGGCAGCAAGTTCCTAAATGTGGGTCCTGAAAATACGATGACTGGATGGCCTGTAAGGCCTTAGACCATGAACATGGTATTATCCATGCATTTTTTAACTGACCAGAGGCTTTAGAAGCTGCCACGTCACCTACAACTATTGCTTCTGTGTTGAAGTCTCATCCTTCCTCTCCCTGAAAGGTTAAGCATCAGCGATGCAAGGGAAAGTATAATCCCCCATTAGGGCCATCATCATCTCGTACTCTTAATGATTTCATGACCTTATATCTGTAAAATTCCCCCAGAATCCATCCAGTAATGGTGGATTATTAAAGCAATAATCCAAGGTATACTTTGGTTAACATCGTTGTTTTGGTAAACCCCTACATGATTCTTGATGACGAAGAGTGCCAGGAGGATCCTCCCAATGTCCCTAGTAATTTCTAGTATTGACAGAGCCGCGGTTATGTGAGTTGTCAAAATTCCTTGATCAATACTTACATCTAGGTTGTGCATGCCATAGAAACCATACAATAGGCTCAGTGTAGAGCTCATCATGCGCAACCTTCTCATCTTGTTTAACCAGATCTGCCTCCATCGACTTTTGTGCTACTTGATCAGGCGGAGCCACCACGATTGGGCTACGATCAACCATTTTCTATTGAAGATCAACCCCATCCTCCTATCCCTCATCCGGTAGTCACTCCACACATTTTAACTAGTGAGCAGTGAGACATTCCCAGCATCCGTCAGCTGTCAGTCCAGCTAGAAGGGCCAGTCATACCTCCGGTTGCAGAATGACCTCTTATCAGTAGAAGTTCATGATTTGCATAGAATTATGTTATTCTTAAGCATCTTTCCAAAATTATTACAATTCTATCTATCCTCTAGGCTCTTCTCCTGTCAACAGATATGTGTGAATCCTTTTCCGAGGCTTTAAAAATCCCCCTGCAGTTTGAGACAGATGTAATAGTCGTAGAATCCTTCTATGATAAGGTTGTCAAGCATTCAGAATTTCAAGCCATTATCTCTTTATCTTTATAATATTAAGGTTATCTCATACAGGGGCATATCCACCAACTTTACATCATTATCCATTTCAATGTAATAGAGGTTCGTCTTTGTCTTGTTGACATAGGCTCCGAGATTAAACTTTTCCCAACCCAGACACCCCAAAAGATAGGGTTTTTTTAGGCTAACCTGAGTCCTTATGACCTATAAATTCAAGACTATGACAGGATGGAAAAGAAACCAATTGGAAATATCCACCTGAAGACACAGTTTGGTGGCCTGGTTTCCAACACTTAGTTCATGGTTATCTCATAGGATACTGCCTACAATGTATTGATGGGTAGGCCATGGCTCCACCTGCACGCTGTAGTCCCTTATTCATATCACCAATGCCTTAAGTACTCCATTAATGGTAGATTAAGTATACTATAAGGTGATTTATCCCCCTTTTCCTCTTGTGAATCCCACTACCTAGATGACGACTATTACAAGAGCAAGGACAAGCTTATTCAGGCTAACAAGGTTGAACATGCTACTACTGCGACCGACCCATGTACAGACCTGGATGATGCCTACATTTTTCTGATCCACTGATTAGAGGCCACAACCCCAGACTTGGGGCAGTTATTTGTTGTCTCGGGAACGAGGGGTAAGTACATTACCAAGTCTATGGGATTCCGGAATATCACCTCGTATTCCTATACAAATCAGGATCAGGTGATCCCAGATCCCCCTCTCCCATAAGGTATTAGGATGTCCGCCCCATGGCAATGGCAATACGTCATAATTTCTTGTTTCTCCAAGATGGGATAAACCATCTCAAGATGACGTGCCACTATTTCTTTGATATCATCAAGTGTGGCCCCTTGGGTCGAAGTCCAGATGGGATCAGGTCGACGTATTTCATCATTATGGTCTCGGTAGTACATGATCTCCTCGATGCGATGTCCACCACCACTTAAGCTGGCGCCAATGTCCCATCAAGATATTTCAACTCAGAATAATCACCTCCCACCAAGGATCCCTCCTTTTTGAGTGAAGAAGAGGATTTTTAGGATAATACTCCAGCATTCTAAGAGGGTGACTCCACCACAATCTATGAATTGGTACAGTTGAACCTCGGTAATGAGATGGATCCGAAACCAACCTTGATCAGTGTCGTTATTCGTTTTAATAATAAACAGAGATATGTGGATGTCCTGAAGAAGCATCGTGATGTTTTTTCCTAGAGTTATGATGAGATTCCAGGACTATATACTCAGGTCACCATCCACCACCTTGGTCTTCCAGAAAATCATTGTGGGTTCAAACAGCCTCCTAGAAAGATACACCCTTCTCATGGTGCAATGGGTGAGGCTAAGGTTGATAAGCTCGTCAGAGCCAACTTTGTCAAGTAAGTCCAGTACCCAATATGTTTGGCAAACATTGTTTCCATCTGGAAGAAGAACAGACAGATCAGAGACTTTATCGACTTCTGGGATCTCAACTGTCACTGTCTGAAAGATTATTTTCCCCTTCGTAAGAAGAAACTGTTGATTGACACCACTGCTGAGTTCCAGGATCTCTCCTTCATGGATGGGTACTCTAGGTATAACCAAATTTGAATGGCCCCTGAGGATGAAGAGTCTAAAAACTTCGGCGCACCACAATGTACATTCTGCCACCAGGTAATTCTATTTCACCTATCAGCGTGCCATGCATCGCATATTTAAGACAATCCTCGAGACATTGGTGGAATGATACATGAACGATCTTGTGATCAAATCTCATTAGTTCCAGGACAATATCAAAGATCTTGAGAACGTGTTAGGCTTCCTCTGATCCCGCCAACTAAAGCTGAACCCATTGAAATGTTCCTTCAGGGTCAACTTTGGAAAGTTTCTTTTCTTTTCTTTTTGATATAGAGGCATCAAGATCGATCTAGAGATAATCAAGGTCATTGGTCGGATGTATTTTCTGAGAAACATTCGAGAGCTTCGAGGATTTCAAGGCCACTTACCCTACATACTCTGATTCATCACAAATATATATGGTAAGAGTAATCCATTTTCTCAGCTCAAGAAGAAAGGTGTCGATTATCAGTGGGATGAGGAGTGTTAGAATACTTTTGAGGAGATTAAGCAGTACCTGTTGAAACCTCCAGTTTTGATTCCACTCATTTCTAGAAAGTCGTTGGTCCTTTATGTGACTACTTTGGAATGATATATTAGTTCCCTTCTCATCCAAAAGAACAATGAGAGAACGGATAATGGTTTATACTATCTCGGTTTCATGCTTCTCAATACAGAGACCAAATAATCCTCTATTGATAAGAGCTGCCTTGAGTTGGTATTCACAGTGTAGAAATTGCAACACTACCTACAGCACCATGAGATATAGCTAGTGTCCCAAGTGGATATGCTGAAGTACATTCTGAGTCACCCCATGTTGACAGGTTGTCTATCTCGGTGGGTAGTGATCCTCTAGCATTTTAAAATCAATTTTTCCCCTATAAAGCTATCAAGGGACAAGAATTTTCAAACTTCCTTGCCACCCATCCGTCTCCCACAGACCCGCCTCTAGATCTTGATTTCTTGGATGAGGAAATTCTATCGGTAGATCAAGCCATTCTGTGTTGGAAAATTCTTTTGATGGTTCTTCCTAAAGCCCCAATGGAAGAAGACTCAATGATCCCATACTCAACTGAGTGGGCCTAGGTATCATCTTTATTATACTGGCACAAGCTATTCTTCAATATTCATTCCTACTTTCAGAAGGTTGTACCAACAACGAGGCAGAGTACCAGGCTCTCGGTACTAGTCTTGAGATGGCCCTCGAGATTGACATTCCCAACTTGCATGTGAAAGGGGACTCTAAGAAAGTAATCAAGTAGATCAATGATGACTAAATCATAAAGAAAACAGATCTTTTACCATTATTATAACTTATCCTCCAGCTGATGGCCCAGTTCCCATCTCATCCAGAATTTACTCATGTCCCTCGTTCACAGAACAGTCAAGAAAATACCTTGGTCATCTTGGCTGTATCTCTTGTAGATCCTAAATAGGATGATTTTATTATTCATTTAGCTCATCGTAGATTCATCACTCCCGTTACTCTGTCCAATGATGATAACCCGAAGGTAATCCTCTTTATTGCTAGTACCTCCATGACAGGACCCCTAGGTTCCCCTAACGCGGTGTTGGATGTTACACCTCACAGGAGTACCCCATTTATTAAGTATCTATGACATGGTAATATCCCAGCAGATCGATATGATTGTGAGAAAATCTGATAGCGCTCATTGTAGTTCACCCTCTAGAGTGGTCCCAGTCTTAAGAAGATCCTCTATAGATGTGTTTTTTATGGAATTATCCTCCTTTGCATTCAAGGAGGAGATATTTCTCAGGTCATTCATGAGTTTCATTTTGATTCCTATGGGGCTCATCAGACATGGTCAAAACTCTCTCACCAGATCCGGAGATTGGGATATTTTTGGCTCACTATGATCTGTGACTGTATTGAGTTTTCCAAAAAGGTTCCATGCATGCCAAATTCATGCTAATTTTTTGCATCAGCTACCAGATCCTCTCCACACAACCAAGTGCTCTTGGCCCTTTTCATTCTAGGTACTCGATGTCATGGGACCATATCCACCGGTGACATCTCTCTAATGTAGGTTCATCCTGACTAATATAGATTTCATTTCCAATTAGGTAGAATCAGTTCCGCTCAAGGAGGTCAAGGCCCATTCTATCGTTTAATTTGTGGGATCCAATATCATCTACCAATTAGGAGTCCATCAAGCCATCCTCACCCATAATGACACCAACTTATAGGAAGCTGAACTGAAGAAGTTGTATTCCAAGTACAACATCCGTTATAACCATACCTCCTACTATCATGCACAAGAAAATGGGAATATAGAGGGGTTCAACAAAACACTCTCTATTATTTTGCAGAATATGGTTGGTCAGAACAAGAATAGTTGGCTGGATAAACTCCCCAATTCTCTCTCGGCTTATCGGATGAGGACTCATAATTCCACTCAGGTGACCCCATATTCCCTAGTGTATGGAATGAAGGCAGTCCTTCCCATCAATATTTAGTTTCCTTCATTACCCATAGATGTCTACGATCAGAAGACACTAGATAAAGTAGCTGAAATCCATTTGGATGAACTGGAATCACTTGATGAGAATAGGCTTTATGCCCTGCACAATCTAGAGAGGCATCGAAACAAGATATCCAAATATTTCAACAAAAAGTTTTATCATCGCTCCTTCTTACAATGTGACATGGCATTGTCTTTGAGAACACCAATGATACCCAGCAAGAAGCTACCCAAGCTGGAACCCAAATGAGAATGTCCACTACTACAAATACGGCTTTTATCAGCGCTAAAAATGGACTTTAACAGTTCTAGAAAAGCGTTGTTAATGCCAGTGAAGATAAAGGGGGGTCCCCTTTATCAGTGCTCCAAAAAGAACTGATAAAGACCCCTTTTATCAGAGCTTCTTTTTAGTGCTGATAAAACTAAAAAAATTAAAAAAAAATACTGCCAATCTTGGGGGGGATTTTTACAGTTCTTGATCCCCCCTTTATTAGGGCTTTGCCGCTCCTCTAGCGCCTGCACGCACCGCCTACACCCTTTATCAGTGATAGCCCCTCTAAATCACCCATGCACGCATGCCCCTGCCTCCACCTGGATTTGATCTCGAGACCTCCCCCTGCGCACCTAAAGCCTTTGCCACTCCCCTATATTGATTTTTTCTCTTATTTATGATATATCTATTTATTTATATATATATATATATTTTTATTCGTATAGTAATATATATTTATATTAATATATATAGTTATATTAATATTTATATATAGTTATATTAATATTTATATATAGTAATATTAATATATATATTTATAGTTATATTAATATATATATTTATAGTTATATTAATATATATATTTATAGTTATATTAATATATATATATAGTTATACTAATATATATATAGTTATATTAGTATATATATATAGCTATATTAATATATAGTTATATAAATATTCATATATTAGTATTTTAAATAAAATGGATATTATTTATTATTTAGATAAAGCTAATATATTTTATATGTAAATATGTTTAATTATTTTTTTAAAAAATTAAATTTTTAGGTGTGAATATATAAAAAATATGTACATATAGTTATATATTTTATTATAAATAGTAGTGAATTATAAAAAAAGATAAAATTTCAAAGAAATAATATCAATATGAATGTAATAACTTGGAATAAATTCATTCCCCACCAAAAAATCCAATAATACCCCCTTAAACGAGGCTGAAAATCCACAAAATGTTAAAACAATTGGGGTACCCCGACTAAAAAATCAGTTTTGGGGGCCTTTTGGGCCTTTTTTGGCCTCAATAAAACCTTGACCTTGGTCCCCCTGGGTCATATCAATGTATATTTCATCGCATGCTTCGATTTGATATGTGGTAGAGCTCAAACGGACACCCGGATCAAAATTTATGGCCGTTTGAAGTTTGAGTTGCATTTTCAACATATTTTGGATCTTTTTTTAATTTTTTTTAATTTTTTTATTGTTCAATTTGTTATTAAATGACTATTAATCCATAATAATTAGAAAATTATTAATTAAAAATATTTTTTTAATTTTTTTATAAGACATTTTCACTAAATATCTTATATATTAAGTATATTAAGTGTAAATGTATATTTATACTTATCTAAAATATATTTAAAAATTATATATTATTTTTATATCAATATAACTATATTTATATATTTATATATTAATATATTATTTTTAATTAATTTTTTTTTGAATTCAAACCCTTTACTAGTGCTAAAAAAAGCGCTGATAAAGGGGGTACCTTTATCAGCTCTAAAAAAGTGCTAATAAAGGAGTGCTTTTATCAGTGCTTTTTCATTAGCATTGATAAAGGGGTGGCACTGGCCTTGCCTAGTTTTGTGGCAGTGGTCCTTATTTCATTCACAAGGTTTACCTCAATGGAGCATACTCCCTAGTTACCATGGATGGTGAGCGTATTACTCCTCCCCCCAATGATAAATTCCTCAAGAAGTATTTTTCTTGAATAGTCCCACATGACTCTAAATTGTCCCGTCTTCACAACATGATGTTAAAATGCATGATTCGTCTAGGTTGAAGGACGTAAAACTACCCATCACTCATCCCGCGTGACAATAAACTGCAAAATGGTCTGAGCTCTATGACCTTAAATAAAGATCTTCCCTCATCCTTGTCGCATGAAGTTAAACTGCACAACATTTCAAGAACTATGTATGGCTTGATTCCCATCCTCATGAGAAATGTAGGAATGCTCGAACTCTTTGTCTTAGAGTCCATCCCCCAAATTCTTCTCTTTGACTTCCCCCTAGTTATTTTTCTCTTGGAGGATTGCAGATAGTGTAGTGTAGGATTCTTTGACCCCCGTTTATGTTGGGTTTACGATGATCACATCATGTGCCCCTCTTGTTCTTATATCCTCACATGTCTTCACCAAACAACGTTAAACTGCATGGACCTTTTAGAAATACTTATGGCTTGATTCCCATCTTCATGGGATACATAGGAACTCCTTGAAATTTTTTCCGTAGGCCCAACCCCAAATTTCAAGATCTCCCCTTGCGAAAAAACACATGGTGTGGTGTAGGATTTGTTTGGCTTTATTCACATCGAGGTTATCATGAGCACACCATGCATCTCCCTCCTTGGATATTTCCACCTATTTTCCCTTACCGCATAATGTTAAACTGAATGGGCATATTCATGCTTCATGTATCCCCTTTATTTGGGTATCCATCAACATTCACAATTGAAGGGACCCCGAATGGTACGGATGCTCGGCCTTATGTCGTGCCTACCATTTTGGTCCAACTTCCTAGATGGTATTGAATGACACTCTATTACAAGTCTCACATTTTGACTATGGTCAGTGGCCGACGCTCATTTATTATTCTCATTTCAGGTCACACGATATGGATGTTGTGTTTCGAACATAGTCAATAGTCATCCTCCATTGTTATCACCACCCCTATATGTCCCAAATATTGGGCGTAGTGATTCATTTTGTCCTATTATCCCTTCAAACATCAGTGTGCCTCAAGCAGGAATGTTGTTCTGGTCAGGATTGACCCTGCCCAGTCTCTTTCCATCATTTTTGTACCCCTATATGCTGGGGAGAACATGATCCCATTCCTTGTTTTGCACATCGAGTATTGTTCGTGTGGGATTAAGATATTTGGTAAGGCAATACCCACATAAAGGGTCACGTAATCATGGTTCTATCCCTATGAACTTAAACTAAGATCATAGTCGTCTTCACCGCATGACTTTAAACTACGTGATTTGTTTTGGCTGAAGGACATAAAACTAATCAACACTCTTTCTTCATGATGATAAACTGCAAATTGGCTAGTAGTTTTCATCCATGACCCAGCCTCAAGTCCCTCGACCTTTCCAGACCCCTATCCCAAGTTCTCACTTAGGATTATGCAGTGTGGTATGGACTTTATGTCCTCGTTCACGTCAGGAAATTTTTTTCACACCACACACACATCCCCTTGAGACATCCCTCCTTTACTTTCATCATTACCAAAAGATGTTAAACTTTTTGGGTACCACCATGCTTTACACATCCCATAATTTGGTTATCCATCATCTTTCACATCCAAATGGACCCCCAAATGGCATGGATGCCTGTCTTCAATGCTCTCCTACTGTCTTGGTCCAACGTCCCCAACTATTTTGAACGACGATTTGATATGCGTCCCATATTGTGAATATGGTCAGAAGTTAATGGTCAATTGTTTTTTCCTTTTCCAAGTGACAAAAAATGGATACTATGTTTAAAACATGGTTAATAGTTATCCTCAATCCTTATCATCATTCTATGGTCTCCCCAAATGACTGGCACAGTGATTCACCCTTTCTGCCCATCTGTCCCATGCACATGACATTAAACTAGGCATATATGGTCTAAGATCTATGAACATAATCTAAGATCTACAAATTCCTCGTCACATGATGTTAAATTTCGTGGAATTTTTAAGAACTATGTAGGGATTTATTCCCATCCTCACGGGATACATTGGAACGCCTGAGCATTTTGTTTTCAGGTCTATCTCGGGTTCATCTATTATTTCTCTTGGCCACTTGGCCTGAGTTCTCTCTTGGAATTATGAACAGTGTGGCGTATGTAGGATTATTTCCTCATTCATGTCAGGTTATTTTCCATTCCATACACATTCCTCTTTGAGATTCCCCTCCTATCTTCTTCCTTACCGCTTAATGTTAAACTGAACGACACTTTAGAACTACGTATGGCATGATTCCCATCCTCATGGGATATGCAGGAATTCCTGGACATTTTGTCTTTGGGTCCAGCCCTATTTCTTAGAAACCTCATCTTCCTGCTGGACCGTTGGACTAAGTTCTCCGGGAGGGGGTATGTGATGTGGTATGGACTTATTTCCTCCTTCACATGGAATTTGCAATATCCACTCCACATACCTCCCTATTGAGATCTCTCCATCTCCCTATCCTTCACTCATATTCTCGAGTCTTCTACTCTCAAATTGGGACCCTTGAACCTCTTAGGAAATTCACCAACGTGCCTAGGAGCACTCTGGTTTAAGACCTAGAGTATCATATTCTACATAGACATGTTTTCATCCATTTCTATGCTTCATGATTCCCTTTGTTTTTTATTTCATTATCTTTCACATTCAAAGGTACCCCAGAATAGCATGAATGGTAGGAATCAAGGCTATCCTACCATTTTGGGCCAATGTACCCAAGGATTTGAAATATCAATTAGACACAAGTCTGCATTGCGAATATGGTCAGTGGTCAATGCTCAATTGTTGTTCCCATTTCAGGTCACATGATATGGATGTTGTGTTTCGAATATGTACAACAATTATCCTACATCATTACACCACCCCCATTAAGCCCTAAATATTGGTTGTGGGATTCACATCCTTTTCCACTCCATCATGTCCAATGTGAAATTTTGATACTCTTAGTGCAATACCTCAGTGCGTGTTTTCATGTTAAGAGGACGAGTCCACAGTGTTGTGTCATTCGAGGCTCATGGACATTTCCCCTTCTCTATATTACACATGTCACAAAGACCTTATCCTTGATTGTTTCCCACATCGAGTATGGATCACATGGGATTAGGGATTTTGTTAAGGTTTACACCCGCTTGGAAGATTCTCACTTCTTACAGTCCTAGCTCTATGAACATAAACTAAGATCTTCCATTTTCCTTATCATATGACTTTAAACTGCACAAAATCTTCCATAACTACATATAGATTGATTCCCATCATCATGGAATACTTAGGAACACCCAACAATTTTATCTTTAGGTCCAACACCATATCCTTTGATCTTTTCTGGCCCCTTGTCCAGAGGTTTATCCTATGGAGTTGTGTGTGGTGTGGTGTGGACCTTGTCCTCATTCACATTAGGTATGATTTATAACACCTTGTGCATTCCATATAAAAACTCTTTCTTCAGTATGTGTTTAATCCATATTAACTTAAACTATATTGTCTGGTCCCACGTGACTTTAAACTATTGAATCTTTTCTGTGTGACCTTAAAATGTGAGGGATGGTCATATCATATGACCCTAAACTATGACAGTATCATCCTAGATGTATGATTAAAAACGACATCGCATTGTGATGTCCTTGCTCGAGGGGAAATCATGTTTGGTATATGTTGACACCAAAAATTGGAGGTGAACAAAATATCTGGAATGCGTTAAGGACTACCTCACGAAGACAGATCTCGGAGCTATCGGAGCCCTGTGGTTGGCACACAAGAGCCCCTTCACAAGGAATATCAAAGCATGGAGGTGGTAACGCTCCATGAATCCCTCTAACATTCATGAGCCATTGCAAAGAACGGAGATAGTAATGCTCCATGAAGCCCTCTGACATTCGTGAGCTGACACAAAGCACAGAGGTAGTAACGCTCCACAAAGCCCTTTGATGTTCGCTATCCGTCGTGAAGCAAGGAGGCAGTAACGCTTCAAAAATCTCTCTGACATTTGTGATGGTAGGTGACATTCGCGACTCGCCGCAAAGCTCTTTTCATATCGAGAAGGCGCTGCTTCGTGGTGCCTCATGCCTATAAATACAGGGCTCCTATTGAGCCCACAAGAGGAATTTTTCCCAACCTTTCTCCTTCCTAGCTCTCGAATCATGAAGCACCTGTGCTCTGAGAACCATGATCTCCTGAAGGTAATTTTTCTCAGCGAAGTACACCCCCCTTGTTGTTAATTGATCCCTTCTTCTGAGAGGGAAGCCTTTCGTGAAGCCCACGGGTCTTCACGAAGGAAGGAGATCCTCAAGGGGACTCGGGTCTTCGCGTAGCACTTATTCTTTGTGAAGCACCCCCCATGCGCATGTAACCCAAGTGCCAAGGTCGGGTCACTATGCATCGCGAAGCACACTGCTTCCCAATACCCTGCTTCGCGAGGCAGCCCTGCTTCAAGGGGAATTTCTTCACGAATGTCTTTCCACTTTGCGAAGCACCCCCCATGCGCGTGTAACCCAAGTGCCAAGGCCGGGTCACTGTGCATCGTGAAGCACATTGCTTCCCAATGCTATGCTTTGAAAGGAACCCTTGATTTGCGAGACATTGCTTCGTGAATGCCTTTCCACTTCATAAATCTCCTCCCATATGAAGCTATTCCTTACTCCTCGCCTAGGAAACTTCACTTCGTGAAGCACAACCCATCGCGAAGCTCCTCCACTGCATGGAGCACCAGAGCTTTATAAGGCTTCTACCTATGTCCCCTCTCGCTCTGCAACTCCCTTTCCTGTGTAACCCTTCAGGTTTTCACGAAGAAACTTCAAAGTCCCTTGGACGATACTACCCGTTGCGTTGCTTCTCCTCATGCTTCTTCACATATTAACGCTAACGGCTATTACTTCTTCGCATAGCCATGCTAACGTGGACCCCTCAATGGATCACTCCATAACACCCCCTCACCATAGCATTACTGATGCCTTCCTTCCCCCAAGGGTGGGAAGGTATCGGTTATGTAAGTCCTAGGGGTGCGGAGCGCACCCACTTCATCCGAGCTACGGGATGTTAAACTACCAAGAGCCATCATCCACAGCACATGGCGTTAAACTGTGACCTTGCCCCGTGCCTCGCACGTGGGGTTCTCCCACCTCGGATATTATTCACACCCACTTGTCTCCATGGGAGTGAGATCATCCCCCATATGGAATGAGATTCTCATCATAGGAGCAGCATCTGTCCATGGGAAAGGGAATCCACCTTGGTGTAAGCCCCTAGCCTTTCTTGTAGGAGGTAGCACAACTGCTCCTCCTTTCTTTTCTGGTGCCCAAGGCCACCAGAGGGAGTGATGGGGAACGATGCCCCTCCTTTCTTCGGTACCAAATCCCTCTCCCACTGGGATTTGTCACCACCAGGCCTCCATCATGGGCCGCTAACCACGTGTAATCTCTTGTTTCCCATTTGGGATACTAACAACGTGTAATCCCCACTCCACTTCCCATGGATGCACCTTTCGTGACGTGATCGTCAGGTCTTTGTTGTCTCTTTTTTCTCACACCGAGCATGACTCGAATGGGCTTAGAGAAAGTGTCAACCATGACATCCTTCTGGGAAGCCTAGAGTGTAATCCCCACACCACACCATCTGAACTATGTGGACTTTGATCCCTACCAAGGTAGGGTACGTAGGAAGCCTCCCTGATGTTCAAGACCAACACCTAGTCATTCTGACCCCCTTCACATCGGTTCACCAACACCCCATCCTAAACTACAAGGTCTTTGATCCTTGCCAAGGTAGGGTACGTAGGAAGACTCCCTGAGGTTCAATCCCAACAACCATTGGACCCCAGGTCCCCCTCCACTTCGGTTCATCGACAACCCAAACTATGTTGACTTTGATTCTTGATAAGGCAAGGTATGTAGGAAGCCTCAATGAGGTTCAAGCCCACCACCCTAGTCATTTCGACCTCCTTCACGTCGGTTCACCCACACCTCGGGCAGCCTAGAGTGTAAGCCCCACACCACCTGAACTATGTGGTCTTTGATCTTTGCTAAGGCAAGGTATGTAGGAAGCCTCTATGAGATTCAATCCCACCACCCATTGGTCACTTCGACCCCATTCAAGTCGATTCACCAACACCTTGGGCTGCCTCAGAGATTAATCCCCAAATGATCCCATTATGAACTACGTGTTCTTTGATCCTTGCCAAGGCAGGGTACGTAGGAAGCATCCCTGAGGTTCAAGCCCACCACCATCCACTGTTCCTGACCATCTTTATGTCAGTGTACCAATGTGCCCCACCTGAACTATGTGGACTTTGATCCTTTCCAAGGAAAGGTACATAGGAAGACTCCTCTAGTTTCAATCCCAACACCACCCATTGGTTCTGACCCCCTTCACGTCGGTTCCCACCACCTGAACTATGTGGACTTTGATCCATGAAAAGGCAAGGTATGTAGGAAGCCTACCTAAGGTTCAAGCCCACCATCCTTCGATCGTCCCGACCATCTTCACATCGGTTTGCCCCCATCCAGTGGTAAGTCATTGGGACCTCAATCAGTGATAAGACATTGTGATCCTATTTTAGCGGTAAGCCGTTGACATTCTTATCCAGTGGTAAGACATTACGACCTCATCCAGTAGTAATCCATTGAAAACCCCATCGACAGTAAGCCATAATCAGATGAACTATATAGACTTTGATTCCTTTCCACTGGGATACGTAGGAAGCCTCTTAGAGGCTCAAGCCCAAAACCATCGTCATCTTCATGGTGGTTCCATCCCATTCACCATCCACTCCATGCAACCACTCCATCATCCATCCTAATTATTACCCAGGCCTTCACATCCCGGTGGGATAATGCCACCTAATACCCCATTCCCCTCGATAATCAAGGGCTATCCACAAGTTGGTCCCAATATTAGTGTTCCCTCCATAGGTTATACCCATCTGATCCACTATAGTTAGTGTTCCGATCAGTCTGCTCCATCTACGCTAGATGTTAAACTTGTGGCATGCCCTATGTTAAACATGGGAAGATGAGGAAAACCTCAGATACATTCCCATGGCATATAATTCCCCGTATTCGATGTGGGATGCCTTGGGATTCCGCACCCTCGAGAAGCCCTATAATAAGGGGAAGAAACCCAAACTTGCCAATGTCCCAGCGTTCAGACATGCCAGTGATGCCCAACATGACTACTCCCCTGACCAAAGGTTGCTTCCCTACTTGGACCCTTTGGAATGTCCTAAAAGAAGAAGTGTAATTAACTAGTGTCCATGAAGATATGGTGCTAGGAAGAGTTTCACGAACAACGTCTTAAGTATATAAGGGAGACCCCGACTAGGTGACGAGTTCCAAGGAGGAATCCAAGAAAGAAAGAAACGACATCCCATCATCCTGTTTCGATCAAGGAGTGTACGTCCACAAAAAAGTGATAGATGTTTCCTGCCTTTGTAAAGCGGGAATGCGGGGCAACAAAACCACGCCTTTTGTCCTCGAACGAGACGAACATGCGCACCCCGGAAAAAGAGTCAGAAACATAAATTTTGAACCCAACATGATTTTATTCTCCTAAATATAGATATTAGTAGCATTTGAGGAATATATGGACTAGCATGTCACCGGATCTAGTTATCTGACACCGGTTCCCACCAGGCAAATAGCGGGCCTAGCGTGAAGCTCACCAGAAGTTGGGGCAATAGAACGTTGAACATATCGTTCTATGATGTTGTCAATGTGGATCCCTCTTACTAGTCATGGAAGATGTAATGGCGCTAGGTCATTGGTCATTGATTCCTTCTTCCTTCAGCACTGATGAGTTAATCTCCCTGCTTCTCAGGAATCAAGTTGTTACACTCGGAATGCGGTCACCACATGCACACCGATGCAGGGGTAGGGGCAGTACCAATGCGGCAGTCCCGCACGGCTCTGCCTCTTCCATAATGGCCTCTGCACCCATGGCCCAAGGGCACTCACACCCCATCTCCCCATCCGAGGTAATCCAACGAAGGGTGATTAACGACCTCGTGTGTCATTATAAGGAGGAGGGCATTATACCGATATGGGATATGGCCCACCAAGATTTGGAGGCATATGTGCCTCATCACGAACGCTGCCCCCAAGGGTTGCGTAGGGAGCTGATTCTCCCCAAGACGACATATAAAGATTTCAGGAGCCTCTCCCTGGAATGCTTTGATGACTCCCAGCCTTATGCAGATGAGGAAGGTGACGTCTGGACCATCCCGATTAGAGTCCCATTCCAGGGGCTCCCAACGGGGACTCCCACCCGGCCGCATCAGCACCGCCACCCAGTCTTACTGGATGAGAAGCAGGTAAGACACGTACCTGCACCACCGACCCTGGCTCGTACGACCCGACGCCAGCGTCAAGAACAAGCTGAAGAGGATTCCCACCAAGGGGTTTCAACGTTGATGACTACTGTGGCCCGATCCATCGTCGATGCATACCATCAGTTCCCTTCATACATTGAGCAGGGGGAATTATACGCCTGACCAGGATCGAGGCCCCAACCTCCCCATGGGCAGGCTGGGTCGACTCTCTTGGTCGCTAGCATAAGCAGTGGCCACCGAGAGCTAACCCACAGCGATACCACCTAGTACGGAGGTCCTCCCAGTACCACTACCATGGAGAGCGCGAGCCTTCCCTGCTTCGATTTTGAGTATAGAGGTCCGCCTCGTGCCATCATCAATCATAATGAAGGCCTTACCCATGGAGGTGAAACTCGGTACGGAAGCCTCTCTCGTGCCCATTACACTGGGTATGGATTCATTCCTCCTACCCCCGACCATCGGTGTAGGTACATTGCCCATACGGTCTCTCTTCAACGTGGGGATCCTCCCCAAGTCCTCTTAGTAGTTGGTGAAGTTCCTCCTTGCCTCATAAACTAGAGGGGTGAAGGTTGGCCTTGCCTCACTAGCACCTAGCATGGAGGTCCTACCCATGTTCAGATAGACTGATACAGGTACCATCCTTATACTGAGGTCACTAGGGGAAACAAGTGTGGAGGTCCTTTCCATGCTCATGCCAGTTCTAGAGGAGGACTTTCCCGCTTCGGCGCTATACATGGAGGTCCTCCCCATGTCCCCTTTGACATTTGTCCCAGTTCTCTTCACACCTCGACTTACCCAGGTGGAAGCCCTCTCTGCCTCAGCACCAGTGTGGTCGAAGGACCCTATGTCAGAAATCAGCCCTATCCCGAGGAGCCACCCAGGGGCAGGAAGGCGGGTCATCGCTTCCATAAGAAGAATCCTGGGAAGTTCCATACAGAGATTAAACTGGTCCATTTCTCAGACTATGAATCATAATATGACTCAGCATGGGAATCCTCCTCTTGCTCAATCAAGTCAAGGTCTAGGGCAGGAATAAGGCACATCATCTTGGTACTCCCAAAATGAAAGGTTCATTAGATTTCCGCCTCCCTCCGCCAGTATATCCAGAAGGATAAAAATCTAGAGACTCTGTAGGTTATAGTTGTGAAATCACCGCCGTCTTCATCGAAAGCACTCTTTACCTCGACAAGATATCACGGAGAACTATTCTGGGGACTGATGGCGGGCGATCAGTATCACGGACTATCGCCAGTAACCCTAGCCCGTAAGCTAGGAATTACAGCCGTTAACCCATCTTATCACGACGTAGTGGCCAGGTCGCCACATTATTCTGAAGAAAGCCTGAGATTTGGCATCCAGTCAGCCCATTCGCCATATTCTCCACCTTTCGGCCTACCGTACCAGTAGTATGCCTCAGTACCGCTGCCTGTTCCTCAGCCACCCTCAGTTGACGAATGGGGAAATCAAGGGCTAGACCCTAAATCCGAGCCGAGGAGCTTATGGAACATCCATGAAGAGGATCATTTCCTTGAGATGTTCTGGCACGTGGTAGCACCAAACTTTCTCACACCAGAATCCCTGACCCCAAAGGAGTTTGAATATTTCAGCTAAACCCTCTGGGTGATGCACTTTTTCCTTTTTTATGAGTGAGTGGTCTATCCTAGGAGCCAAGCGTGTATTGAAGACATCGGAAAGACATTCTTCCTAGTCAATCTGGTAGCGCTCCCTATGGACTAGCACCCAAAGTCACCAGGCCACTGTAAAGCCCTCTAACAACAATGTATTCGAAGTTTCCAAGTACTCTGAAAGGTTATCAAGGAGGCTTTGCTCCACATGAAAATCTATGGCTGGGGGTAGTATGTCAGCCTCCTCTTCATCCCTATCCGGTAGCAGCCCGACTCGCTAGGTGATATTGAGACATTCCCCTAGGAAGGTTCATGGCCAACATGGCCGACATAGTGGATAAGGAGGATGAGTTAGAGTTTATTAATGGGGAATTACCCCCCAAGGTCGTTCCACCACTATTGGACCCATCAGGAAGAGTTACTCGCAAGCAGAGGAACCTATCAGGTCTCCATGCACCCACCGAGGAATTGGTACTCAGCTGAAATTCTGGTAAGGGAAAAGAGCACGTCGGAGCTTCCAAGCACTCTGACCCATTCTCCTCAGTGAAGAAGATGGAGGAGGACCCTGAGAAGTCTGTGTTGTGCCAACAACTTGCTGTGCAGAAGAAGTTGGTCGATGACTTCTTGGTTGAACGTGCTGCAGAGCGATGGCCTAACTATGGCAATCCTAGACCAGTATAGCAGGGGCAGGAACAACTTCCACTTGGAAAACTGCCTCCAGGAAACCCTTATCATCCTACCCCCACATACAAGGTTGGGCCAGAACTTATGGAAAGAGGGTGTGGTACGTCTCGCCAAACCCTCCAAAATGGTGCATCAATCTCAAGAATCCAGCTTGGGTTCCCCCATCTGCCCCGCAAGTCACTCCACCAGCCACTCCACGAGATTTTGAGCCACCTTACCATGTGGAAGAACCTGCCAATGCACTTGTGGTTAAGGATCCCCATCAAGATAGGGACCCCCACCTAGATGATCTTATGGCAGCACTCATAGACCACCTTTAGGTATTGGAAACCCGATAGGTGGAAATCCCACCTGATGGAAAGCCATAACCGGTATGGGTGGATGATATGATGGCACCTCCGGGTTTCGGGAATCCCACCTTTCCCCCCTTTAACGGGACAGGGGAACTGCCGTAGAACCTATCTCACTTTAACTGAAGGTGTGGTCCCATGTTAGGAACTCTAGCGTAGCAGGAGGCTGTCAAGATCCGATGTTTTGTGTAGAAATTGGAGGTTCCCGCATTTTTCTGGTATAGTCAGCTCCCCATCGGATCGATAACCAGATGGGAGGACCTCTAGAGGCAATTCCTCTACCATTTCAGCTCTACCAAATGGAAGACTAATATCAAGACCTCTTCAAATGCAAGTAGAGGCCCGATGAGTGTGTCGTAGACTTTATCTCCTGGTGGAAAGGACTTACATATTCCCTTAACATGCCACTGACTCAGGATAAATTACTGACGATGTGCATGGGAAATGTTAGGATGGAACTGGTTCCCTCTCTGATAACATAGAACTACCCTGGGTGATTTAGAGACTTCTCTGATAAGGCTTAGTGTCTAGAAGAATCCCTGCAACAGGCCAACCAGGCACGACCATTGCCTCCCGCAATTCCTGTGAGAAGAGCTGTCAGAGCTGAGCCCGCTACGGTGGCCCAGATAGAGGCCCACAGACATCTAGAACTATTACTAGTGGATCCACCTCCACAACCTCGTAGAGGCCCACCGCCACAGGCGCAGCCTCCAGCCCAGTAGCAGCCTCCTCCAAATTGGTAGGTGCCCCACGGAATGCGCCGCCACCACCTAGGCGGGAAAACTAGGTTCTGCCTCCTCGATAGGCTCCTCCTTCTCTTCATGTGGTCCAGGATCCAAGTCCCCCCCTTTTCGGATAGAATAAACTAGACCTACTCGTTCAATGAGAATTTGGTCCTCGGTTATTTCCAAAGTGACTTGGAATAAGGGATTGTGTGTCTGCCTGAGCGTAGAAGGTCAGAAGAGGCAAACCTCAATGATCACCCCAACTACTACCCCTATCACAGGATCCTGGGGCACACCCTCAAGAAGTGAAATGTGTTCAAATACTGGCTTCAAGACCATGTCAATAAAAATATAGTCAGGCTGATCTCGGCCCCGGCACAAGTGGAGGGTGTCTTCGTAAGGCCAGATTGCGACAGTGACGATGAAGGTAAGTGGAAGCAGGTTTCTAACCACGGGTCCCAAAATTATGATGATTAGATGGCTCAAAAAATGGTTTCCCATTCCCATGGCATCATTTGTGCACACCTGAATCAGCCGGAGCCTTCAAAAGCTATAGCTGATACTTCTGCATCATCATCTCAGTAGGCCTCTTCCCAGAATAGCAAGCATCGGCAGTGCAAGGGAAAACATCATGCCCCGCCAATATCATCATTGTCCAGCACTCTCGGTGACTTCATGCCCACATATATGGGGATTACTCACAAAATACGCCCAGTAGTGGATGAATCTTCAAGTGATAGTCGAGGGTATGCTTCGGTTAACACCGTGGAGTTGGTAAACCCCTATAAGACTCCTGATGACGGAGAGTGAAAGGCAAACCTCCCCAATGTCCCCAACCAATGAAAACGTCAGCGGAGCCACGGCCATATGGTTCATCGAGGCACATCAGTTGGCTCCTCCAGCCAGACCATGCATGCCACTGAGACCAGAAAGCAGGCCCAGCATAGAATTCAGCATGCGCAGCCTCTTCATCTGGTGTTGTTAGGCCCGCCTCTACCACTGTTTGTGTTACTGTATTAGGTAGATCCACTTCTACAATGTCGCGACCAGCTTCACCCTACTATATTCTGGTCTCATTCATCCATCCCTCATCCGATAACTAATCCTCGGACTTTGAATAGTGAGCAACATGATATTTCCAACACCAATCAACCGCCAGCCCAGGCAGCAGGGCCAGCCATGCCTCCTGTCACAGAGCGGCCTCCTGCAAGCAGAAGTTCACACCTAGCATGAAAGTATGATGTTCTCAAGCACCTTGACAGCATACCAGCGATTCTTTCCATCCTCTAGGACCTTATACTATCGTCATATATGCATGAGTATCTCGTTGAGGCTTTAAGAAGCCCCCTCCTATTTGAGACAGAGGTAGCAGCCACATAAGCTTTTCATGATGAAGCGATCGAGAATTCTAAATGTCGGGCCATAATTTCTTTCTTTGGAGAAGATGAAGTCTCTCCCATACAGGGGCACATCTTCCCACTGTACATCACTGGACAATTTAATGGAGTGGAGGTTTGTCGATGTCTTTTTGACACCAACTATGGGATTAACCTTATCCCGACACGGACACTGTGGAAGATGGGGTTATCCAGAGATGAACTAACTTCCTCCAATTTAAGAATATAGGGATACGATATGACAAAGCAGACTCCAGTCGGCAAGATCTGTTTGAAGACCCAGTTTGGGGGCCTAGTTTCTAGCACCGAGTTTACGGTTGTCTCCTAAGACACTGCATACAATGCATTGATGGGCATACCACGGCACCACCTACACACGGCAGTCCCCTCATCATATCACCAGTTCCTCAAGTACTCCCTTAATGTTCTCATGGGCATTCTACAAAGATATGCATCTACTTTTTCCACTTGTGGAGCCTGCTACCTGGAGGCCGACTATTACAAGAGCAAGGACAAACAGATTCAGGTCAGTGAGGTTGAACCTGTCACAGTTGTAATTGACCCCTGGCCAGGTCTGGATGATGCCTATGTATTCCTAATCCATCAATTAGAGGACACAACCCCCGAAATGGGGAAATGTTTTGTTGTCTCCGGTAGAAGGGGGAAGTGTATTTCCAAGTCTAAGAGATGGCAGAAAAACACCTCGTACTCTTACACAAATCAGGCTCAGGTGATCCCAGAGCCTCCTTCCCCCGTAAGGTATCGGGATGTCCACCCCATGGCAATGACAGTACGTCATATGTGCCTATTTTTCTGGGCTGGAATTAATCAGATCAATCTGACATGCCACTACTTCTTTAACATCATCAAGCATGGCCCCTTAGGCCGAAGACCAGATGGGATCGGATCAACAACCTTCATCGTTGTTGTTTTGGAAGCACAGGAATCTTCTGATGAAGTGACCACTTCTGCTCAGGCTGGTACCAACCTCCCGTCGGAATCTACTGACCCAAAGGAATCTTCTCCCACTGGGGATCCCTCCACAAGAGAATAACAGGATTTGGAGGATGCTCCCCATGTCTTTGAAGAGGGAATCTTATCCACAGTCGATGAACAGGTACAGGTGAACCTCAGTAGTGATTCAGACCCAAGACCCACATTGATCAGTGCCTCCATGTCCCTAAAAGAGCAGCAATGGTACATGGACTTCCTTAAACAACACTGTGATGTGTTTTCCTGAAGTTATGAAAAGATTTCATGGCTAGATCCTTAGGTAGTCATCCACCACCTCAGTATCCCGACAAATCATCAAGGGTTCAAACAACCTCCAAGGAAGATGCACCCTTCTCACGGTTCCATGGTCGAGGCCGAAGTTGACAAGCTCATCAGAGCCAACTTCATCAAGGAGGTCTAGTAACCCAAGTGGCAGGCCAACATTGTGCCAGTCAAGAAGAAAAACAGATAGATCAGAGTCTACATCGACTTACAAGATCTCAACTGCCACTGTTCGAAGGATGATTTTCCCCTTATTGTGACAGAATTGTTGATCGATGCTATAGCTGGGATCTAAACCCTTTCCTTAATGGATGGGTACTCTAGATATAATCAGATCTGGGTGGCCCCCAAGGATGAAGAGTCCGTAGCTTTTAGGGCGCCACAAGTTACATTTTGTTACCAGGCCATGCCCTTCGGCCTGAAGAATGTAGGTTCCACCTATCAGTGGGCCATGCATCTCATATTCAATCCAATCCTTGGGACATTGGTGGAATTCTACATGGATGATCTGGTGGTCAAATATCACCAGTGCCAGGACCATCTCAAAGACCTCGAGAAAGTGTTCAGCTTCCTCCGTTCCTGCCACCTGAAGATGAAACCATTGAAATGTTCCTTTGGGGTCACCTCTAGGAAGTTACTTGGCTTTGTTGTCAAGTACCGAGGAATCGAGATCGATATAGAGAAGATCAAGGCCATCAGTTAGATTCCTCCCTCGAGCAATATTTAGGAGCTTCAAGGTTTTCAATTCCACTTAGCCTACATACGCTGATTCATTGAGAATCTGGCCGGCAAGTGTAAGCCCTTTTCTCATATCATGAAGAAAGGCTCCACCTATGAATGGGATGAAGAGTTACAGACCGCGTTTGAGGAAATCAAGCAGTATCTTCTCTAGCCTCTGGTCCTAATTCCACCCATCTTCAGAAAGTCACTGGTCCTTTATGTGACTACCCTAGAACGATATCTTGGTGCCCTTATCGCCCAGAAAAACAATGAGGGAAATAAAAACAGCCTCTACTACCTCAGACACATACTCCTCGAAACAGAGACCAAATACTCCCTCATCGAGAAAAGCTTCCTTACACTCATATTTTCTATGCAAAAATTGTGTCACTACTTGAAGCACTACGAGGTACAGCCGGTTTCTCGCATGGACATGCTGAAGAACATTCTGAACTGCCCCATGTTGACCGGTCGTCTAGCATGGTTGGCAGTAATCCTACAGCAATTCAATATCAGGTTTTTCCCTCAGAAATCCATTAAGGGGCAAGCATTGGCAGACTTCCTTATCGCCCATATGGATCCTATTGACCAGTCCCTAGACCTGGATTTTCCCGACGAGGCAATCCTCTCGGTGGACCAAGTCATTCCATGTTGGTAGATGCACTTCGATGGCACTTCACGAAGCCCCAACATCATGAGGATCAATGATCCCAGACTCAACAGAGCAGGTCTAGGTATTGTCTTCATTACCCCGACACAAGCAGTTCTGCCATACTCATTCCTTTTTCCATAAGGATGCACCAACAATGAGGTAAATTATCATGATCTTATCACTGGCCTCGAGCTGTCCCTCGAGGTCGATATTACCCATTTGCATGTGAAAGGGGATTCTGAACTAGTCATCAAGTAAATCAATGGTGACTATGTTGTCAGAAATCCAGAGCTCGTACCATTGTTGGAGCGCACTATCCAGCTGATGGCCTAGTTCTTATCTCGGCCAGAAGTTACTCATGTGCCTCGATCTCAGAATAGTCAAGCCGACGCCCTAGCCGGCTTGGATGCATCACTTGAAAAACCCGAGTAGTATGATCTGATTATACATGTGGAACATCAGAGATTCATTGCTCCCATCACCCCATATGATGAAAATGGCCTACGGGTAAGCCATCTTACCACTGGAGCCTCCACGTCAGGACCTCTAGGTTCCTCAGATGCAGTGGTTGAAGTGATTCCCGAATGGAGAGCCCCCTTTGTGAAGTATCTCCAAAATGGTTACCTCCCAGCTGATCGGGCCGAGCCCGAGAGAATCTGACGCTGCACACCGCAGTTTACCCTCTAGAGTGGTCCCAGTCTAGAGCAGATCCTCTACAAGCACGATTTCAATGGTGTTATCCTCTGTTGTATCCAAGGAGTTGATATTTCTCATGTCATACAGGAGGTTCATGTCGGTTCTTGCGGTGCCCACCAGACCAGGCCGAAGCTATCTCACCATATCCGAAGATTGGGGTATTTTTGGCCCTCTATGATCCATGATTGCATCGAGTTTGCCAAGAGATATCATGCATGCCAAATTCATTCTAACTTCATGCATCTACCACCAGAACCTCTCCACTCCACCAAGTACTCTTCGCCATTTGTAGTGTGAGGACTCGATGTCATGGGACCATATCCACCGGCAACCGCTCGCCAGTGCAGATTTATCCTGACTGCTACGGATTTATTTTCCATGTGGGCAGAGGTAGTTCCGCTCAAGGAGGTCAAGGCATATTCTGTCATTGACTTCGTGTGCTCCAATAACATCTACCATTTTGGATTCCCTCATTCCATCCTCGTCGATAACGGCACCAAATTCTGAGCAGCTGAGTTGAAGAAGCTGTATGCCAAGTACAATATCCATTCGAACCATACCTCCCGCTACCACATATAGGAAGATGGACAGATCGAGACATTTAACAAAAACCGTCTCTAACATTCTAAAAAAATGGTTGGTCAGAACAAGAAGATTTGTCTGAACAAGCTCCCAAATGCCCTCTGGGCTTATCAAACGATGACTCGTAATTCCACACAGGTGACCCCATATTCCCTGGTATATGGAACAAAGGTCGTCCTGCTTATCGAGATTCAATTGCCTTCATTACGCACAGCGGTCTGTGACCAGCAGGCACCAGATAAGGTAGCTGAAATTCGTCTGGCTAAATAGGAATCACTTGATGAGAATAGGCTTTGTTCCCTACACAATCTGGAAAGGCATCAAAATAAGATAGCTAGAGCCTTCAGTAAAAAGGTTCTCCTCTGCTCTTTCCTGCAAGGCAACTTGGTATTGGCCCTCTGGACACCAATGACTCCTGGAAGGAAACCACCCAAGTTGGACCCAAAATGGGAAGGACCTAACATAATTCACAGGGTTTACCCTAATGGACCATACTCCCTGGTGACCATGGATGGTGAGCGTATAACTCCTCCCCCCAATGCCAAGTTTCTCAAGCAATACTTTGCCTGAGCCAGTTGGTCCTGCACGACCTTAAACTGTTTGGTCCTGCACGACCTTAAACTGTTTGGTCCTACATGACCTTAAACTGTTTGGTTTTGCATGACCTTAAACTGTCTGTTCCTACATGACCTTAAACTTTCTGGTCCTGTATGACCTTAAATTCTCTGATCCTGCATAACCTTAAACTATACGGTCCCGCATGACCCTAAATTGCATGACGGCCTACCATAACCCTAAACTACATGATGGTCCTACACGACCTTAAACTATTTGGTCCCACATGACCCTAAACTGCATAATGGTCCCACATGACCCTAAATTTCTTCGTCTCACATGACGATAAACTATATGTCATCCTGAAAGACATTAAACTACACCCCTAGAACTATGTGTAGCTTGATTCCCATCTGTATGGGATACGTAGGAATGCTCAAGTATTTCCTCTTGAGCCCAGCCCCCCAAACTCTTCTCTTTGACTATTACCCCTGGGTATAGTTCTCTTGGAGGGTCCTTGCATGGCATAGTGTGGGATTATTTATCCCCACTCATGCCAGGGTTACAACGGTTGCACTATGTGCCCACTCCCCATTCTTCTATCCTCCCATGTCCTTACCACATGATGTTAAACTACATGGACTTCAAGAACTACGTACAGATTGATTCCCATCCTCATGGGATATGTAGGAATTCCCAGACATTTCATATGTTGGCCCATCCCAAGTGCCAGAATCTCCCCTCGGGTTAAGACATAGGGTGCGGTGTAGGATTTTTCCCCAATCCACGTCGAGCTCATATTGACCCTGCTATATGTCCCACTCCCTGGAGGTGTCCGCCTCTTTCATAGATGGGCACAACTATGCTTCACCCACTCCTTTTATTGGGAATCCATCATCTCTCCCATCTATAAGGGCCCCCGAATGGCATGGATACTATGCCTAAGGGATCTCTTACCACTCTGGGCCAACGCCCTCAAGGATGTTGAGCAAAAAATTGATACAAGTCTCGCGTTGCGAATTTGGTTAGTGGTCAATGCCCATTTGTTGTTCCCATCATGGGTCACTACAAGGACGTTGTGTTTTGAATATGGTCAACGGTTATCCTTTGTTGTTAGAACCACCCCAAGATGTCCCAAACATCGAGTATAGTGGTTCATTCTGCCTCGTTGTATCTCTAAGAAATGAACTCCCTTCAGGCGATGCCATCTATTAGACCCCTATATGACAGGGAGAGCTGAGTCCAGATCCTTGTTTCCCACACCGAGCACTACTCACATGGGCTTATGAGCTGTGATGAGGCGGTAACCGCACAAGAGGTCGTATGGCTACCATTGGCCAGGACACCCAGCCTGAGGCCTTTTCCAGTCCCTTGGCCTTTTCTAGCCCCTTGGCCATTTCTGGCCCCTGGCCCGAGTTCTAATTTAGGGTTGTGTGGTGTGGAGTGGGCTTATGTCCTCACTCACATTGGTCTATTTTTCCATGCACCACATTTCCCCTTGAGATATACCTCCCGTCATTTATCATCCATACCACAAACACAGGCTCTACCACGCTTCCCGTTCCCAGTCTCAGGCCCCCATCCCAAGTATTAAATCTTATGGGATTGTATGGTGTGGTATGGGATTATGTCCTCATTCATGTTGGGATACTCGTCGTGCCAGACACCTCCCTTTGTTTGGGGTCTATTACCCCGTTCTTCATCCTCACTGCAAGACGTTAAACTGCAAAATGGTCGTGACTTTCTGTCTAAGGCCCAGCCTCAGGGACCTTGGCCTTTTTAGTCCCCTGGAAAAATTTCTCACTTAGTGTTGTGCGGTGTGGTGCAGGATTATTTCATCATTCATGTCGGGTTACTCGCTGGGTCGTACACCCCCCCTCTTGTCGGGGTATCCTACCCCTAGTCACGTCTCTTCTAGAACTATGTGTGGCTTGATCCCCATCCTTATGCGATACATAGGACAGCCCGAACATCTATACTTCAGGTACAGCCCCATATCTTAGATATCTCCCTCTCATCTTGTCCCCTTGGCCTGTATTCCCCCGGAGAGAGGAATATATGGTGTGGTATGGGATTATGTCCTCATTCACATTGGGTTTTGTAACAACCATGCCATTTACCACCTCCTGAGAGTTTTCCATCCCCTTGTACTATACTCATCCTTTAAAGTAGTCCACTCCCAATATGGGCCCCTCGGTCCTCTTCATCGATTCACTAATGTTCCCAAGGGTACTTTGGTTTAGTACCTAGAATGTTAGATTCTACTCGGACATTATTTTACCCAATTCTCAGGCTTCATTTTCCCCCTCATTAGAGATCCCATCACCTTTCACATCCCAAAGGTACCCCCAAAGGGCATGGATTCTAGGCCTAAGGGATCTCCTACCATTACAAGCCAACATCCTCGAGGGTTTCAGACAACAAATTGATACAACTCCCGCGTTGAAAATATGGTCAGTGGTCGATGCAGAGTTGTTGTCCCCATTTCAGGCTAACGCGATATGGATGTTGTGTTACAAACACAGTCAATAGTTATCCTCCATTGTCACGCCAACCCCATTAAGCCCAAAATGTCAGTTACATGATTCACATCCTTTTACACATCATCATGTCCAAGTAGAACTTCAAAACTCTTGGTACTATTCCTCAGTGTGCATCTACATGTTAGGAGGAGAAATCCATGATAAGGCATCATATGGTCCAAGTTATAACACCTTAAACTAAGATATTTTCATATTTCCTGTAACACCCCAACCTTCTACGGTACGCTTCTCTTTGAATAATGTGATAGCGTGTGTTGTACGCAACACCGAGTTCTAACACACCATAACTAATTAAACTAGCCGTTATGAATAGTAATAACTACTTTTTGAAATTATATATATTTTATATTTCAAAATGGACTTCATTTTTGGATTCAGAATATCAAAATTAGTCTAGGGTGAAATTTTGGTACTTTTCGGATAACTTTCATATTTTGATGAATAGTGAAAATTACTAAATTTTAATTAAAAACAACTTTTTTAATCAAAATAATTAATAGTGATAAATTATGAATTTGAGTGGTTTTAAAGTATATTTAGAATATATTTTTACCATTTAATATAATGTTGGTCATTGGACATAATTTTACAATTAAACCAAACATAAACAAGTGTCAATCTTTTGATAGTTATTATCTCTTAAAAACACGCTTTTTGTTTTGACAGCGGGAATTAATTTTAAATTAATTTCTGCCACTTCTGTGTTTTGAATTTAGAAAAATGGATTCCATATTTGTAATCAGGATGTTCAAATTGTGTAAATAGGTAACTTTTATTTTTAGACATTTTGAATAATTACTGCGGTAAATATTTTATTTACCATGGTTAAAGGGTAAATCCGGTAAATAAGGGTTAAAAAATAATATTATAATAATACAAAATTACCCTAAAACGTGTCCTAACCTTATTGGTGGACACATACCCGACCATGGGAATCCTTGGGTCAATTTGGGGACCCCTTGGAGCCACTTGTATGTGGTAGGGACACATTATATTAATAAAGTTAAAATAAAAATAAAAATGGCATAAGCTTACATCTTTTAGAAGAACAATTTTTACATAGGGTTATACATGTTGGATTTTCGATTATAAATATTCATTAGAAATCTAAAAAGATTTCCTACATAATGATGTTTTATTTATAATTTTTAGACATTAAATAATTTATTTTATTTATGACACAATGATGATGCAGTAATTACTAAAATAGTAAAAAATTAACATAATTGATATTATAAATACCCAAATAAATATAATATGAAACTTTTAATGAATTACACTAATTTTCTAGGATAATATGATATATTATGATTGATTTAATTTACTTTGTTCAAAGTAATCAATCTGTTATGAGTTTCACAAAAATCAACTATTGAATAGTGTCAAAATTGACATAAAAGAGTTCTTAAAACAAATATTATATTATTAATTGATATTAAATTCCTAAAAATCTAAGGTTCGGCCAAGAGACTTATATTATGATAGTTTAATCATTAATGGACCACTTGGGGGTCTCTTGGATGTATATAGTAAGTTTATTAACCATATTATATAAAAATACAAAGAGACATTGTAAAAGTGAAACTAATTAACTTAGAGTTAATACTTAAAGATAAGGTTAATATAAGTACCCAAACCTGTCTAAATTCTATTGGATGAGTTGTTTTCGACCTATCCCCACCTCATACTTTGAATAGTAAACTTTTGAGCCTTTGGAAACCGAATATGAATTTATTATAAATTAATATTTCTAGCTTTTCCAAAAGTGCCCCTCACCCCTCTTATAAAAGGGCACTCCTCCTTCTCTTTTCCTCACACCTCTAAAGCCACTTGGCTCGTCCAAACTCTTCCCAACTAATCTCCCCAAATCCCTCTCCTCCTCCTTGAAGCTTCCCCTTAGGCAGAAATCATTTCAAGAAGTCCTTTGGTTCCAACCAAAGTGAGTTACCTAGATTAAAGGTAACGATTTCTCTTAAATTATTTTCATTGATTTTGCTTCTCCAACCCCCAAACTCTTTTTATTTCCTTTCTTTTGTAACAACACCAGTATCCACAATATACTAGGATGTTGTTATAAGAAGGATTCAAACTACACATACACACAACTCCATCTAATGGACGATGAACATAATGTTTTTGTGGATGGAAAACTAACGCCTCACGAAACGATGATTGTTCAAATACATCTTACCGCCTCTCATGGTGGCCATTATGATGGAACTGTAATTAAATATGATATTAATGATATATATTTTATATATAAGCTTCTGTAATTCCATTTTATTTCATACCATTATTCGTTTCATGTTGTATATACATACGATAATTTCATTTGAGGAAGTGCGGACTACCGCCCCCTTAAAATGATATGACTCGTTCATACCACACATGGAACGTATAAAGGATGGTGTTAATGAACTTAAGTAACATATATAAAATATTATATTATACTGGAATAGTAATATACCTATGTATCATTTGGATTCGATTCTTTTAAAATAAAAAATTAAATGGAAGTAGCGTTCGTGCGTACGTACGGACTACCGTCTCCACGAACGCGATGAGATTCATTCTTCATCGTATCCATTCAAGTATAATTATCATTTAATGATTTAAAAATGATGTTTAAGGACTTGATATAATTCTGGATATGAATAAGATACAACAAACATGACTTATGTAACAAAACATATAAAGAAAATGAGTAAGTTAACACCCGAAATGGCGATAATACTAAGATATTATTATCAAATCTATATTAAAAGATCATATATGATATCATATTAATGTATATGATTCTTGTATAATTTAGTAACAATTATTTCACTATTATACAGGAGGTTAACCTACCCCAACCAAGGAAAAGTACAAGGTAAGGGATTTTCTAATCTCACTTTTAATTTCGTGAGAATTCTATTGTTCACCACTTAATTATTGCATGTGGTGTATGTGTACTGCCTATGATTGTATTCATTGTGTAATATACTTTAATTTATGGGTATTTACATCATCATGGTATGATACTTCTTTCATGGGTGTATGTTTCGAAAGTTACCTAATCGATAAGGGAATTTGAGATTTCAATTTCCACTCATTTGGCTTTACACATATTTCATTGATTATATTACCCCAAGATTATGTGTGGAATCACTATTCATTTGATTATGTCATAATTTCCACTCCCTTCCTGTGGATATAAGTTTGATTCACATAATCACTCCATTGGTAATTCTCAAGTCATTGATATGAATTTGATAAGAGTAATTTTAACTCATTCTCCATTTGTTGAGTTAAACATCCAATTCGTTGGTATTGTTTTTACAAGAATATGTGTGAATGTCCTTTGATTGTTTTACACTGAATATCCAATCATATTTAGTGTATTTATATTTGTCACACATAATTATGTCATTGATTTATCCTTAACATAAGGATACAACCTTTACAAGAGATTTCATCTCAATTTACATTCCATTGAGACTTCTTTGTTGATATACACCAAATCACTTTTATGTGGTGTATATAACGTACTTTGACATAGTATATCATGAATCCCTTTATTCTCATGATATTACAAAGTTTTGATTACCACAATTATTTTTATTCAAGTGTCTCTTTTGGTTGGAATCTCTAACTAAAATACCATTTTTAAAATGATTTAAAGACTTATTCATCTAAATCTTTCTCATTAATGTCCATGTTTTAAAAAATGGTTTTAAGGATTTATTTATATGGACATTAAAGTTTACAAATTAAAACTCCTTTTAAAAAGTTTCAAAGTGGTATGGGACACTTTGATTCAAAAATCTACTTTTAAATGGCTTCTTGACAAATAGTGTGACTTTTAAATGTTTTCAAGAAAAGGGGGATATTTCTCTCAAATAGTTTTGATGATTACTTTCATTTATATCAACATCCTTCATTATTCATGATTGAGGTTAATGTGATACAATACAATCTTCCATATTGTATCAAATGAGTTATGTTTGACTATGGATGTTCTATTTTTATACCATTCATGGTTTGTGGTTAAAGTATTGACATTTCGTATGCTAGTTTTAATACGAATGTTTATTTTATGCTTAAACCTATTCATATGAGGAATGCATTGGACTTAATAAGTGACGGGTGGAGCCCGCTATAGCTCCTCGATGCATCGGTAGGTCTCATGATACAAACTAGTGTCTTGGCACAAGGCCTTGGCAAAATCTTATTTGTAGTCTTGGCACGAGGCCTTGGCTATGTGGTTATGATAGTCTGGCATTATGCATTCCATCATTATGAAAGTGGTTATTGATATTGCATGTGATCATTCAACTAGTAGAATATCCATGTGAGTAAGTAAATGGCATTATTTCATTTTACCTTTGCCATTTTATGCTGAAGTTCAAGTTTAAAAGGCTTTTGTTTTAGTTATAAATTGCCTTAAGTGTTTATGCTTATTTATGAAAGCTTCTGCTATAATGTTATCCTTACTGAGCATCTGAGCTCACCCCTTTCAATGTTTTATTTTTTTTTCCCAGGATTATGAAGAAGTAATTTATGAATGACCTGCAGGGATAGTATGAGGGGATATGAAGACAAGATGTTTTTTTTTATGATGTAATGTAAAAATTTATGGATGTATCGAGTTATTCTAAGGCTACTAAACTAATCGGTCTTTCGAGACTTGATCTTTCTCATGATCATGCCAATGTTATGTAATAATGCACCGACTCTGGGTAGCTAAGGTCGGGGCGTTACAGTTGGTATCAGAGGAAGTTTAGTACAAACCTTGGTAGCTAGATTTAGATAACCTCTGATTAGAGCACGTAGACCTAAGATGAACTTTGAGGATTAGTATAAAAGAACTTCCTAGAATTTTGGTAATGTAGAGATTTTGTGAGTTTTCTGAGCAATACATCCCTGTCTGGATACGAGCAGGTAGAGGCGGCTCTGGCACAGATGTACCTAGGGGTAAAACCCGAAAACACCGCTTTGAGCTAGACTCGAACGGGAACTGGTGCACGACAACGGGCCTTGCTGCACTCTTGGTTACGACACTCCCGGGGGATATGCTTAGGATAATTTACATTTTCTTTACAAACCGATTTAAGTAATATATACATAAGATGAGAGTAAATGACCTTGGTTAATCCTAATATGTTTCAAATTGAGAATATGGTGATATTTTAATCTCTAAATGATTTTACGACTATTATTACTCACACAATGCTTTCTGGTTTTAGTCAATGGCTGGATTCCAAGGAAGTCATAGTGACTTTGATAATGATGTACAAGGTGGGAACGATGGTAGCGATGAGCAACAAAATGGAATGTTGATAGGCGTAAAAGATATCGTCTTTATGCCAAATCAGTTTTCCAAAAATATGATCAACAACATATATATTAACCAACTCCCAGACTCAACAAGGAAGAGAAAGGTGATAAATGATAAGATCTCCAGCAATGGAGACCATGGAGAAAAGAAACCTCAATTTTCATCATGCAGGAATTGTGGAAAGAGACACCCAGGAAAGTGTCTCAATGGGACAACGAAATGTTTTACGTGCGGGAAGGAAGGACATAAAGTGAAGAATTGCCGAAGAAAAATGAAGAGTACTATGGAAGAAGATAAAAATGGTCCCAAGAGTCCATTTACAGTCATTTGTCGTAAATGTAGGGGACCTGGCCATTACCCGATTGAATGTCCTATTTTATAGGATATTTTCTTGGTCAAAGAAGAAGCTATGTGGAAATAAATGGCTGGAGAAAAATTTAAAAAGTATTAGCACTCCTTGTTGATGGGTTTGCTTTGGAATAATTTTCTCTTGTATTTGTAACCCCGCAGTTTGCCATGTGATAATGATATTTGAGGAAGAATTGTCTCTTCTCTTGTGGATATAGGTATAAATAACCATTTGGTTTATATGATCATTGGGGTTTGAGAAAATGATAAGTTATTATAATTTGGGATGAAAATGCAAAGTATGATATAACATTTGTGGTTAAATTATGTTATTTTGAGGAATTTATTTTGGTAATATTATAAAATATAGTTTTTGAAAAAGGACAACACGTAGACCGTGTGACAACCCATCGCGTCGGACAAAGCTGTGGGAATCGAACCCACAACCAAAGTGCGATTGGGATTTATCGCCTACCACTGGACTACGTGAAGTCCCTGGTTAGTGTGACTATTTTTTTTGTTAAATGATTTTATTGATCAATAATAAGATGATTTGGGTTCTATGTCTTATCAAATGAATACCCTTGGTATAGGAAAATGATTTGGTGATTAAGTGATAAATGTTATTTCGTAAGATGTTCATTTTGTTAGGAACACTATATGCCCAAGGAAAATAGAATACAATGAGGTTTCATTTGTAGAGTAATGGTGTATTTTTATCTACGTTTTTATTGTTGATTTATAGTGATTTGGGTTATTTATGGAAATGATTAACCTATAACAGAGAATATGTTATGATGTTAATCACTTTTAAGTATGTGACTTTAAGAGTATTTGATGTCATTTGGAGATACAATGTAACATGGGAGACTACATAATCAAATTCTTCTATGTTTTGGGTTTCAATATTAGTTTGGATTATATTAAAGGATTGTAAGGACAATTCGTTATTGAATGGTATCTATTTAACTTTGGGGTATTGTTAGTTTAATTTTAGAAATTAAGATTAGTGCATATTTATCTCAATGAATATCCTTTTGGGGGATCATTAGATCATTCACTAACCATTTTGGTTTTGATTAATATATGGTTTATCCTGCATGGATCATGTGTTCTATAGAAGTTTATTCTAGCTCTTCCAGTGTGACCAAGTCTTCTTGAATACTCATCGTTTAAAAAAAAATTGAGTTAGTGGTGGAAATTTATTAAAGAATGAAAATCTACTTAAAATTTAAGTATATCTCATAATGTTCTTAGTCAATATCATAAATGAATTCCTCTTCCTTATGTAATGTAACTTTAAAAAAAATGTTGTCCTAGATGGTACCTTAAATCATCACTAATTTAGGGCTTTGGGATTGTTTTCCTTTTCATATCCATGTTCTCTACCACTCTCCATCAGATAATTGATGGTTATATTTCTCCTCCATATCCATATATTCCTACATGGAACCCTAGTATGTGTTATTTTCGGTAATCTTCATACTTTCCACTCTTTATTTTAAATATAGGCCTCATTAATTCATTTTTCGATGTGGGATTTCAACTAAGATATTTTGAAATGTCAAAAATGTGTGATCCCAATACCCTATATTTTGTTGAACCGATGGTACTTCAAATCATCATAGATTGATGAGTTTAAGGACCTCAATTTTATACTTGTTTGTGATTGATGACCTCAACCACTACCTATAAATATTTACGTTTTTCCTCCAATTATATGTCTCTAATTGCCACCAATGTTCTCCTAATCGAGATCATAATTTGGTGGTGACCCTTTCATTTCTCTTTTCCTCATATTAAGACTAAATTTTAGTAACCCAAATTCCGATGTGGGTTTTCCCACAAATATATTATCTATTTTCAACCTTTTATTTCCGAAGAACAATTTCAAATTGCGAGGACGCAATTTATTGAAGGATGGGAGAATGTAACACCCCAACCTTCTACGGTACGCTTCTCTTTGAATAATGTGATAGCGTGTGTTGTACGCAACACCGAGTTCTAACACACCATAACTAATTAAACTAGCCGTTATGAATAGTAATAACTACTTTTTGAAATTATATATATTTTATATTTCAAAATGGACTTCATTTTTGGATTAAGAATATCAAAATTAGTCTAGGGTGAAATTTTGGTACTTTTCGGATAACTTTCATATTTTGATGAATAGTGAAAATTACTAAATTTTAATTAAAAACAACTTTTTTAATCAAAATAATTAATAGTGATAAATTATGAATTTGAGTGGTTTTAAAGTATATTTAGAATATATTTTTACCATTTAATATAATGTTGGTCATTGGACATAATTTTACAATTAAACCAAACATAAACAAGTGTCAATCTTTTGATAGTTATTATCTCTTAAAAACACGCTTTTTGTTTTGACAGCGGGAATTAATTTTAAATTAATTTCTGCCACTTCTGTGTTTTGAATTTAGAAAAATGGATTCCATATTTGGAATCAGGATGTTCAAATTGTGTAAATAGGTAACTTTTATTTTTAGACATTTTGAATAATTACTGCGGTAAATATTTTATTTACCATGGTTAAAGGGTAAATCCGGTAAATAAGGGTTAAAAAATAATATTATAATAATACAAAATTACCCTAAAACGTGTCCTAACCTTATTGGTGGAAACATACCCGACCATGGGCATCCTTGGGTCAATTTGGGGACCCCTTGGAGCCACTTGTATGTGGTAGGGACACATTATATTAATAAAGTTAAAATAAAAATAAAAATGGCATAAGCTTACATCTTTTAGAAGAACAATTTTTACATAGGGTTATACATGTTGGATTTTCGATTATAAATATTCATTAGAAAGCTAAAAAGATTTCCTACATAATGATGTTTTATTTATAATTTTTAGACATTAAATAATTTATTTTATTTATGACACAATGATGATGCAGTAATTACTAAAATAGTAAAAAATTAACATAATTGATATTATAAATACCCAAATAAATATAATATGAAACTTTTAATGAATTACACTAATTTTCTAGGATAATATGATATATTATGATTGATTTAATTGACTTTTTTCAAAGTAATCAATCTGTTATGAGTTTCACAAAAATCAACTATTGAATAGTGTCAAAATTGACATAAAAGAGTTCTTAAAACAAATATTATATTATTAATTGATATTAAATTCCTAAAAATCTAAGGTTCGGCCAAGAGACTTATATTATGATATGTTAATCATTAATGGACCACTTGAGGGTCGCTTGGATGTATATAGTAAGTTTATTAACCATATTATATAAAAATACAAAGAGACATTGTAAAAGTGAAACTAATTAACTTAGAGTTAATACTTAAAGATAAGGTTAATATAAGTACCCAAACCTGTCTAAATTCTATTGGATGAGTTGTTTTCGACCTATCCCCACCTCATCCTTTGAATAGTCAACTTTGGAGCCTTTGGAAACCGAATATGAATTTATTATAAATTAATATTTCTAGCTTTTCCAAAAGTGCCCCTCACCCCTCTTATAAAAGGGCACTCCTCCTTCTCTTTTCCTCACACCTCTAAAGCCACTTGGCTCGTCCAAACTCTGCCCAACTAAGCTCCCCAAATCCCTATCCTCCTCCTTGAAGCTTACCCTTAGGCAGAAATCATTTCAAGAAGTCCTTTGGTTCCAACCAAAGTGAGTTACCTAGATTAAAGGTAACGATTTCTCTTAAATTATTTTCATTGATTTTGCTTCTCCAACCCCCAAACTCTTTTTATTTCCTTTCTTTTGTAACAACACCAGTATCCACAATATACTAGGATGTTGTTATAAGAAGGATTCAAACTACACATACACATAACTCCATCTAATGGACGATGAACATAATGTTTCTGTGGATGGCAAACTAACGCCTCACGAAACGATGATTGTTCAAATACATCTTACCGCCTCTCATGGTGGCCATTATGATGGCACTGTAATTAAATATGATATTAATGATATATATTTTATATATAAGCTTCTGTAATTCCATTTTATTTCATACCATTATTCGTTTCATGTTGTATATACATACGATAATTTCATTTGAGGAAGTGCGGACTACCGCCCCCTTAAAATGATATGACTCGTTCATACCACACATGGAACGTATAAAGGATGGTGTTAATGAACTTAAGTAACATATATAAAATATTATATTATACTGGAATAGTAATATACCTATGTATCATTTGGATTCGATTCTTTTAAAATAAAAAATTAAATGGAAGTAGCGTTCGTGCGTACGTACGGACTACCGTCTCCACGAACGCGATGAGATTCATTCTCCATCGTATCCATTCAAGTATAATTATCATTTAATGATTTAAAAATGATGTTTAAGGACTTGATATAATTCTGGATATGAATAAGATACAACAAACATGACTTATGTAACAAAACATATAAAGAAAATGAGTAAGTTAACACCCGAAATGGCGATAATACTAAGATATTATTATCAAATCAATATTAAAAGATCATATATGATATCATATTAATGTATATGATTCTTGTATAATTTAGTAACAATTATTTCACTATTATACAGGAGGTTAACCTACCCCAACCAAGGAAAAGTACAAGGTAAGGGATTTTCTAATCTCACTTTTAATTTCGTGAGAATTCTATTGTTCACCACTTAATTATTGCATGTGGTGTATGTGTACTGCCTATGATTGTATTCATTGTGTAATATACTTTAATTTATGGGTATTTACATCATCATGGTATGATACTTCTTTCATGGGTGTATGTTTCGAAAGTTACCTAATCGATAAGGGAATTTGAGATTTCAATTTCCACTCATTTGGTTTTACACATATTTCATTGATTATATTACCCCAAGATTATGTGTGGAATCACTATTCATTTGATTATGTCATAATTTCCACTCCCTTCCTGTGGATATAAGTTTGATTCACATAATCACTCCATTGGTAATTCTCAAGTCATTGATATGAATTTGATAAGAGTAATTTTAACTCATTCTCCATTTGTTGAGTTAAACATCCAATTCGTTGGTATTGTTTTTACAAGAATATGTGTGAATGTCCTTTGATTGTTTTACACTGAATATCCAATCATATTTAGTGTATTTATATTTGTCACACATAATTATGTCATTGATTTATCCTTAACATAAGGATACAACCTTTACAAGAGATTTCATCTCAATTTACATTCCATTGAGACTTCTTTGTTGATATACACCAAATCACTTTTATGTGGTGTATATAACGTACTTTGACATATTATATCATGAATCCCTTTATTCTCATGATATTACAAAGTTTTGATTACCACAATTATTTTTATTCAAGTGTCTCTTTTGGTTGGAATCTCTAACTAAAATACCATTTTTAAAATGATTTAAAGACTTATTCATCTAAATCTTTCTCATTAATGTCCATGTTTTAAAAAATGGTTTTAAGGATTTATTTATATGGACATTAAAGTTTACAAATTAAAACTCCTTTTAAAAAGTTTCAAAGTGGTATGGGACACTTTGATTCAAAAATCTACTTTTAAATGGCTTCTTGACAAATAGTGTGACTTTTAAATGTTTTCAAGAAAAGGGGGATATTTCTCTCAAATAGTTTTGATGATTACTTTCATTTATATAAACATCCTTCATTATTCATGATTGAGGTTAATGTGATACAATACAATCTTCCATATTGTATCAAATGAGTTATGTTTGACTGTGGATGTTCTATTTTTATACCATTCATGGTTTGTGGTTAAAGTATTGACATTTCGTATGATAGTTTTAATACGAATGTTTATTTTATGCTTAAACCTATTCATATGAGGAATGCATTGGACTTAATAAGTGACGGGTGGAGCCCGCTATAGCTCCTCGATGCATCGGTAGGTCTCATGAGACAAACTAGTGTCTTGGCACAAGGCCTTGGCAAAATCTTATTTGTAGTCTTGGCACGAGGCCTTGGCTATGTGGTTATGATAGTCTGGCATTATGCATTCCATCATTATGAAAGTGGTTATTGATATTGCATGTGATCATTCGACTAGTAGAATATCCATGTGAGTAAGTAAATGGCATTATTTCATTTTACCTTTGCCATTTTATGCTGAAGTTCAAGTTTAAAAGGCTTTTGTTTTAGTTATAAATTGCCTTAAGTGTTTATGCTTATTTATGAAAGCTTCTGCTATAATGTTATCCTTACTGAGCATCCGAGCTCACCCCTTTCAATGTTTTATTTTTTTTTCCCAGGATTATGAAGAAGTAATTTATGAATGACCTGCAGGGATAGTATGAGGGGATATGAAGACAAGATGTTTTTTTTTATGATGTAATGTAAAAATTTATGGATGTATCTAGTTATTCCAAGGCTACTAAACTAATCGGTCTTTCGAGACTTGATCTTTCTCATGATCATGCCAATGTTATGTAATAATGCACCGACTCTGGGTAGCTAGGGTCGGGGCGTTACATTTCCCCTTTGGAGAACTATGTGTAGATTGATTCCCATCCTAATGGGATACGTAGGAACACCCGGGCATCTCGTCCTCAAGTCCAGCTTAATTGAGCCCAGTCTCTCCTACTTCCTACCCTCTTACCTCTTTTTGTCCCCTTGTCCTGAGGTTTCTTTCTCAGAATCGTGCGTGGTGTGGTGTGGACCTCATCCTCATTCACATTAGGTATGCTTTATTGCACCATGCACATTCCCCTGTCAGCCTCGTATCTACTACATCGTGTCGCACAACATTAAAATGCATGGTTGGTCCTATCTGTAACACCCCGAGCTTCCACGATACGCTTCTCATTCAATAATGCAATAGCTTGCATTGTACGCAACTTCGAGTTCTAAAACACCGCGACTAATCAAAGTAGCCGTTATGAATAGTAATAACCACTTTTTAAAATTATAGAAATTTATATTTTAAAATTGACTTCATTTTTGTATTCGTAATATCGAAATTATCCAAAGTTGAAATTTTTGTAATTTTCTGAGAACTTCCAATTTTTTATGAATAGTGAAAATTACTTAAAAACAAATTTTTTAATAAAAATAATTTATTGTGATAAATTATACTATTTAGTGGTTTTAAAGTATAATTAGAATATATTTTTACCATTTTATCCAATGGTGGTCATTAGAATTAATTTAACATTGAAATTGGACATAAACAATTGCCAATCTTTTGATATAAATTGTTTCTTAAAAACACGCTATTTGTTGTGACAGCGGGAATTAATTATAAAATTAATTAATAAAACTTATATGTTTGGAATTTTGTAAAATGGAAATCATTTTTGAAATCGGAATATCAATTATACCTTAGGGTGAAATTTTGGCATTGTTCTGAAAAACTTTAATTTTTGATGAATAGTGAAACCACTAAGTGGTAGTTAAATAACTGGTTTTTCGTTTAAATGAAATATTACCACTTCTGTGATTTGATTTTCAAAAATCCGACATACATGGTTTTCATTAAGAAGTAAAATGCGGTTCAATGAGATTAAAATAATTTTTTGGTGAATAGTAACTTTTAAGTTCTTAATCGCGATTAGAGGTAATTAGTGTAGTTTAAGGTAAAAATAATGTTTTAATAATATAAGATGAGCTTGACACATGTCCTACTCTCATTTGATGTGCCATGGCCGACCAAGACAATCCATGGGTAAACTTGGGGACCCCATGGAGCCACTTTAGTTGGAAAATGACATAAATACCTTTTATTTAATGTTTAAGTAAAAAATGACACAAACATGAAATGTTTTACTAAAACAATTTTTACATGGGGTTATACAAGTCATATTTTTGACTATAAATAGTAATTGGAAAGATAAATAGATTTAATAAATCATAGTATTTTTTTATAATTTTTATACATTAAATAAATTAAATTATTTATGACATCATGATGATGCAGCGATGACCTCATTTTTTAATGATTTAAATAAAATGAGAATATAATGTAAAATCCAAGGCTTACACTTGTCCAAAGCCTATTTTATGAGGATATTTCTAACCCTTATCACCTTATCCTCGAATTATACAAGTTTGGGACCTTTAGAATCCGAAAATCATTGTATAATAGAATAACATTTCATTACTTTCCAAAAGTGCTCCTCCTCTCCACTTATAAAAGGCCCCCACCACTCCCACCTTATTCACACTTTAAAGCCATTTGGATCGGCCTACCTCTGCCAAAATACTCTCCCAACTTCCCCCTCTTACTCCTAGAAGCCTCACTTTGGGTAGAACTCTTCCCAAGGAAGCCTTTGGCTCAAATCAAAAAGAGTTACCCGATTTTGAGGTAATGTCTTCTCTAATGTTGTTTTGTTTTATTTTTCTTCTCCAACCCCCTAAACTCTTTTTATTCATTTATTTTGTGACAAAAAAAGTATCCTCAATATACTAGGATGTTGTTATAAGAATTATTCGAGCTACACTTACACACACCTACATCTAATGGTTAAAGAACATACAGTTTCTGTGGATGGTGAATTTCTGCCTCACGAAACGATGATTGTTCAACACTCATATAACACCTTCAAAGGTGGCCATTAAGATGTCACTATATTTATATATGATATATAATATTTTTATGTTTTACTTATGCTTCTGTATTTCTCATTTATGGAATAATTTATGATTTTCATTATGGGTAAAACGCAATAATTTCATTTTAGGAAGTGCGGACTACCGCCCCCTCAAAGTGATTTGAATCGTTAATGCCATATGTGGGATGTATAAAGGATGGAGTAAATGGTATTATACACTATATTATACTGGAATTATATTATACATTTATATCATTATGATTTCATTCCATTAAATACTAAATAGAAATGAAAGTAGCGTTCATGCGTACGTACGGCTTACCGTCTCCATGAACGGTGCATTTCATTTCTTACCTCTAAATGTTACGTGACATTATGAATGAATGTATATACTTGATATATATCATATATATGATATCTACATCATGAATATAATTCTGGATATAATGGATATTTCACCACATGAACAACTTGTAATTATAAGAATTTTATTGTTGACTCAAGTACCAAAGATCGACAAAACGACAGTTATTAACTTAAATAATTACATAATGTTCATAACATTGTAATAAGTGATATAAAAAGGATAATGAAATTAAAAACGGTTCTTAATAAGGTATATATTAACTCTAGTTTATTATTCAGGAGGTTAAATAACGGTTGAGTCAAGTCAGACACGAGGTAAGGGAATTTCTTAACCCAATTTCTATTCTTTGGGTTAATATCCTACTTTCAAATTATGTCATGATATTATTATGTATTATTTTGTATTTTTAATTTCTTTATGTGTACCTATAGTGAATACACATAATAGATCTATTTTATTTTAAAAAATGATCTTTTTAAGGACTTCATCTCAATATCCTTTCATTGAGGCATATTTGGTTTTATACACTACTTTCTTTTATACGGTGTATAAACCCCTTTGACTTTTACGTTTATTCAAAAGGAATCTTTTTTATACGAAGCGTTTACTAAATGACAAAAGGGAATGTTTTTATCGTACGTATGCGGAGACAACGACTTCTCCGCCGCCGTGACCACTATTTGAGTTCCGGCTTCCTCTATAAGCCATACCTTTTTTAATGAAAAATAAATACCATGTTATACTTTTCTTTTATTTTGGTATTGAAAATGGTTTTGAAAGCATTTTTATTATATCAATGTGTTGTATTGATATCTTGTGATTGAAATGTGGAAATTTTATGTTTCCTTTATCCATGTTTTATGTGATACGATTATGTTATCGTTTATGATATGTTTAAACCTATTCATATGAGGAATGCATTGGACTTAATAAGTGACGGGTGGGGCCCGCTATAGCTCCTCGATGCATCGGTAGGTCTCATGAGACAACTAGACGTGGAATTGGCCGAGGCCCTTTCCCAATTTGATTTATGGTTTTGACCGAGGCCTTAATCATTTTAGACGTCTTGGCCGAGGCCTTGACAAAATGTTTCAGAATATCTGGCATTATGCATTCCATCATTATGAAAGTGGTTATTGATATTGCATGTGATTATTCCACCAGTAGAATATCCATGTGAAGAAGTAAATGGCATTATCTCATTTTACTTTTGCCATATTATGTTGATGTTCAAGTTTAAAAGGCTTTTGTTTTAGTTATACATTGCCTTAAATGTTTATGTTTATTTATGAAAGCTTCCGCAATATTGTTATCCTTACTGAGCATCTGAGCTCACCCCTTTCAATGTTTTAATATTTTCCAGGATGTGAAGAAGTATTTTATGAATGACCTGTAGGGATAGTCAAAAGAGGATATGAGTGTGCCTATGAAGACTTTGTTATTAGTTTTTCACTTTATGATGTAATGTAACATTTATGAATGTATCTAGTGTTTCCAAGGCTACTAAACTAATCGGTCTTTCGAGACTTGATATTTTGTGATCATGCCAATGTTACGAAGTAATGCACCGACTCTGGGTAGCTGGGGTCGGGGCGTTACAGTTGGTATCAGAGGCAATTTAGTACTAACCTTGGAAACTAGATTTAGATAAACTCTGATTAGAGCACATATCCCGAAGATAGACTTTGAGGATTAGTATAGAAGAACTTCCTAGAATTTTGGTATTGTAGAGATGTTGTGAGTTTTCTGAGCAATACATCCCTGTCTGGATACGAGCAGGTAGAGGCGGCTCTGGCACAGATGTACCTAGGGGTAAAACCTGAAAACACCGCTTTGAGCTAGACTCGAATGGGAACTGGTGCACGACAACGGGCCTTGCTGCACTCTTGGCTACGAGACTCCTGGGGGATATGCTTTGGATAATTCTCATTTTCTTTATAAACCACTATGAAGGGTTATGAGTATATACTTCCTCAAAGAAAACATTTTTATGGATTATATCCATAAATAGTTTAATTTATGTTAAGTATCTTACAAGTATGGAATTATGTATTTTATTTCATAAACTAATCTAGTTTATGACATTGTTTAGAAATGGCGCCTAGTGGAAGGAATGGAAACTGTATCAATGCACGCACTCCGTGTAGGGATTTCCCTCCTGCTCAAGATAATTATGGTGGAGCTAGTGATACAACTGGTGCTGGTCAGATTCTCACCGTACTGGGACAACTCACTCAGGTTATGAATAATAACCTTACTCGTATGGAGCACCCTGATCCGCAACGTGGAGGATCAATGTTAGACCGCTTCATGAGGCAACAACCACCAACATTTAATGGGGGTACAAATCCGTCAGTATCTGAGCAATGGATAAACTCCTTAGAGAAAATATTTCATGCCTTGGGGAGTAGCGAAAGGGAGAAGGTTATCATGGCAGTTTACCGCCTCACTGGAGATGCCAATCAATGGTGGTCATTGATTCTAAATACAAAGGAAGATGATGAAATATCAAATATGGAATGGAGACAGTTCAAGGATCTTTTCTTAGAAAAATACTTTCCTCATGACCATCGAGCAGATATGGAAAGACAATTTCTGAGTTTGAGGCAGAAGGAGGATGAGAATGTCGCAAAGTATGAGGCTAACTTTACAAGGTTAGCGAGGCATGCTGCAGATTATATATGTAACCCAAGAAGTAAGATCGATCGTTTCTTTGATGGGTTAAAACCGTTTCTCCGTCGAGCCTTAGTCTCACAATCTTTCTCATCGTATGAAGACATCGTCTCATGTGCTATCAAGACAGAAAAGGAATTCTCTAAATCTTATGACAATAAAGTAAAGCAATAGAAGAAGAGAACGGTGGAACAAGAGACAGATAAAGGGAAAAAGGGAAAGAAGGATTTTCCATTATGTGATAATTGTGGGAAGAATCACCCTGGTACTTGCCTAAAAGGAATGGGAGTTTATTATAAATGTGGAGAAAAAGGTCACCAGGCTCGTGATTGTAAGGGAAAGAAAGAGGCTATCAATGTTTAATGCTACAATTGTAGAGAAATGGGGCATTATGCAAATGAATGTCCTAAGCGTCAGGGAAACTTACCTCAGAAAAGGTCAAGGGATCAAGGACAATCTTATGCTGTTACTACAGTTGAAGCAGAATAACTAATGTATTGGTGCTTTTGGACTCATGGATTATATTCTGGTTATTAGAATAATGTGATATATATAAGGATTGTACTGCAGTACTTTTTGATTTCAGTAAGGTTTTAATATGATGAAGGTAATTATATTTTTAGTATGTGACAATAAGAGAAACTTTACTTTGTTTGGGGAATCTGATAAATTGATTTTGGAATTAAGAGACCTTTTAGAGAAAGTCTGGACAGAGCTATTTTGGATAACTATAAAGGTTGGAGTGGATTAAGTTGATCTTTGGATAGTATTGTTTAAGGTTAAAAATTTTATGAAGATTATTTTTGGAATATTATGATACTATAGTTTTAGGAAAAAGACAACCTGCAGGGTGGGGCATAACCCGTCGCATCGGACAAAGCTGCAGGAATCGAACCCACAACCATAGTGCGACAGGCCTTTATTTCCTACCACTAGCCTACAGGAAGTCCCTGGTTATTACAAAATAATTTTACTAATCTAAATGGTATGTGTTAACATTTGGAGCCTTATACAATTAGGATAAGTATAATATTTTTGAGTTCTATTATCTTTTTGAGTGAAAGATGAGTTGAAGGTTGAAACTCTAATTGTCAAGCATAAATATATATATACCTATCTCTTATTCAATGAATAAATTAATTCTTAAAATTTAGTAAAGGGGATATTAAAACAAAAAAATATGTTATCCTAATACCTTATGTCTTGTTGAACTGATGATATTTTAAATCAACATAGATTGAAGGCTTTGAGGCCCTCAAATTGACAGTTGATTGTGATTGATGACCTCAATCACTCCCTACAAATATTTACGTTTTTCCTCCAATTATATGTCTCTAATTGCCACCAATGTTCTCCTAATCGAGATCATAATTGGGTGGTGACTTTTTCATTTCCCTTTCCCTCTTATTAAGGCTAAATTTTATTAATCTTATTTCCGATGTGGGTTTTCCTAAAAGGTGTTTTCTCTTTTCAACCTTTTATTTTCAAAGAAAAATTTCAAATTGCGAGGATGAAATTTATTTAATGAGGGGAGAATGTAACATCCCGAGCTTCCACGATACGCTTCTCATTCAATAATGCAATAGCTTGCATTGTACGCAACTTCGAGTTCTAAAACACCGCGATTAATCAAAGTAGTCGTTATGAATAGTAATAACCACTTTTTAAAATTATATAAATTTTATATTTCAAAATGGACTTCATTTTTGTATTCGTAATATCGAAGTTATCCAAAGTTGAAATTTTTGTAATTTTCTGAGAACTTCCAATTTTTTATGAATAGTGAAAATTACTTAAAAACAACTTTTTTAATCAAAATAATTTATAGTGATAAATTATACTATTTAGTGGTTTTAAAGTATAATTAGAATATATTTTTACCATTTTATCCAATGGTGGTCATTAGAATTAATTTAACATTGAAATTGGACATAAACAATTGCCAATCTTTTGATATAAATTGTTTCTTAAAAACACGCTATTTGTTGTGACAACGGGAATTAATTATAAAATTAATTAATGAAACTTATATGTTTGGAATTTTGTAAAATATACATCATTTTTGAAATTAGAATATCAATTATATCTTAGGGTGAAATTTTGGCATTGTTCTGAAAAACTTTAATTTTTGATGAATAGTGAAACCACTAAGTGGTAGTTAAATAACTGATTTTTCGTTTGAATGAAATATTACCACTTCTGTGATTTGATTTTCAAAAATCTGACATACATGGTTTTCATTAAGAAGTAAAATTTGGTTCAATGAGATTAAAATAATTTTTTGGTGAATAGTAACTTTTAAGTTCTTAATCGCGATTAGAGGTAATTAGTGTAGTTTAAGGTAAAAATAATGTTTTAATAATATAAGATGAGCTTGACACATGTCCTACTCTCATTGGATGTTCCATGGCCGACCAAGACAATACATGGGTCAACTTGTGGACCCCATGGAGCCACTTTAGTTGGAAAATGACATAAATACCTTTTATTTAATGTTTAAGTAAAAAATGACAGAAACATGAAATGTTTTACTAAAACAATTTTTACATGGGGTTATACAAGTCATATTTTTGACTATAAATAGTCATTGGAAAGATAAAGAGATTTCCTACATCATAGTATTTTTTTTATAATTTTTAGACATTAAATAAAGTAAATTATTCATGACATCATGATGATGCAGCGATGACCTCATTTTTTAACGATTTAAATAAAATGAGAAGATAATGTAAAATCCAAGGCTTACACTTGTAAAAAGCCTATTGTATGAGGATATTTAGAACCCTTATCACCTTATCCTTGAATTATACAAGTGTGGTACCTTTATAATCCTAAAATCATTGTATAATAGAATAACATTTCATTACTTTCCAAAAGTGCCCCTCCTCTCCACTTATAAAAGGCCCCCACCACTCCCACCTTATTCACACTTTAAATCCATTTGGCTCGGCCAAACTCTGCCCAAATACTCTCCCAACTTCCCCCTCTTACTCCTATAATCCTCACTTTGGGCAGAACTCTTCCCAAGGAATCCTTTGGCTCAAATCAAAAAGAGTTACCCGATTTTGAGGTAATGTCTTCTCTAATGTTGTTTTGTTTTATTTTTCTTCTCCAACCCCCTAAACTCTTTTTATTAATTTCTTTTGTAACAAAACCAGTATCCTAAATATACTAGTATGTTTTTATAAGAAGTATTCTAGCTACACTTACACACACCTACATCTAATGGTCAAAGAACATACGGTTTCTGTGGATGGCGAATTTCTGCCTCATGAAACGATGATTGTTCAACACTCATATAACACCTTAAAAGGTGGCCATTAAGATTTCACTATATTTATATATGATATATAATATGTTTATGTTTTACTTATGCTTCTGTATTTCTCATTTATGGAATACTTTATGATTTCCATTATGGGTAAAACGCGATAATTTCATTTTAGGAAGTGCGGACTACCGCCCCCTTGAAGTGATTTGAATCGTTAATGCCATATGTGGGATGTATAAAGGATGGAGTAAATGGTATTATACACTATATTATACTGGATTTATATTATACATTTATATCATTATGATTTCATTCCATTAAATACGAAATAGAAATGAAAGTAGCGTTCATGCATACGTACGGCTTACCGTCTCCATGAACGGTGCATTTCATTTCTTACCTCTAAATGTTAAGTGACATTATGAATGAATGTATATACTGGATATATATCATATATATGATATCTACATCATGAATATAATTCTGGATATAATGGATATTTCACCACATGAACAACTTGTAATTATAAGAATTTTATTGTTTACTCAAGTACCAAAGATCGACAAAACGACAGTTATTAACTTAAATAATTACATAATGTTCATAACATTGTAATAAGTGATATAAAAAGGATAAAGAAATTAAAAATGGTTCTTAATAAGTTATATATTAACTCTAGTTTATTATTCAGAAGGTTAAAGAATGGTTGAGTCAAGTCAGACACGAGGTAAGGGAATTTCTTGACCCAATTTCCATTCTTTGGGTTAATCTCCTACTTTCAAATTATGTCATGATATTATTATGTATTATTTTGTATTTTTACTTTATTTATGTATACCTGTAGTGAATACACATAATAGATCCATTTTATTTTAAAAAAATGATCTTTTTAAGGACTTCGTCTCAATATCCTTTCATTGAGGAATATTTGGTTTTATACACAACTTTCTTTTATACGGTGTATAAACCCCTTTGACTTTTACGTTTATTCAAAAGAAATATTTTTTATATGAAGCGTTTACTAAACGACAAAGGGGAATGTTTTTGTCGTACGTATGCGGCGACAACAACTTCTCCTCCGCCGTGACCACTATTAGAGTTTCGGCTTCCTCTATAAGCCATACCTTTTTTAATGAAAAATAAATACCATGTTATACTTTTCTTTTCTTTTGGTATTGAAAATGGTTTTGAAAGCATTTTTATTATATCAATGTGTTGTATTGATATCTTGTGATTGAAATGTGGAAATGTTATGTTTCCTTTATCCATGTTTTATGTGATACGATTATGTTATCGTTTATGATATGTTTAAACCTATTCATATGAGGAATGAATTGGACTTAATAAGTGACGAGTGGGGCGCGCTATAGCTCCTCGATGCATCGGTAGGTCTCATGAGACAACTAGACGTGGAATTAGCCGAGGCCCTTTCCCAATTTGATTTATGGTTTTGGCCGAGGCCTTAATCATTTTAGACGTCTTGGCCGAGGCCTTGACAAAATGTTTCAGAATGTCAGGCATTATGCATTCCATCATTATGAAAGTGGTTATTGATATTGCATGTGATTATTCGACCAGTAGAATATCCATGTGAAGAATTAAATGGCATTATCTCATTTTACTTTTTCCATATTATGTTGATGTTCAAGTTTAAAAGGCTTTTGTTTTAGTTATACATTGCCTTAAATGTTTATGTTTATTTATGAAAGCTTCCTCAATATTGTTATCCTTACTGAGCATCTGAGCTCACCCCTTTCAATGTTTTAATATTTTCCAGGATGTGAAGAAGTATTTTATGAATGACCTGCAGGGATAGTCAAAAGAGGATATGAGTGTGTCTATGAAGACTTTGTTATTAGTTTTTCACTTTATGATGTAATGTAACATTTATGAATGTATCTAGTGTTTCCAAGGCTACTAAACTAATTGGTCTTTCGAGACTTGATATTTTGTGATCATGCCAATGTTACGAAGTAATGCACCAACTCTGGGTAGCTGGGGTCGGGGCGTTACACTATCACATGACCCTAAACTGAGTCAATATTGTCACGGCCGCACAACGAAAAAATGGAACTATATTGTGATTTCCTCACCTAAGATTCATCACATTTGGTATCGGTCAAACACCATACCATTTTTCAACACCTTCCTTTGGCTTGATTCTTGTTTTGATGCCTGGATTCTCTATTCTAGGCTCATCGATTCATAGAAAACACCTCTATTCACCCTAAAGGACAAACAATATCTCTCAAATACCGCTTATTTTTGTGTATGGGCCAGACCCGCACAACCTTATTATACTTGGCACTGGTATCCCACCGTTCCATCTTTAGAACTATGTATGTCTTGATTCTGATCCTCATGGGATACGTAGATACACCCAGGCATTTCACCTTGGGTCCAACCCCAGGAATCATAAATCTTGTTCCTCCTCATTTTCGGCCCCCTGGCCTGACCCATTGTGGGGAACCATGTAACTGCATCTTTACCCTGAACAAGTCTAGGATGCGCTGCGATAACGTTGGGAATTGACAATTTCCTCATCAAAGAGGTCCTGTTCAGAAGTATGTCTGATCCTTGGTCAGACTGATGCATCTGCCTGAGTCATTTCCACCATGATGGTGTAATTTCAAGAGTGTTGGACTCCCGTCAAAAAAATCATCACCCAACATTCCACGCTTTTCATGCCCCTTATTTGGACCCTCATCCTCTTTCTTATCTAAAGGAACCCCCTAATAGTATGGATGCACGGCCTATGGCTCGCCTACTATCATGGGCTAACATTCCAGAAGACTAATTGATGACATTTCGAGTCAGGCCCCATGTTTCGAACATGGTCAGTGGTCAGCCCTCATTTTCTATCCCCATTCCAGGCTAACTCAATAAGGATACTGTGTTTCAAATGTGGTCAACAATTATCCTTCATTGTCACGCCACCCCCACAGTGTTTCGAATCCTGTGTATCATGATTCGCACCTTCCATTCCCATCTGTTTAGATTGATTCCAGCGCCCATGGCATTACCCCATTCGTACACGAGAGCACATTAGGAAAATGGTAATTAGGTTGTTCTGAGAGATTCATTCTTCAATCAGGTCTCTCCCTTCTCTTCCCAGGAACCCAGGGTGGTTTCTCAAACCTCAAATGCCCAAAAATTGGTCATCACTTTTATATTCAGGCGAAATGACATAGGGTTCATCCTTTGTTTCTCATGTTGGGCTCAACCCATGTGATCTTAGGGATTGATCACTGGGTATTTCACGAATATAAAAGACACATGTAAAACCAATACAAATAATAGAACTCATGCAGACTATGGCATCAAATGATCAAATCATGAAAGTATGTTTGAGGGTTTGTGATCATTACAGTACCCAAGGGTCGTCTCCCCCCATGGATGGGTTAACCTCATCAAAAGAGTGTAGTAGCTTCGCCACCCTCTGGCTGGTAGCGTCCAGGAGTTGATGCCTCCTGTTCATCTCTCGCTCCTCCTCAGCAGTGATAGGGCGCAATTCGTTGGCCGCAATATGGTCCTACTCCACGTCGGTCTGGATGACGGTCGTCTCCTCAGAGGCTCGCTTCATGCCCTCTTCGGACTCCGCCAACTGGGCCTTCAATCGAAATATTAGCTCAGATTTCACATTGATGGAGGTTGAGTGCTCATCAACCCGACTCTGTAACCGCTAGACCTCATCTTCAGCCTCCTGGAGCCTCTTGATGTTTAACACTTTCCTCCACTGCTAGCCCACACTGAGGCCATGGTCATACTCTCGAATCTTTTCTGCCATGAGATTTCGGATGATCATGTGAGGACGTTGGGCATCCACTCCCCCAGCACATAGTTCATGCAGTCGTGAGTGAAGTTTGTCTATCTCATCCAGCCACAGTGCTTGGGGGGTATCGTCAATGAAACGCTTGATCTACTTCCATGATCGACAATAGACTTTTCTGCTATCCTCTTCATCTGAGGTTGTCTCGTCCCAGTCAGCACGGTTGGCAAGCTCATACATAGGGAACGGCCCTAGGAACTCTTCAGTAGGGTCAACATCTGGAGTTTGATCTGGCATGATGAGACGTAGACTATCTAATCGATCCCCATCATCGGATCCCACCTCAATGATCTCGGGTTCAGCCCCCCTGACGGTCCCAACAATGATCGGGAGTGTTGTCGTTTTGTCGGTTTGGGCCCTCGCCTCCATGCTTACCAGCATTCCCCTGGGAAGGATGCCTCCAGAAGCCCCGACCAACCTCGCCAAGGCGGACCACGCCATTTGAAGAACTGTGCACATCAGAAAAGGACATGGACGTCAGTAAACATGGTTAGGGGATGACAGACATAAAATTGGTGAAGCGTACTTATAGAGATCGAATTCCTATCCTCATTCATGTGATGATATCATCGGGATCCCGAGGTGTGGACCCCATATATTATTAGAAGGTCTGAAAGATCCAAAGGGGTCACCTCATGTGTCCTGGCCCCACCGTACGTAGCAGTTGATGAAACTGCAAGTGTAGATTCTGAAGGTCCCGCATCATCATTCACTGAAGGATGGGAATGTGTCCTATGTATGAGGTCCTTCTATATAGTTCATATGTTATTAAGGAGTCCAGAATGACCAGGAAGTGGACCCTAAGGAAGAGGTTTGGGGTTTTACCTCGAGGGCCTCTACAAATTTTTCGAGGTCCAAGTCCTGGTCACCGACTTCACCCTCCTCCAATGGACTCCCTCTACCAGCCTCATCCCCCCAGGAGGACTCATTCAATTATTCCGGCAGAGGAAAGCGCTCTCTGAGTTCATCAGCCAACAACTGCGGTGGGAACGTGTGATTCAGCAACACCTTGACACGATCTTTCATTGGACTAGGGGCACCTTGGGAATGCACAAAGTCCTCCAGCTCTGACAGGTATTTCTCCACCTCTATCCAGGATACCGCGAATCCTACCCAGATAGGGCCTATTCCCAGAAAATCTATCCCGATACGGTTCAAGTGTTTCCAATCTCAGATGGACTGAGGAGTTGCCGATTGACTTCCCAGATGTCCCAGGCCTCTGGGAAGACAACATTCTCTGGCACATCTATATGGTGTAGCCTCTTCCCTAAGTCTTGGGTATGTATCCTACAGAACCCTCTCGGCAGCCTCCCCTCTGGATAAATCTGTTCTTCTGGAACCACCGGGTCCGCTACTGTCGTTGGATCTATCACTGATGCCTCGCCCTCAACTAATGTGGGTCTCACCTCCATGGCAGCCCTGCCATCACGAGATTCCCTCTCCACCTTCCGAACCCGGCCCTGAGGTTGGTAAGGCTCACCCTCACAGACCCGAACCGTTGTATGCTTCAGCATTTCCCCCAGGTAGGACGCCTCCCATCTTTAGGCATACTTCTTGACCAACCCGAAGGAAACAGTGGGTGGAGGTAGCTCATTCTTCATCTTTCCATCCTCACGAGTAAACATGATCCACATTTGCATCATCACTCATGTATTCTCATCAAGGCGCAACCCTAGGTAAACCTGGGGGGGTCAGTCGCTGCATGTGCTGAAATTTCCAGGAAAATCGGTGTGAGGTGTATGACTCGCAGAGCGGCTCACGGTCCACCCTTACCACCAAGACTCTGCCTCAAAAGTCCATAAGATCGGACTGGTGCTCTTCTGTCCCTCGACCATCGTCCGTGAAGGCCCCTGTTGGCAATGGGAGCGGATATAAGTTGAACTCTTCTACTTTCCAGACTCGGTTTAATATCGATGGTATGATCATCTTAGACAGAAATCTCCCTGCGGAGTTTAGGATGGATGGGAAAAATTCTTATCTCATAGGAGAAATAGGGTTTGGGTATTCATAAATGCCCCTAATGTGTGCCTCCATCCACCCATACAGAAGGTGGGATGGTCCACATATCCTCTGTGGCCTCTTCCCCTTACTGATGTGCTAGAGAATTTTGTACATTTTGGAAAGCATCGGAATTCTGAGGTTCACCCACCCTCTGGTCGCTAGCATAGAGGCCATGATGAATGTGCTGGTTCGCATGCCCATATTTTTATCCCTCACCGGAAATATCTAGCCATAGATAAGAGCCGCAATGAATGTCTCCAGCCTGACTATCGGCTGTTGTTTGGTGCTGATGCTAAAGCCCCATGTCTTCCATTGACTTTCTTCCATTATCCACCAGTATGAGTGCTCCTTACCCTATTTATCCCCCTTTGGGAAAGTTCAAAGCCTCACCAGAAACTACCTATCTTTTGGGAAGTTCAAAAATTTCTTAAACCACTTTTAGAAGTGGACATCTCTCACAGCTTCCTTGTCCTCTCCCGGCACCAGTCTCATCAACACCATCACTAGTGGTGGCATCTGCTCTAGATACTCCCACATTCTCATAATAGGGAGGAATTCATTGTATATCTCTCCCCAGTATCGGGACCCCTGATATCTAAGGCACATCCCATAAGATGATAACAACCTCTTTGTGATGTAGGTGGAAGGTATTGGTCCCTGATAACCACCGACTCAACAGCTCTGGCATCAGCTGCTTCAGCTGGTAGATGTGAAATTGGGAGGCCCAGGCACCGCCTCATATAGGCCTACTCTCCTTAGCTCTTCCCTGAACTCTTCACATGATTTTCTTACCTAGTAGACCCAAGCCCAGTCGTCTATGAAGTTTTTCACCTTCGAACAGGTTCCACTCATCAGACCATCCTTTCTTCGGGTTACTCAACACCTCCTTTAGGATTGTTTGGTACATAGGAGGGGACATCTTTGGTAGAAATTCTTTCCAGCCAATATTGTTTAGATTATTGTATAAAAAATTGGCGGTAACGGGCATAAAGTCCTCCCGAGCATGGTCATTGGCTGCCCTGAACCACTGGAGCTGGCACGGCGTGCTCCTAAACCAGTAGGTTGGCTCGTACCTACTTGCTTCAGGGATGAAGAAGTCATACCTCAGTCCAAATCCATACAAGGGCAGCCTCTTTCACAATGGGTAGTCCCTTTGGATTTCTGAAAATAGTTTCACCAGTGAATTTTGGTCGGAGTGGCTCCATACCAACTCCCTCAGACCCAATTTGTTCTCCATCTCTTCCCTTCGGGCAGCATTCGCAAGGACCCCCCTGACGAAGACATATCGCAGAGCTCCTAAATCCCTACAGTCGGTTCACAAGAGCCCTTTCACGAGGCGTCGTGAAGCACAGAGGCGATAAAACTCCACGAATCCCTCTGAAGTTTGCGAGCCAGCACAAAGCATAGAGGCGGTAACCCTCCGCGAATCCCTCTGATGTCCGTGAGCAGCCGTGAAGTAAGGAGGTGGTAATTCTCCATGAAGCCCTCTGATGTTTGCGACGACAGGTGACGTTCATGACCCACCGCGAATCTCGCTTCGCGCTAAGAGGGCACTGCTTCGTGATGCCTCCTTCCTATAAATACAGGGCTCCTCTTGATCCCACAAGAAGAATTTTTCCCGACCTTTCCCCTTCCTAGCTCCCGAATCGTGAAGCACATGTGCTCTGTGAACCATGAGCTCCTCAAGGTACTTTTGCTCCGTGAAGTACCTCCCCCTTGGTGTTAATTGAGTCCTTCTTCCGAGAGGGAAGCCTTTCACGAATCCCACATGTCTTTTCGAAGGAAGGAGATCCTCCATGGGACTAGGGTCTTCGCAGATCACTTACACTACGCGAAGCACCCCCCATGCACATGTAACCCAAGTGCCATGGCTGGGTCATTGTGCATTGTGAAGCACACTACTTCCCAATGCCCTGCTTCACGAGGCAGCCCCGCTTCGCGGGTCATTAATTCACGAATGTCTTTCCACTTTGTGAATCACCCCCATGCGCACGTAACCCAAGTGCCAAGGCTGGGTCACTATGCATCGCGAAGCACATAGATTCCCAATTCTATTCTTTGCAAGGAAGCCTTTCTTCGTGAGGCATTGCTTCATGAATGCCTTTCCACTTCGCGAAGCTCCTCCCATATGCACCTATGCCCTATTCCTAGCCTAGACGACTTCACTTCGTGAATCACAACCCTTAGTGAAGCCCCTCCACTGCATGGAGCACCAGAGCTTCACAAGGCTTCTACCTATGGCCCATATCTCTCTACAACTCCCTTTCCTGTGTGTCCCTTCAGGTTTTCATGAAGAAACTTCAAATTCCCATGGATGATACTGCCCATTGTGTTGCTTCACCTCATTCTTCTTCGTATAGGCACGCTAATGGATATTTCTTCTTCGCATAGCCATGCTAACGTGGATCCCTCAATGGATTTCTCTATAACACCACCTCACCATGGCATTGTCGATTCCTTCCTTCCCCCAAGGGTGGGAAGGTATTGGTTATGTAAGTCCTAGGGGTGCGGAGCGCACCCACTTCATCCGAGCTGCAGTACATTAAACTTACAAGTGCCATCGTCCTTAGCACATGATGTTAAACTATGACCTCACCCCATGCCTCGCACGTGGGGTGCTCCCACCTTGGACATTATTCACGCCCACTCGTCTCCATGGGAGTGAGACCATTCCCCGTATGGAATGATATTCTCTTCATAGAAGCAGTGTTTGTCCATTGGAAAAGGCAGCCACCTTGGTGAAATCCCTTAGCCTTTCTTGCAGGAGGTAGCACAGCTGCTCCTCCTTTCTTTTCCAGTGCCCAAGGCTAGCAAAGGGCATGATGGGGAATGGTTCCCCTCCTTTTTTCGGTACCAAATCCTTATCCCTATAGGCTTTGTCACCATCGGGCCTCCATCCTAGGCCTCTAACCATGTGTAATCCCCTGTTTCCCCTTTGGGTTACTAACCATGTGTAATCCCCACTCCACTTCTCATGGATGCACCTTTCGCGACGTGATCACCAGGTCTTTATTGTCTCTTGTTTATCACACAGAACATGACTCACATGGGATTAGAGCAAGTATCGACCATGACATCCATCTGGGTAGCCTAGAGTGTAATCCCCACACCACACCATATGAACTACGTGGACTTTGATCCCTGCCAAGGCAGGGTATGTAGGAAGCCTCCCTAATGTTCATGCCCAACACCCGATTGTTCTAACCCCCTTCACATTAGTTCACCAACACCACATCCTAAACTACAGTGTCTTTGATCCTTGCCAAGGAAGGGTGCGTAGGAAGCCTCCCTGAGGTTCAATCCCAACAACCATTGGACCACGAGTCCCCCTCCACGTCGGTTCACCGACAACTCGAAGTACGTGTACTTTGATCCTTGCTAAGACAAGGTATGTAGGAAGCCTCTACGAGGTTCAAGCCCACCACCCTCGTCGTTCCTACCTCCTTCACATCAGTTCACCCACACCTCGGGCATCCTAGAGTGTAAGCCCCACACCACCAGAACTACATGGTCTTTGATCCTTGCTAAGGCAAGGTATGTAGGAAGCCTCCATGAGGTTCAATCCCACCACCCATTGGTCACTCCGACCCCATTCCTATCGGTTCACCAACACATTGGGCTGCCTCAAAGCGTAATCCCCAAATACTCCAATTCTAAACTATGTGGTCTTTGATCCTTGCCAAGGTAGGGTATGTAGGAAGCCTCACTAAGGTTCAAGCCCACCACCATCCACTGGTCTCAACCATCTTCATGTCGGTGTACCAATGTGCCCCACCTGAACTACATGGACTTTGATCCTTTCCAAGGCAAGGTATGTAGGAATCCTCCCCAAGTTTCAATCCCAACACCACTCATTAGTTCTGACCCCCTTCATATCGATTCCCACCACCTGAACTATGTGTACTTTGATCCTTGATAAGACAAGGTGCGTAAGAAGCCTCCATGAGGTTCATACCCACCTTCGCCACCATCCAGCAGTAAGCCATTGGGACCTCAATTAGCGGTAAGTTGTTGTGATCCTATTTTAGAGGTAAACCATTGACATTCTTATCTGGCGGTAATCCATTGTGACCACATCCAGCATTAATCCATTGAAATCCCGATTGGCGGTAAGTCATCATCATATAAACTATGTAGACTTTGATTCCTTACCATGAGGATACTTAGGAAGCCTATTCAAGGATCAAGCCCAAAAACATCGTCATCCTCATGACGGTTCCATCCCATTCACCATCCACTGCATGCAACCACTCCATCATCCATCCTGATTCTTACCCAGGCCGCCACATCCTGGTGGGATCATTCCACCTCATACCCTATTTCCCTCGACAATTGGGGGGCTAGCCACAAGTTGGCCCCAATATCAGTGTTCCCTCCAGATGTTACACCCATATTATCCACTCTAGTCAGTGTTTCGATCAGTATGATCTGTCTCCACTAGAAGCTAAACTCACGGCATGCCGTGTGTTAAACATGGTAAGATGAGGAAAACCTCAGATACATGCCCATGGAATATAATTCCCCGCATTTGATGTGGGATTCCTTGGGCTTCTGCGCCCTCGAGAATCCCTATAATAAGGGGAAGAAACCTAGATGTGCCAATGTCCTAGTGTTCAGACATGCCAGTTATGCCCAACATGACTACTCCCCTGACCGAAGGTTTCTTCCCTGACCAGACCCTTTGGAATGTCCCAACAGAAGCAGTGTAATTAACTGGTGTCCATGAAGATATGTCGCTAGGAAGAGTTTCACAAACAAAGTCTTAAATCTATAAGGGAGACCCGGACTAGGTGACAAGTTATGAGGAGGAATCCACAGAAGGAAGAACCGAATACTATCATCCCATTTCAATTAAGGATAAGACGTCCCTGAAAAGGTGATGGATGCCTCCCTCATTTGGAAATCAGAAATGCAGGGAAACAAAACGGTGCCTTTCATCCCTGAAAAATACGGACGCACGTGCCCCAGCGAAAGCATTAAAAATAGTATCGATCATCCACCATGCCATTTTTCAAGCCCTTTATATGGATTGAATCCTATATAGACACCCGTATTCTCCATATTAGGTTTGTTTCTTCACAAAAAAAACACATCCACCCTGAAGAAAAAACAAGATACATCAAATTCTGATTCTTTTGGTGCATGGGCCTGACCTACATGACAGTATTGACCCTGTAATTTGTGACCTACCATGCCATATATTGAACTATGTATGTATTTATTACCATTCTCATGTGATACATAGGAACGTCAAGACATTTATTCTCTAGTTCCAGACCTAGGTACTACAAATCCTCCATTCATCCATGTGCATGATGTTAAACTGCATACCCTAGTCCAAGCATCATGACTTTAAACTGTTTGTAGGTTTTCACCAAGAGTGAATCACAATATGGAAATCCTCTTTGGTCCTCATTCACATCGGTTCTATAATGGCCACACTGCATACTCCCCATTTTTGGGATCTCCCCTTTCACTCTCCATCCTACTGTATGATGTTAAACTACACGAGTTCTCTAGAACTACGTGTGACTTGATTCTCACCCTCATGGGATACATAGGAATGCATGAGCACTTTACCTCTTGTCCAGTCCCAAGTTAGGAAACCTCTTGTCTATGGTCTAAATAATACCATTGGGAACATGTGGTGTGTTCTGGATTCTTATGGTCCTCAGTCACGTTAGGATATGTATCGAACCACATATTTCCTTTGGGGTACCCATGTCTTCAATGCATGACTTTAAACTACGTCCCTACCCTGAACAAGTTCAGGATGCCCGATGATAATTATGGGATGTGCTAGATTCCTCTATAGAGAGGTTTTCCCCTATCAGTGTTCGTCTCTGACCACATTGTGCTCAAGAACTAAGTTTGGTTTGATTCTCATCCTTATAGGATACACAGTGATGCCTAGTAATTTCACCTTAGGCCTAGCCCCAAGGTCATTAACCTTTCTGGCCCCTCAGCCCCGATCATGGTCCAGTCTCTATGACCTTAAAATAGGATCCTATAGTCTGTGAAACATGACTCTAAACTGTTAGCCTAGGTCTAGGAATTATGACCTTAAAACTATGTGCAATGTTCTGTTCATATAACATTAAACTATTTCATGCAGCATCCTCACCATACAACGTTAAACTACGTGTCTATCATCCTCATTGGCATGACATAAAACTACGGGCCACTCTAGGTTATTTCTAGAGAGATCCTTTCAAGAAATGATTACTATCATGGATCAGACCGATGCTCTCACCTAATGTTTTTTCATCATAGTGTCATTATTTCAAGAGTGTTGGAATCCATTTGAACAACCCATCACTAAACCCTATGCACTTTACATTCCCTTTTATTTGGATCATATTCCTCTTTCACGTCTGAAGGAACCCTCTAATAGTACGGATGCTCAGCCTATGGCTCACCTGTTGTCTTGGGCCAACGTTCCATAAGACTATGGATGACATTTTGAGTTAGGCCTCGTGTTTTGAGCTTGTTAATCAGTCATCCCTTGTTTTTTGTCCCCATTTTAGGCTAACACAATAAGGATACTATGTTTTGAACATCATCAATAGTTATCCTTAATTGCCACACCATACCTATAGTGTTCCGAATTTTGGCTATTGTGATTCACACTTTCCACTCCCCTCAGTTAGGATTTACTCTAATTCCCCTAGCATTACCCCACTTGTCTACTAGAACAGGTTGGGAAAGAAGAAATTCAATGGTTTTGAGGACCCTATTCCCTAGTCGAGGCTCCCCTTACCATTACAAAAACTATTGGCGGTCATCCAGACCCCAAGTTTTTGAAGTTCAGCCAACACCCTCATACACAAAGTTAACAATTACATAGTCTTCTCTTTTTTATCACACCATCAATGACCCATGTGAGCTTAGGGATGGATTTCTAATTAATTCATAGTTTTGGTTGGAATGAATTAAAATAAATAAGCAAGAAATTAATCAGTCCATGCACGCTCTTCAGAATAAAAAAAAGGGAGATAGGTTTATGAGTTCGGCCAAAACAGGACCCTTAGGGATCAACCCCTTTGATGTATTGATCTAGTGCTTCCACCTTATGGATCATATCCTCCAAGGCTGATTCATGCTCCCTAAAACCCCTCTCTTCATCAGCGGATGCAGAGTGTACCTCAATAGATCTGGCATGCACTCATGCCTATTCATCTTGGAGATCAATAATTTGGTGACTCACCTGCACTACCTTCTCCTGGGAATCTGCCTACTGGGCCCTCAACTGTTCAATGATCTCATAATGTCTCATGATAAATATCGCTCTTTATTTTTCTTTCTCTTCAAGGAATATGAATTCTTACTCAACCTTAGGGAACTTATGGGTATTCTCTAAATCCTTCTGGCACAGGGAAATATTAGAGTTTCGACTACACTCCCATATTTTCTCAGCCATATAATCTCATATCATTATATGAAGATGGTGAGCATCCACCCCTCCATCACAAAGAAAGTGTATCCAGTTGAGATGTGACCCCATCTGGCTCATCCATTCCATCTGTAACTGACTGAGAAAGAATTTTATGCACTTACATGCCTTGTTCTACATCATATGACTCTCCTCAGCCACTTTTAGGTTAGATTCATCCATCTACTTAGGATCTACAGGCCTATACTTAGGGAAGGTTACCATGAGTTCATTGGAAAGTTCCTCTTCTGGAATTCTCTCTTCCTCAACAATCTCACTCTCATTGGTCTGGAGCTCCACCCTGGCAGTATTATCACCCATGATTGTAGCTCTCAGCTCACCAAGTAGTAGGGTGGGGCTAGCTTGAATAGTTGCCTCTATGAGAGCTAGTGAAACTCCCTTGTGGGGACCTTGCAGATGATTCAGACTCGATGGTTTTCCAAGCCTCCAGCCTTGCAATCACTGAATTGGGAATCAATATCATAGTCACCCAAGTTTTCCAATAAAAGATGAGATCCAATGATGGAAAAAGAATTATAAGATCCAAGCGAGATAGTATCCAGTGCCAAAATCATAGAGGGAGTCACTAACATAGGAGATCCCTCAACACTTTTTAGATCTATCACTGGCACTGGATCTTTCTAAATGATGGGAATAGTGGGAGACTCAGAGGCCTTCATTTCATCCCATCCTTCTAGTTCATCGATTCCCACTCCAACTATGGTCGATTCCCTGCCTCGCTCAGTTCTGAATACAGGATCATGATTATGTTCTCTCATGTACGTGGTACATCTTAATCCCCTATAGGGATGGATTCCTGGATACCTTCGTCAATGTGTTCCAAAATAGGATAGAGTTTGTTCAGTATATTCGAATTGAAAAAAGAGAAATTCCAGTGGAGACAAGATTTAAAAACTCACCTTGAGTTGTTCAACCAGTTCTGCATCAGAGCCTGCAATTTCTCCGCTCTCACGTGGGCTTACCTATAGAGAGGATATTTATAATAGTATCTCACCTTCAATACATTCAACCTCTTACTCATATTCTTCCTATTCATCTACATCTTCTTCATATTCTTCCTCCTCTTCCCCTTCCTCTTCTTCTTCCTCTTTGTCTTCATCCTCAGATGGAAACTTTTCTGGGTCATGTTTCTGGACAAGAATCACATTCACTAAGAGATGTGGCTCTTCATACCACCATTTCTGGAATGTGTACATATCCATGGCTATCAGGTATGCCTGCCGGTTATGAATTTTTACCCTATCTACCACCTGAATGCACCCTATGTCTGGTAATTCAAGCCCGGTATGCACCAGTCTCTGCCACAACTCTTCAGTGGACATAGATTGTCGTAGAATCCTCTAGGAATACCATAGATATGGGATGATAGTGTCGGCATTCACCTTTAGGAGATTCCTAATTTGCTTCATAGGGAGTTCCCTATCTGGCCCACGAGGTCGCATGTGGGACCACCCCTCTTCAGAAGGTGGAGGCACGTTCTCACCTTGCGATGCTCCCACCAATGAAGTTCCAGCATGTGCCATTCTAACCGCCTAGCCTATTCTTTTTCTCACCTCCCTAAAATCACCTCATCTGACTCCTTGCTCTATAGGATCCACACTAACCGCCTTGATTTTCCGGATGTCTTTCCGTAGAATTTCCTTGGTGTATGTTTTTGTCCAATGGTCAACATACTCTATTTATAGGTCATCACTAACATTGGTAGGGGGAGGGTGATGACTTCACCCAATATTGATGTTGTGAACATGAGCCATAGTTGGTGAAGAATGCAAGGTTTTCACTCTTCCTGAACCTTTGTGTATACTTTCTTTGAAATCCACTGCATGCACCTTAACTGTTTGGAAAACCTGGTCAGCACATACGGTTCGCAGAAGATTTTTCTATCCATCCAGGCTATCGGAACACCGCCCCTAATGCATTTCATGTACACCCAATGCTCTAATAGGCCACGCCCATCATCTAACATCTAACTAACTGGAGTTTGAAATAGATGAAATTTGAAATTGGTATGGTCGTTGATCTTAAGCTTGATCCCTTCCTCTCTAAGAGTCAGTGGGCGGATTCTATCAATGTTCAAGAGGTATGGTCGCAGACCATCTCCTAGAGGGAGAACAGCATTCGGGAAGTCATACCCACCACAGTGAGCTGTGAACTATCTAGGAAGGATCTGGAACAGCCCACATATCCTTACGAGCATACTTCCCCTTGAGATGCATCCCAGAATATTGTATAGCCTGGCCAGTATGGAAACCCATAGATTAACCTTGTTCTTCACTGCCATGATATCGGCCATCACTAGCTTTCTTGGGTAGACCCCCATCCTCATGTCCCTAACTGGAAGTATCCACCAACTCAAGAATGCAGTAAGGAATCCCACATATCGTGCGTTCGGGTCCCAAATTTCATTTATACCAAAGCCCCAAGATCGGTACTCACATGTTTCTAGGACCATCTACTATGATCTCGCCTTCCCCCTCTATGATGTGTCCGGGAAATGATTCCCTCATCTTGGAATCTTCACCGCCCTGTAATGCATTATAAATAGATGAAACCACCCTGAATAAGATATAACCTTTAGAATGTACTCGATTTGCAGCTTCTCCTTATCCAGCTCCAACAGATGCCATGTCAGAATAGGGGTGCGCATCTTTTCCCTCAGACATTCTCTATTTGTATGAACTCTTCATATTAGTACCCTTCCAAGGGGATTCCCCCAATTAAATGGATGTCTCATAGACTGATACCTACCTCCCCATGGTGGAGGTGGAAGGTGTTGGAATCGGGAGACCATCACCTGAATAGCTCTGATACCAGGACCTGCTAATGGTAGAAGTGAAATTGTGATGTCCAAAGAGCTTCAACAATCCTGATAGACCACATCTCTTCCCAAAACACCTTTCATGTCTGGCGTACCCAGTATTTCCATTCCCATTCTCTTGTGAAATTACCCTCGAACCTGAAGTCCCATTCTTTCCAACCCTTTTTCTCATCGGTAATGCTACTTCTGAAAGTGCTCGCATATTGAGCTAGATATTCCTTGGGAACTGAATCACTTCCTATAATAGTCTTAGTCTTTGGATTCAGGATGTAGATGGATGTGTTTTGTGTTTCCCTAGAAGGATGACCATTGTTCATGTTGTTGAACTGTGGAAGACTATCCTCACGTGTCACCCATAACTGTGGCGTATCAGTTTCAAAGCCTAGCATCAGTACCTCCTCCAAAATGTTGAAGTTCCATATTAGTAGGCTATCACTTAGGACATAATCTTTTTGAGCTTTCTTCATCATTCCAAAAATCATTTGATTGTCATAAATGACCCTTCTTTCATGAAGAATCTAAGGGTTCGTGATCATTTGAATCCTCCTTGCATCTGCGGTGGCCTCTGTCTCAACGTCAATTTGTTGATATACCATTTATATTGGGTTTTAAAATTTTGAAAGGGATGTGCATGAAATAACAGGATACCGGCATGCAAGACAGCCTATTGTGCGCAATAATATAGCTAAAATGCGTACACGCAAGAAGGAATGATGGCATGAAAGAACCTGGGAGTGCGTGCAAAACTCAGAATTGGTCACAAAAACTTGAGCATAGATATCTACATTTTTTTCACACGAGATAAAAAGAAAATTTCATACAGAAATGTCAAAGTGGGGACCAATGGGGGCCCTTAGAATATTTATAGACCCAAACCGTCCCTTTTGTGTGCGTAGAAGTGGTTTGTGTACCGTAGGGGAATTTTTACACTGACCGATAGTGAGATCATCTTACTTTCAGTGTGACCCTCAGAATCCGACCTTTGGGTCCCCCTACAGGTTTGATTCTAAGGGGGGAATTTGTTGATGCAAAATTTTAAATAAGTCCATGAATGGGCACTGTTAAGGGAATCGAAGGAATTTTGGGAATCCACGGACAATTATGTGACACAAGAGGGAGTCGTGCGCTAGAATTAAGGGGTGTTCACAAGATGACCATATGCATGCAAACCCCCGCATGCCTAATGTTCCATCAATGAGAGCTTTCCTTAGTGACCATCTTCAAACCCGCCAAGGCAATGGCGTGAAGGAATAGTTCCTTGCGTGCAAGATACCCTTGGGTGTGTAAACTCTTGCACTCCCAATGTGATGTCAAACGACCTCTTGCATGCATCTCCTTTTGTGCGTCGCCACTGAGGTTTGCAGCTATAAATGTAAGTGTAACCCCCCTCACTTTGGGGATGGTTATGGAAGATTAACTTACACTCTGCTGCATGAAATACACCACTTCCACGACCGCACAAAAAACACCATGACCTCATGGTATTGGATCTTGCGTGACAGGTCTCCTAGGGGTCCTCCTTTGGGTGGGCCCACTTGGTATTGATCCTCATCCATTTCCTTTTCCTCTAAGTCATTTTCATGAAAAATAATCCTCTTGCATGCAAGTTTCCCCTTGTATCGTAACAATTTTGTGTGCATCTACTCATTTTGTATGTAACTGCCCCATCTTGTGTGCATCCTCTCATATTTCGTGCTCCCGTCCTCATGTGATCCATGTTTCATCCTCACCCTAAGGCACCATGTTTGAGCCCTTATTATGTGTGACACCCCTGTCGTGCGCATGATTCTCTTATATGGCCCTCCAGGTTTGTACGAAGTGATTTCAAGGTCCCTTGGGTGGTGCTTCATGTTGCGTTACTTAGCATCATGCTTCTTTGCATAGTCATGCTAACATATATTGATTCTTCACATAGCCACACTAATATGAGCCCCTCAATGGATCACTCCATAACCGCATCTCCACGCAGCATTGTGGGTGCCTTCCCTTCACCAAGGGTTAAAGTGTGTAGGTTATGTAAGTCCTAGGGGTGAGGAGTGAATCCTAATTGTTCAAGCTGCAGGACATTAAAATACCAAGAACCATTGTCCTCAGGACAAGACGTTAAAATGTAGCCTCACCAAGTTCAATATACACTGGGTTCCCCGCCTCATAAATTTTCCACACCCACCAGTCTCCACGGGAGTGAGATCTTCCTCATAGGGAATGAGATCCTTCTTTCATGGAGCGACATATGTCCACAGGGAAGGGAAACCATCTTGGTGTAAGACCCTAGAATTTCTTGTGGTAGGTATCATCCTTTCTCCTCCTATCTTATTCCATGTGAAAAGGACAAAGGAGAGATGGGTATAAGGACATTTACTACCCTATCCCTCTCCCTTTGGACTTTATCTCTATCGGGCATCCATCCTAGAGTAAGTCTCAATTTCCATATCCCTTGGCCACTAACCACATGTAATCCCCTCTCTATTTTACTTGGATGCACCTTTTGCGATGTGATCATCATTTATTTCCTCCATCTTGTTTCTCACACCGAGCATGACTCATGTGGGCTTAGAGGAAGCATCGGCCATGGAATCCTCCCTAGTCTTCCTTAACATGTAATCCCCAAGCCCCATTATGAATTACATGGACTTGGATCCTTGACCTTTCCAAGAAAGGTATGTAGAAAGCCTCCCTGAGGTTCAAAACCAACACCCATCATTCCTAACCACTTCATGTCGGTTCACCCTCATCCTGCATGACATTAAACTATATGACCCTTTCGTCCAGTATGATGTTAAACTGTATACTCTCAAACTACATGGGTTTTGATCCCTGTCTTTTTGACAAGGTATGTAGGAAGACTCCCTGAGGATCAACCCCAAACATTATTAAACCCACTCTAACTATGTGGTTATATATCCCTATCTCCTTGACAGGGTATGTAGGAAGCCTCTCTGAGGTTTAACCCCAAACACTGGTAAACCTACTCGAACTATGTGGGTTTTGATACCTGTCACCTTAATGGGGTGCATAGGAATCCTACCTAAGTTCAAAACCCAAACACTGGTAAAATTTGTTGTCCCCTTTGTTAGTACCCACATCTTTGGTTCACCCCTTAGCTGCATCAGACCAACTCTCTGGCTGCTAACCACACATAATCCCCAGCATGTCGTAGGGTCTCTTTCCTTTTTATACACCCCAATTCCATGCCCCATCCTTAACTACGTGGACTTTGATTCCCTGTTGCGGGGATATGTAGAAAGCCTCCATGAGGTTCAATCCCATCACTTAGGTCTCATTATGGTCTCTCCCTTGAGCCCCTTGCATTTTGGGACGGTCATTCCCTAACTCACAGGTTCTACTTTCTTCAGGTCCCATCCATGTGTCCATTCTCACGGGTCGCCTCCTCAGGTGTTCCATCACCCCTCTGAACAATGTGGACTTTAATTCCCTTCCATAGGTATATGTAGGAATCCAATCTGAGGCACAAGTCCAACACTACCATCACCTTCACAATGGTTCCATCTCAGTCCCAATCCACTTTATTCAACCCTCCATCATCCATCCTGGTTCTTATCCAGGCTGCCATATCCTGGTGAGATCACACTATTCATCCCATTACCGCACCTTATGTCACCGGGGAAGCTAACCAAACATAATCCATGCACAATCCATAATCATCCAACCAAGAGTGTCCCTCTTGCGATGGGTTGTTATCCAAGCGTACTCTCCAGCATGTCTTTAGGTAATTTTCCTTTGTGTACACCTCGATTCCATGTCATGCTCTTTGAACTACGTGGGTTTTCATCCATGTCCCTTGGGATAGGGTATGTAGGAAACCTCCCTAAGTTTAAATCCCAGCCAATGGTAAACCCTGGAATCCCCTTTATAGGGACCCAAGCATCCTCAGATCTGTCTTTAATGGACATTTTGATCCACTCATCCAGTAAACCACTTAGGTGATCCATCTTGGGGATGTACCCATCTGATCATCTCCCATTAGTGTATAGATCAGTCTGATCTGTCTTCATTATACATTAAACTCGCGGAATACCCTATGTTAAACATAGGAAGATAAGGAAAACCTTAGATACATGCCTATGGCATATAATTACCCGCACTCGACGTGGGATTCCTCGGGCTTCAGCACCATCGAGAAGCCTTATCATAAGGGGAATAAACCCAAACGCATCAGTGTTTTAGCATCCATACATTCCAGTGTTGTCCAACGTGACTACTCCCCCGATCGATGGTTGATGCCCTAACTTGACCCCTTGGAATTTTCTGACAAAAGAAGTTTAATTAACAGACATCCATAAAGATATGGAACCTAGGAAGAGTTTCATGAATAATGTCTTAATCTTTAAGGGATACATGAACTAGGAAACAAATTATGAGGATGAATCGATGGAAGGAGGAGCTGACATCCCATTATTCTATTTTGATCAAGGAGAAAACATCCCCGAATAAGCGATAGATGTTTCCCACCTTTGGAATGTGAGAATATGGGGAAATAGTGCAGCATGTCCTAGATGGATGGATTCGCACCTTGGTGAAAGCATCGGAAAAAAGTACCCTACATAATTGATTCTATAGTAACCTACCCCTAATGGTTTTTGATACCCCATCCTTGGATATAGTTTTACCTATTGTTCATCTATACAGTTCTCACATAACATTAAATTAAATTTATTTGAAAAAATAAAAAAATGGTTTGGAGGAGTTTTACAGGGTACATACCAGAAAGTAAAAACTTAAATACATATTACTTTTTATAAAATACAATTAATTTCAATTTTTTAACAATTCATTTAATTTTACTTCAATGACATGAAGAAAAAGATGGAATTACAATATAATCTTTTCATACTTACCTAAAATTTCAGATTTATCCAAAAAAATCGTCGAACACAATAATTCACATAATTTTTATTAGTTATAATATTATAAAAAATACTTAATTTAGTTTTTTATTAAATGAATTAATATTATGTTGGTGTTTTGCAAGAATTTAAGGTAATTAATAAATTTCTAAAAATTATAAATAAAAAAATATTTTTAAAAAATAAATAACAAATAGAAATAAACATTTATAACTAAACTTATCCTTTTTTTATCCGTAATTAAATATTTTAGGGATATTCATGTCAAGAGAGTGGCATTTTGTATTTATTATTTTCTTAATTTTAAATAAAGGTTATAATAAAATAGACTCAGTCCATGTGACTGTATATTTGATGCAGGGATGGATACATCTATACTGGACAAATGAAATAGGATAATTCAACTGATAGGTAAATATTTAAGCCACATCCCAAAGATTTAATCTTATTTTACAAGTTTTTTCCATACTGGTGTGACAAAAAATTAATATGGTTACTATTCACATAGACACAAAATAAAAGTGACATATCTCATAAATTTAAACCTCCTGATTCCAAATATGGAATCCATTTTCCAAAATTAAAATTATATAAATGATATAAATTTATTTTAAAAGAAATTAACAAAATGATACACAAACTATTTTTGAGAAAAATACATTTTTAAGTATAAAATTGGATTTAAATATATCCCATTACTTGAAATAACATTATATGAATGTTATAACATTTCATTGAATATATAATTTTTAAATTTTATTAACATCAATAAATAACAGTGATTAATTTAATTTATTTATATAAAAATACATTACATGAATAAAAATGTTTTTTTTAGAAAAACAACCCCATTATTTTAAAAAAATATTTTGATTTCTAATTAATTGATATGAAATTAATTTATTTTATACATATATAATGAATAAATTTTTTATAATTTAAATTTTATTATTTATACCCTTAAATCCAATAACTAGGCAGTATTTTTAACATTAAATGATAATATTTTAATATTATATTTTGGTTCATTTAAACTTGGTGTTTCATATATCACAAGCTTCCAAATAAAATATATTTATTTAGAAATAAACAGATCATAAGATTTAGGGGTGTTTCATAAAAATACACCATAAATATTATGGATAGATATATTTATATGTCAATTTATATGTTCTGAAATACATTACATCCTATTTAGTCTCATATACCATTCCTAAGATACCATAATGTGTGATTTAACACTATTTTTCAATAACTATTACCCAATCACATGAATAGTACAATAATGGGTCATGAAAACACCTCATACATACCTTCTAGTCCCCAATGACTTACATAAACATTGGGGTTTTGATAAACTCATGTGGTGGGATGTTTCCCCTTTAAAAGTATCAAATAGAACATGGTACACACCAAATAAGGAACAAATCATCTAGGAAAGGGATGATTCTATATATATATATTTGTTAAATAATGGGAGAAGGATGATATATAAGACAATTAAAGTGTTCCTAACATGATATTTATAATCATTAACATATATAATAGGTTTAAGAAAATTGAAAACAGACATTGAATATTCTAGACATAAAAAAAATACACATAAACAAATATATGTGTGTCTGTGTGTGTGTGTAATTGATGTGGTTAAATGTAGCCTAACATTCAAAATTGATTATCCCACACTTGTGAAAACTCAAAAATGTGCATGAAACATCCCATTTTTAATATATTTAACTACCTATCAAGTGATAAGAATGAAACCCTACCCACCTCTAAGTTTTATGTGCAATTATCCCCCTCATTCAGGTGACATTCATGTAACTAGATCAAAATGAAAAAGGGTTTTCATGTATCCAAGGAGGATACCATATAGTGTGTGAGTATGATAATTGAGTATTCACTCTCCACCCAACCCCTATCAATCAATTAAAATTTATAGTATATCTTAGAAATGGTATAAATATAGAAGAATAATTAAGTGAAATGAATAAGGAATAAAAAGTAATATAAACATATTTATTAGTATTTTAATGTAACTCCCTCTTAAGGGATATTATAAACATGCTTACCTATTTTGACTCTTAGCTTGAGGTCTGAGGAGAAAATATACATCCATCCCCTATGAAATTTTAAAAAATACCTATAATTATTTCACACGTCAACACATATTTAACCAAACATATGAGTAGTTGTGTTCAAAATAAGTAAGGTTATGAGTGTCGCCTCCATAAAGGAAAGTGAATAATTTATAACTAGTTGGGGAAATATTAAATTACATCCCTTGGAAGAGGGGAATGGGTATAATGAGACAAATAATTGAAAACCTCTCCCAAACCATTGGCCTATATAATTTGTTATGTCATAGATTCCATCCATTTTATTTGACATATTCATCATCAAGATGCTACCTTATCTAAAAAAAATACTATAATTTATTCATATTCTATATGTATAACATGACTAAAAAATAAAATAGAAACCATCTATGTTTATCATGAAAAGTAAATCATGTTACATTACTAAATATGAACTTCAAATTAAACATGACTATATTCAAAATATAAATTTACCACTAGATCATTTTGTAAACCATAAACAAAGAAATGTGCATGATAATAAACATGGAATATAAAACTATTACTCAATTATGACACGAAACTAAACAAAAAAATTGAATGAAATTGGCCATCATAATATTTTTATCCATGTAATGGTTTATATTAAAGATTAATAAATTTATATTCATTAATTTTGTTAGGTTCACTCATCCATAAGCTATTTTCTAGGAAACTATCTAATTTTAGGAAGGGAATAATGGCTGAACCTATAAATAAATTGTAGATGATCAACTTAAGGTCCTGGGAATAAGGGATATTCTATAAAATATCAAATTGACAAATGAAAAAAAAATTAAAAATAGTAACACTGAAATTTAAGAAAAATGGTTTAAGTAAATGAAACTTCATGCATATTAATTATTTTACTATGAGAAACCATTGTATTAGCTAGCCTAAAGTAAAATTAAGAGATGTGGATGATCAAACAAGGCTTAGAATTTAAGATAATAATATCACACCAAATACCATCCATGAAAGTATAGGTTAATGAATATTTAAGAATGAATATTTCCACCTCACCAGAAGTAATCCTATATGAAAAATAAAAGGTACTAAAACAGAGGGAAATATTGAAACCCATAAATTTAATACATAAATATTACATCATTTATTATTAATATACAATATATTACATTTGGATCCACATTATAACCATAAAAGGATAAGTTTATTTGGAGACTAGATACATAAAAATATTATTTTGGTACATTCTTTATCATCTCCCATCATGTTCATCTCAATTCATACCCTTTATAAAATACCCAAGTAATAAACATTCTTCATAACATAGGGAATGTAAACATAATAAATATTGAGATCAGATGCCCAGAAAGGGTAAACATAAGAGATATCTATCGATGATCATAAGTGAGAATAAGATAAGAATATAATTATTTCCTAACAATCATAACTTTCAAAGATAGAACACAATATATTAGGTATCAAATTCATTAATCTTGGAATAAATATTTATCATTTCAAAATACCTAAATCATAATAGTGAGAAAAAAATCATAAATCAATAATGAAAATATATTTATATAAAAATCATGTCATAAAATTTTAGCACCATCATATGCATAAAAACCATTTATATGTCAAGGTAAATTATCGAGACCATAAAATCCTAGGGTATTAGGTATCAACACATGTTTCCCATATCATAATGGATCATCTATTATCACTTGTTTTCTATAGTGTATTAGAAATTTCCACCTATTTTCTATAGTGTATTAGGTATCACCACATGTTTCCCATATTAGAGTATGTATCACCACATGTTTCACCTGTTTGATTAAGCATCCCCAATTGGTTCCCATAGTTAATCAAGCTCATGAACATGAATCACATTACTATATTACGAGATATAAAAATTTACCCAATGCTTTGGTGTAACATCCCAAAAATTATAAACCTATTTTTATTATATAAATATTTAATTAAATGGATAAATCTATAACTAAAACAAACTAATAAAATTTTTGAAATGATTTTCTTTAAAAATAATAATTGAAATTAAGTGTTTTAAATAATTATAAGTTAATTATTATACTTATAATTAATAGTTTTCAAATTCAAAGTCATTTTGAATTGATATTTTTTTTTAATAATATTTCATAAGAGAACATGAATAAAAAAATATTTTAAGGTTATTTAATAAAAATGTTTTAGAAAAAAAATATTTATAATTATATATTCATATAAAGTTATAATTATTTATTATGACTTAGGACTAAATTATTAAATTTATAAATATATAAATTTATTTATAATAATAAGATTATAAATTTTGATTTTTTAAACTATAAAAATTATTTGAAATTATATATATTTTATATTATATGTGATAAAAATGATTAAAGGCAACATTAAAATAATATATTTATATAAATTTTGTTTTGAATTATGAGAATAATATTTTGAATTAACGATTAAATTAATTATATTAATAATAATTTTTAAAATAACTTAATTTTTATTTATTTATTTTAATGTAAAAATTATTTTTCAAATGTAAACTATTTGGATAAATTTATTTGGATTTTTTTAACTAAAATTTAAATCCAAATTTTATAAAAGAAATTAAATTAATAAAAATAAATTTTAAAATAATAGAATATGAAAAAATAGGTTTTGTGAGGGGATAGGGTTTCGATGAGACTAGGGAGCACATGCTGAGTGCATAGGGGAGCTGATATCCTCACTTCGGGCAGAGGTTGAAGCCGATCCAAGCACCCACAATGGGTCTGACCGAAGCTGTGGTGGTTGATGCTGATAGTTGAGTGTGGGTAGAGATCTCATCGCGTTTTTGAGGCTCAACTAGAGAAGGATTGAGTGATGTCATCATGTTCCAGTCCACGATTGTGGTTTTCTTTCATAGATGATTAAGATAGGATTGGATTAGAGGTCATCAAGGGTGGATCAATGTAGGCTTAGGTTTTGATTTTTATTTTCTTCAACCTATTGAGGTAGGTATTTTTCTGTTCCAATTTTTAGGTGTCTAGTACTATTTTGAATCAATTTTTTTGTTTGTTGTTTTTTTATTTCTTCTTGGATCATTGTCTCAAATACTATTCTTCATTGACTGGATTTTTTTATTTTCTATTCATCCTTGTCCAAATCTATTATTGCTTTTGTACTACAAACAATTTCCCTCTTATTTTGGTCTGAAAATGCATTTTCTAGAGAAAAGTTTTATTGAATATATTCCTCTTAAACTTAATTTTATATTATTTATGTCCACATTGTTTTTATATTTGTTATTTTGAGGATAATTTGTCAAACAATTTCCTTGATTTGATGTTTTTTAATTGGACATGTCAAACATTTTTCTGTTCAAAATCTATGAATGAACGAATATAATTGATTTGCGACATTCTTCAACACACAGCTTGAATGACATGCCTCTTTGTGTTGATGTGTAAGTAATCTCTTATAGATAGCTTGTTTTCCCAATAACTTATATATTATATATATTCATAGTGTATATTATGGATATAAAGGCCTTATACCATGGTTTAAATTAAAATAATGGAAACATCATTTATATTCTTGGGAGAAAGGGTTGTGTGAAACAAGATGAAAATCAAGTAAGGGACTATTATCTTTAGATTTATATTTCTAAATTTTTTTATCAAATATTTTAAGTTTGTCCTATGGAACTATAAGGGATTTATTTTCTTTCCAAACTTATAGAAATTGATATGTTAATTTTATTCTCTGGTTTTCAGTTCTTTATTCTACTGAATTTGGTAAGGGATATTCTCCATTTTTTTCAGATTCTATTTGTAATAGATTATTTTATGTTTATCTATTTATGTTTTAAGTTATTGTTTTGTATGAGTTTATTTTATTTTTATTATATCAGTTTATGTTTAAAACACAAATATATATATATACATATATATGTGCATATACATATATGTGTTCATATAAATATATTTATATGAATATATATATTTAACAATTTAACCACTAATTTTATGAATTTATGGATGAAAGGAATTATATTTAAGTTTTGAAAATATCTTGGTTAAATATAATTTATCCCAGGTTAATAGATTTTATTTATCAAACATTATGTTTAAATTTAATTTTTTTGCAAGGGATATTTTCATTTATCGACATTTTGTTTAAAAACGATCTTAATGTTCTATTATAAATTTCATGGGATATATATATAAGGATGAAATGTTTACCATCATGTTTATAATTTTATTTACATGTTTATAATTTTTATAATCTTGTTTATAATTTTATCACTATGTTTCTAATAAAAATCAGCATAACATGACATCATGTTATATTAAAAATTAAGGACAAGACATTTGCATATAATAATGGACTTGTGTTATGAATAACATCAACATCTATTTTATTTTTAACAAATTCATGATTACAATTTAAATTTTATAGAATGTGTCTGAAATTATAAATTAGTAGGATTTATTCAATATTTAAAATTTTTTATTTTAAATGTTTCTTATATGTGAAAAACATAAATACTTATTATGATAAATTATTTATATGAATAGAGATGGTATCTTGTTAAATAATATTTTTATACATTACCAGTTCATGCAAAGGCTTATGACATATGTTTTGGTTGTAACCAATCTCACATGTGATATGAAATGAAAGTTCATATATTTATGTATATACATATATATATATATATAAATATATGTGTGAATGTATATTTACTGACATGTTTTCAAAATTAAAACTCCAGTGAAAGTATAAATAAGTAAAGAAATATTAAATTATTTCCAGAAAATCGAGCACTTGAATATCATAAATATGGGAGGGAATTGGGGAGTGAACTCATCCTTCACTAAGTGGGTAGGCCCAAGATATCCATCAAAGTTTCAAGTGTATTATAATAGTGTTTTGTTTTTAGGATCTTGTGTATTTTTTTCAAAAAATCACTAGAATATGTTGAAATTTATTTTTTGAACGTATGTATTTCCTAAAGTGATATTTTATTTTTAAGGCATAATTAAATTCAAAAAGGTTTTCAAATGGTTTTTCAAAAAGTATTTTTATTATATTATTTTGGAAACATTTCTCAAATTTATCTTCAAATAATATTTCCTAAAAGGTATTTCAACTATTTTAAAACCCCTTAATTGTCATATTTAATACTCACCCTCTGTTTTAAATCTATTTTTATAGGTCAGTTATAAGTTCTATGTTGGGTGGCTCCAATAAAGAGTTCCGCGTGAAGTCTTTTATTTAATTTTGTATGGTTTTGTTAAGTCGTGTGTTTTCTATCTAATTTTATAGAACCTAGATCGATAAAACTTCATGGTATGTAATAAATGTTTTGTATCGTTGGAGTTTATTTTTATAAAAAAATATATACAACATTTATATACACTGAGTTCGGATTCTCGGGCTTGGGTCGTTAGAGTTGGTATTAGAGCTATGGTCTAGACACCTTTAGAGATTAGATGTCATCATTTATGTGGTGGAGTTTAGAGTTTTTGGTCCTACTTTTTCTTAATTTTGAACATGGAAATTCATAATTCTTTTTAGTCTGACAAAACGAATTGCGATGATGAAATTCTTTTGAGGGGGAATAATGTAGCGGCCTAAGAATTCTAAACTTATTTTTATTATATAAATTTTTTATTAAAGGAATAAATATATATCTAATGTAATCTAATAATATTTTGGAAAAGGTTTCCAATAAAAATAATAATTGAAATTAAGTGTTTTAATTAATTATAAGTTAATTATAATACTTAAAATTTATAGGTTTTAAATTTAAATTCGTTTTAAATTTATATTATTATTTTGTATAAATTATTATTTGATAATAGAATTTGAATAAAAAACATATTTTATGGTTATTTAATAAAATATTTTTAGCAAAAAGTTATTTATAATTATATATGCATATGAAAATATAATTATTTATTATGAATTATGACTAAATTATTACATTCATAAATACATAAAGTTAATTATAATAAAAAATATTATAATTTTTTTTTATTGAATGTATATAAATTATTTAAAATTATACATATTTTATATTATATGTGATAAACATGATTAAGGGATACATTAAAATAATATATTATTATAATTTTTTTTGAATTATGACAATAAAAATTTGAATTAATGATAAAATTAATAAGATTAATAATTATTATTAAAATAAATACATTTTTATTTATTTATTTTAAAGTAATTTTTATTTTCAAATGTGAAATATATATATAAATGTATTTGGAATTTTTTTAACTAAAATTAAAATTAAAATTTTATAAAAGAAATTAAAATAATAATAATAAATGTTTAAAATAATAGAAGATATAAAAAATGGGTTTTGTAAGGGGATGGGGTTTCGATGAGAGTATAGAGAACAGGACGAGTGTAGAGGGGAGTTGATAGCCTCATGTCGAGCGGAGGTTGAAGTCAAACTGAGTGCTGGTAGAGGGTCCGGCCGAAGCTGTGGTGGTCGATGAAGGAGGTTGAGTGTGGGTGGAGATCTCATCGCATTTTCGAGGTTCGATCAGAGAAGGATCGAGAAATGTCATTGGGTTTCAGTCTGTGTTTAGGGTTTTTGGTTGCTAATGATTAAGATCGGTGCATATTGGAGGTCAACAATTGTGGATTGAGATAAGATTAGTGTTTCAATTTTTATTTTTATCAACATACCAAGGTAGGTATTTTTCTATTTCATTTTTTGTGTTTCAAAACCTATTTTAAATCAATTTTGTTGTTTATTGTTTTCTTTTGTTTTCTCCTTGGATCATTGTCCTACCTTATATTCTTCATTGACATGCTTTTTTTTATTTTCTATTCATCCATTTTTGAATTTTTTGTTGTAGTTGGACAATGAAAAAAGTCCCTCTTATTTTGGTCTACAAATGCATTTTCCAGAGTAATTTTGTATTGAATATGTTTCTATTTAACTTCATTTTATATTATTTATATCCACGTTATTGTGAAATTTTTTCTTCGAATGAGAATCTTTCAAAACATTTACTTTATTGAATGTTTTTTAATTGGACATGTCAAATGTTTTTCTTTACAAAATATACAAATGAAGGAATATAATTGATTTGTTTCCTTCTTTGATACACATCTTTCACAACAAGCCAATTTGTGTCATTGTCTAAGTAATATCCTTTGGACAGATGGTTTTCCAAATTTTTTATATATTATATCTATGCACAGTGGATATTATGTCTATAAAGGCCTTATAACACGGTGCAGATAAGAATAATGGAAAAACCATTTATATTTCAGGGAGAAACGGGTGTCTGAAAGAGGATACAAATCATTTAAGGGACTATTATCTTAATTTTTCTATTTATAAATTTTTTTAAAAAATATTTTAAGTATCTCCTATTGAACATAAGGGATTTATTTTATTTCAAAACATATAGAAAGTAATATGTTAATTTTTTCTCTAGTTTTTGGTTATTTATTCTACTGAATTCTGTACGAGGTATTCTCTATTTTTATTTTCATATTTTATTAGTAATATATTATTTTTTGTTTATCAATTTATGTTTTAAGTTATCATTTTTTTAGTTTTATTTATATTTTTCATATTAATTTATGTTTAAAACCCCAATATATATACATATATATGTATATATACATATATTTATATGAATGTATATATTTTACAATTTAACCTCTATTTTTATGAATTTTTGGATGGAATTAATTATATTTATGTTTTGAAAATATCTTGGTTAAATATAATTTTTTCTGGGTAAGAGATTTTATTTAACAAACATCATGTTTGAATTTAATTATGTTTCATGGGATATTTTCATTTATCAACGTTTGATTTAAAAATTATCTTAATATTCTATTATAAATTTCATCGTATATATATATATATATAAGTATCAAATGTTTACCGTCATGTTTATAATTTTATTGAAACATTTATAAATTTTATTTTCATGTTTATAATTTTATTGCCATGTTTCTACAAAATGTGCATAACATATCATCATGTTATATTAAAAATTAAGGACGTCACATATACATATAATCATGACCATGTGTTATGCATAACATTGACATTTTTTTCATTTATAATAATTCTATTATTATAATTTAAATTTTATGGTATGCGTCCAAAATTATAATGTAAAAGGATTTACTAAAGCTTTAAAATATTTTATTTTTAATGTTTCTTCTATGTGAAAACCATAAATACTTATTATAATCAATTATTTATATGAATATAAATGGTATACTATTAAATAAAGTTTGAAAACATTGGCAATTCATGTAAAGGCTTATGATATGTGTTTTCGTTATAACCAAACTTGCATGTGATATTCGATGAAAGTTCATATATTTATGTATGTACATACATATATATAAATGTATTAGTGAATGTATATGTAGTTACATTTTCTAAAAAATAAAAACTCTAGTGAAATTATATATAAGTAAATAAAGATTAAAATGTTTTCATAAAATTATGTACATGAATATTATAAATATAAGAGGGAATTGGGGAGTGAACTCATCCTTTAATACATCCTTCAATGTTTCAACTGGCCTCAAAATTATGTTTTTTTAATAATATTACATATTGTTTTCAGAAAATCACTGGGATATGTTGAAAAAAAATTTTGAGCATAAGTATTTCCAAAAGTGATATAGTATTTTTAAGGCATAAATAATTTCAAACAAGTTTTCAAAAGTTATTTCAAAAAGTATTTTTATGCTATTATATTAGAAACATTTCTACAATTTATTTTCTAATAATATTTCCTAAAAGGTATTTCAACTTTAAAACCCTTTATTGGGCATATTTAATGTACACCCAATGTTTTAAATCTTTTTTTGCAGGTCAAGTATAAGTTCTATGTCAGGCGGCTCCAATAAAGAGTTAGTGTGCAAAGTATTTTATTTGATTTTCTACATTTTTGTTAAGTTGTATGTTTTGTATCTAATTATACAAAACCTAGAATGGTAAAAGCTATTGGTATGTAATAAATGTTGTGTATTGTTGCTATTTTTTATAAAAAAATATACACAACATTTATATGTACTAAGTCTGAAAGCTCGGGCTTGGGTTGTTAGATTTGTAGGGATATGTAATTCGTCCCCCACCCATAACATAATGAAATTCATATATATATATATATATATATATATATATTTGTGTCACAATATCATAAAATATTTATCTTATCATTGTATCAAACCCCATCCAAAAAAATCATAAACATTTAATAAATTTATCATATCATAGCCTAAGGAAGATAATTGAGATTTTTAAACATCCCATAATCATAATCATAAAGCATCCATAGAAATAATATTTATGATATCATTGGGTATTATCCCCAATAAATCATAATTAATATAAATTTACATTATATTGGATGAAAATTCATTTAAAATATCCCTATAATATTTCTTATGGAAAATAAAAGTTTCATTTTGAAATCACATATTCAAAATCTAAATACATCTAAAATATTGAGGAAAATTTTTTATTTGAAAATAACCATGGAAACTGATAATGTAATCTGAAAAACATTTATTTTTAATGATGGTTATAAATTCTATTCATGTCGTATAAGTTAAAATAATGATTCCTTTCACATTTTTGGAAAAAATTCAAAATTGCCTCATCTGGAAAACAAAATGAAGATTCTATTGATTTTTTTAAAATTAAATCATAGATATTAATTATTTTTAACAATAATTATATAATAATGAACAAAATTATTTAAATTTTTTAATGAATACTAGGACATGGATGACATTGATTCTTGACTAAATAGAAAAAACATAGTCAGTTTTCCATAAAAAAATATTTCAGCCTCTTGAGTACAAAGTGAAGAAAATGAAAGTAAAAAATGTATTCCCTAGAAAAAAATAGAGGATAAGAAAAATTAAATTTATTTATTTTATAAGTATCATATAATTTCCTCAATGTAAATTCATTCATAAATAATCACTGATAAAATGATATTAAGATATAAATCTCTTACATCATGTTTTGACTTTCATTGTATGTTCTCAATCCTTATTTATCTTAAATATAGATTTATTGTAAATGTATTAAATAAATAAATCATAAATATCATACCATATATTATTTACTTATAAAATATTATCACTCCTTTATTAACAATTTTTTATTAAAATCATTATTCCAGTAGACAATTTCTTCATTTTTCATGCATGTTTTGATTTGGTACTCTGGGCCCTTACAATTTGATCATGGTTCCATCATATCAAAAACATTAATCATTTAATTATTATCATATTTAATCATTATATATAATTTTTTAACTATTCATTTGAAGTGTTAATTAAAAATTAATTGTATCACTTCATGGAGACAGTAGTCCATAAGTATGCATGAGTGATCTTTATATTTTTCAATGGATGGAATGAAATAAAAGAAAATAATAATTCACATTAAAGATATAATAATTATGTCATATATATCATATATATTTAAAAATTTATTATTATTTTCATCCATGTAAAATGGAATTGAATAATTAATATCAATAGATCGCGGATGTGGTAATCCACACATATGTATGAGCGATGTTATCATTTTCAAACAGACGGTAAGAAGATGAAGAATGGTTGTTCCATCCTCCTGATGAAAATACATTATATTGAATAAACATAATTTATTATTTTAAAATTGATAACATAAACATATATGTGGTACAATAATAAATAAAATTCAAAATGTTTGGTAAAGAGTTATGCCTCTTCATTGAGAACCCTTCTTTGGATTACACCTTCAGCCTTGAAAGGATTCTTTATTAGTAAGGAAAACCACTCTAATATGTTTGTAATGAAGTAAGGATAATTTTAGGATGGGGTAAGATAATATATATGTCTCAAACATTCTTAATAATGAAATAGAGGAGGTTCCCTTTTATAAATGTGCATAGGGGAACTCTTGGAATTACATAAGGTATTAAATTAATGTAAATAAATTTTCAGGGAAAAATGGATCCAAAATTATATAATTCCAAGATAAGATGAGTATGAATGTAGAGACCCGAAGCCTGACGTACATGGACATTACATTACTTTTTCGGAATACTTAGTACGCAACAAAAACACACACACAAGGATCATAATAGTTTAGTGTCTTTGGAAACTCGGAATAAAATCTTCTAATCGTGGTGAAAGATCTTCAACATCTCCCATAAAGATCTTCTTTTTTTTTACCTAAAACATTTCTTTATATCCTGGGGAAAAGAAAACATAAAAGGGTGAGCTCAAATGCTCATTAAGGGTAAACAAAAGAAATATCAATCACATCGTATTCATAAGAACATAACATTTTGGAAATCATAACCTGCAAAAGAGAGCATAATTTCATAACATGGGATAAATCATGGTAGTGAAATGTAATCACAATAATCATAACTTAAAACATGAAACTTTGTGGCATTCGCACATATTCATAGAGAATAATTTCTTGTTAGTCAAGACTCATTGCCAAGACTATCTTAGTGGACAAAGTCCCTTTCTGAATCGAGTAACCCTCGTTTCAGTCCAGTTTCACTGAACCGGTATAACCTACCATTCCAGCCATTTCTATCTCATGAGATATAAAATCTTTACCCAATGCATTGGAGGGAGATATAGTTCCCACCCATCTTATAATGAATCCTTTCTTATGTGTGCCACATAATCATAAATCATACATCATCGCATAACCCATGTAATAAAAATGGGATTCTTAAACAACATGACATCATAAAACAATTCATATAAGATAAAGGAATTCATAAAAATGTTTCCATCACAACATAATCAAATCCATGTAATAATAGGGATAAAAACAGAACCCTTTTATTATCTTAGATGGAAAATAATTTTTATAAAATACTTGAACTTCATTCTTGAGGAAAATATCCTTTCTACTTCAAAAACACTTTTCCTTTCTTAACATGTCATACAATTTTAAACTAAAAGAAGTTGATTAAAAATAAACTTGAATACTTTTAAAGGAAGCTTCTTGGAAATAATTTTTTAGAAATCCATTCATGCCGTATAAGTTTAAAAAAAACATTCTTCGTACTTTTGTCGGAAAAGTCAAAAAGTACCTCGTACGAAAAACGACAAAAGATTCCTTTCATACATATTACTAAAAACTCACCGAAAGGTAAAAATGGATTTAAAAAATTGTATGTGGATGGAAATAATATTACATAATGATGAAACATGGATGTGGATGATAAAATACACCCTAGTAAATACTTACGAATAAACAATCTCGGATAAAAATGAGATTGTGATATTTCCCTTACCTTAGGTCCGATTAGCTTTGTACATGTCCGAAGCTCCTGTATAATGGTTTAAATAATATTATTGACTTATTACAGAATCATACATATTGATATGATATCATATATGGTCATATTCTTAGCTTCTTGTTAGTAATATTTCATTGTTACTTGTTACTCGGGTCTTTATTGCCTTTTGTTCTTATGCGTGTTTTGCCGAATAAATTCTTATTCTTATTTTAAGGTTATAGATACCTTATATCCAGAATGGTATTAGTGTAACATATATCATATTTATTCATTCAATTCATTTATATAATTACTATGTAATGATGATCATGTAGAACGAGGCGCATCACATCGTGGAGACGGTATTCCGTACGTACGCACGAGTGATGATATCATTCCTATGATCGTGGAATTGTATTGGAGTATATATATATTATTTAAGTATCAATATTACTTTATAATAATCATAAATAGTTACTCATTACACCATTATAACCATCCTTTTAAGGTGGTGGTGGAAAATAGATTACACCACGGCGTGGAGACGGTATTCCGTACGTACGCACGCGCGGTGATTTCATTTTTCCGTAGGATGGATAGAAGGTGAATTAGGGTTGTTTCATATTTATAATAACATATCAGTATTTAATTAATACTGATGTTATTACTTTATAATGAAACAACTAAAGAAGAATAAGTTGAAGAAGAAAGAAATTGAAAAGATCGGTAATGGATATTACCTCTTCTTTGGAACGCCTCTTTGAATCCTCCACTTAGGGAACTAAGATTGGTCTTTGAAGAAGACCGGAACCTCTAGGATTATTATAGGGAAGTGGAGAGGAGAAAATGGCAGGGTTTGGCTGAGCTTGAGTGCTCAAATTGATGTGAGGAGGAGGGGGAGGAGGTGCCCTTTTATAAGGGAGGAGAGGGGCACCTTAGGAATATCTCAAAATATTATTTTATATTCAAGTCAAAATTAGTTTATAATGGTTCCAAAGGGTCTTATTTCAAAGCTAAAGTGGGGATGGGTCGAAATCCTATCAACCAATAGGATTTATACAAGTTTAGGGTATTATTTTAACCTTATCAATTAGATTTAACTCTAAGTTAAATAATTTAACTTTTACCATGTCTTTTTGTTTTCTTTCATTATATGGTTAATACACTTACTATAACATGTAAAACGAACCCCAAATTGTTTATTATTAATATATATATCCTTATCTAAGTCATTTGGCCGAACCTTAGATTTTTAGGAATAAAATAACAATTAATAATATAATATTTGATTTAAAAACTATTTTGTGTCAATTTTGACACTATTTGATATATGATTTTTTTGAAAGTCATAACAGAATTATATGTTCGAACCAAGTTGATTAAATCAACACTAATATATCATAGTAACTTATAAAATTAATGTAATTCATAAAAAGTCTCAAATTACATTTATTTTTGTGTTTATAACATCAATTATGTCAATATTTCATAAATAAGATAATTACTGCATCATCTTTGTGTCATAAATAAATTAACTTATTTGATGTCTAAAAATTACAAATAAAATACCATTCTGTAGGAAATCTTTTTAGATTTCTAATGAATATTTACAATCGAATTTATCTCATGTACAACCCTATATAAAAAATTTTTTAGTAAATAAACTTTGATTTTAACTCTTTTAACTCTTCTTTGAATTAAATAATAATAAATGTCCTAATCTAATCCAAGTGGGCCTAAATGATAATAATTTACACTTAAGGTTGTTTTTGGTCGAGATACACTTGTCCAATAGAATTAGTACATGTGTTAGGGTAATATTAATATCATTCTTACCCTTAATTACACTATTTACTTTTAACCGTGGTAAATAAAAGTAAAAAGTTACTATTCACCAAAAATTATTTTCATCTCATTGAACCACATTTTACTTACTGACATCAACCGTGTCTCTCGGATTTTTGAAATTCCATTCACAGAAGTGGTAAAATTAAGTTTTATGAAAAATTCAGTTTTTTAACTACCACTTAGTAGTTTCACTATTCATCAAAAATTGATGTTTTTCAGAACAATGCCAAAATTTCATCCTAAGATATATTTCATATTCCGAATTCAAAAATGAAGTCTATTTTACCAAATTCATAACATAGAAGTTGCATTAATTAATTTTATAATTAAATCCCGCTGTTAAAACAAATAGCGTGTTTTTAAGAAACAATATCTATCAAAAGATTGACACTTGATTATGTCTGGTTTAAATGTGAAATTATAACCAATGACCAACATTGTATTAAATTGTAAAAATATATTCTAAATATACTCTAAAACCACTCAAATTAATAATTTATCACTATTAATTATTTCGATTAAAAAAGTTGTTTTTAATTATAATTTAGTAATTTTCACTATTCATCGGAATATGAAAGTTATCCGAAAAATACCAAAATTTCACCTTAGGCTAAATTCGATACTCCGAATCCAAAAATGAAGTCCATTTCGAGAGCTAAAATTTATAAAATTTAAAAAGTGGTTATTACTATTCATAACGGCTAGTTTTAATAATATTTTAATAGCATATCGTTGTTTCGTGAAACTCAGTATTGCGTACTACACACGTTATCAAGGAAGGTTGCGATTGCGTGTAATGCAAGGCAAGTCAAAGATGCGTGTTTTGCAAGCTCCTTTTGGTGTAGTGTACAACACAAGACATTAATAAAATTAAAAAGAATATTTTTCATAAAATCTCGGGCTGTTACATTCTACCCCCCTTAAAATGAATTTCGCCCTCGAAATTCGTCGGGGTTATAAATGGTTTACTATTCGAAAGTTTCTTTAATAGAAACCCACATCGTAAAAAGGAATATCAAAACCAATCTTTAAAAACAAAAGTATGAAACGTAATGGTTACCCAAATAAACTAATCACTGGGTTTCCACATAGGTGAAAATATGGATATGGAAGAGAAATCTAACCATCATGTTCTGATGGAGAGTGGTAGAGAACATGGCTATGGAAAAGCCAGCAATCACAAAGCCATAAATTTGTGATGATCTAAGGTACCATCTGATTCATCAGATATAAGATCACTAGGACAACATTTTTGGTTTTCAAGATCGTTTCCCTAAAGTTAAAGAATTTGAATTAGAATAAATACTTACTTTATTTTGGTACAATCTCACTATTGTTCGTGCCTTTAACAATTTCCACTTCATCTCTTAAATAAATGAAGTTGAATTTGTTATTCGTGAAGTGTTAGCAGATCATGTGATAGAATGACAGGTCATTCCATCTGTCTCAAACAAAAGGTTAGCAAAATTATATACATAAGTCGATCTATAGTGATATTAATCATATATGGTTCCTAAAATGGACTTTATACTTCATATATCATACTGCTTAATATAATAAAACTAGTTTCTAATAAACAGGGACTTCCTATAGGCTAGTGGTAGGCGATAAAGGCCAGTCGCACTTCGGTTGTGGGTTCGATTCCCACAGCCTTGTCCGAAGCGATGGGTTGTCGCCCGTCCTGCAGGTTGTCCTTTTTCTAAAACTATAATACTATAACATCCCATCAATAATATCGAAAAAAAACTTCTATCCTTAAACAATACTAACTTATGTCCAACATAATCCATTCCAATCTTTAGGTTTATCCATAATACTGCAGTCCACTCTCATAACATAGTGAAAACGATTACCAGAGATTTAACACCATCGTCGATCCCCATATATCATAAGATATGTTTTGTTGGTCACATTCCAAACATTCAAAGTCCTTAATAATGTATTCTCTTGAATACCCATTGAACCATAGTGAAAACTTGAATGCAGTTAAAAGTTAACACTTTTCACATACCAAAATCCTCAAAATTATATATACTCAAACCATGATATCACTTATTCCTTATATAAATCATGAGCTCATGAATACTATCAAACATTTAATTTTCTCCTTATCCCTTCATTATGCGCATATCATCTACATTCCAAAAATATCTGAATAACCTTTCATGGATACTGGTAACATTAATCATACACTTTCAAAACACAAGGAAAGACAACAGTGTAACAATCCATAGATGTCTCTTTATTCCATTGTAGCATGATATTACTTATACAAAATTACACATGATAAACATGTAATCATTCCACTACATTCTTAAACCATTGACCGAGCTTCAAAAATTCTTTCATCTCACATATCATTTGTAGTCTCTTCATCATCATCCACATAAATACTACCCATATGACCATACTGATTCTCTTCATGAGTCTTTCCCTTAGGGAATTTGTTTTCATAATGCCCATACATTCCACATTTAAAACACTTAACCATTTTTGATGTCGTAGCAATACCATTATCCTCATCCATGGTGTTAACCGACCCTTTTCCTTTGCACTTACTTGCTTTGTGTCCTTCTTTTCCACACCCAAAGCATCTTCCAGTTCCCTTGAAACATTCTCCTTGATGCCTCTTCCCACATGATTTACATAAGGGAAATTGAACTTTCTTTCCTCTATGATCATCATGGAACTCCATCTTTCTCTTATTAGTCGATTCAGGAAACTTACCAAATTTTACTTTATTGATCATATTATGAGATTGCTGATTCGGCATAATAATGATGTTTGGACATCCAAATCCCATTTAATTTGGTTGCTCATGAAGAATATCATTCCATTTTCCATCATATCCTCCATTATTGTGAATCATCTTGTTTCCAGCCATTTTCTAAAACCCAAACAGAATAGTGTGAGAGGCAAAAATCATGCTAGGGAAAACAACATAATAAAGGGGGAGTACCCTCAATATCTAACATCTTAGGTTAAATTCTAAGATCGTTAGCACAATTCTAGCACTATAACCTATACGTATACTTAACCTTAGAGACATCCCTAGACATACCTTAGAAATATCTCTAGGGATCTCACTAAAGTTTTCGCATCCTAGTTTAGAAAGGTTGACTAAACCTTTCCTCTGATACCAACTGTAGAGACCCGAAGCCTGACGTACATGGACATTACATTACTTTTGCGGAATACTTAGTACATAACAAAAACACACACACAAGGATCGTAATAGTTTAGTGTCTTTGGAAACTCGGAATAAAATCTTCTAATCGTGGTGAAAGATCTTCAACATCTCCCATAAAGATATTCTTTTTTCTTACCTAAAACCTTTCTTTATATCCTGGGGAAAAGAAAACATAAAAGAGTGAGCTCAAATGCTCAGTAAGGGTAAACAAAAGAAATATCAATCACATCGTATTCATAAGAACATAACATTTTGGAAATCATAACCTGCAAAAGAGAGCATAATTTCATAACATGGGATAAATCATGGTAGTGAAATGTAATCACAATAATCATAACTTAAAACATGAAACTTTGTGGCATTCACACATATTCATAGAGAATCATTTCTTGTTAGTCAAGACTCATTTCCAAGACTATCTTAGTGGACAAAGTCCCTTTCTGAATCGAGTAACCCTCGTTTCAGTCCTGTTTCAATGAACCGGTATAACCTACCATTCCAGCCATGTCTATCTCATGAGATATAAAATCTTTACCCAATGCATTGTAGGGAGATATAGGTCCCACCCATCTTATAATGAATCCTTTCTTATGTGTGCCACATAATCATAAATCATACATCATCGCATAACCCATGTAATAAAAATGGGATTCTTAAACAACATGACATCATAAAACAATTCATATAAGATAAAGGAATTCATAAAAATGTTTCCATCACAACATAATCAAATCCATGTAATAATAGGGATAAAAACATAACCCTTTTATTATCTTAGATGGAAAATAATTTTTATAAAATACTTGAACATCATTCTTGAGGAAAATATCCTTTCTACTTCAAAAACACTTTTCCTTTGTTAACATGTCATACAATTTTAAACTAAAAGAAGTTGATTAAAAATAAACTTGAATACTTGTAAAGGAATCTTCTTGGAAATAATTTTTTAGAAATCCATTCATGCCGTATAAGTTTAAAAAAACATTCTTCGTACTTTTGTCGGAAAAGTCAAAAAGTACCTCGTACGAAAAACGACAAAAGATTCCTTTCATACATATTACTAAAAACTCACCGAAAGGTAAAAATGGATTTAAACAATTGTAGGTGGATGGAAATAATATTACATAATGATGAAACATGGATGTGGATGATAAAATACACCCCAGTAAATACTTACGAATAAACAATCTCGGATAAAAATGAGATTGTGATATTTCCCTTACCTTAGGTCCGATTAGCTTTGTACGTGTCCGAAGCTCCTGTATAATGGTTTAAATAATGTTATTGACTTATTCCAGAATCATACATATTTATATGATATCATATATGGTCATATTCTTAGCTTCTTGTTAGTAATATTTCATTGTTACTTGTTACTCGGGTCTTTATTGCCTTTTGTTCTTATGCGTGTTTTGCCGAATAAATTCTTATTCTTATTTTAAGGTTATAGATACCTTATATCCAGAATGGTATTAGTGTAACATATATCATATTTATTCATTCAATTCATTTATATAATTACTATGTAATGATGATCATGTAGAACGAGTCGCATCACATCGTGGAGACGGTATTCCGTACGTACGCACGAGTGATGATATCATTCCTATGATCGTGGAATTGTATTGGAGTATATATATATTATTTAAGTATCAATATTACTTTATAATAATCATAAATAGTTACTCATTACACCATTATACCCATCCTTGTAAGGTGGTGGTGGAAAATAGATTACACCACGGCGTGGAGACGGTATTCCGTACGTACGCACGCGCGGTGATTTCATTTTTCCGTAGGATGGATAGAAGGTGAATTAGGGTTGTTTCATATTTATAATAACATATCAGTATTTAAGTAATACTGATGTTATTACTTTATAATGAAACAACTAAAGAAGAAGAAGTTGAAGAAGAAAGAAATTGAAAAGATCAGTAATGGATATTACCTCTTCTTTGGAACGCCTCTTTGAATCCTCCACTTAGGGAACTAAGATTGGTCTTTGAAGAAGACCGGAACCTCTAGGATTATTCTAGGGAAGTGGAGAGGAGAAAATGGCAGGGGTTGGCTGAGCTTGAGTGCTCAAATTGATGTGAGGAGGAGGGGGAGGAGGTGCCCTTTTATAAGGGAGGAGAGGGGCACCTTAGGAATATCTCAAAATATTATTTTATATTAAAGTCAAATTTGGTTTATAATGGTTCCAAAGGGTCTTATTTCGAAGATAAAGTGGGTATGGGTCGAAATACTATCAACCAATATGATTTAGACAAGTTTAGGGTATTATTTTAACCTTATCAATTAGATTTAACTCTAAGTTAAATAATTTAACTTTTACCATGTCTTTTTGTTTTCTTTCACTATATGGTTAATACACTTACTATAACATGTCAAACGAACCCCAAATTGTTTATTATTAATATATATATCCTTATATAAGTCATTTGGCCGAACCTTAGATTTTTAGGAATAAAATAACAATTAATAATATAATATTTGATTTAAAAACTATTTTGTGTCAATTTTGACACTATTTGATATATGATTTTTGTGAAAGTCATAAAAGAATTATATGTTCGAACCAAGTTTATTAAATAAACACTAATATATCATATTAACCTAGAAAATTAGTGGAATTCATAAAAAGTCTCAAATTACATTTATTTTTGTGTTTATAACATCAATTATGTCAATATTTCATAAATAAGATAATTACTGCATCATCTTTGTGTCATAAATAAATTAACTTATTTGATGTCTAAAAATTACAAATAAAATACCATTCTGTAGGAAATCTTTTTATATTTCTAATGAATATTTACAATCGAATTTATCTCATGTACAACCCTATATAAAAAATGTTTTAGTAAATAAACTCTGATTTTAACTCTTTTAACTCTTCTTTGAATTAAATAATAATAAATGTCCTAATCTAATCCAAGTGGGCCTAAATGATAATAATTTACACTTAAGGTTGTTTTTGGTCGAGATACACTTGTCCAATAGAATTAGGACATGTGTTAGGGTAATATTAATATCATTCTTACCCTTAATTACCCTATTTACTTTTAACCGTGGTAAATAAAAGTAAAAAGTTACTATTCACCAAAAATTATTTTCATCTCATTGAACCACATTTTACTTACTGACATCAACCGTGTCTCTCAGATTTTTGAAATTCCATTCACAGAAGCGGTAAAATTAAGTTTTATGAAAAATTCAGTTTTTTAACTACCACTTAGTAGTTTCACTATTCATCAAAAATTGATGTTTTTCAGAACAATGCCAAAATTTCATCCTAAGCTATATTTCATATTCCGAATTCAAAAATTAAGTCTATTTTACCAAATTCATAACATAGAAGTTGCATTAATTAATTTTATAATTAAATCCCGCTGTTAAAACAAATAGCGTGTTTTTAAGAAACAATATCTATCAAAAGATTGACACTTGATTATGTCTGGATTAAATGTGAAATTACAACCAATGACCAAAATTGTATTAAATTGTAAAAATATATTCTAAAAATACTTTAAAACCACTCAAATTAATAATTTATCACTATTAATTATTTTTATTAAAAAAGTTGTTTTTAATTATAATTTAGTAATTTTCACTATTCATCGGAATATGAAAGTTATCCGAAAAGTACCAAAATTTCACCTTAGGCTAAATTCGATACTCCGAATCCAAAAATGAAGTCCATTTTGAGAGATAAAATTTATAAAATTTAAAAAGTGGTTATTACTATTCATAACGACTAGTTTTAATAATATTTTAATAGCATATCGTTGTTTCGTGAAACTCAGTATTGCGTACTACACACGCTATCGAGCAAGGTTGTGATTGCGTGTAATGCAAGGAAAGTCAAAGATGCGTGTTGTGCAAGCTCCTTTTGGTGTAGTGTACAACACAAGACATTAATAAAATTAAAAAGAATATTTTTCATAAAATCTCGGGCTGTTACATTCTACCCCCCTTAAAATGAATTTCGCCCTCGAAATTCGTCGGGGTTATAAATGGTTTACTATTCAAAAGTTTCTTTAATAGAAACCCACATCGTAAAAAGGAATATCAAAACCAATATTTAAAAACAAAAGTATGAAACGTAACAGTTACCCAAATAAACTAATCACTGGGTTTCCACATAGGTGAAAATATGGATATGGAAGAGAAATCTAACCATCATGTTCTGATGGAGAGTGGTAGAGAACATGGCTATGGAAAAGCCAGCAATCACAAAGCCATAAATTTGTGATGAACTAAGGTACCAGCTGATTCATCAGATATAAGATCACTAGGACAACATTTTTGGTTTTCAAGATCGTTTCCCTAAAGTTAAAGAATTTTAATTAGAATAAATACTTACTTTATTTTGGTACAATCTCACTATTGTTCGTGCCTTTAACAATTTCCACTTCATCTCTTAAATAAATGAAGTTGAATTTTTTATTCGTGAAGTGTTAGCAGATCATGTGATAGAATGACAGGTCATTCCATCTGTCTCAAACAAAAGGTTAGCAAAATTATATACATAAGTAGATCTATAGTGAGATTAATCATATATGGTTCCTAAAATGGACTTTATACTTCATATATCATACTGCTTAATATAATAAAACTAGTTTCTAATAAACAGGGACTTCCTGTAGGCCAGTGGTAGGCGATAAAGGCCAGTCGCACTTCGGTTGTGGGTTCGATTCCCACAGCCTTGTCTGAAGCGATGGGTTGTCGCCCGTCCTGCAGGTTGTCCTTTTTCTAAAACTATAATACTATAACATCCCATCAATAATATCGAAAAAAAACTTCTATCCTTAAACAATACTAACTTATGTCCAACATAATCCATTCCAATCTTTAGGCTTATCCATAATACTGCAGTCCACTCTCATAACATAGTGAAAACGATTACCAGAGATTTAACACCATCGTCGATCCCCATATATCATAAGATATGTTTTGTTGGTCACATTCCAAACATACAAAGTCCTTAATAATGTATTCTCTTGAATACCCATTGAACCATAGTGAAAACTTGAATGCAGTTAAAAGTTAACACTTTTCACATACCAAAATCCTCAAAATTCTATATACTCAAACCATGATATCACTTAGTCCTTATATCAATCATGAGCTCATGAATACTATCAAACATTTAATTTTCTCCTTATCCCTTCATTATGCGCATATCATCTACATTCCAAAAATATCTGAATAACCTTTCATGGATACTGGTAACATTAATCATACACTTTCAAAACACAAGGAAAGACAACAGTGTAACAATCCATAGATGTCTCTTTATTCCATAGTAGCATGATATTACTTATACAAAATTACACATGATAAACATGTAATCATTCCACTACATTCTTAAACCATTGACCGAGCTTCAAAAATTCTTTCATCTCACATATCATTTGTAGTCTCTTCATCATCATCCACATAAATACTACCCATATGACCATACTGATTCTCTTCATGAGTCTTTCCCTTAGGGCATTTGTTTGCATAATGCCCATACATTCCACATTTAAAACACTTAACCATTTTTGATGTCGTAGCAATACCATTATCCTCATCCATGGTGTTAACCGACCCTTTTCCTTTGCACTTACTTGCTTTGTGTCCTTCTTTTCCACACCCAAAGCATCTTCCAGTTCCCTTGAAACATTCTCCTTGATGCCTCTTCCCACGTGATTTACATAGGGGAAATTGAACTTTCTTTCCTCTATGATCATCATGGAACTCCATATTTCTCTTATTAGTTGAGTCAGGAAACTTACCAAATTTTACTTTATTGATCATATTATGAGATTGCTGATTCGGCATAATAATGATGTTTGGACATCCAAATCCCATTTCATTTGGTTTCTCATGAAGAATATCATTCCATTGTCCATCATATCCTCCATTATTGTGAATCATCTTGTTTCCAGCCATTTTCTAAAACCCAAACAGAATAGTGTGAGAGGCAAAAATCATGCTAGGGAAAACAACATAATAAAGGGGGAGTACCCTCAATATCTAACAACTTAGGTTAAATTCTAAGATCGTTAGCGCAATTCTAGCACTATAACCTATACGTATACTTAACCTTAGAGACATCCCTAGACATACCTTAGAAATATCTCTAGGGATCTCACTAAAGTTTTCGCATCCTAGTTTCCAAAGGTTGACTAAACCTTTCCTCTGATACCAACTATAGAGACCCGAATCCTGACGTACATGGACATTACATTACTTTTGTGGAATACTTAGTACATAACAAAAACACACACACAAGGATCGTAATAGTTTAGTGTCTTTGGAAACTCGGAATAAAATCTTATAATCGTGGTGAAAGATATTCAACATCTCCCATAAAGATCTTCTTCTTTTTTACCTAAAACCTTTCTTTATATCCTGGGGAAAAGAAAACATAAAAGGGTGAGCTCAAATGCTCAGTAAGGGTAAACAAAAGAAATATCAATCACATCGTATTCATAAGAACATAACATTTTGGAAATCATAACCTGCAAAAGAGAGCATAATTTCATAACATGGGATAAATCATGGTAGTGAAATGTAATCACAATAATCATAACTTAAAACATGAAACTTTGTGGCATTCACACATATTCATAGAGAATCATTTCTTGTTAGTCAAGACTCATTGCCAAGACTATCTTAGTGGAAAAAGTCCCTTTCTGAATCGAGTAACCCTCGTTTCAGTCCTGTTTCACTGAACCGGTATAACCTACCATTCCAGCCATGTCTATCTCATGAGATATAAAATCTTTACCCAATGCATTGGAGGGAGATATAGGTCCCACCCATCTTATAATGAATCCTTTCTTATGTGTGCCACATAATCATAAATCATACATCATCGCATAACCCATGTAATAAAAATGGGATTCTTAAACAACATGACATCATAAAACAATTCATATAAGATAAAGGAATTCATAAAAATGTTTCCATCACAACATAATCAAATCCATGTAATAATAGGGATAAAAACAGAACCCTTTTATTATCTTAGATGGAAAATAATTTTTATAAAATACTTGAACTTCATTCTTGAGGAAAATATCCTTTCTACTTCAAAAATACTTTTCCTTTCTTAACATGTCATACAATTTTAAACTAAAAGAAGTTGATTAAAAATAAACTTGAATACTTGTAAAGGAAGCTTCTTGGAAATAATTTTTTACAAATCCATTCATGCCGTATAAGTTTAAAAAAAACATTCTTCGTACTTTTGTCAGAAAAGTCAAAAAGTACCTCGTACGAAAAACGACAAAAGATTCCTTTCATACATATTACTAAAAACTCACTGAAAGGTAAAAATGGATTTAAACAATTGTAGGTGGATGGAAATAATATTACATAATGATGAAACATGGATGTGGATGATAAAATACACCCCAGTAAATACTTACGAATAAACAATCTCGGATAAAAATGAGATTGTGATATTTCCCTTACCTTAGGTCCGATTAGCTTTGTACGTGTCCAAAGCTCCTGTATAATGGTTTAAATAATGTTATTGACTTATTCCAGAATCATACATATTTATATGATATCATATATGGTCATATTCTTATCTTCTTGTTAGTAATATTTCATTGTTACTTGTTACTCGGGTCTTTATTGCCTTTTGTTCTTATGCGTGTTTTGCCGAATAAATTCTTATTCTTCTTTTAAGGTTATAGATACCTTATATCCAGAATGGTATTAGTGTAACATATATCATATGTATTCATTCAATTCATTTATATAATTACTATGTAATGATGATCATGTAGAACGAGTCGCATCACATCGTGGAGACGGTATTCCGTACGTACGCACGAGTGATGATATCATTCCTATGATAGTGGAATTGTATTGGACTATATATATATTATTTAAGTATCAATATTACTTTATAATAATCATAAATAGTTACTCATTACACCATTATACCCATCCTTGTAAGGTGGTGGTGGAAAATAGATTACACCACGGCGTGGAGACGGTATTCCGTACGTACGCACGCGCGGTGATTTCATTTTTCCGTAGGATGGATAGAAGGTGAATTAGGGTTGTTTCATATTTATAATAACATATCAGTATTTAAGTAATACTGATGTTATTACTTTATAATGAAACAACTAAATAAGAAGAAGTTGAAGAAGAAAGAAATTGAAAAGATCGGTAATGGATATTACCTCTTCTTTGGAACTCCTCTTTGAATCCTCCACTTAGGGAACTAAGATTGGTCTTTTAAGAAGACCAGAACCTCTAGGATTATTCTAGGGAAGTGGAGAGGAGAAAATGGCAGGGGTTGGCTGAGCTTGAGTGCTCAAATTGATGTGAGGAGGAGGGGGAGGAGGTGCCCTTTTATAAGGGAGGAGAGGGGCACCTTAGGAATATCTCAAAATATTATTTTATATTAAAGTCAAAATTGGTTTATAATGGTTCCAAAGGGTCTTATTTCAAAGCTAAAGTGGGTATGGGTCGAAATCCTATCAACAAATAGGATTTAGACAAGTTTATGGTATTATTTTAACCTTATCAATTAGATTTAACTCTAAGTTAAATAATTTAACTTTTACCATGTCTTTTTGTTTTCTTTCACTATATGGTTAATAAACTTACTATAACATGTCAAACGAACCCCAAATTGTTTATTATTAATATATATATTCTTATCTAAGTCATTTGGCCGAACCTTAGATTTTTAGGAATAAAATAACAATTAATAATATAATATTTGATTTAAAAACTATTTTGTGTCAATTTTGACACTATTTGATATATGATTTTTGTGAAAGTCATAGCAGAATTATATGTTCGAACCAAGTTTATTAAATCAACACTAATATATCATAGTAACCTAGAAAATTAGTGGAATTCATAAAAAGTCTCAAATTACATTTATTTTTGTGTTTATAACATCAATTATGTCAATATTTCATAAATAAGATAATTACTGCATCATCATTGTGTCAAAAATAAATTAACTTATTTGATGTATAAAAATTACAAATAAAATACCATTCTGTAGGAAATCTTTTTAGATTTCTAATGAATATTTACAATCGAATTTATCTCATGTACAACCCTATATAAAAAATGTTTTAGTAAATAAACTTTGATTTTAACTCTTTTAACTCTTCTTTGAATTAAATAATAATAAATGTCCTAATCTAATCCAAGTGGGCCTAAATGATAATAATTTACACTTAAGGTTGTTTTTGGTCGCGATACACTTGTCCAATAGAATTAGGACATGTGTTAGGGTAATATTAATATCATTCTTACCCTTAATTACCCTATTTACTTTTAACTGTGGTAAATAAAAGTAAAAAGTTACTATTCACCAAAAATTATTTTCATCTCATTGAACCACATTTTACTTACTGAAATCAACCGTGTCTCTCGGATTTTTTAAATTCCATTCACAGAAGCGGTAAAATTAAGTTTTATGAAAAAATCAGTTTTTTAACTACCACTTAGTAGTTTCACTATTCATCAAAAATTGATGTTTTTCAGAACAATGCCAAAATTTCATCCTAAGCTATATTTCATATTCCGAATTCAAAAATGAAGTCTATTTTACCAAATTCATAACATAGAAGTTGAATTAATTAATTTTATAATTAAATCCCGCTGTTAAAACAAATAGCGTGTTTTTAAGAAACAATATCTATCAAAAGATTGACACTTGATTATGTCTGGTTTAAATGTGAAATTACAACCAATGACCAACATTGTATTAAATTGTAAAAATATATTCTAAATATACTTTAAAACCACTCAAATTAATAATTTATCACTATTAATTATTTCGATTAAAAAATTTGTTTTTAATTATAATTTAGTAATTTTCATTATTCATCAGAATATGAAAGTTATCCGAAAAGTACCAAAATTTCATCTTAGGCTAAATTCGATACTCCGAATCTAAAAATGAAGTCCATTTTGAGAGATAAAATTTATAAAATTTAAAAAGTGGTTATTACTATTCATAACGGCTAGTTTTAATAATATTTTAATAGCATATCATTGTTTCGTGAAACTCAGTATTGCGTACTACACACGCTATCGAGGAAGGTTGCGATTGCGTGTAATGCAAGGCAAGTCAAAGATGCGTGTTGTGCAAGCTCCTTTTGGTGTAGTGTACAACACAAGACATTAATAAAATTAAAAAGAATATTTTTCATAAAATCTCGGGCTGTTACAATGAATCTAAATATTATCATATAAAAAAATTAACAATTTTTTCTATGTTTTTACCATTAAGTCTTAGTTTTACCACCATTAACCCTTTTAACAATCACATCAATATCAATGTTTTTAAATTTTCAAGGGTTATGAATGTTAACATAAAAAGAAAAATGACTCCTAAATGGAACATCTTTGAAATTATAAACCATATACCATTTACTTGGATGAATATAGGATATTTATAAATTATAAATAGTTTAATAAAATATTATTTATTATAAAATATCATTAATACCATTTTTGGAACATTTCACTTAATTTTACATTGAAAATAACATGATAGTAAAGTAATTATCATATAAACGTTTAAAACATCCCTAATAATCTATATTTTTATTAAAAAATTTAGGGGACTATAAATCCCTCAAAAAATAACTTTAAGTCATTTTATTAACATTTACTTGATTTTTATACTGCTTACACAAGCAATGTTCCCTTGTTGCATAAGAATTTATGATAATTATTTCATCAACAAAAGAAAAAAAAACTACCACGATAAAAAAATTCAACTATATTTCAAATACCTATATAAAACAAAATAATGTATTTTATCATTGTCAAAAAATATTAAAGATATTTAAGGAAAGAAAATTACTTTTTTGAATTTAACTTTTACTTAAATATTATAAATAAAAAAATAAAAATAAAATGAAAAAAGGTCATATTTTCAATGTAAGAATGAATTTTTAAGAATTAGAATAATAAAATCAAAAAATGGAATGTGTTTTAATGAATTTTTAAACCTTATCACATTTTTTTAACCCTAATTAACCCATTTCACCTTTACTGTGGTAAAAAAATTTATTATGGTTACTATTCTTATTGAAAAAAATAAAATGGAAATTTTTACGAAATTTTCATGTTTGGATTCCAAATATGGAATCAATTTTTCAAGATTAAATTTCATAAAGTAGTAGAAATTAATTTAAGAAAAAATAAAAAATAAACACAACGAATTTTTTTATAAAAATGTCATTTTAAGCATAAAAATATATTTATACTAAATTCAACCATAAAATTTATTATAATGAACATAATTAGATTATTCAAAATACAATAGAACTAATTTTACCTTTAAACCAGTTTATAACAAAATTTAAATTGTTAAATTTTGGGAAAATATTTTTTTCTATAGAAGTCAATATTGTTCACTATTCACTATAAAATCATTCATTTTCAAAAAAAATCACAAAAAGTCGCCATAAGATTATTTTGATATAATAATTAAAAAAATGAAATAATTTATATTAAATACAATTTATAGATGTTTCAAAAATTAATTATAATATTTTATAAAAAAGTAATAAAAACGTTTTTGAAGAAAAAGTATTTTTAAAGAATACAATTAATTACTCAAAATTGAGTTCGTATATATTAAGAATTAATCAATAAATTTTTATTGATTGGAAATTATATAAATATTTCATAATGTGTTCAATATAATTTTTACTTTCCAATTCAATGTCTATATGATAAATTTTACATTAAATAATAATATTTCAATAGTATACCATGATTTTTTTAAACATGAATTTTTTTTAAAGTAGGATATCAATGAAATGATTTTTTTATAGAGAACTATATTATAAAATATTAGGGTGATATATTCTTCCACCATTAAAATTAATTTCCCCCTCTAAATTAAATCACTCTAATGAAACAAAAATTGAGTATATCTAAGTTTCATTACATCCTATGGTTCTCATGTAGCTTCCTCTAATTTAAGATTTCGCCAAAAAAACTTTTAATAGGTGAGTGATCCTATTTTATAGTAGCTTATCTCTATGATCCAGAATCTCTATTGATTTTTCCACATAATGCATATATTTACCTAGTGTAATGACCTCTAAGTTTGTTATATTTAAAGGATTATATATGTACTTTCTCAAGTGTGATACATAGAACATGACATGAACCTAAGTGATATTCATACAAGTGCTCCACAATAAGTTACTATAAAATATAATCAATAATTTCAATGGTACTGATATATCTTGGGATAATAATTCAATGCATTCTTAAGCTGATAAGCCTCATCCAAGGAGATATTCATATGAATACCTTTTTACCAACTTCAAACACCAACTATCAAAGACCATTATTAGCCTAACTTTTCTATTGACTCTAAGATTCCCTCATATCTTGTTGAATTTCTCTATATTTTTCTTCCATCTTCTCAACTAGGTCAATTACCAATAACATTCATTATCTAACATCATCCCATCATGTAGGATTTTTGTACTTCCTACCATAGGGGAATTCATAAGGAGCCATTTGAATACATGCATAAAATATACTATTATAAGAAAACTTGGTCAGAGTAAAGTATTGAACCTAACCACCATTTGAATCTAGAGAAAAATATCTCAAAAAACTTTATGGGGTGGAAAATAGTCTCTGTAACAGCCCAAGATTTTATAAAAAATATTCTTTTTAATGTCTTGTGTTGTAAGCTACACCAAAAAGAGCTTGCACAACACACATCCTTGACTTGCCTTGCATTACACGCAATCGCGACCTTCCTCGATAGCGTGTGTTGTACGCAACACCAAGTTTCGCTAAACAACGATATGCTATTAAGATATTATTAAAACTAGCTGTTGTGAATAGTAATAACCACTTTTTGAAATTTTGTAAATTTTATTTTTCAAAATGGACTTCATTTATGGATTCGGAGTATCGAATTTAGCCTAAGGTGAAATTTTTGTACTTTTCGGATAACTTTCATATTCCGATGAATAGTGAAAATTACTAAATTATAATTAAAAACAACTTTTTTAATCGAAATAATTAATAGTGATAAATCATTAATTTGAGTGGTTTTAAAGTATATTTAGAATATATTTTTTTCAATTTAATACAATGTTGGTCATTGGATGTAATTGCACATTTAAATCAGACATAAACAAGTGTCAATCTTTTGATAGATATTGTTTCTTAAAAACACGCTATTTGTTTTAACAGCGGGATTTAATTATAAAATTAATTAATGCAACTTCTATGTTATGAATTTGGTAAAATAGACTTCATTTTTGAATTCGGAATATGAAATATATCTTAGGATGAAATTTTGGCATTTTTCTGAAAACCTTCAATTTTTGATGAATAGTGAAACTACTAAGTGGTAGGTTAAAAACTGAATTTTGCATAAAACTTAATTTTACCGCTTCTGTGAATGGAATTTCGAAAATCCGAGAGACACGGTTATTATCAAGGACTAAAATGTGGTTCAATGAGATGAAAATAATTTTTTGGTGAATAGTAACTTTTTACTTTTTTTACCACGGTTAATAGTAAATAGGGTAACTAAGGGTAAATATGATATTAATATTACCCTAACACATGTCCTAATTCTATTGGACAAGTGTAATTCGACCAAAAACAAACTTAGGAATAAAATATGACCATTTAGGCCCACTTGGATTAGATTAGGACATTTATTATTAATTTATTTAAAGAAGGGTTAAAATAGTTAAAATCAAAGTTTAATAAGTAAATCATTTTTAATATGGGGTTATACATAAGATAAATTCGACTATAAATATTCATTAGAAAGCTAAAAAGATTTCCTACATAATGGTATTTTATTTGTAATTTTTAGACATCAAATAATTTAATTTATTTATGACACAACGATGATGCAGTAATTATCTTTTTAATGAAATATTGACATAATTGATGTTATAAGAACCAAAATAAATGTAATTTGAGATTTTTTATGAATTCCACTAATTTTCTCGGTTACTATGATATATTAATGTTGATTTAATCTACTTGGTTCGAACATTTAATTCTGTTATGACTTTCACAAAAATCATATATCAAATAGTGTCAAAATTGACACAAAATAGTTTTTAAATCAAATATTATATTATTAATTGTTATTTTATTCCTAAAAATCTAAGGTTCGGCCAAATGACTTAGATAAGGATATATATATTAATAATAAACAATTTGGGGTTCGTTTGGCATGTTATAGTAAGTGTATTAACCATATAGTGAAAGAAAACAAAAAGACACGGTAAAAGTTAAATTATTTAACTTAGAGTTAAATCTAATTGATAAGGTTTAAAATAATATCCAAACATGTCTAAATTTGATTGGTTGATGAGATTACAACCCTATATCATCTAATCTTCGAATATGAGTCATTTTTGGAGGTTTTTAAGTGGGGTTAGATTTATTATAAATTAATATTTTTAAGAATTCCTAAGGTGCCCCTCTCCTCCCCTATAAAAGGACACCTCCTCCCCCTCCTCCTCACACCAATTTGAGCTCTCAAGCTCGGCCAACCCCTGCCAAAATCTCTTCTCCACTTCCCTAGCAACATCCTAGAGGTTCTGGTCTTCCTCAAAGACCAATTCTAGTGCCCTAAGAGGAGGTCTCAAAGAGGCGCTTCAAAGAAGAGGTAATTACCGTTACCAATTCTTTTATCTTTATTTATTCTTCCACTTCTTCTTAGGTTGTTTCATTATGAAGTAATAACATCAGTATCACTCATATACTGATATGTTATTATAAGTATGAAACAACCCTATTTCACCATCTATCCATCCTACGGAAAAAGAAATCACCGCGCGTGCGTACGTACGGAATACCGTCTCCACGCCGTGGTGTAATCTATTTTCCACCACCACCTTACAAGGATGGGTATAATGGTGTAAAGAATAACTATACATAGTTATTACAACATCATATTGATTCTGATATATTGTATAATTCACTCCAATTCAATTCAATACTTATAGAAATGATATCATCGCTCGTGCGTACGTACGGACTACCGTCTCCACGACGCGATGAGATTCATTCTCCATATTAACCATTTAAGAATGATTATAAAGTATATATAAGAAATAATAATGAAATATATGACATTATAAAGCTACTGGATTTATGTATATATATACATATGTATGTCATCTACTTACTTCCATTTCAAGACAATAAGGAAAGGAAAACAACGTTCATGCGTACGTACGGACTACCGTCTCCATGAACGGTGTTTTTCATTTTATTTATCTACCTATTATATATATATATATATACTGAATATATATGATATATAAATCATATTTTATATTCTGGAAGTAAGTAAATCATGATATAAGTAATAATGATGTCAAGAACAACAAGTCAAAACACCTACGATAAATGAAATGATTTTACCCAAAACGCTTCTTTAACATGGAATTTACAAAAGAACGGGTAATATAATGTCATAAGTGAACCATATATGATATCATAACAATGAATATGATTCTGTAATAAGTCAATGACATTATTTAAATCATTATACAGGAGGTTCGGACACATACGAAGCAAATCGGACCTAAGGTAAGGGAAATATCACAATCTCATTTTTATCCGAGATTGTTTGTACTTTGAAATTTACTGGGGTATATTTTATCATCCACATCCATGTTTCCTCAATATGTAATGTTATTTACAACAACCTACAATTGTTTAAATCCAATTTTACCCTTCGGTGAGTTTTTAGTAAATGATATGAAAGGAATCTTTTGTCGTTTTTCGTACGAGGTACATTTTGACTTTTTCGACAAAAGTAAAAAAGAATGTTTTTTTTTAACTTATACGGCACGAACGGATTTCTACTGTTTTATGAAGCCTTATTTTCATGAAGCTTCCTCTAAAAGATTTTATGACTATTTTCAATAAAATATCTTTCTTTTAAAATTGCATGATATTTTGTGAAAAGAAATTGATTTTGAAGAAGAAAGGATATTTTCCTCAAGAATTCAATGCAAGTGTTTTATCAAAATTATTTTCCATATAAGATAATAAAGGGTTCTGTTTCTATCCATATTTTTACATTGATTTGACTATGTTGTGATGGAATTATGTTTATGAATTCCTTTATCTTATATGAATGGTTTTATGATGTCATGTTGTTTAAGAATCCCATTTTTATTACATGGGTTATGCAATGATGTATGATTTATGATTTTGTGGCACACATAAGAAAGGATTCATTAAGAGATGGGTGGGACCTATATCTCCCTCCAATGCATTGGGTAAAGATTTTATATCTCATGAGATAGACATGGCTGGAATGGTAGGTTATACCGGTTCAGTGAAACAGGACTGAAACGAGGATTACTCGATTCAGAAAGGGACTTTGTCCACTAAGATAGTCTTGGCAATGAGTCTTGACTAACAAGAAATGATTCTCTATGATTATGTGTGTATGCCACAATGAGTAATGTTTTAAGTTATGATTTCATTTCACTACTATGATTTATCCCATGTTATGAAATTATGCTCTCTTTTGCAGGTTAAGATTTCCAAAAAAGTTATGTTCTTATGAAAATTATGTGATTGATATTTATTTTGTTTACCCTTACTGAGCATTTGAGCTCACCCTTTTATGTTTTCTTTTCCCCAGGATATAAAGAAAGGTTTTAGGTAAAAAAAAAGGGATGACCTTTATGGGAGATATTGAAGAACTCTCACCACGATTAGAAGATTACGTTCCGAGTTTCCAAAGACACTAAACTATTACGATCCTTTAGTGTGTGTTTTTGTTATGTACTAAGTATTCCGCAAATGTAATGTAATGTCCATGTACGTCAAGTTTCGGGTCTCTACAGTTGGTATCAGAGGAAAGGTTTAGTCAACCTTTGGAAACTAGGATGCGAAAACATTAGTGAGATCCCTAGAGATATTTCTAAGGTATGTCTAGGGATGCCCCTAAGGATAAGTATACGTATAGGATATAGTTCTAGAACTATGGTAACGATATTAGATTAAACCAAAGATGATAGATATTTATGTTACTCCCCCTTTATTACGATTTTTGCCTCTCACACTATTCTTTTTTGGGTTTTAGAATATGGCTGGAAACAAGATGATTCACGATAATGGAGGATATGATGGACAATGGAATGATATTCTTCATGAGAAACCAAATGAAATGGGATTTGGATGTCCAAACATCATTATTATGCCGAATCAACAATCTCACAACATGATCAATAAAGTAAAATTTGGTAAGTTTCCTGACTCGACTAATAAGAGAAAGATGGAGTTCCATGATGATCATAGAGGAAAGAAAGTTCAATTTCCCCTATGTAAATCATGTGGGAAGAGGCATCAAGGAGAATGTTTCAAAGGAACTGGAAGATGCTTTGGGTGTGGAAAAGAAGGACACAAAGCCAGTAAGTGCAAAGGAAAAGGTTCAGTTAACACCATGGATGAGGATAATGGTATTGCTACGACATCAACAATGGTTAAATGTTTTAAATGTGGAATGTATGGGCATTATGCAAACCAATGCCCTAAGGGAAAGTCTCATGAAGAGAATCAGTATGGTCGTATGGGAAGTATTTATGTTGATGATGATGAAGAAACTACAAATGATATGTGAGATGAAAGAAATGTTGAAGCTCGGTCAATGGTCTAAGAATATAGTGGAATGATTACATGTTTATCATGTGTAATGTTGTATAAGTAATCTCATGGAATAAGGAGACATCTAAGGATTGTTACACTGTTGTCTTTCCTTAAGTTTTGAAAGTGTATGATGAATGGTACCAATAACCATGAAAGGTTATTCAGATACTTTTGGAAAGTAGATGATAAGTGCATAATGAAAGGATAAGAAGATAATGAGATGTTTGATTGTATTCATGAGCTCATGATTGATATAAGGACTAAGTTATATCATGGTTTGAGTATATAGAATTTTGAGGATTTTGGTATGTGGAAAGTGTTAACTTTAAACTGCATTCATGTTTTCACTAAGGTATTCAAGAGAATACATGATTAAGGACTTTGAATGTTTGGAATGTGACCAACAAAACATATCTTATGATATATGGGGATCAACGATGGTATTAAATCTCTGGTAATCGTTGTCACTATATTATGAGAGTGGACTGCAGTATTATGTATAAGCCTAAAGATTAGACTGGATTATGTTGGACATAAGTTAGTATTGTTTAAGGATAGAAGATTTTCGATATTATTGATGGGATGTTATAGTAACGTAGTTTTAGAAAAAGGACAACCTGCAGGACGGGCGACAACCCATCGCTTCGGACAAGGCTGTAGGAATCGAACCCACAACCGAAGTGCAACTGGCCTTTATCGCCTATCACTGGCCTACAGGAAGTCCCTGTTTAGTAGAAACTAGTTTTATTATATTAAGCAGTATGATATATGAAGTATAAGTCCATTTTAGGAACCATATATGATTAATCTCACTATAGATCGACTTATGCATATAATTTTTGCTAATCTTTTGTTTGAGACAGATGGAATGACCCGTCATTCTATCACATGATCTGCTAACACTTCATGAATAACAAATTCAACTTCATTTATTTAAGAGATGAAGTGGAAATTGTTCAAGGCACGAACAACAGTGAGATTGTACCAAAATAAAGTAAGTATTTATTCTAATTCAAATTTTCAACTTTAGGGAAATGATCTTGAAAACCAAAAATGTTGTCCTAGTGATCTTATACCTGATGAATAAGATGGTACCTTATATCATCACAAATCTATGGATTTGTGATTACTGGCTTTTCCATAGCCATGTTCTCTACCACTCTCCATCAGAACATGATGGTTAGATTTCTCTTCCATATCCATATTTTCACCTATGTGGAAACCCAGTGATTAGTTTATTTGGGTAATCGTTACATTTCATACTTTAGTTTTTAAAGCCAAGTTTTGGTATTCTTTTTTTACGATGTGGGTTTCTATAAAAGAAACTTTCGAATAGTAAACCATTTATAACCCCGACGAATTTCGAGGGCGAAATTCATTTTAAGGGGGGTAGAATGTAACAGCCCAAGATTTTATAAAAAATATTCTTTTTAATGTCTTGTGTTGTACGCTACACCAAAAAGAGCTTGCACAACACACATCCTTGACTTGCCTTGCATTACACGCAATCGCTACCTTCCTCGATAGCGTGTGTTGTACGCAACACCAAGTTTCGCTAAACAACGATATGCTATTAAGATATTATTAAAACTAGCTGTTGTGAATAGTAATAACCACTTTTTGAAATTTTGTAAATTTTATTTTTCAAAATGGACTTCATTTATGGATTCGGAGTATCGAATTTAGCCTAAGGTGAAATTTTTGTACTTTTCGGATAACTTTCATATTCCGATGAATAGTGAAAATTACTAAATTATAATTAAAAACAACTTTTTTAATCGAAATAATTAATAGTGATAAATCATTAATTTGAGTGGTTTTAAAGTATATTTAGAATATATTTTTTTCAATTTAATACAATGTTGGTCATTGGATGTAATTGCACATTTAAATCAGACATAAACAAGTGTCAATCTTTTGATAGATATTGTTTCTTAAAAACACGCTATTTGTTTTAACAGCGGGATTTAATTATAAAATTAATTAATGCAACTTCTATGTTATGAATTTGGTAAAATAGACTTCATTTTTGAATTCGGAATATGAAATATATCTTAGGATGAAATTTTGGCATTTTTCTGAAAACCTTCAATTTTTGATGAATAGTGAAACTACTAAGTGGTAGGTTAAAAACTGAATTTTGCATAAAACTTAATTTTACCGCTTCTGTGAATGGAATTTCGAAAATCCGAGAGACACGGTTATTATCAAGGACTAAAATGTGGTTCAATGAGATGAAAATAATTTTTTGGTGAATAGTAACTTTTTACTTTTTTTACCACGGTTAATAGTAAATAGGGTAACTAAGGGTAAATATGATATTAATATTACCCTAACACATGTCCTAATTCTATTGGACAAGTGTAATTCGACCAAAAACAAACTTAGGAATAAAATATGACCATTTAGGCCCACTTGGATTAGATTAGGACATTTATTATTAATTTATTTAAAGAAGGGTTAAAATAGTTAAAATCAAAGTTTAATAAGTAAATCATTTGTAATATGGGGTTATACATAAGATAAATTCGACTATAAATATTCATTAGAAATCTAAAAAGATTTCCTACATAATGGTATTTTATTTGTAATTTTTAGACATCAAATAATTTCATTTATTTATGACACAACGATGATGCAGTAATTATCTTTTTAATGAAATATTGACATAATTGATGTTATAAGAACTAAAATAAATGTAATTTGAGATTTTTTATGAATTCCACTAATTTTCTAGGTTACTATGATATATTAATGTTGATTTAATCTACTTGGTTCGAACATTTAATTCTGTTATGACTTTCACAAAAATCATATATCAAATAGTGTCAAAATTGACACAAAATAGTTTTTAAATCAAATATTATATTATTAATTGTTATTTTATTCCTAAAAATCTAAGGTTCGGCCAAATGACTTAGATAAGGATATATATATTAATAATAAACAATTTGGGGTTCGTTTGGCATGTTATAGTAAGTGTATTAACCATATAGTGAAAGAAAACAAAAAGACACGGTAAAAGTTAAATTATTTAACTTAGAGTTAAATCTAATTGATAAGGTTTAAAATAATATCCAAACATGTCTAAATTTGATTGGTTGATGAGATTACAACCCTATCTCATCTAATCTTCGAATATGAGTCATTTTTGGAGGTTTTTAAGTGGGGTTAGATTTATTATAAATTAATATTTTTAAGAATTCCTAAGGTGCCCCTCTCCTCCCCTATAAAAGGACACCTCCTCCCCCTCCTCCTCACACCAATTTGAGCTCTCAAGCTCGGCCAACCCCTGCCAAAATATCTTCTCCACTTCCCTAGCAACATCCTAGAGGTTCTGGTCTTCCTCAAAGACCAATTCTAGTGCCCTAAGAGGAGGTCTCAAAGAGGCGCTTCAAAGAAGAGGTAATTACCGTTACCAATTCTTTTATCTTTATTTCTTCTTCCACTTCTTCTTAGGTTGTTTCATTATGAAGTAATAACATCAGTATCACTCATATACTGATATGTTATTATAAGTATGAAACAACCCTATTTCACCATCTATCCATCCTACGGAAAAAGAAATCACCGCGCGTGCGTACGTACGGAATACCGTCTCCACGCCGTGGTGTAATCTATTTTCCACCACCACCTTACAAGGATGGGTATAATGGTGTAAAGAATAACTATACATAGTTATTACAACATCATATTGATTCTGATATATTGTATAATTCACTCCAATTCAATTCAATACTTATAGAAATGATATCATCGCTCGTGCGTACGTACGGACTACCGTCTCCACGACGCGATGAGATTCATTCTCCATATTAACCATTTAAGAATGATTATAAAGTATATATAAGAAATAATAATGAAATATATGACATTATAAAGCTACTGGATTTATGTATATATATACATATGTATGTCATCTACTTACTTCCATTTCAAGACAATAAGGAAAGGAAAACAACGTTCATGCGTACGTACGGACTACCGTCTCCATGAACGGTGTTTTTCATTTTATTTATCTACCTATTATATATATATATATACTGAATATATATGATATATAAATCATATTTTATATTCTGGAAGTAAGTAAATCATGATATAAGTAATAATGATGTCAAGAACAACAAGTCAAAACACCTACGATAAATGAAATGATTTTACCCAAAACGCTTCTTTAACATGGAATTTACAAAAGAACGGGTAATATAATGTCATAAGTGAACCATATATGATATCATAACAATGAATATGATTCTGTAATAAGTCAATGACATTATTTAAATCATTATACAGGAGGTTCGGACACATACGAAGCAAATCGGACCTAAGGTAAGGGAAATATCACAATCTCATTTTTATCCGAGATTGTTTGTACTTTGAAATTTACTGGGGTATATTTTATCATCCACATCCATGTTTCCTCAATATGTAATGTTATTTACAACAACCTACAATTGTTTAAATCCAATTTTACCCTTCGGTGAGTTTTTAGTAAATGATATGAAAGGAATCTTTTGTCGTTTTTCGTACGAGGTACATTTTGACTTTTTCGACAAAAGTAAAAAAGAATGTTTTTTTTTAACTTATACGGCACGAACGGATTTCTACTGTTTTATGAAGCCTTATTTTCATGAAGCTTCCTCTAAAAGATTTTATGACTATTTTCAATAAAATATCTTTCTTTTAAAATTGCATGATATTTTGTGAAAAGAAATTGATTTTGAAGAAGAAAGGATATTTTCCTCAAGAATTCAATGCAAGTGTTTTATCAAAATTATTTTCCATATAAGATAATAAAGGGTTCTGTTTCTATCCATATTTTTACATTGATTTGACTATGTTGTGATGGAATTATGTTTATGAATTCCTTTATCTTATATGAATGGTTTTATGATGTCATGTTGTTTAAGAATCCCATTTTTATTACATGGGTTATGCAATGATGTATGATTTATGATTTTGTGGCACACATAAGAAAGGATTCATTAAGAGATGGGTGGGACCTATATCTCCCTCCAATGCATTGGGTAAAGATTTTATATCTCATGAGATAGACATGGCTGGAATGGTAGGTTATACCGGTTCAGTGAAACAGGACTGAAACGAGGATTACTCGATTCAGAAAGGGACTTTGTCCACTAAGATAGTCTTGGCAATGAGTCTTGACTAACAAGAAATGATTCTCTATGATTATGTGTGTATGACACAATGAGTAATGTTTTAAGTTATGATTTCATTTCACTACTATGATTTATCCCATGTTATGAAATTATGCTCTCTTTTGCAGGTTAAGATTTCCAAAAAAGTTATGTTCTTATGAAAATTATGTGATTGATATTTCTTTTGTTTACCCTTACTGAGCATTTGAGCTCACCCTTTTATGTTTTCTTTTCCCCAGGATATAAAGAAAGGTTTTAGGTAAAAAAAAAGGGATGACCTTTATGGGAGATATTGAAGAACTCTCACCACGATTAGAAGATTACGTTCCGAGTTTCCAAAGACACTAAACTATTATGATCCTTTAGTGTGTGTTTTTGTTATGTACTAAGTATTCCGCAAATGTAATGTAATGTCCATGTACGTCAAGTTTCGGGTCTCTAAAGTCTCTAATAAAGACCATAATTCAGAAGATGATAAGTGTAATTAAAACAAAACTCTGAATCCAAAGCTTGTTGTAGACTTTACAAGAACATATAGATAAATCTCATATTCCAATTTGGTACAATAGGATGTCATACTCCATTAAATATCACCACTTACTTAATGTATAACCAAGAAATCTAATCAAATGAGAAATATTCTCAGATGGTAATAAAATGTGCTTACATAATAAGGAAATAGACTACAACCAAAATAAAAATGGGCCATTCAGATGTTTTGGGGAGTTATATGATTAAATCCATGGTAATGTTATCTTATTTCCATTTAACTATGGGTAATAGTATAATATCTTTATATACTTCTCTCTCATAGTCTTGATTTGATAACATACTATATATCAAGATATATACTCAGAAATATCACATTTCATGTTGTCCCATTATAAATATTCTTTCATATCTCTATACATCTTTGTACTTACAGGATTTATAGAGAAAGAAAAAAATATGAGCTTTAAAAAACATTTATATATTCAATTCTGGTATTTAAGGGATGCTTACCCTATTATTAAATGAAATCATTCCATAAATATCCTGGTTGAACTCATGACCACATCTTACATTCCACTACAATTTTATATCTTCCCTTTATAGATATTTAGTCTTTACATAGACGGATTGTTGAATATTCATCATATAAAGATAGTATTTATCCATATTCTTCAGGATTTCATGTTTCATGTTCTTTAAATCTATACATATTGGATCTATTTTGGTTCTCATTATGGAAAAACAATCATGGTGCTTATGACATAAATAATCTAACACCTTTTTCACCTTCACAGGGTGGTAATATATTCAACAATAATAATATATAATCAATTTCAACCATCTCTTATAGCTTATATTAAACTATTTCTTTGTAAATATATACTTCAACATTTTTTAATCATTATATATGTCACAAATTTCACCCAAATATAATTTACTCATATCACCAACATAAAAATTACCATTATCATAGATAAATAATGAGTTTGTAATTTTTTCACATTAATTTTCAATTAGCATGATGGATATGCTCTCACTATATATTTATTCATTTTTAAACATATCATTATCCTATTTGATGAATCACTATAGATCAAAAACCTTTTTTTACTATATGTTAGAGTGTATATAGGTGCACTGGGAAACCTTCTCTTCATTTCATTTAAATTTTCCTCACATTCATTTTATCAGTGGAACATGGATACCTTCTGAGTTAACTTGGTGAATGGATTATATAAGCATGGGAAATTCTCAAAGTGAATAGATAATATCCATAGAAACCTAGAATACTATGGATCTATGTCCTAGTGGTTATCCCTATCTATTTCTTAATAACATAAATATTAGAATAATTTATTGAAATACCCTCTCTTGAGATCATTTGACCAAAAAAATAAAAATTTGTTTAGACAAAATTCATAATTGTGAATTTTCATACAATTTTAACAATCCTAGGGTCTTCAGTATAGTCTTATAATGATAATTATTCACTTTATTTCTCTTTTAATATATATGAATATCATGTATGAATACTACCACAAACTGATTAAGTTAATCTCTAATGAAACTATTCATTAAATCCATGAAGATAGTGGGGGAATTAGTAAGACCAAATTGAATCACTATAAATTCTAAGTTTCCATACCTTATACGGAAGGATATTATAGGTTTTTATTATATTTTTAACCTTTACTGATAGTATCTAAATCTATGTTCAATCATGTAAAAATAATGAGCTTCACATAGTTGTTCAAAAAATTCATCAATACATGGTATATGTCACATGTTCTTGATATTTACCTTGTTATGTTCTCCATAATTAGTGAAAATAGACATTTAATGATCTTTGTTCTTACCCACAAGATCATTTTCTCCCAATTTTTATTCACTAGGTTGTATGAATCCCATATTAGAATATTGTTGATTTGAAATTTCTATTTCAACACTTTCTAACAATATTTTTGAAAATTACCACACACTTACATAAATACTAATTTTAAAAAAATATATAATTTCTATGTATTTATAAAATTTATTTAGGAAGCCTATATTTTTACTAGATATAGACTACTTTTTTAAATCAAACGGAACACAGCTTAATTATTTCAGAAGGACAAAATTGTATTAAATATAGCTGATGCCTTATAAATGAAACAAACGGGATAGAATCTAATAATTCATATGGACTTTTACTTTGTAAATTATAAGGGTTATTTAAAGGTAAAATGTAAATAGGTCTATAACATTTATAAAATGATGTATAATAATGTCCCACCAGATAATAATATATAAAGTATAATGGGAAAACTTATCAGATGGAGGCATATATACTCTTTGGAAGATCTTTTATAAAGAACTTATGGATGAAACATATATTTTTATCTTAATGAAATAAAGTCATTCTACATGGTAGAAACATTTTATAATTTTAATGGTGCCTTATCAGAATCAACCATAAAATGATGAGATGTGTTGAGTCTTATCATGTGAAGATGAGTTTTCCCAAAGTTATTATTAACACCTCCAAGAAATGTATAATATAACCATTGAAGAAATTATTATAAATAGTATGTCCATTAAAGGAACAGAGATATTTTCATCACCAATGATATTATTTTACTTTGAATATTTCATAAAATCTTGTTAATCATGCACTAAATTTTAATATTTAGATAATTTTGGTCTTAAATAATCGATGTGATGATTGTAAATTACATAATATAGTATCTATTTGTGAATTTTTTATCAATAATATGATTGATCAAGGGATTTATAGGATAATAAGAACAAGGTTATTTGGATCTTTGTGATTGAGGAATTCAAATTAAAGATAAATATATGTTGTTCCAATCTTGGTATCGATATATTCCTTACTTAAGGAAGAAAAACATTACAGTTTTTTGAAAACTATAGATAACTAATTTCAGGGATATTGACTTCCTTATGTTTTTAGTTTAAAGATTAAATCATTATTATAAAACATTTTTAGTTTTTTTACATATTTTTTAATGTTTTAATTACTTATTTTTAATTTTTATATTTCAATTGATCAATTTTATGAAAATTACTATTTTTATAAAAAAAATCTTCACTATGATTTTATAAAGTTTCAATATGAATGATTATTAAATTACATATTTATATGTCATACAGAGGAATATTTTAATTATCATCATAATAAGATAGTAAAATTAGTTATTTTTATTTTATAAACTATAATTAACCCCCCCCCCCCTCTACTAGTAAACTTATTACACTTATGATCTTACATTTAGTATCATGTGAGGTTTCTACTTTAATAATTTGTTATAAAATGTTATACTTCATATCAAAGTTGGTTTCAAAATGTTATAAATTTTTATGCTAACATGAATTGAAGAAAATATTATTCATTTTTAAATATGGTATATTTAAATGTTAGTAAATTAGAAAATCTAAATCCTTGAAGTAAACCATATTTTGACATTGTTGATTATGAATATTGGAGGGATAGAATGAAGAATTTTGTGATAAACACTAATTTTGATAAATTTTAAATACTAACTGTAAATTATTCTATTATAGAAAGTGGTTTTTTACTTTTACTAAAGATGAGAAGACTGAATATTAACCGGGTTATCATGTTAAAAATAAATTTCTATTTTCAATGACAAGTAATATATCTTGTAAAATTTCGTATTGTGAAGTAGTTAATATTATTTGGAAAAATATTATGGTTAATCACTTTAGTACAACCAATGTTTTTGATACATGAAGATTAATTTTTAGAGATTTTTATCAATCCTTTGATTTTTTTTCTAAGATAATATTTTCATTAGATGAATCCAAGTTTCATGTCTATCATGAATAGTTTATAATCATTGGGAGTTAATTATTTAACTGATAAACATTTGGTTGAAAAAATATTTGATAACTTGAAAAGATAATGGGAAAAAAACAATAACTATTAATGATACAAGGAACCTTATATATTTCCTATATATGTCTTGATTTAAACTCTCATGTACTATGAGTGTATATTAAAAATAGATTCAGGAAAAGATAATAAGAAAAATCATAGTATAGATTTTACCTCAATGTGTAAAACCATTAAGAAATAATGATAATCTAAAATAGTTTCTAAATATTATAATAATAGGATAAAAATAGTTTTGGAAGAAATTATTTCTTTAGATTATAGTGATAATGAACTTCTTAATCTTGAAAATAGGTTGAACATGATTATAAGTGATACATATTTTTGTAAAAATAAGAAAAATATTACCAAGAGATAAATGAGAAAAATAGTTTTCTAAAATGATATGTTATGATTTAAAGAATGTAAGGTACATCATACTAGACAATAAAAAGATGTATAAAAATGAAAATAATTATATAAATTCAAAGAATTTATATAAGTATAATAAAAAGATAGATCTGAATGATTTTAAAAATTGGATTTTGCATGGAGGAGATGATTCTTCTGAAAATTATTTTCAAAATAGTGATGGTAGTTTTAATGTTATTGTATTTTATGTTTGTAATCTAAAGAAAATCAAATGATACATGGAAAAGGTATCTAAATATTCCATTAAAAATTATATTTAAATGAAAATTATCCTAAATATTTAGGATGAATGTGATTCTTATTTTTTAGAAGAAGAAAAATATAGTTCATCTGAACAACGTAATTCTATATTAATCTTTAATGAAGTTTCTAGATTTGTTATTTTTTTGGAAAAATAATATTTTAATGTTTTTAAAATCTATAAAGATGTTAATTTATTATTTTCCAATGAAAATTCATGAATTTATATACATATTTTATTGGTTTTAAATCCTACATTATAATTAGAAAATAGATCTAATTTTAATAAAACTTGTACGGATAAGGATTGAGTTAGAAAACTAAATTTTGATTTAATTAATCAAAATAATAATTTATCAAATTTTAGTTTTGGAATGGAAATTTTTGAAAAATTTTATAGGAAAATATGGCCTCCTTGAAATAACATTTGGATAATTTTTACAAATTCAAAACCTCACTTTCAAAATAAATATTATTACTGAAAATGAACATTTTTTTTATAAATTTTAAGAGTGGTGGACATTGGAAGAATAAATTTTCATTGAATAGAGTTCAACACTATGGTTTTTATAAATAATATTTAAACAAACTTGGTAGCTGGACAACTCAACAAAGCTGGATAGATGCAGATTATGAAAATTTCATTAACTAACAATGTCGGGCCCATAAAATTCAAGGTTCTCAAATTCAAATATTTATTATTTTAAGAAACATAGAAAATTTCAAGATGCAATAATATATTGTATATGTATTCTAGGTATTATCATCATATGAATTAAAATAATAAGTTCTTTCATAGGATCTGCAACACCCCTAGATTTTATGAAAAATATTCTTATAATTTCATTGATTTCTTCTATTATACGCTACACCAAGTTTAGTTTTTAATATACACAACACCGTATTAGCTTGAAGTATACGCAACACTATTCTTGGCTCGTGTTACACACAATTTCAAGTTCGTTTTGTGGAAATTATTCTAGGCAATATTAAGTATATATTTTGTTTAATGTATAAATGAAAGAGCTTTCACTACACGCAGCCCTGACTTGGCTTGCTTTACACGCAATCGCGACCTTCCAAGATAGCGTGTGTTGTACGCAAAACTAAGTTTCACTAAACAGCGATATGTTATTAAAATATTATATAAAATAGCCATTATGAATAGTAATACCCACTTTTTTAAATTTTATCATTTAAAATGGACTTCATTTTTGGATTCGGAATATCGAAATTAGCCTAGGGTGAATTTTTGGTATTTTTCTGAAAACTTTCAATTTTTATGAATAGTGAAAACACTGGGTTACTATTTAAAACTGAATTTTTATTTAAATAATTATTTATTTAATTTAAATTTATTTTAGGTAAAAATTGATACATAATACCTATATAATTTCAATGTAATCCATTGGAGTCATTTTATAATAATATTCGATATATAAAAATTTTATAGAACTTTTCACCGTCTTTTACCTACCTCCTAGGAGCTTTTTGCAAACTTACATAAAACTTAATTTTACCGCTTCTGTGAGTGGAATTTCAAAGATCCGAGAGACGCGGTTAATATCAAGGAGTAAAATTTGGTTCAATAAGAAAAAAATAATTTTTGGTGAATAGTAACTTTTTACTTTTATTTACCACGGTTAAAAGTAAATAGTGTAATTAAGGGTAAAAATGATATTATTATTACCCTAACACATGTCCTAATTCTATTGGATAAGTGTAATTCTACCAAACACAACCTTATGAATAAAATATTACCCTTTAGGTCCACTTGGATTAGATTAGGACACTTATTATTATTTTATTTAAAGAATAGTTAAAATAGTTAAAATCAAATTTTAATAACTAAAACATTTTTAATATAGGGTTATACATAAGATAAATTCGACTATAAATATTCATTATAAAGATGAAAATATTTACTACATAATGGTATATTATTTATAATTTTTAGACATTAAATAATTTAATTTATTTATGACACAATGATGATGTTGTAATTATCTTATTAATGAAATATTAACATAATTGATGTTATAAGTACCCAAATAAATGTAATTTGAGACTTTTTATGAATTCTAATAATTTTATAGGTTAATATGACATGTTATTATGGATTTAATTAACTTTTTTAAATGCTGTTATGATTTTCACAAAAATCAATTACCAAATAGTGTCAAAATTGACATAAAATAGTTTTTAAAACAAATATTATATTATTAATTGTTATTATATTCCTAAAAATCTAAGGTTCGGCCAAGATACTTATATCATGATATGTGTATCATTAATGGACCACTTAGGGGTCTCTTGTATGTATATGGTAATTTTATTAACTATATAATATAAAAATACAAAGTGACATGGTAAATGTCAATCTAATTAACTAAGAGTTAAAACTAAGAGATAAGGTTAATATAATGACCCAAACCTGTCTAAAATCTATTGGTTGAGAGTATTTCTACCCATCCCCACTTTATCTTCTAAAGAAATCAATTTGGAGCTATTATAAACCGAATATGACTTTATTATAAAATAATATTTTAAGTTTTTTCTAAAGTGCCCCTCTCCTCCCTTATAAAAAGGGCACCCCTTCCATCTTCTCTTCACACCCTTTTGAGCCTTAAATCTCGGCCAAACCCTGCCCATTTCTCTTATCCAATTCTCTAGTAACATTCTGGAGGTTCTGGTCTTCTAAAAAGACCAACTCTACATCCTTAAGAGGAAGCTTAAAGGAGGTGCGTCGAAGAAGAGGTAATCTCTTCTTCCGATTCTCTCAAGTTTCTTTCTTCTTCTACTTCATATTCTTCAGTTGTCTCATTATAAAGTAATAACATTAGTATTACTTATATATTGATATGTTATTATAAATATGAAAGAACCCTATTTCACCTTCTATCCATCCTATGGAAAACGAAATCACCGCGCGTGCATACGTATGGAATACCGTCTCCACATCGTGGTGTAATCTATTTTTGACCACCACCTTACTTGGATGGGTATAATGGTGTAAATAAATAACTATATATGATTAATTTAAAGTGATATTGATTATGAAATATTATACATATGCTTCAATACAATTCCACTATCATGGTAATGATATCATCGCTCGTGTGTATGTATGGACTACCGTCTCCACGACACGATGAGATTCATTCTCTATGTTAAGGAAATGAAAACAGCGTTCATGCGTACGTATGGCCTACCATCTCCATGAATGGTGTATTTCATTCCATTTATCAACATATCATATATATATGTATATTCTGAATATATATTATATATAAATCATGTTTTACATTATGGAATTAAGTAAATCAGGATATAAGTAATAATATTAAGAACGACAAGTCGAAACACATACAATAAATGAAATGATTTTACCCAAATCACTGCTTTTACATCAAATTTACAAAAGAACAGGTAATATAAAGTCATTAGTAAACTATATATGATATCATAACAATGAATAGGATTCTGTAACAAGTCAATGACATTATTTAAAACATTATACAGGAGGTTCGGATACATATGAAGCATATCAGACATAAGGTAAGGGATAATTTAGAAAATCTCATTTTTATTTGAGATTGCTTATACGTAAGTATTTACTTGGGTTATATTTTTCATCCATCCCCATAATTTTTTTTTCATAAAGTGTTTAATATTATTCCATGTATGTATAATTTCATGTTTACCCCACGTTGACTTTTACTTTGTGTTATGGAAGGAATCTTTCTTTTGTTTACTGTATGAGGAACTTTTTGACTTTTTCGAAAAAAAGTATGAGGAGAATGTTGTTTTAACTTATACGGAATGAACAGATTTTTACGGTTTCATATAGCCTTGTTTTCATGAAGCTTACTCTACAGTATTTCATGGTTATTTTCAACAAAATCCTTTTCTTTTAAAATTGTGTGGCATTTTGTGAAAAGAAAATTATTTTTAAGAAGAAAGGATATTTTCCTCAAGAATTCTTTTCAAGTGTTTTATCAAAACCATTTTCCATCTAAGATGGAATTATTTCATATGTGTATCTCTATGATTTACATGGTATCACATTTCTTATGATGAAATGATATCCATTTGTTTTATATGGATTATGTTATGATGGGATGATGTTTATGAAACCCATTTTTATTCTTTGTGTTATGATGAATGATTTATGCTTATGTTGTGGAACAAGTAAGAATGATTTCATTATGAGATGGTTGGGACCTATATCTCCCTCCAATGCATTGGGTAAAGATTTATATCTCATGATATAGACATGGCTAGAATGGTAAGTTAATTTGGTTCAGTAATACAGGACTGGAATGAGGAGTGAACTCAATTTAGAAAGGGACTTTGTCCACTAAGATGGTCTTGGCAGCAATTCCTTGGATACTATGGAAATAATATCATGTGCTTAATGGTTTCCAAAATCAAATGTTTTATTCCAATGATATTTTATCATGATTGATGTTCCTTTATGATATATTCCTTACTTACTTCCAAGATTTATGTCTTTGCTCAAGATTTTGATGTTTAGATTTTATGTTCAAGTTTTTGCATTCAAATGTTTATGGATTGTTTTATGTTCTCTTTTTTTACCCTTACTGAGTATTTGAGATCACCCTTTTTATGTTTTCTTTTCCCTAGGATATAAAGAAAGGTTTTAGGTAAGAAAACCAAAAGGGTAAGATCTTTATGGGAGATGTTGAAGATCTTTCACCATGATTAGAAGATTACGTTCTGAGTTTCCAAAGACACTAAACTATTACGGTCCTTTGGTGTCTGTTTTTGTTATGTATTAAGAATTCCGCAAAAGTAATGTAATGTCTATGTACGTCAAGATTTGGGTTTCTACAGTTGGTATCAGGGGAAAGGTTTAGTTAACCTTTGGAAACTAGGATGCAAAAACTTTAGTGAGATCCCTAGAGATATTTCTAAGGTATGTCTAGGGATGTACCTAATGTTAAGTATAAGTATAGTTTATAGTACTAGAATTATGGTAACGATATTAGAATTTAACCTAAGATGTTAGATATTGAAGGTAATCCCCCTTTATTATGTTGTTTTCCTAGCATAATTTTTGCCTCTTACACTATTCTGTTTGGGTTTTAGACAATGTCTGGAACCCGAAGGAACCGTGTTGATCAACGTAATGGGCAATGCAATGATTTTCCTCCTGAACAAACCAATGTTTTGGGAGATGGAGTGAAAAATCTTATTGCTATACTTACACAATCTATAAATTATTCTGGACTTCCGAATGAGTAGATAAGGGAACAATTTTCTACTGAGTCCTTCATGAAGCAATGTCCACTTTCTTTCAATGGGTCTTCTGATCCACTTGTTGTTGAACAGTGGATCGGTACCATTGAAAAGTTATTTTCCATACTTCGATGTTCAGAACATGATAAATTCATTCTAGTTATTTACCATTTAGAAGGTGAAGCAGACTAGTGGTGGACTTTAATTAAGAATACAAGGCCCCAAGATGAAATTGAATCCATGGAATGGGATGAGTTCAAGAACTTGTTTTTCAGTAAGTACTTCCCTCGTATTCTTTGAACAAAGATGGAAAAGGAGTTCCTTGAGCTTAAGAAAAAGGATGAGGAATCTATTGGTATATACGAAGCAAATTTTACAAGGCTTGTAAGTTATGCATCTAGCTTTATCATCCAACCTGAAAGTAAAGTTGATCGATTCTTCAGTGGCTTAAAACCAAGTCTTCAAAGGGAATTAACTATAAGAGACTTCAATAGCTATGAAGAAATTGTGCATTATGCTATCAAGGTAGAACTGTAAGTTGGTGTAACATATCCATCTCATGGTTTTGAAAATAAACGAAAGATGGATTTTAAGGAGAAATCTCAGAATAATGGTGAAAAGAAGATGAATGTTTCTTTATGCTCAAAGTGTGGAAAGAAGCATGGTGGAGATTGTCTTAAAGGGACTAGAAAATGTTTTAAGTGTGGAAAAGAAGGTCATCGAGCATCTGAGTGTCGAAGTAATGGAAAAAATTGTATCTAATGTTGTGAATAAAGAAAAGATTCTAGAGAATGCACCACTAAAACTTCAATGCTTCAAGTGAAAGGAAATGGGGAATTATTCTAATGAATTCCCTAATCCAAGGGTTAATTATGATCGACATGAGAAACCACTTAAGGCAAAGGACAAAGGGAAGTCACATGCGATCACTATTGGTGATGTTCAATATGAAAACGATGTGGTGGAATGATTAAGTGTTTATATAATGGGATTCCAAAATAATGTTGTATATAGTATCGTGGAATATTGGAATATTTATGTATTGGTCTATTGTGGTTTTCAATAATTTTATGGTATCGGTAACCATGTAAAGTGATTGAGATATTTTTGGAAAGAAGTTGATATGCGCATAATGAAGGGATAAGGATAAAATGAAATGTTTGACAGTATTCATGAGCTCATGACTAATATAAGGAAAATATATATCATGGTTTGAGTATATAGAATTTTTGGATTTTGGTATGTGGAAAGAGTTAACTTTTGACAGCATTCATGTTTTCACCAAGATTCAATGGGTATTCATTTTTCAAGAGAATACAAGATTAAGGTATTCACATGTTTGGAATGCGATCAAAAAGATATATCTTTTGATATATGAGGGATAAATAATGGTATTTGCATGCTTGTTATATGACCTTTTTTGTAATCGTTCTCTTTATACTATGAGTTTGGAAAGAATTATTTTGGATAAGCCTAAAGATTGGAATGGATTATGTTGAACAAAATTTGGTATTGTTTAAGGCTAGAGATTTTTTCAATATTATTGATAGAATGTTATAATAGTTTAGTTTAAGAAAAGGGACAACCTGCAGAACGGGCGACAACCCATCACGTCGGACAAGGATGCGGTAATAGAACCCACAACCAAAGTGTGACAGGCCTTTATCGCCAACCACTAGCCTACATGAAGTCCCTGGTTAGTAGAAACTAGTTTTATTTTATTAAGTGCTATGATAGATGAAGTATAAGTCCATTTTAGAAACCATATACGATTAATCTCAGCATAGATGGACTTCTGTATATTTAATAAATTGTGCTAAACTTTTTGCGATAGAAATAGATGGAATGACCTATCTTTCTATCGCATAATCTTCTAACACTTCACAGAAGAAAAATTCAACTTAATTTATTTAAGAGATGAAGTGGAAATTGTTCAAGGCATGAGTAACGGTGAGATTGTACCAAAATCAAGTAAGTATTTCTTTTAATTCAATAATTCTTCAACTTTAGTGAAATGATCTTGAAAACAAAAAATGTTGTCCTAGTTCTCTCATATCTGATGAATCATATGGTACCTTAGATCATCACAAATTTATGGATTTGTGATTGTTGGATTTTTCATAGCCATGTCATCTACCACTCTTCATCAAAAGTTGATGGTTATATTTCTCTTCCATATCCATATTTTCACCTATGTTCTCCTAAGTGGAAACCCAGTGATTATTTAATTTGGTTAACCGTTATGTTTCATACTTTAGTTTTTAAAGTCAATTTTTGGTATTTCTTTTTACGATGTGGGTTTCTATTAAAGAAACTTTCAAGTTGTAAACCATTTATAACCCTGATGAATTTCAAGGGAGAAATTCATTTTAAGGGGGATAGAATGTAACACCCTGAGATTTTATGAAAAATATTCTTTTAATTTAATTGATTTCTTATATTATACACTACACCAAGTTTAGCTTGTACTATACGCAACATCGTATTATCTTGGAGTATACGCAACATTATTCTTGGCTCGTGTTACACACAATTTCAATTTCGTTTTGTGGAAATTATTCTACGCAACATTAAGTATAGATTTTGTTTAATGTATAAATGAAATAAGTTTTGATTATGTTATACGCAACACCAAATAGAGCTTTCACTACACGCAGCCCTGACTTGGCTTTCTTTACACGCAATTGCGACCTTCCACGATAGCGTGTGTTGTACGCAAAACTGAGTTTCACTAAACAACGATATGTTATTAAAATATTATATAAACTAGCCATTATGAATAGTAATACCCACTTTTTTAAATTTTAACTTTCAAAATGGACTTCATTTTTGGATTCGGAATATCGAAATTAGCCTAGGGTGAATTTTTTGTATTTTTCTGAAAAATTTCAATTTTTGATGAACAGTGAAAACACTAGGTTACTATTTAAAAACCGACTTTTTATTTAAATAATTATTTATTTTATTTAAATTTATTTTAGGTCAAAATTGATACCTAATACCTATATAAGTTCAATGTAATCCATGAGTCGTTTTATAATAATATTCGATATATAAAAATTTTATTGAACTTTTCACCGTCTTTTACCTACCTCCTAGGAGCGTTTTGCAAACTTACATAAAACTTAATTTTACCGCTTCTGTGAGTGGAATTTCAAAAATCCAAGAGACACAGTTAATATCAAGGAGTAAAATTTGGTTCAATAAGATAAAAATAATTTTTGGTGAATAGTAACTTTTTACTTTTATTTACCACGGTTAAAAGTAAATAGGGTAATTAAGGGTAAAAATGATATTATTATTAACCTAACACATGTCCTAATCCTATTGGATAAGTGTGATTCGACCAAAAACATCCTTAGAAATAAAATATTACCCTTTAGGTCCACTTGGATTAGATTAGGACACTTATTATTATTATATTTAAATAATAGTTAAAATAGTTAAAATAGTTAAAATCAAAGTTTAATAACTAAAACATTTTAATATAGGGTTATACATAAGATAAATTTGACTATAAATATTCATTAGAAATATAAAAAGATTTCCTACATAATGGTATTTTATTTATAATGTTTATACATTAAATAATTTAATTTATTTATGACACAATGATGATGCAATAATTATCTTATTAATAAAATATTAACATAATTGATGTTATAAATACCCAAATAAATTTAATTTGAGACTTTTTATGAATTATACTAATTTTATAGGTTAATATGACATGTTAGTATGGATTTAATTAACTTTTTTTGAACTAATCATGCTGTTATGATTTTTACAAAAATCAATTACCAAATAGTGTCAAAATTGACATAAAATAGTTTTTAAAACAAATATCATATTATTAATTGTTATTATATTCCTAAAAATCTAAGTTCTATCCAAGATACTTATATCATGATATTTTTATCATTACTTGACCACTTGGGCGTCGTTTGGATGTATATGGTAAGTTTATTAACTATATAATATAAAAATACAAAGTGACATGGTAAATGTCAATCTAATTAACTAAGAGTTAAAACTAAGAGATAAGATTAATATAATGACCCAAACCTGTATAAAATATATTGGTTGAGATGATTTCGACCCATCATCACTTTATATTCTAAATAAATCAATTTTTAGCAATTATAAACTGAATATGACTTTATTATAAAATAATATTTTAAGTTTTTCCTAAAGTGCCCCTCTCCTCCCTTATAAAAAGGGCACCCCTTCCCTCTTCTCTTCACACCCTTTTGAGCCTTGAAGATCGGACAAACCCTATCCATTTCTCTTCTCCGCTTTCCTAGAAACATTCTGGAGGTTCTGGTCTTCTCAAAAGACAAACTCTACTTCCTTAAGAGGAAGCTTAAAGGAGGTGCGTCGAAGAAGAGGTAATCTCTTCTTCCGATTCTCTCAAGTTTCTTTCTTCTTCTACTTATTCTTCTTCAGCTGTCTCATTATAAAGTAATAACATAAGTATTACTTATATAATGATATTTTATTATAAATATGAAACAACTCTATTTCACCTTCTATCCATCCTACGGAAAACGAAATCATTGTGCGTGCGTACGTATGGAATACCATCTCCACGTCGTGTTGTAATCTGTTTTCGACAACCACCTTACTTGGATGGGTATAATGGTATAAATAAATAATTATATATGATTATTGTAAAGTTATATTGATTCTTAAATATTATACATATGCTTCAATACAATTCCACGATCATGGGAATGATATCATCGCTCGTGCGTACGTACGGACTACCGTCTCCACGACACAATGAGATTCAGTCTCCATGTTAACCATCCATGAATGATTATAAAGTATATATAATGAATAATAATGATATATATGACATAATAATGATACTGGATTTATGTATATATATATGTATGTCATATACTTAATTCCATTCAATTCAATAAGGAAACGAAAACAGCGTTCATGCGTACGTACGGCCTACCGTCTCCATGAACAGTGTATTTCATTCCATTTATTGATCTATCATAAATATATGTATATGCTGAATATACATTATATATAAATCATGTTTTACATATATATGTATATTCTGAATATATATTATATATAAATCATGTTTTACAGTCTGTAATTAAGTAAATCAGGATATAAGTAATAATATCAAGAACAACAAGTCGAAACACGTACAATAAATGAAACGATTTTACCCAAATCGCTGCTTTTACATCGAATTTAAAAAAGAACGAGTAATATAAAGTCATAATTAAACTATATATGACATAATAACAATGAATATGATTTTTTAATAAGTCAATGAAATTATTTAAATCATTATACAGGAGGTTCGAATACATATGAAGCATATCAGACATCAGGTAAGGGATAATTTTGCAAATCTCATTTTTATTCGAGATTGCTTATACCTAAGTATTTACTGGGGTTATATTTTTCATCCATGCCCATAAAATGTTTTTTATAAAGTGTTTAATATTATTCAATGTATGTATAATGTCCTGTTTACCCCGCGTTGACTTTTACTTTGTGTTATGGAAGGAATATTTCTTTTGTTTATCATAAGAGGAACTTTTTGACTTTTCCAACAAAAGTATGAGGAGAATGTTGTTTTAACTTATACGGCATGAACAAATTTTTACAGTTTCATATAGCCTTGTCTTCATGAAGCTTACTCTATAATATTTCATGGTTATTTTCAACAAAATCCTTTTCCTTTAAAATTGTGTGGCATTTTTTGAAAAGAAAATTATTTTTAAGAAGGATATTTTCCTCAAGAATTATTTTCAAGTGTTTTATCAAAACCATTTTCCATATAAGATGACATTATTTCATATGTGTATCTCTATTATTTACATGGTTTCACTATTCTTATGATGAAATTATATCCATTTATTTTATATGGATTATGTTATGATGGTATTATGTTTATGAAACCCATTTTTATTCTTTGTGTTATAATGAATGATTTATGCTTATGTTGTGGAACAAGTAAGAATGATTTCATTATGAGATGGGTGGGACCTATATCTCCCTCCAATTCATTGGGTAAAGATTTATATCACATGAGATATACATGGATGGAACGGTATGTTAATCCGGTTCAGTAATACATGACTGGAACGAGGAGTAAACTCAATTCAGAAAGGGACTTTGTCCACTAAGATGGTCTTGGAAGTAATGCCTTGGCTACTATGGAAATCATATCATGTGCTTAATGGTTTCCACAATCACATGTTTTATTCCCATGTTATTTTATCATGATTTATGTTCCTTTATGATATATGCCTTACATACTTCCAAGATTTATGTCTTTGTTCAAGATTTTGATGTTTAGATTTTATGTTCAAGCTTTTTCGTTCAATGTTTATGGATTGTTTTATTTTCTCTATGTTTACCCTTATTGAGCATTTGAGCTCACCCTTTTTATGTTTTCTTTTCCCCGGGATATAAAGAAAGGTTTTAGGTAAGAAAACCAAAAGGGAAAGATCTTTATGGGAGATGTTGAAGATCTTTCACCATGATTAGAAGATTACATTCCGAGTTTCCAAAGACACTAAACTATTACGGTACTTTGGTGTCTGTTTTTGTTATGTGTTAAGTATTCCAAAAAAGTAATGTAATGTATATGTATGTCAAACTTTGGTTCTCTATAAGATCATAAATAATAATGGTGGTAAAGTTACCTTTGGTATTAATTCTCAAAGAGAAATCTATGATATAGGTAATACTTTTCTTATTGGAAAACCATTGATTTCAAATATATTATTTTTTACATTGCTTAATAACAAACTTATTTTCATAATACATTTATGTGATAAAGGCACCCTTGTGAACTTTTTGAATGATAAATGAATTGGTCAAAGATTATATGGAAAATTCATTCCTTATGTTAATATGTATGAGAATTTATACACACTGAAGTTAGAATACAAAATAAGCCAAGATCTACCTTGAATTATTGAAATGGATGATCTATCCTAGTTTTGGTTTTGAATATTATGACATTGTAATGTTAGAATTATAGATAAATGTTCTCGTAAAGGACATGTTATAGATTTACTATATTCTAGTTTTAAACATAAGTCGTGTTTTAAATCAATTAGTGAATTTTCAACTTCTAATTCTTTATAGTTACTAAAAATATATTTATTTGGTCCAATAAAAAGAGGAATTATTAGTGTAAAATTATATGTTTTTGTTTTTGTTTATGTCCACACAAGATATACCTGGGTCCATTTTCTAAGGAAAAAGTTGAAAGAATTTTTTTATTTTAGAAACACTATAGTTCATATTAAAAATGATATAAATATAGATTTATTAATTATTCATAATTATCACGGTTGAGAATTATTAAATTTTTAATTTGAAACTTTTTTTAGTAAAAATGGTATAATACATAATTTCTCATATCTTAGAATATCACAAAAAATATTACAGGTGAAAGAAATTCAGTTCTCTAGGAGATTACTTGAACCATGTTTAGTGAATAATAAATTTATAAATTTTTATAGGATAAAACATTTAGTACAACCTATTATAATATAAATATATTTTTACATTTAAATTTTATTAATAAAACCCCTTATTAATTTTGGACGTGATGAAAGTATAAACTTTATTACTTTAGAGTTTTTATATGTAAAGTGTATTTTTTAAATATTAAAGATAATTTAGATGAATTTTCTCTAAAATATGATGAATAATTTTTTTATAAATAATTATACAAATATTAAGGCTTAGCATGCTTTTAATAAAAATATTAGAACTATTTAAGAAATAGTGAATGTAAAATTTGATGTAACTGGTATATTTTTGAACTACCTGAAATCAGATGTTCTGATGTTTTTGCTAAATCTATTTTTAACACATATTAGAAATGTTTATTTGAAGAGAATAAATTAATAAATTATTTCTAAATTATTAACTCATGAATAAATTCAACATGTTATTGAAGAAAAAAATTTACAATCCTATGAAATTAAAAAATTCATATGAATAATTCTAGTGAAAATATAATCAGTGATATAGGATAACTAGTTAAAACTAGAACTTCTAAGACAACCTTGCCCTATATTACACATTAATACATGTTTTATTAATTAAAATTACACTTAATAAGTCCCAAAAGATATATATTTCTAGTTTATTGGGGAAATTATCAACATTACATAACAACATAAAACATGAAAAGAAACATCGTTATTGAAAACTTCTTTAACATGACCAAAATGTTCCTTCATACATAACACTACATTGGATAACCTGAGGACATACATATGAAAGGGGTGATCTATAAATCCCATTAAGGGAATAAAAAAAGGCATAACATGAGGAATAAAATACATGTTAGACAATATTCATATCAATGGATCATAAAAGGAACTTGAATAATAAGGCGTGATATAACATGATAATCATAACATAGGAAATGTGGCAACAACTTAACCCCAGCATAAAAAAAACAAATGTCAAGTCTAAACCCACTAAGACATCATGTTGGACAACATATGATAAAGGAATCATGTAAACCCCCTGTACCAACATGATGTATCATGATACTAACCATTACCCAAATCATTGAAGCACTATTAGGGAACACCCTTCATAATCAGTTCATTCTCATGCTTAATTGGGCTATATAGATCATATAACTTGGATTCATTCAACATAATAAATTATTCCATGATCAATAAATGTGGAATAAATACATTTAAGTCTCCAATAAATTAGTATATGTGCATAAAGGTGAATACCCTTAATAGAAAAATGGGTATGGTATTGACTACATAAAAATTTTGGCATAGAAAATCACGTTACAATTTCAGCAGCATAATGACATCATATAGAAATTCATAAAATGGGTTGATGGGAGAGAAATGGGTATATAATAATTTAAAAATGAAATTTAAAATAACTATTACATAGAAAGGCATTCCCCAACCTAAATAATTGTAAATATAAGTTGTAACATAATAAAAGAACTTGATAAAAGATGATAAAGGAACGAACCCTAACAACATTTCGGCATGGTAATGGGTGTGCATAAAGGTTAATAAGAGGGATAAATTAAAGAGATAATGGATATCATCATTTATAAATAAAATAAAAAGTAAGGGGATATTAAATAATATATCCCAATATATGAATATGAAAATTAAAATACATAACATTAAAAGTGGTGCTTGATAGAAGAGGAGAGTGGAGGATGAGGTTCCCTTACTTGTGTGTGTGACTCTAAATTCTTGGTAGGGTATTATTTAAAGATTAGGGGTGACTTGGGATGAATATAGAGAGTATAGTACATTGTATGGTCCTACTATATGGTGTTTTAGTGAGAATAAATGGGATATTGGGTGGGTTTATATAGTAAAAGAGGGGGATTTCTTTATTATTTTGGTTTTGGACACTAGATAATAAAATATTCAAAACCAAAAACCATCCCATGTTTTATACCAATGGGTAGTGGTTTAAATTATTTTATAAGTCTAAGGGATGAATATAATAAATTAATTTCATTGCTTATATGGAGGTGAGTCACACCCTCAAATAAATGATTTTAAAATCTTAAAATATATTACAATCCTTGGAGGATTCATTAAGGATTTATAAAAAAAATAAACATAAAATTACATTATTTTAAAGTAAAAATATATATTTGGATGATGATACCTTTTATTGTATTAATTACATCACTATTAGGTCATTATGATATCATAAAATACACTATATATTTATACAGTATATAATTTTTAATCAAAAAATCGACTATCTCAGAAAATTATGAAAAATTAACCATTAGATAATTTCGAAATCCTTATTCCAAAAATAATATTCATTTTATGTAAATAATTTTCTAAGAATGTGAATTTTCACTTTTAAAATAAAAAACTGATATTTATTGATAATGATGGTCTTTTGACAATGACTTTTTTTGAACCCTTATAAAAATTACATTTGACTTCATAAAAATTTTATGATCATTTATATTTAATAAAATATATTTAATAATAATATTTTATTAATAAATTATTTATTTAAAAATTCCATTTATTTGTAAATTCATTAATTGAATTTGAATATTAACTAAAAATACAATTTGTGCTTTATTGAATCAAAAATAAAAATCGTTTATAATATAAGAATAATAGAATCAGAATATATTCATTATTATATAAAAAATGTAAATATTCATGTTCTTAGGGTATTGTTACATATAACTTTAGTTCAATATCTTACACCATCATAGTAAGTTGTGTGATGGTGGGGACTTCATGGGGCCGTTCAGTGAACATGGTTTTGGTTGCGATATCAATGAGCTTGAACTTCTCCTGTAAGTAGTTTCTCTCATGCTTAAGTTATTTGATATTATCTTGGTCTTTGTCTAGTGAAATTCCCAAAAGTTATATATCCCTTGGATTCTCTAATAAATGGGATTCATAGGGTAAAATCCTATTGGCTGAGGCCATCACATCCTTTTTAAGTGACAAATGGATTTTTTGAAGACCTATATTTATACTAGTCATGTTATATCTATTCAATAGATATACTATCAATTGTAATGATACTTAATAGTCATTTAAATCCAATTGGATATAATAGAAAAAAATTAGTGCATATGTTTTTTATAATCATAAGTCATTTAATTGAATAAAAATGGAAATTTTATTCATAAATGTTCAAGTCATTACAACTTTCTTAAGAAAACATGTAAACATTGTGAATTTTTATCACAATGTGATGCTATTAATCCTAATGAGGACTTAAGTGATGATGATTGGATAAATTAAATTCATAATGAACTCAATGAGTTCAAAAGTAATAATGGTTATACTTTAGATGATCATACTAATTATTTTTATGTAATTAGAGTAAAATGGATTTTATAAAATAAATATGGTGAAAATTTTGTAATAATTAGAAATGGTTTTATAGTTGTTATAAAGGGTTATAATCAATATAAAATCATAGAATCTGAAAAAACATATTCTCCACTATCTAGACTTGAATATAGTCACATACTTCTAGCATATGTAGTATTTATAAATTTAAATGTTTTTAAAATTGATGTCATATATTCTTTCCTAAATTGATATGTTCATGAATAATTTTATATAGAATAACAACCAAGTTTTGAAAACATAAAAACCTCTTAATCATGTTTTTAGACTTACTAAGTCACTTTATGGACTCAAAAAATATCATGATCCTGATATGAAAGATTAAATGGATTTTTGTTATAAAATAATTTTGATAAGGGAGCTTTATATCCAAAAAAAATAGGTTTTTTTCAAAGATACGATGATTTTTAAAAATATGTTAATGAAACCAAATTTGTATCAACTCAAAAATATCAAACTAATTTCATTGTATATCTAAAGAAACCTAATTTTTAAATGTGTGTGATGGGAAACCAACTTTTTTCATTAGTTTTAAATTTTATATAAACCCAAAAACAACCTTTATATCTCAGCAAAGGTATATAAATTATTTACATAAAAATTTATTATATGAAAATAATAAGAGTATTAATACTATAATAGGAACCTCAACAATTATGATATCGATGAATTTGGGAAACTATTTGATTAAAAACTATTCAGTGGAATGATTGGTATTTTATAGTATCTCATAGCTAGTTGGACTGATGTACTATTTACTTTATTCCTATGTGAGATATATCAAGAAAATAAAAAAGGGTCCCATATTATAGCCAAGATATTATTTTTATTACATTAATTGAACTACAGATCATGGTATATTTTATAATTCTGAAAATTATTTTGAATTAATTTTCTTTATTAGATTTTGAATCTTCCAGATTTTAAATAAATAGAAAAATTACATCCAGAACATGTAATTTCTTATGATAATCTATAGTTTCATGGTTTTGTAAGAAACAATATTATTTAGAACCTACTTCTTCTAATGATGAATATATAGAAACTAGAAGTTTATATGATCAATTGTTGTGTCTTATATCCATGAATATAGCTTGTGAGAGTTTTATTGGGATCTTACGTAAGGTTATATAATTTTTTTTAATCCAAAAGTAAGAATTTTAAGTAAAATCATGAAAAAGTAAATGAATGTGTGTTTCACGCACAAAACACACTCAACCTTGATAGTTATTATATCCTATTATACTCTATTGGGGGAAATTAAAAAAAATTCCTTTTCTTTTCTTGATTATTTCTTCCCATTAGACATTCATGGCTATTTTTAAAGATTTAGGTCAAGTTTCTTATTGTCACTTTTGGATTTGTGATTATAATTGGTTCCCTCTTATCACATTCTTAAAAAAAGGTTATATTTTTTTCAATTTATAATGTGGGATTGAACCTCAACTTTTTTTAAAAAAATTAATTTTTATAAAATTTATTAGAATTCAATAAAAACTTCATGGTATTTTTAGTAACCCAGTTACTTATGATAGATTTGAATATATTGAATAGAAACTCAGTATAGTTAGAAAGTGATCATTCATATATACTTGTAGTTTAAACCATATCATTAAAAAAAGTCTCCTTAATAAAGGAGTAGAACATTTTTACATGGTTTTAGTATTTTGTTTTTTCTTTAAATTTTATCTCAAAATTTATTTTTAACTTTTTTTAGAGAAAAATTTGGAATTTTTTTAGACAATCTATTCAAAATTTTTTTGGTAAAAATATTTTCATAAAAACTATTAGTCAATGGTTCTTTTAAACTATGATGTTACATTCACAAGAAAAAAATTCCTAATGAATTTTTAAAGGCTTATCAATGTGGTAATTTATAAATCTTATTTTATTTAAATCAATAGTTATAATATTTTTATGTTGATGAGAAATTTTCTATTTTATAACTTTATAAAAAAAATTACAAAATTTTAAGTTATGTTTTATAAAAAACTTTATCTGGTAAAATTCATCTCAAAAGTGTATATAAAATTTTAATACTTCAGTGAATATTTTTCAAATTTCATGAAATTTATGATCCATTTATCTAGAAATGGGTTTGAATATGATATTTAGATCTATTATAATATGAATCATCTCTCTTTTCAAGACTATATAAATTTTTTTGGGTCACCAATCATTTATTTACGACATGATTCTATCAATATTTCTAGCTAGTATATTTCATATTTTCCCATTGGATTTATGGTTTTTTCATTTACTAAAGGATCATCCAATCAAGGAAAATGACGTCCACATGTAACATATGAGTTATAATTCTAGTAAAGAAAAGGTTAATTAAAATAAATTGGTATGAAATGTTTAACTCTATTATAAATTCTTCTATTATGTTTCAAGGATGGGAATTAATCTGTGTTGAGGAAGAATACTTTCATCTTTATTATCCAAAATAGTAATGGAATTTTATTTTAAAACTATTTTTAGAGAATATGAAGGTGTTAAACTTGTTATTTTTCCTCTATTTAAATAATTTTATAAGATAAATTTGAAAAAAGTAGTTTAGATGGTTTTAATTTCTTTTGAAGGATAAGATAATATTTTTACCCATAAGTTACATGAGATGTTTGAATGTTTTGAGAAAACCAAAGTAGAAATGTCTTTGTTTTATTATTATGATAATGTGACAAAATATCACCATATTTCTATAGGCATAAGGATAACTTATATATGGTGAAAAGTTTTATTTACTCATAGGAAAGGTGAGATGGATCTGTTAAATGTGAAAGATATATTTTCTTTATATTTCATATTCAATATGATAAAGATTAATCTTTTGAAGTGTGTGATCCTAGTTATATATGTTTTCATTTGATTAATGACTATGTAAAATATTCTCTTATTTTCCAGTTTCTTTAAAACCTTTTAGTAATCTTCATGAAATTTCAAAAGAATAATATAAAATAAACTTTGGGGAGGGATAATGTTTTCTTATTAGTGAGGAATATATTAACAAGATAAGATTTTTGTTTTCAACTCATCAAAAAAATCATTCATAAGTTGAAAAAAATACATCCAAAGTAAAAAATGAAAAGTAAAAAAGATAAGGTGTTGGAAATTTAAAGGCTTGAGATTTTCCCCTCCTTTTCTAAATAATAAAGTTAAATCAATGTCTTATGAGGATTTTGTAGCTTTTTAGTGAATGAAGAAGAGAAAAAACCAAGATATCCAAGTTTTTTATTGGATAAGTATGAGGACTTATAACATAAAGGTTAAACCTATAATAATCTTAAAGAATAGGAAAAGGATAAGAGAAAGATGTGAAAAAGACAAAAAAACTCAAGGTGGATAAAAGTTTTCTAAAGGGTGTTGAATAATTATCTACAAATGTTTAAGTATAAATAGAGTGAGAAATATTTTCTATTTAACCTATACATATTTTAAATCAAGAAATTTTTCAGACCATTTAATCACAAGGGAAGTAGGATCAACTATTAAAACCTCCTCAATATATTGAAAAGGTAACCAGAAAATAAGCTATTATTAAAAATTCTCATTCTAAAAAAGTTTTTTAAATTGGAGTTTTGAATTTTCTTTAAAAATATATAAAATGGATGTGTAGAAGTGATGTAGGACATGAAAAATATTTGGAGAAATCTATGGAATTTAAAGAAAGTTTAACCACAATATCTACATCCCTATCAAACCAATCATAGAATGATACATAAATATAAGTATCAGGTATATATAAAACATTGTAAGAATAAGCTTCACATTAAAAAACAATGGTTTTGAAAATAAACCAAATCTAATATAGAAGTTAATGTAATATGTGTTTCTAAAGGAAAAACTAGTGAAAAAATAGTAGAAGGTCGTACTTTAAGACATCTATCTCCACCCATTCTAGAAGTCCCATTTGTTTTAACTCACTCTACCCACAATTCATGTAATCATATAATAGAAATGAGGATAGATAATTTCAATTAATTTATTAATATGATTGAATAAACTCTTAATTATTTCCCTGAAATTAAACCAAGATAAAAGTATATCCATGGAAAAATCAATTTGTTTAAAAAAATTAAATTTTTTTGAAACAAATCATAGAGAAATTGCACATGAAATGGTGGTTAAATTAACACTTCTATGAATTTATTTCATAAACATTAACATTAATTCATAAAAATTTATATGGAAAGTTATTCATTCAATTAAATTGGAAAACATATACCCAATAAAATAAGAGGAATATTTATTTAAAAATTTAATTAAAAATGAGTTTCTTTATTAAAAATCTATTCTAGAGTTTAAGTAAATGAAATAAATCATTCTTTCAGAATTTATTCAGAAGTAGTTTTAGTTTATTGACATCATCTTCAGACTTTTTTATTTAGAAACAACTGATTTGAGGTTTACCATCTGTTCTTGAAACAATATATTCATGTTCTTAAACTTTCAAACATTTTCTTCTAATGTAAAAATATTAATTACATTTTATGAAATAATATAATCCTACTAAATTTCTAATGATTTTATATTTTCAATTACCCTTGTGATTTCATTGGAATTATTATTCATGTATATAGTAATATTATAAACTATTTTTAAATATTTTCTTATGCCTTCAATCTATGCATGATAAATCATTATATAACCTTCGATAATAATTATCCATCTAAAATATTTTTCAACTTCATCGACTCTAATTTTTAATTTCCTATAAAATTATTGAACTATGATTCATTTTTAATAACTTCCTCTATTATTTGTTTCAACGAATTTTAATTTTTTTATAGAAATTTATTTTTCCATGGATATACTTTCATCGTAGTTTAATTTCAGGGAAATAATGAATTCTTTATTAAATCATATTAATTAATTAATTGAAATAATATATCCTAATTTCTATTCTCTGATTACTTTCATTTGGGGTAGAGTGAGTTAAAATAGATGACACTTATATAATGGGTAGAGATAGAGGTCTTAAAATATGAGCTTCTTCTGTTTTTTTACTAGTTTTTCCTTCAAAAACACATATTACATGAACTTCTATATCAAACTCAATTTTTTTCAAACCCATTGTTTTCTAATGTGAGTCTTATTCTAACAATTTTTTATATCTACTTGATACTTCTATTTATGTATAGTTTTAAGATTATTTTGATAGGGATGTAGATAGTGTGGTTAAACTTTCGTTAACTTCCATATATTTCTCCAAATATTTTTCATGTCATACTTCACTTATACACATCCATTTTATATATTTTTAAAGAAAATTCAAAACTCTAATTTAAAAAACATATTCAGAATAAGACGTTCTAATAATAGATTCTTTTATGGTGACATTTTCAATATATTGAAGAGTTTCTAATGGTTGATCATACTTTCCTTTTGATGAAATGTTCTGAAAAAAAATTCTTGATTTAAAATAGGTGGAGGTGAAATAAACAATGGTTCTCATTCTATTTCTACTTAAACATTGGTAGTTAATTATTCAACACCCTTTAGAAAACTTTTATCCACCTTGTATGTTTTGTATTTTTCTCATATTTCTCTTCTATTTTTCCTATTATTTAATATTATTATAGTTTTAACCTTTATGTTCGAAGGCCTCATCCTTATCCAAAAAAAACTTTTATATCTTCGTTTTATATCTTCTTACTTCATTAAAAAGCTAAAAATCATCATAAGACATTTATTTAACTTTCTTATTCAGAAAAGGAGGGGAAATATCAATCCTTTAACTTCCCAACACATTCTCTTTTTACTTTTCATTTTCTACTTCTGATGTATTTTTATAAATGCATTAATATATTTTGTTTTTGTAATTGTCTATATGATCTGTAATTTTATTGAGGGATTATGTGGATAGAAAAACATAGGTTATTATAATCTTTATAATAAAGAGTTCTTAATGTAAGGGAAAGAAGTTTTTTGATCTTAGTATCAATAGATTCCTTGATTCAGGAAGACAAAAAATTATGGTTTGGTAATAAACATGGATACCAAAAGTCAAGGTTATTGACATCCTTAAGTAATAATATAAAAGTGTATATAATTTTTATTAAACTTATATAAGTTTTTATTATTTTTTTATAAATTTTACATTACTTTTATTTAATATATTATATTTACTCTATGCATGTTTTACAAAATGTTTCATTTTTTAAACATTTCTTTAACTATGTTTTTATAAAGTATTGATAAAATGGTTAATCTAATTATATAATAATGCATAAGGAAGTGTTTTTTTCTAAATTACAATCTTATGTATATTTTTATGTCAGTTATTTTTATTTTATAAACTATAATTCATCCCCCTTATTTTAGAAAATTACAAACTATTACAATCTTATAGATTTTTCTATAGTTTATTACTCTATTCTAGAAACTCAATTGGGGACATTCTATAATTATTCCTTAAAATGGGTGTAGAACTAGATATGAGGTATTTCGAAAGATCAACATCATGATTTGGATAAATAATAATAATTTCAATTAGAAATTAATCTATAAACCCATTTATAATAGGTTTATCCTCAATGTTGATTTTCTCCCCAACCATCTATGTTATATACCATTCATGTATTGAAATTAAAACCCACAATATAGAGGATATTTCCATTGGATGTTTTTATTCATCCTCACATTGATAAATGATCATTGTTTCATTTGGTATATGAAATGTTACTTCTACTACTTGGTAATTGATTTGGGAACCAAAAAAAAGAATTATAACCCATGTCTATAATGACATATAGTTCAATATGGGAATAAATAACTTGATTTTTAGGAAGCACATTCCCACAAAATTATATAAGAAATAAACTATAGACTTGAGATTATATCATAGTTTTTTTGGAATTATTCACCACTAAATCAGAATCAAATCAATGAGTTGGTAATTTGATAACCATAAATAATTATTTATATATAATAGTGTGGGTAGATCCAGAATTAAATAATACATTAGCGATTTTAGAGTGGATGACAAGAACACCTTATATCTGGTTATTTTCATTTCCCACTTCAGTAGTCATGATAACATGAGATTTCTATTTTCCTTTAGGATTTAGATGTTATATATGTCGATCATTATTAAAAATATTCTGATTTTTTCTCTTGTTCATGTAATTCCCATACTCCCTATAGTTAAAGTATTGTATAATTATGGTGTATTAGTTAGAATCATACTTTAATATATTTTATCAACTATCCTCTTTATTTATTAGGGACATTTAAAGGATTTATGACCCACTTTTCAACATTTACTATAACACAAAGTTCTATTAAATAAATTCCCTTCTTGTTTGTTTACTCATTTCTAGTTTATATATGGTTGTAATTTCTTTCCACCATGTGATTTATTTCAGTTTTCAGGATACTAAATATTTTATTCTTATAAAAATTATAGAAATAGTAGGAATATCCAATTTATATTTCTAAATTTTGTACACACGAAAATTTTAATTCATATCTAATAACATATCTTATAGATAATTCCAATTAGAGACTTGGATTTAAAACACTAAAGAATCAATAATTTTTTTAGGTCTAATGATTAAACTATAAACATAGGTTGAAGGTCTTGTAAAATTTTCCTCATAATTAAAAATTTAATCATCATATTTATACTTAATATCATATAATTTCTTCACTACTTTTGTATAAATAATATGAGGGACATAATTACTAAAAAAATCTTCTTGAACAAATCCCATTCCATAGAGTAAATTTATTCATATCGCCTTATATTATTAATAAAGTGACACCATTGATCTAAATTTTCTTCCAAATGATAAATACATAGGAAATAATTTTCATGTTCTAAGAAATATACTATGGAAAATATTTTCTCAATAGTGAAGATCCATCACTCATCCACTATTGGATCAAAATACTGACTAATAGAAGATAGATTTTTCATCTTGAAATAATCAATAGTTAGTTGTTCCCTATATCAATAATTTTAAATCTTTTTATGATTCATGGACTAATAAAGTTGTATGATCATAACAACTAGATTTTTATTTTCAACTCATATATAATTTGGTTTCTTGGGTAGATAATAATTATATTTTCCATAACATTCATTTTAGAATGATGTATTCTAGTTATATCCATTGATGAAAACCAAAATGTAAAATGTGATAAAAAATAATAATAGTGAGAATAAAAATAATATATGTCCTATAAAAACATTAGGATGTTATCTTATACAAATATTTATCCCCATGATTATTCACCAATGTTATCTAATCCTAATTTCTAAATATTAACTAAACCCTAATCTGATTCCAACTATAACGACCAATACATTTCATATATAAATATTAAATAATTTTATATGAATATTCAATATATGACATTACAATCCATTCAATAATCATAAAGGTTTATTATCTTCAGAGGATAGATACATGAATATATTATTCGGTACATTCTTCAACATCTCTCATCAATTTTTTTTTCACTTTGTACCCTTCTTGACACACCAAACTCAAAATGATTCCTCCTAGCCTAGGGAATGTAAATACAATAATGATTGATCTTTTATTCTCATTAAGGGTAAAAAAAGAAGACCTTATTCAATGATTAGAATAATGTACAACATAATCATTAGGTTATGAGTTCATGATCATGACAGAAAATTTTTATACCTAATATATCATGGATCAAAATCCTGAGTCACAGAATAAAAAATTATCACTTCAAAAGTAATGGTTCATAAGAGTGAGAATAAATTGTAAATAAATAATGCACTATAATTCCTGATCATAATCATATCATAACTGTGTGTAACCACCATAGGCATAGAAATCAACTCATATGTTATGGTTAAATACTTATATCATTAAATAATGGTGGATCAGGTGTCAACACCTATTTTCTATATCATAATGGATCAGAAACCATCACATGTTTCCCATAGTGGATCAGGTATCACCATCTATTTCCTATAGTGGATCAGGAATCACCACATGTTTCCCATAGTGCATCATGCATCACCAACTATTTCCCATAGTTTATTAGGGATCCCTGCCTATTTTTGATAGTGTATCGACCACATCAAATTGTATCCCATTATTATCTCACTAGATATAAAACATTACCATGAATTGAAGGTATTTATAATTCTAAACCCATCCATACCATTTTTTAAATCATACATATGTGCTCCAAAATTTCATAGAACATTCTTCTAATAAACATATCATAACTCGTGTGAATAAAATTATATTCATAAACATTTCATAAATTCATTATAGAATAAGATATGTAAAATAAATAGTTCTCATAAACAACTCATCATCATAATCATATCCCATACAGAGAAAGACAAAGCATGGTATCATTAGATAATAACCTTAGTGAATAATAATTGACATCAAATGATGCAATCTTAGATGGAAATTACATTAAATTATCCCTAGAATATATCCTTGGGAAAATAAAATTATCATTTGGAATTTACTTATTTGACTTAAAAATATTTTTAAAATATAAAGGAATAAATTTTATTTGAAAATAAGTAAAGAAGAATAAAGTTAGAGCATAAAAACATTGATTAGTCTGGATGAAGAGATTTTATTTTCATGTTTTATATGTTAAAATAATCGTTCAATTAAAATTATTGGTAAAATTTTAAAATTAACACCTTTAGAAATGATAAGAAGATTAATTTCAAAAAATTATATAAATTAAATCATGGGAAAACATTACTTTTAAAAATATTTGATAATAATAAATAAAACATTCGTTAAAATATGTTAATAAAAACACTAACATGGAATAAGAAGATTCCCTATCAAATAGTAAAACATAGTTGGTTTTCCATAAAAACATTCATTTTGTCTATTGGGTACATAGAGTGAGGAAAATGAAATGAAAACATGTATTATACATAAATAAATAGATGAGAAGGAAAATTAAATTTATTTATTATATATGTATTATATATTTTTCTTAATGTAAATTCAAGCATAAACAATCACATATAAAATTATATTGATATGTAAATCCATTAAATCAAGTATCATATTTATTTATATGTGTTAGAACCTCATATATAATAAATATTGATATATTATACCTATATTATATAATAATAATCATACATATCATACCATATATTATTTACTTATGATATTTTATCACCTTCTTGTTAACAATTTGTTATTAAAATCAATGTTCTGGGAGATAACTGGTTCATTTTTATGCATTTTTTTATTTGGTGGTCTTGATCCTTATAAATTCGTCATAGTTCCATGATATCATTAATTTTAATCAATTAATGTGTATAATATTTAATATTTATATACAATTTTAAATCTATTCATATAAATTAGTGATGAAAAATGAATTACATCCTTTCATGGAGACAACAGTTTGTACATATGCACCCCTAATGCTACCAATATTCGAAAGATGAATAAAAAGAAAAGAAACTAATAATTTAAAATTAAATGATCATTTTATATCATATATGTTACTAAAATTTATCTTTAATATCATCTATGTAAAATGTAATAGAAAAACAAATCACAATTTTCATGAACCAACTTGGGTTGATGCCGAATCAGTCACTCGAGTAAATCTGAGACAAGGCCTGAAGGGAATTTTCGATCCCCATGGACTAAAACTTGTACAGGGAATCATCAGAGTAACAAAGGGAATGATTTATCCCAATATATATAAATAAACTAAATAGAAAAAATAAACAAAGTAGGTCCATATATATATATATATATAATATCCAACTAAACATCACTTTACAAGATAAATTGAAAATACAACCAACTGAACAAAAAAACCAACTAAAACTGACAACCAAAACATCTCTATGTGACCCCAAGGGTCACTCTCTGATATCAAGACAAACCATCACCCACGGTGATTGATACCAAGATATAATATTCACCAATAGAAAAAAACAATAAAAACCTATAGGTGTGAGTTTTAAAACTTAGTAGGAGTTCCCAAATAAGTCTATTCACAATACACTTCCTTTAAATAAAAGAACCATTAACTTCATATTTGAAATATGAAAAATAAAAGTATGGTTTCCCCATAAATTTACTTTAAAATAAAACATGGCACATTTACATTTTTCACTTAAATTCACATTATCTTCCATGAAGGATACATAATCATTTTAAAGAAGAAGTATGAAATTTCATTTGAAAAGATATTAATGAAATTAAAAACATTTTTTTCCAAAAAAAATTATAAACCTTCACAAGTAACCACATCACTTTTCAAAATGTATTACACTAAAAAACATATACAGTAATAATCTTATCAAGGGAAATGAAAATAAGTACACAAATATAACCAACCAACAGTACAACTCAATCATCTTATGTAGAAAAGTAAGTTCAAAAATACATGGGATAAACTCGGAGCTCATTAAACAATCCAAAACATACTATACATCTTGACTCGTCCCGAAAATCATTAATCACTCAATGAAATTAAATTTCTCTCATACCCTTGATCACACCCTACAAGGAATGACTGATGGGAACTATCCCATAGAAATAATAAATCAAATATATCTTATCCCCTACTATGGTCCACTAGTCAAAGCATAATCTTAACTAGTGCATCAATAATTATCAGAAAATTATCTAGCTATGACAAGTCTCCATGTCAAGAGTATAAATGGGGTGGGCCAATTGATTCCAACCATGCATTCAATTACAAGCACATGTATCATATATAATAATTCATAAAATTGATACCACACCATGTCACCCTAAAGGATCAGTCTATTCCCATAAAAAATTGATCGCAGAGGAGTCCACACCAAGGATCTCCCATTATGCTCAAAGTAAATGGGTCACAAGTATTCCAAAGTGACAACATCCCACTCCTTCAAATAATTCATCATAAGGATACTATATCAAAGAAATACCATCCATTAAATATAAATAAGTAAGTAATATTATACAACGAGTATTTTCATAATATTTATTTTCACCACTTTTACAAAAGTTTCAAACGATCCATAAGCATCCTTCGATAAATCACCCTTTTCCAAAAATGAAATCCACCTTTCCAAAAGTTGAAAACACAACCTTTTCCATTTCACAATTATTTATAAGAATATCATTTATTTACTCATACCACATGCTCAAACTAAACCCATTTTCATCAAAGTTCCAATCAGGCCACACATCATCATCACACACCATTCCATTTTTAAAGAACCAAACACACACCACATTCAAGTCCAAAACCATTTATAAACCCATTTGAGAAACTCAAAACATCCATTTAGATGAAAAAAATATTTTTTAAAATAAAAACCATTATTTAGATATTAAATTTCACACATAAAATCCAACCAAGCATTTTATCAATAACTTGGTGTGAATCACATAACCAAAAAATGGAATATACTTAAAAAAAACCCTGAAAACCCCATCATTTCACATCAAAAATTTATTAAAAGGATCACTCATAAATATTTATCATATAAGGAAGGTTCAAAAAGCATGAAATCAATGATTCTTAAATTTAAAGGCAATTACAAAGGGAATCCTACCTCAAACTCATGATGCTTTAACAACACCCACCTGAAGCAACCTCACCAAGTTTCCAATTTCCAAAAATAACCTAGAGAAACCATAAACAATAAAACCAAAACCATAAACAATAAAACCAAAAACATAAACTAAGATAAACATGAAACCTAGATCCACATGACTGAGGGAGAAGAATAACTCAAGATAAAATGGAAGGATAAGCAAGATGAAGAAGAGAAGAGGAGGGTACCTTGATAAATATATCCCCAAACATAAATAAATCTATAGATACACAATATGGGAATGGAATAGAGCCTTTGAGAACAAATAAGGTGGCCCCTTAGGGTCATATGAATCAGGGGGGAAGAATATTGAGTTTTGTGTTGAAAATCATGAGGGGTAGAGTTATAATTTTACAATTTTTGAGATCTGAGCATTGTTCATGGTTTGGCTGCATGGTTTTCCAAACCGAACACTGACCATGTGTCCCTCATTGGACACACAAGGAATGAAGCATGTTCAGGCCATGCGGTTTTAAAAACATTAACTAATCATGAAAATTGGTTTTTAATCGAAATAAATCTTACCTTAATGATTACTACATGGTTTGACTTCCCGTGTACAATCTATTCGCCATGCCAGTGCCACAAAAAATTAAGATGCAGAGTTTCATGAAGGATGGAACACAATTTACTCTAATAGCTCACTAACCCAGAAACTAGATAAAAACACTCAATAACTAAAAATTCAAACTCATCACACTCAGAAATCGATTGAAAAATAGAGATCCAAAAATGAAATAGAATAATGTGTGAATACAAAATCTGTGTGTGACAATTCTCCCCACCATAATTTTTTATACCCCTAGAAAGCCACAACATTATCCAGTTGATTGATAAAGGACAATGTATTTCCATAATTTCATGATCCCACCTCTCAAATTAGTAAATCATAAACCACCCATAAGTAGAATGTATTCTTCTAATCTATAATCATCCAAGAATCCAGTTATCCAAAACTAATACCCGAAACATGTGGGAAGCTCAAACCATATTTCTAAAAAAGCCCAATATTTCCTCAAATAGAGAGGAAATAAAAATCCAAAAATGTCAGAAATGAACCACATCCTACCAGATCAATACCAGAATCCTAACCGAATTACCATCACAGGAGGAAAAAATGGGATCCCCACCATAATAAACCAACTAGTTTCGATCAAAATTAGAATAAACCATAATGATACCCACGATGGGTATCCCCACCATTTAATAACTAACAAGCTTAAACCAACACAGGAAACCTAACATAGGACAAACTAAAACTCTCCAAAGAGGACAAGAAATCAGGAACTTTCTTGACAGGCCAACAAACCACACCATAAGTGTGAAGAACTTAATAGAAGAAACTCTAACCCGCAATAGGATAGAACCAAAACTGATTCATGAATTTCTATTGCACAAGGAAAACCAATCCAAAGGTCCACATCTAGAAAGGAACCACCACTCAAATTTCAAGAGAATAGAACCACCACGCCTCCTTGTAACCAAGGAGGAACTTTTCAATCCACATGGATCTCAATAAGAAAATAAAGTTTCTACACCTATTTACATGAAATGGGAACTTTAATGATGAATAATATTCAATGGATAATCTAAAACTATCTTCATTCTTGTACTGAAGACAAAGACTAGGCCAAGGTCCCTCACACCCCTGGGATTCCTAAGTATGTTCCCACTTCACCCCATGGCCTATGGCTGGAGCCTTGATGTTTGAAGAATCTACCACCACATATTTAAGAGCTGAAAATCCCTGATCAAAACTTCTTCATTCTAACAAATAATGAAATTATAAGGTGCAACATTCCATCCTTTTTCACCTTCGACAAGGAATAGAAAAAACAAGACCCAAAACAGAATGCACCACTACTCATGTGGGAAATAATTTATAACTTCCAAAATTCAAGAACACCTTGATTAAAAAAGATTTTATCAAGAGATCTACATTATCCAATCATATAATTTAAAGGGAAAACAATACTACAAAACATCATCATACACAACCATTACAATATAAAAGGCACGCATAGAAAGAGACTCTATATTGATCCCAAAACAACACTCTAATCCCATGATCTAGCTCTATGTATCTTCTTGGAAACAACTTGAAAAAGAATTTCAAGTGACCTAAGAATCCATAGGTATGATAGGTATTTAGAGAATTTGGACACAACAAATTCTTATGATCTAGATTTCCACACTGATGACGCACAATGATCCCATACTTAGAAGAATCTAAAGAAAGATTAAGGGGCCTTTTAATTCCATGACCAGCACCAACAACTTCAAGTTGTTTCCCCATATCCTTATTGTAATTTCCTTCACTGCTTATAGGTATTTGAGAAATGATGTCTTCCTCAAGAACTCCTACTAACACAGTCTCAACGTGAATATATTTCCTCACCACATTGTAAAAAGTGGTTAAAATGTACTTTGAAACCTTCGACTACAGATCAGGAAAAATATTATGCTCAAAGTTTAGAGCCTTTAAGGAATCATTCATAGATAACTCTGAAAGATAAAGAACCAGGTCCACAAAATGACCAAATAATTACAACATTGATCCCTCACCTTGATGCAGATCACACATCTCTATTCCCTTCCTCACCTTTACCATTTCAGAAAAATAATATCAGATGAATGAATCCTCAAAGAACTCCCAAGTAATATCTTTTTGAGGCTTGGTTTGAGAAACCAACTTCCACCACTCCCAGGTCAGTCTTACAATCATGAAGGTAGAAAAAATTACCTTTAATTACAATAGAAACTCAAGGATACAGATGATCCATTTGATTTTCCACATGTACTATTCCACTTCGTGAGGATCCACTTGACCATAAAAGAGAGGAGGATTCAACTTTCAAAACTCAAGAAGGAAATACTTAGGTTGATCAACTAGAAGGTTTACTAATGGTGAACCACCCATATCCAGACCTCAACTATCCATAAAATCAATATGGGGGTAGACACTAGGAAACAAGAAAACCAAGAGTTTAGTCAAAACTAACTCATCAATAAGATTTATCAAACTCAAACACTGCTCAAGAAACATTTCCATAACACAGGAAAACAATCCAACCAACCACTAACTATTAAAACATCACAATATTCCTTTTAAAAATAAAACTTTTGAAATGAAACAAACTTGGCTGGTTACACAACTACCAATGGTATCCCTTTGAGCCTCACTCACATACACATTTTCGTGCCAACCCAGGCACCCATCCACCCATACCAATCTGGGAACCCATCCACCCATGCTATCAACCATCCACATTCTGACAGATATCCATGCATTTGATCACTCATGGGAATGCCAAATTTCAAAAAAAATCCACTTCTCACATAAAACATTCGACCCATAATTTCAAATTCTCAATTCTTATCCATTTTTAAAATTCCCAAACTCTTTCAAAAGATCACTAAGCACCGAGTACAACCCTATTTTCAAACATTACACTTAATTTAATTTTATCATGTTCAAAATAAAATCTCTTAGATCACATCCAAAAATTACAATTATTACTATTAAAAACATTTTCAAAATATCTACAAATATTATTCCATCCAAATAATTTTATTAGAAACCCACTTCTTCTCATTTAAAATAAATTTACAAACCCTATTTAAAATAAATTTCGGATTTCCAACCAATAAATTTCACTAAAATATAGTTTTTATTATAAAAATCCAATACAGTTAAACCATTTTCATTTCTCCCCAATGGTTCATTTTATAAAAATCCATTCTTCTAAAGCCTTCCACAAAGTCAACTTTGAAAATCCATTTTCCATTTTCCCAAAACCAAACCATTATCACTAAAAATTGAAATTTTCACAATTCCAAAACAAAGCTTTCAAAACAAAATTTATAATCTACTAATACACAAAACATATCAAAAGGTAAAATTAGTGGTTAGTGACCACACATCAATCACACCAAAGTCACATAGAGTCTTCTAGGACTATGCCCCTAGCTCCACACAGCTTGCTAAGCCATGTGAGCTCATTAAGACCATTGGCACAACTCCCCTTTCATTTACCAAACTCAAAACAACCAAAAAGAACCAATGTCACTAAAAAACCCTGGATTACCATAGAAACTCAAGGTTTGACCTAGAAAGTGTTAGAAAGACAATTCCCCATATATGCACCCCATGTTCTGAAACTCCTACTCTATCTACCTAGTCATCCAAAAAAACAAATGGCACTCTAAAGTCTAGGTACTCTAAATAACCAACCTACTTTGATACCATTTTTTCACAACCCAACCTAGGTCGGCCCTAAACCAGTCACCAGAGTTGATCCGATAAAAGGCCCATATGGAATTCCTGATCCACACAAGATGGAAACTAGTGTCGGGAACCATTATAGTAACTATGGGAATGATTTCATCTAATATAAATAAATAAACTAAACAACTAAAATAAAAAAAAGTATCCTAATAAATTTATATAAAATATCCAACTGAACATGATTTTATAAGAGAAACTAAAAATACAAAAAATTGAACAATAAAAACCGACTAAACCTGACAACCATAACATCTCCATGTGACCCTAAGGGCCACTCTCTAAAATCAAGAACAACCATTACCATGACAATGAAGACCAAGATTAAACCTACTGCAAAATCTAAAAATAAGAAATAACTATAGGATTGAATACAAAAAACTCAGTAGGCATTCCAAAACAAGTCTTTTCTTAATACACTTATTTTAAATAAATGAAACATAAACTTCACCTTTGAGATAAAATATATAATAGTAATATTTACCCACACATTTTCTTTAAGAAAATACAAGATCCATTACCCTTTTTCACATAAATTCACATTATCTTCTATAAAGTAGACATTATAATTTTTAATATGAAAGATGAAATTTCATTTGAAAAGAGAGTAATGGAATGAAAAAAAATTCTTTTCTAAATTTTTTTTATAAACCTTTTCTAGTCACTAGATCACTTTTTACAAATAAATACACTACATACGAGCTGCAATAATAATCATAATAAGTGTAATGGAAATAACCACACAAATATAACCAACTAACAATACATGTTAGTTGTCTTCTTTAGACAACTATGTTCCAATAGACATGGGAGAACCTAGGAGCTCATGAAATAATCCAGAACGTACTATACATATTGACTCATCTCGGAAATAATGATTTACTCAATGACATAAAATTGCACCCAAATGCTCAATCACAACCTAAATGTCCTGACTAAGGGTCCTTATCCCATAACAATAAAAAAAATATCATATCCCCTACTATGGGCTACTAGTAATAGCATAATCCTAACTACTTTAGAAATCCTTCTCAAAAAATTCACTAGCTATGACAGGTCTCCATGTCAAGAGTATAAAGGGGGGAGAAAACTGATGCCAACCGAGCATACAATAACAAGCACATATGTCATATATAAAAATTCACACAGCATTCACCACCCTGAGTCAATCCAAAGGATAAATCTCTTTCTATAAAAAAATAAATCTCAAATTATTCCACAACTAGGGTCTCTCATTCCTTTAAAAGTAAATGTGTAATGAGGAGTATACAAAGACGATTTCCCACCCATTCACATAATTGATCATAATGATTCTACATCAAGGAAAACTCATACATTATATATAAATAAGTCAAGAGGATTGTAAAGGAGTATTTTTATAATAACCATTTTCACCACTATCATAAAAGTTCCAATCACGCCTTAAGCATCCTTCGATAAATCACCCTTTTTAAAAGAATCAAATCCAACTTTCCAAAAGGTGGAAACACACACTTTTTCATTTCAAAATCATTTATAAGAATAAAATTTAAGTACTCACACCACATGTGCAATCCAAACCCATTTTCATCAAAGTTCCAATCTGGCCACACATCATCATCACATGCCATTCGATTTTTAAAGAACCAAACACACACCATGTTCAAGTAAAAAATCATATATAAACACATTTTAGAGAATAAGAAACACCATTTATATGTCAAAATATTTTTACAAATCCCAACCAAGATTTAGATATCAAATTTCACTCAAAAAATCCAACTGGGCATTTTATCAAACACTTAGTGTGCATCAGATAACAAAAAATTGGCATATAATTATAAAAAATGATGAAAACCACCTCATTTAAAATCAAAAAATTATTTAGAATATCAAACATCAATATTTATCAGATAAGGAAGGTGGTAAATAATGAAACCATTGATTATTAAATTAAAATTCAAGTGAAAAGGAAAACCTACCTGAAACTCACAGTTCTTCAACAACACACACCTAAAACAACCTCTCCAAGGTTCCAAGAGCCAAGAAAAACTAAGAGAAACCCTAAACAATAAAAACCCACAAAAAATAACAAGGTAAAAATGAAACCTAATACCAAATGATGAAGGGATCATAGTAACTCTAGATAAAATGAATGTAGAAGGAAGATAGAGAAGAGAAGATGAAAATAAATTGAGAAATCTGGCCAAAAAATTAAAGAAATAACTAGTTTCACACCATGAGAATGGAGGAGATCCTTGTAGAGCAAAGGAGGAGGCACCATAGGGTTATAGGAACAAGGGGGGTGAAGAATATAGAGTTTTGGGGGGAAATACTGAGGGGGTAGAATTGGATTTTGAAAATTTTTATTACATGGGAACCACACATGGTTTGGTTGCATGGTTTACTAAACTGTGCACCGACCATGCACCCCTCACTCGACACACAATGCACCCGACATGGTTAGGCCACAGGGTTTGAAAATTGTGCACCAACCATGAAAAATGGTTCTTTCTCAACACAAATCCTACCTGTACTCTTACCACATGGTTTGAAAACCCCTACGCATGTCATGCATCATGCCACTGTAACCAAAGATTAAGCCATACAGTTTCTTAGAGGATGACACAAAGTTTACTCTAACCATTCTATGAAAATTCACCTATAAAAAACACTCCAAAACTAAAAAATCAAACCCATCACACCTAGAACATAAGATAAAAATTGATATCCAAAAATTAATTGGAACAAAGAGTGAAAAAAAATTGTGTTTGATAACAACACTTCGTGGAGGTGGTAGTCTAGATGAATGCATGAAGGATGTTATCATTTTCCAATGGATAAGAAGGTTGATAATTATTGTTCCTTCACCATAATAAATATTAATTATATTGAATATACTAAAGTAATTATTTTATAATGGATTATATATATTTATAGAAGTTATAATAAGAAATAAAATTTAAAACACGTGGTTAGGACTTATACCACTTCATTGAGAAACCTCCATTAGCTTACACATTAAGCCTTTAAGGTATGATATTTTGGAAGGAAAAAAGATCTATGATTTGTGGAAGGAATATTTGATGACATTATTGTATGTATTTTTCAATATATATGGGGCATGCATTGTGAATAATGAAGAAGAGTAGGTTTTATTTTATATGTGAGGGGAGGGTCACATTTGGAATTAACTAAAGAATTAAAGTAGTATAAATTATTTATCAGATACATTTAGATATAAATTTATATAATTTTATTGTATGATTATTATGAGTTTCAATGCGGTCAAAAATAGCATTTTGACAATTTTTTGTTATGTTTTCCCCTTATCTCTTACTTTTAACTCTCAATTAACCCTTTTGACAATTACTACAATATAAATTTCATTTACTCTTTATTGGATAAGAATGTTACCATAAAAGGGAAAGTGACATATAAAAATACCATGGATTAAATTTTAAATCATAACACATTAAATTGGATAAATATCGTTTTTTATGAATTTTAAATCATTTAATACAATACTAATTATTAAAACATATCATTAATATCATTTTTATAAATATTAATTTTATTTGACATTGAAAATACATGAAAGTAAAGGAATTATAATATAAATATCTCACACAACTATGATATGTTATATTTATCTATAAAATTCATGAGACACTATAACTGACTCGAACAAAATTACTTTCAAAATTTTTATAATTATTTACATTATATTTATACCGCTTTCCCAAGTACTATATCGGTGTTTCATAACCATTTAAGATAATTATTTCATTAATAAAAATTGAAAATAAATTAATATGATAAAAAATAATTTAAATTAAAAATAAATATTTATAACAAAATAGAAGTTTTTTTCATCCAATTAAAGAAATATTATAAAAATTAAAATCAATAATGTGACATTTCTATCATTATATTTTACTTAAATATTATAATGGTGAAAATAAATTTTGATTTTAAAAAGGTAATATTTTTAAATTTTGGATGGTTATGGATGAAATATAATCGTCAAATGAAATAAATGAATGTGTATGAATAAATTTTAACCCTTGTCACATTATTTTTAAACCTAATTAACCCCTTTTACCTCTACTATGGTAATAAAAATTTAATATGGTTGCTATACATATTGACAAAAAAATGAATGGGAATTATTTAATAAATTTGGAACTATTGATTGAAAATATATAATAAATTTTGTACGATTCAATTTCTAAAATTGGAATAAATTAATAAAACATTACTATGAAAAATGCAATGCGAAATAGTTTTTCAAGAAATTTCCTTTTTAAGTATTAAAAAAAATATACTGAATTCAACCATGAAATTGATTCCATTCAATTTAATTCCATTATTAATAATATAATATAACTAATTTTAATTTTAAAACACTTCAAAATAATAAGTAACTTTTTAAATATTGGAAATATAATTACCATTTTCAATAAAAATCTCTATATTTCACTATTCACTAGAAAATCAATCCTTTCAGAAAAGTCCCAAAAAATCACCCAAAACTAATTTTTATAGCATTATTTAATAAATGATATCATTTTATAAAAAATATAATTTCTAATATTTTTAGAAATAATTTTAATATTCACTCATAAAAAGAAATAAAACCCATTTTTTAAATAATAAAATGACTTTATTAAATAGTGAGTTCTTATTAATTAAGAATTAATTAATAAATTTGTATTGATTGGGGAATATATATATATATATATAATAATGAGATTCATCTTACTTATACCTCCCAATTCAATGGCTAGGCTAAAATTTTCACATTAAATAATAATATTTCAACAGTATAATGTTATTTGTTTAAACTTAGTGTTTCATGTAAGGAAAGATATCAAAGAAATAAAAATTAAATATGGAGAACTATATCATGAAATCTCATGGTGTTAAATTAAAAATATGTATCTTATTAAAGGATTTTATAGAAGTTATAAATCTTGGGAGAAAGATCAATGTTGAGAAAATATTGCTCAAATCAGATTCCCCCTAATTTGGTATTAGATTATGGGTTAAAAGTAAAAATTTATAATTTTAAAGGGAAATTTATCCATGAATATATTAGGTACCCCATACTAGGTCAATGGATGAAATATGGTTTGTAATATAACCCCCAACACCCCATTATCCCCATGGGGTATGTGATTTTAAAAACTAGAAGTGATATGCTTTCAAAACCTCACTGCTTCCCTTTTTTTCCTCCAACTTCTCCCCAAACACTCTAATTATCCTATAACTAAAAATACAAAACAAATGAACTAAAATGTACAAAAATTATATAAAACTACATTTTTAGTGGGTTATGGTCTTTACATGCATAATTATATTCCCACACATTACATTATGACTTGTATATGAATATTCGTTCCATATAAAAAGTACATGTCATGATCCATCCCCCAAGGCTCGTGCCGTGACTACTTCAAGCCCGCCTTCCATAGGCCAGGGGTTGATGACTAGCATCGAAAAGGCATATACCTAAAATAGGAAGGCATTTTCTTTAAACCTATAGACACATAGACTAGGTACACAAAAAAAGTAAACCATGTAGTAAAACTGTTGAAGTAAACGTGTGAACTGAAAGTAGGGGGTCAGTATAGAAGCCCAAATGAAAGAGATAATACAACAGAAAAAGAAAACAACTCATGAGATCATCCACTAAGGATCCTACCTGAAGGTTAGGTATAGCTCATCAATGTGGCTCTCTGCATCAACCAGTCACCTCCATGAACCGTCTAGTCCTAGCTCCCAAACCTCGGTCAAAGTTTTTTGTCATCTGCCCAAGACACAACAAGGTGCGGGCAAGGCCTGTTCGGGGGTAAGTATAACAATACACAGTAGGGACCCCAATACCGCCAAAGGTATCCTAGAATTCCACAAAGTAAAAACCACAAAGCATGGTCTCAATCACAAAGTACAAAGAAATACTCATCTCAAACCAAGTATAAAACTTATAGAACATGAATACAGATGATTATTTATAAAGCTAGACCACCTTATTCTATCAAGAGGATTTTTTTGAAAGACCTCACAAGGTCTCAAGGTGGTTACCCATAGAGGATCATTAGGTGATGACCCACAGAGGATCACTATATGTTGACCCATGGAGGATCGCTAAGTGTTGACCCGCAGAGGATTGCAAGGTGCTGACCCACAGAGGATCGCTAAGTGCTAACCTAGAGAGGATCACTGAGTGCTGACCCATATAGGATAGCTAGGTGATGACCCACAGAGGATCTCTAGGTGTTGACTCATGGAGGATCGCTAGGTACTGACCCATATAGGATTGCTAGGTGTTTACCCACAGAGGATCGCTACATGATGACCCACTAAGGATCACTAGGTGCTGACCCATGGAGGATTTCTAAGTACTGACCCACTGAGGATCTTTATTCCTTCATCACGTCATAATCAGCCACTAGATTCCCGAACTAATCACACTTGACTCTGTGAGGATCCTCTCCTCAATCCATTGGTCATACCTCAACTACCACAAAATCCTATGATGAAGTAACCCGATGAACCTCCATTTCATAAGGGTTCAAACGCAATAGGTGGTGCATCAATCGGACGTTTGGTCTGTAAGTTATAAGCATTTCAGTGTCGGGGGCCCGGTTGGATTTGGGTCTGATCTGACCTGAGCGTACTCCAACTTTCTCCAAAATCCAAGTGGAGTATCTCAAAAGGACCACCTTTTCATAAGGGTTCTGGTGTCGTAGATGGTTCGTCAAACTAATGTCTGTTTTAATAGATATAGCCCTTTAATCGAAAATCGGCCGTAGGTGGGTCCGGGTCTAGTCCGACGACCCAAAGGGACTGGGCTCGGCCTGGTTAGACTAGGTTGTGGGTCGGCCCGACCCACCAAGCTGGGCGTGACCCGCCAGACCACAGAACTGGCCCGGCCCATTGGCTTGGCACGGCCCGCATTTCCCCTACAGAACAGACAGTAGTCCATTCGGTTTTCCAACCAGTGATGCCAGTAAGGCGCCGCTCCACCTGACTGGTCCACATGGACCGTTCAATGGTGGGACTCATGGGTGCATGTCCTCCCTTTTCCCTTCTCTGTGGCTCAGAGCCATGGAACATCCTCCACGGCACGCCGCATTCTATCAACACATTCGGCGTCGGCTGGCCTCCCTCTGTCCGTCACGGTGCCTTCGGGCACTGCCACCACCTCGCGGTCGGTGAGAGTCAGTCGCTGCCTCTTCCAGTCACCAGCGCCGCCGCACTGGTAGAGATTTCGTGGGCCTCCAGTGAAGCTCTGGAGGTCCTTTTTCTCTTTTGACTATGCCTATGAGCCTCCAGGGACGCTTCCATCACTGCATCGACCTCGGTTTTGTCTTGTCGCTGCATTGGTCAATCATCCACAAAGAACAAAATCAATGCAATTTTGGCGGAGGGTTCCAACCATGTTTGGTTCGGCCTTCTCCCTACACGTTAGTGTTACAAAAAGGAAAGGGTTCTAAATCATCAAAAGTAGATTAATCATAAAACTCTTTGAAATAAATCAAGACAAACCCCTGCCTGGAAACATTGGAAGATGTTGCAGATGAGGAAGGTGAACCTGCATTCAAAGGGGTGTTACTGGGTATTTGTTTGTTCCTCATTCTCCATTGGAGTAGGTTTCTTCTGGAGTTTCATCAGAGCTTCCTCATGTTGATCCCCAAAACCCAAGCCATATGTTTTTTTAAATAATAGATTAATCTCCCATGTTGTGTTTAACATTTTGATTCATTAATTTATCGTAATTAATGAGTCAATTGAAGACACAAATTTTGTCATTACAAAACCAAATAATGAGAGATGTAATTAATTAAAAGTCTCTTATTTAATGTTTGACATTGCACCATGGTCCCACCATCATTTCTCAATGGTTGAAAAAAGGAAATAAAATAACCTTTAGTTATTTTATTATTTTTTTGTAAAGTCCAGAAATTAACTTTTTCGTCTGAATTTTTCCAAAAAAAGTTATTCTTCCCTTTAGTGAATCCCAGTGCTCTGAATTCAATGGTGCCCTCAGATTTTTTATCTGAACACTGGTTCAAAATATAGAAATCTTCACTCACGCGTTTACTGAACTCACCTTAAAAAAAGTTCAAAATACCATTCTGGGCTCTCTGGTCCTTGGAATTGCATGCTGTTAATTTTTTCAGACTCATAATAATTCTAAATAATTAAAAAATATATATATAAATTCCGAGTCTTTACATTATCCCCACTATAGGGATTTTCATCCCCGAAATCCACAACATAACTAGAGAAACAAATGGGGGTATTGAGCATGAATCTGATCCTTCCTCTCCCATGTGCTCTCATGGAGGTTCATGTGTTGCCACCGAACTCGCACCATAGGAATTGACCACCTGCAAAGGACCTGCTCATGTCGATCTTCTATCTCCACCAAGAACTCCATGAATGTTTCCCCATCATCAATTTCCAACTCTCCCCAGTCGATAGTGTGCGACGGATCATGCATTTACTTCATTAGTTGTGACACATGGAAAACATTATGCACCTGTTGCATCTGCATGGTTTCCCGTACAGGGCCTCAAATGGTGCCATGATGATGGTGCAGTGATAACGGTTGTTATATTTGAACTCCACCAAGGGCAAGTGATCCTCCAAAATGTAGCCAAAATCAAGGACAAAAGCACGAAGCATGTCCTCAAGTGTCTGTATGGTCTGCTCCATCTGACCATCCGTCTGAGGATAAAAGGCGGTACTCAAATGTAGTTAAGTCCTGAATGCCTCCTGTAATCCCTTACACAACCAAGATGTAAAATGAGTGTCACGATCTGATACAATCTTCTATGGAACCCCATGAAGTCGTATTATCTCTTGTACGTAGAGGTATCCCAAGCCCTCTATTGATCTCTACTCTCAGATGGGTAGGAAGTGGGCCTAATTGGTGAGTCGGTCAATGATCACCCAGATGGAATCATGGCCCCTGGATATATGTGGTAGCCTTGTCACAAATTAGATGAAGATGTCATCCCACTTCCACTCTGACACCTCAAGTGGCTGATTCAAACCTGCTAGAACCCAGTGCTCAGCCTTCACTTGCTGACAAGTAAGGCATCAGGAAATGAAGTCTTCCACTGCTTTCTACATCCCTAGCCACCTGTACTGATGCTGGATGACTTGGTACATCTTCGCTACACCAGGATGTACCACCAAAGGGGATGTGTGGAACTCCCTCAATACCACCTCTGGTAGCATCCCTAGTACCATGGTGTATCCCTGAAAATGATGAAGCGGTCCCCACCTTCATAAAATACTTCATGATCCCATCCTGAGGATATATGAGCACGTCGGGTCTCACAGTCAATGTACCCAAGTTGTGCCTCTCGTACTTGCTGAAGGAGTGGGGGAGTGACATTCATGGATTGAAGGTATTATTCTACATCACTATCCATGAAGGATAACTACGATGCAGTTAGCTACTCTGTCACCTCACTCAGCAACTATAACCCAGAACTCTTGATGACTGCATCTGCCACCACGTTCACCTTCTCAATAGTGTAGACTATCTCAAAGTCATAGTCCTAGAGTAACTCCAGCCTTTGTCATTGTCTCAGGTTCAGGTCTTTTTTTGAGAAGATATACCTGAGAATATTGTGATCAGAGTAGATAGTAAACCATTCTCTCATCAAATAGTGCTTCCACATATTCAATGCAAAGATCACTCCGCTAACTCCAGGTCATAAGTAGCATAGTTCTGCTCATGATGCCTCAGCTACCATTAGTCGTAGACAATCACTGCTTGCTTCTAAATTAGGAAACATCCCAGTTTAGTCCCCAATGCATCGCATTAGACTACATACCCAACACCCTCTTCAGGTAGACTCAAGATGGGGGCACTCGTCAGTCTCCACCTTAGCTCTTGAAAACTCTGATGGCATTTCTTTGTCCACAAGAAAGGTTTCCCCTTCTTTTTCAAAGCTGAAAAGGGTTCATCTACTCTGGAAAATTCAGGTACGAATATCCAGTAGTACCCAGCCAATCCCAGAAAACTCTGCACCTTGGTCACACTCTAGGGTGTCTCCTAAGAAATCATCACCTCTATCTTTTCTGGGTCCACTACAACTCCAGTTTCCGAGATAACATGTCCTAGAAAGTGGACCTCCTGTATCCAGAACTGGAACTTCGAGAGCTTACCATAAATTTGGTGCTCTCAGAGTGTATCCAAAACTATCTTCAGATGTGTAGAATGATCCTCCTATGACACTGAGTACACCAAGATGTCGTCAATAAAGACCACCACGAAGCAATCTAGGTAAGGCTATAAGATAATGTTCATGAGCCCCATGAACACTATTAGAGCATTGGTCACGCCGAAAGGAATTAATAAGAACTCATAGTGGCCATATCAGCATCTGAAATTCGTCTTTAGTACGTCCTCATCCCATACCCTAAGATGGTGATAGATTGATCTAAGTTCTATCTTCAAGAACCATCATGCTCCCTTCAGCTGATCAAAGAGATCATCAATCCTCAGGAGTGGATACTTGTTCTTCACAGTCACCGGGTTTAGGCATCGATAGTCCACACAAATCCTCAAACATTTGCATAACTTCTAGGAAAAAAAATTAGGGATACCCATGGAGAAACACTAGGTCTTACAAACCTCTTTCTCTACAAGTCTTCCAACTGTACCCCTAACTCACGAAGTTCCACGACAGTCATCCGATATTCTAGTGTAGATGTTGGTGTCGTCCCGGGGTACAGATTGATGTAAAATTCTACCTCTCTATGAGTAGGTAGTCCTAGAACTTCATCAGTAAAGACATCAGTATACCGGTCCACCACAACAGGATAGGTTGGACTCCTCTCATCCACTACATCGAGGGTGAGGCTAGCCAACTGATGAGTGATCGGTTGCACCCTCCTCCGAGAAAGTCCATCTTGTTCTACAAAGGTTTCCTTCTCACTAGTGAGGGAAAACCTGATCTCATCTTCACAGACACACCGCACTTTCCATATAAAACATTTGATCTAAGCATCGATATTTGATAACCAGTCCTTACCAAAGATGATGTCGTAAGGCCTCGTTGCTGCTACTAGGAGATCCCAACTTAACCTCTCACCTCCTAGAGTAATCTCACACTGCCTGCACCAGTGTGTAATCATCGAGTCCTCTCCTGTAGGAGTGTCTTAACATAATTATTGATCCAACGGATCCATCGGAATCTCTGAGATCTGAATGAGAGCTATGGTAATGAAAGAGTGATTGGCACCTCTGTCTATAAGTACTACAGCTAGGGTGGAGTAGATAAAGATCGTACCTCAAATCATCTCTAGATAGACATGATCGTAGGCCTCAACTATCTAAAGCTGATCTCATTCCTTTCCACCTACTCCCTGAGGTCGGGGTGGACCTCCTGGAGGTGGTGGTGGTATAACCTAAAATCTCCTCCCAATACCTACTGCTCAGCCAACTCCTCTACCATGTCCGCCGCCTTTCATACCTCCTCACTCAAACCTCTTTCATTGTCTCATCAGTCCTTCGACCATCTACTAATCATCCACATGGAGAGTTGGTTATTCGCAAGACATGTGCCCCTATCCACCACAATATAAACATACTCTAGTCCTCAGTTGACCTCCTCTGCCTTGCGAGCTTCGCACCTCCGACCCTGTGTACTGGGGTCATCCTCTAGAAGGTATGGCCCGCTTGGACCTCTATGTCATCTACCTACCACCTACTGTAGATTAATTGGATACATGTCGTCTGGTGTTGGCCCTCACTATCAGTGCTTTCTCATCAAGGAAGCTCTCCACCAATAGCGCTCTCTCAAGCACTCCAGTCTATGTTGGGATATTGAGATATATCATCGACGCTCTGATCTCCCATCGGAGACCGTTCTCAAAGGTATGGGCCCTGAATAAAGGGTCTTGTACCATTTTGGTGGAGTAGAGAGATATTTCGGTAAATCTCGCTGAGTATTGGGCTACTGTCAGGATACCCTATTGTAAGTGTAGTAGATCATGAATATTCATAAAGCGTAGTGTCGCTAGTATGAACTCCACCCTGAAGAGGCCCTCTAAGTCCAACCATGAGAGTGTTGCCTCCTCATGTGTCTAGAGCGTCAGGCTCCACCATCTCCCTATTGTGCCTTGAAAGATGCTAGTAGCTAGGATCACCATCTGTTCTGCTGGTGTGTCGACCAAACGAAAAAATTGTGCCACATCCTCCAGCCAGTCCTTAGTTACCTGCGGGTCTGTCTCGCCTCGAAACCTTAGAGTCCTTTGTATTTGGAACTCATAAAACATGCTCAGTTGGTGTACATGGTATGCTAGTGGGTCTAGTGGAATCTTCTACCCTACAGGTATTGGTGTTGTTGGTACACCACTCGAAGGTGCTATCGTAGTAAGAGAGCCCTATACAGATGCCTCATCACTCGATGGGTCGTCATCGTGATCTCTTAGTGTAATCCTGGATGGCTATCTACGTAGTGGCATATTTTAAAGAAATAGGTGCTCCATGGTCAATAAGTTATACCTAGTGAGCTGACTCAAAAGAGATCAAAATAAAAACATTTCAAAAACACACGCAATCAGTGTTTTCATGTATCGAGTTGGAAATCAGAACTTAGGGTCTTGGTGTATTGATATATCGGCCATCATACCAACACTGGACTCCCCAAACTGAAAATCATACTCAAAACACTTAACACTATTACCCTATTTAAAATATTGGAGTCTTAATCCTTCATTAGTACTGACCCGTTTGATACCACTTTGTCACAACCCATCCCCCGGGGCCCAGGTCGTGACTACCCCAAGACCGCCTTCCATAGGCCAGGTGTAACACACTGAGATTTTATGAAAAATATCCTTTTTAATTACATTGATGTCTTGTTTTGTACGCTACACCAAAAGGAGATTTCACTACACGCATCCCTGACTTGGATTTCATTACACGTAATCGCGACCTTCCACGATAGTGTGTGTTGTATGCAATACCGAGTTACGCTAAACAACGATATGTTATATAAACTAGCCGTTATGAATAGTAATACCCACTTTTTGAAATTTTAAAAAATTTATCTTTCAAAATAGAATTCATTTTTGGATTCGGAATATCGAAATTATCCTAGGGTGATTTTTTGGTATTTTTCTGAAAACTTTCAATTTTTGATGAATAGTGAAAACACTGGGTTACTATTTAAAAACCGGCGTTTTATTTAAATAAATATTTATTTTATTTAAATTTATTTTAGGTTAAAATTGATACATAATACCTATATAAGTTCAATGTAATTCATCAGAGTCATTTTATAATAATTTTAGATATATAAAAATTTTATTGAACTTTTCACCGTCTTTTACCCACCTCCTAGGAGAATTTGGAAATTCACATAAAACTTAATTTTACCACTACTGTGAGTGGAATTTCGAAAATCCGAGAGATGCGGTTAATATCAAGGACTAAAATGTGGTTCAATGAGATGAAAATAATTTTTGGTGAATAGTAACTTTTTACTTTTATTTACCACGATTAAAAGTAAATAGGGTAATTAAGGGTAAAAATGATATTGATATTACCCTAACACATGTCCTAATTCTATTGGATATGTGTAATTCAACCAAAAACAACCTTAGGAATAAAATATGACCATTTAGGTCCACTTGGATTAGATTAGGACATTTATTATTAATTTATTTAAAGAAGGGTTAAAATAGTTAAAATCAAAGTTTAATAACTAAATAATTTTTAATATAGGGTTATACATAATATAAATTCGACTATAAATATTCATTATAAAACTAAAAATATTTTGTATATAATTTTATTTTATTTATAATTTTTAGAAATTAAATATTTTATTTTATTTATGACAAAATGATGATGAAGTAATTATCTTATTAATGAAATATTAACATAATAGATGTTATAAATACCAAAATAAATGTAATTTTATACTTTTTATGAATTAAAATAATTTTATAGGTTAATATTACATGTTAGTATTGATTTAATTAACTTTTTTAGAACTAATCATGCTGTTATTATTTTTAAAAAAATTAATTACCAAATAGTGTCAAAATTGACATAAAATAGTTTTTAAAACAAATATTATATTATTAATTGTTATTATATTCCTAAAAATATAAGGTTCGGCCAAGATAATTATATCATGATAGGTGTATCATTAATGGACCACTTGGGGTCACTTGGATGTATATGGTAAGTTTATTAACTATATAATATAAAAATACAAAGTGACATGGTAAATGTCAATCTAATTAACTAAGAGTTAAAACTAAAAGATAAGGTTAATATAATGACCCAAACCTGTCTAAAATCTATTGTTTAATAGGATTTAGACCAATCCCCACTTTAGATTCTAAATAAATCAATTTGGATCTATTATAAACCGAATATGACTTTATTATAAAATAATATTTTAAGTTTTTCCTAAAGTGCCCCTCTCCTCCCTTATAAAAAGGGCACAACTTACCTCTTCTCTTCACACCCTTTTGAGCCTTGAAGCTCGTCCAAAACCTATCCATTTATCTTCTCCACTTCCCCAGAAACATTCTGGAGGTTCTGGTCTTCTCAAAAGACCAACTCTACTTCCTTAATAGGAATCTTAAAGGAGGTGCGTCGAAGAAGAGGTAATCTCTTCTTCTGATTCTCTCAAGTTTCTTTCTTCTTCTAATTCTTCTTCTTTAGTTGTCTCATTATAAAGTAATAACATAAGTATTACTTATATACTGATATGTAATTATAAATATTAATCAACCCTATTTCACCTTCTATCCATCCTACGGAAAACGAAATCACAGCGCGTGTATACGTACGGAATACAGTCTCCACGCCGTGGTGTAATCGGTTTTCGACCACCACCTTACTTGGATGGGTATAATGGTGTAAATAAATAACTATATATGATTATTTTAAAGTGATATTTATTCTTAAATATTATACATATGCTTAAATACAATTCCACGTTCATGGGAATGATATCATCGCTCGTGCGTACGTACGGACTACCGTCTCCACGACGCGATGAGATTCATTCTCCATGATAACCATTCATAAATGATTATAAATTATATATAATGAATAATAATGAGATATATGACATAATAATGATACTATATTTATGTATATATATATGTATGTCATTTACTTAATTCCATTCAATTCAATAAGGAAACGAAAACAGCCTTCATGCGTACGTACGGTCTACTGTCTCCATGAACGGTGTATTTCATTCCATTTATCGATCTATCATATATATATGTATATGACGAATATATATTCTATATAAATCATGTTTTACATTATATAATTAATTAAATAATAATATAAGTAATAATATCAAGAACAACAAGTCGAAACACGTACAATAAATGAAACGATTTTACCCAAATCATTGCTTTTACATCGAATTTACAAAAGAACGGGTAATATAAAGTCATAAGTAAACTATATATGATATCATAACAATGAATATGATTCTGTAATAAGTCAATGACATTATTTAAATCATTATACAGGAGGTTCGGATACATTCGAAGCATATCGGACATAAGGTAAGGGATAACTATTCCAATCTCGCTCTTATCCGAGATTGTTTATTCGTAAGTATTTACTGGGGTTTTTGTTATCATCCATGTCCCTATTTTTTAAAAATGTTTTCATGTATGTTTAATGGCATTTTTACCCATTTTTTAATTTTACCACATGTTATGAAATTAATCTTACTTTTTTTTACCACATGAAGAACTTTTTGACTTTTTAGACAAAAGTACGAGGAGAATGTTATTTTTAACTTATACGGCGTGAACGGATTTTTACGGTTTCATAACGCCTCATTTTAAAGAATATTAATCTACAATATTTCATGATTATTTTCAACAAAATCCTTTTCTTTTAAAATTTCAAGGCATTTTGTGAAAAGAAAATGATTTTGAAGAAGAAAGGATATTTTCCTCAAGAATTCATTTCAAGTGTTTTGTCAAAACTATTTTACATCTAAGATGAAATTATTTAATATGTGTATTTTTCAAGTATAATATATCTATGATTTAAATGTTTTCACTTTTATTATGATGAAATTATATCCATTTGTTTTATATGGAATATGTTATTATGGGATGATGTTTATGAAACCCATTTTATTCTTTTGGTTATGATGAATGATTTAAGTTTATATTGTGGAACACGTAAAATTGATTTCATTATGAGATGGGTGGGACATATATCTCCCTCCAATGAATTGGGTAAAGATTTATATCTCATTAGATAGACATGGCTGGAACGGTAATTTAATCTGGTTCAGTAATACAGGACTGGAACGAGGAGTGAACTCGATTCAGAAAGAGATTGTGTCCACTAAGATGGTCTTGACAGCAATGCCTTGGCTACTATGGAAATAATATCATGTGCTTAATGTTTGACACAATCACATGTTTTATTCCCATGATATTTTATCATGATTGATGTTCCTTTATGACATATGCCTTAATTACTTCCAAGATTTATATCTTGGCTCAAGATTTTGATGTTTAGATTTTATGTTCAAGATTTTTCATTCAAATTTTTATGGATTGTTTTATGTTCTCTATGTTTACTCTTACTGAGCATTTGAGATCACCCTTTATATGATTTCTTTTCCCCAGTTTATAAAGAAAGGTTTTAGGTAAAAAAATAATATCTCTATGGGAGATGTTGAAGATCTTTCACCAATATTAGAAGATTATGTTCCGAGTTTCCAAAGACACTAAACTATTACGGTCCTTTGGTGTCTATTTTTGTTATGTATTAAGTATTCCGCAAAAGTAATTTAATTTCCATGTAATTAAAGCTTAGGGCCTCTACATTTGGTATTAGAGGAAAGTTTTAGTTAACCTTTAGAAACTAGGATGCGAAAACTTTAGTGAGATACCTAGATATATTTCTAAGGTATGTCTAGGGATGTCCCTAAGGTTAAGTATAAGTATAGGTTATAGTACTAGAATTACGGTAATAATCTTATAATTTAACTTAAGATGTTAGATATTGAAGGTACTCCCCCTTTATTATGTTGTTTTCCTAGCATAAGCTTTGCCTCTTACACTATTCTTTTTGGGTTTTAGACGATGGTTGGAACCCGAAGGAACCGTGTTGATCAATGTAATGGGCAATGCAATGATTGTCCTCCTGAACAAACCAATGTTTTGGGAGATGGAGTGAAAAATCTTATTACTATACTCACACAAACTATGAATCATTTTGGAATTCCAAATGAGCATATAAGGGAACAATATTCTATTGAGTCCTTCATGAGGCAACGTACACCTTCTTTCAATGGGTCTTCTGATCCACTTGTTGCTGAACAATGGATCAGTACCATTAAAAAGATATATTCCATACTTCACTGTTCGGAACAAGATAAATTCATTCTAGCTGTTTACCATTTAGAAGGTGAAGCAGACCAGTGGTGGACTCTAATTAAGAATATAAGGCCCCAAGATGAAATTGAATCCATGGAATGGGATGAGTTCAATAACTTGTTTTTTAGTAAGTACTTCCCTTTTATTCTTCGAACAAAGATGGAAAACGAGTTCCTTGATCTTAAGCAAAGGTATGATGAATCTATTGGTATATACGAAGCAAATTTTACAAGGCTTACAAGGTATGCATCTGGCTTTATCATCCAACCTGAAAGTAAATTTGATCAATTCTTCAGTGGATTAAAACCAAGTATTCGAAGGGCATTATCTATAAGAGACTTCAATAGCTATGAAGAAATTGTGCGTTGTGATATCAAGGTAGAACTGAAAGTTGGTGTAATATATCCATCTCATGGTTTTGACAAGAAACAAAAGATGGAGTTCAAGGAGAAATCTCAGAATAATGGTGAAAAGAATTTGAATGTTTCTTTATTCTCAAAGTGTGGAAAGAAGCATGGTGGAGACTATCTTAAAGGGACTATAAAATGTTTTAAGTGTGGAAAAGAAGGTCATCGAGTAGATGAGTGTCAAAGTAAAGGAAAAAAGCGTTTCTAATGATGTGAATAAAGAAAAGACTACAGAGAACGCACCACCAACACTTCAATGCTTCAAGTGAAAGGAAATGGGGCATTATTCTAATCAATGCCATAATCCAAGGGTTAATGATGATCGACATGAGCAACCACTTAAGTCAAATGAAAAAAGGAAAGTCACATGCGATCACTATTGGCGATGTTGAATATGAAAACGATGTGGTGGAATGATTAAGTGTTTATGTAATGGGATTCCAAAATATTGTTGTATATAGTATCTTGGAATATTAGAATATTTATGTATTGTTCTATTGTGGTTTTCAATAATTTTATGGTACTGGTAACCATGGAAAGTGATTGAGATATTTTTGGAAAGAAGATGATATGCACATAATGAAGGGATAAGGAGAAAATGAAATGTTTGACAGTATTCATGAGCTCATGACTGATATAAGGAAAAATTTATATCATGGTTTGAGTATATAGAATTTTTTGATTTTGGTATGTGAAAAGAGTTAACTTTTGACAGCATTCATGTTTTCACTAAGATTAAATGGGTATTCATTTTTCAAGAGAATACAATATTAAGGTATTCATATGTTTGGAATGCGATCAACAAGATATATTTTTTAATATATGAGGGATAAATGATGGTATTCACGTGCTTGTTATATGACCTTTTTGTAATCGTTCTCTTTATACTATGAGTTTGGAAATAAGTATTTTGGATAAGACTAAATATTGGAATGGATTATGTTGAGAATAAGTTAGTATTGTTTAAGGATATAAATTTTTTCAATATTATTGATAAAATGTTATAATAGTGTAGTTTAAGAAAAGGGAAAACCTGCAGAATGGGCGACAACCCGTCGTGTCAGACAAGGATGTGGGAATCGAACCCACAACCAAAGTGTGACAGGCCTTTATCTCCTACCACTAGCCTATAGGAAGTCCCTGGTTAGTAGAAAATAGTTTTATTTTATTAAGCGCTGTGATAGATGAAGTATAAGTCCATTTTAGTAACCATATACAATTAATCTTAGCATAGATGGACTTCTGTATATTTAATAAATTGTGATAAACTTTTTGCGATAGAAATAGATAGAATGACCTATCATTATATCGCATAATCTACTAACACTTCACAGAAGACAAATTCAACTTCATTTCATTAAGAGATGAAGTGGAAATTGTTCGAGGCACGAACAACAGTGAGATTATACCAAAATCAAGTAAGTATTTCTTTTAATTCAACAATTCTGCAACTTTATGGAAATGATCTTGGAAACAAAAAAAGTTTTCCTAGTGCTCTTATATCTGAAGAATCAGATGGTACCTTAAATCATCACAAATTTATGGCTTTGTGATTGTTGTCTTTTTCATAGCCATGTTCTCTACCACTGTCTATCAGAACATGATGGTTAGATTTCGCTTCCATATCCATATTTTCACCTATGTTATCCTATGTGGAAACCCAGTGATTTGTTAATTTGGGTAACCATTAGGTTTCATAATTTAGTTTTTAAAGATAATTTTTGGTATTCCTTTTTACGATGTGTGTTTATATTAAAGAAACTTTCGAGTAGTAAACCATTTATAACCTTGACGAATTTCGAGGGCGAAATTCATTTTAAGGGGGGTAGAATGTAACACCCCGAGATTTTATAAAAAATATTCTTTTTAATTTCATTGATGTCTTGTGTTGTACGCTACACCAAAAGGAGCTTGCACTACACGCATCCCTGACTTTTCTTGCATTACATGCAATCGTGACCTTCCACTATAGTGTGTGTTGTAGGCAATACCGAGTTTCGCTAAACAACGATATGTTATATAAACTAGCTGTTATGAATATTAATACCAACTTTTTAAATTTTATAAATTTTATCTTTCAAAATGGACTTCATTTTTTGATTCGGAATATTGAAATTATCCTAGGGTGAATTTTTGGTATTTTTCTGAAAACTTTCAATTTTTTATGAATAGTAAAAACACTAGGTTACTATTTAAAAAACGACATTTTATTTAAATAATTATTTATTTTATTTAAATTTATTTTCGGTAAAAATTGATACATAATACCTATATAAGTTCAATGTAATTCATTGGAGTCATTTTATAATAATTTTAGATATATAAAAATTTTATTGAACTTTTCACCGTGTTTTACCCACCACCTAGAAGAGTTTGGAAATTCACATAAAACTTAATTTTACCGCTTCTGTGAGTGGAATTTTGAAAATATGAGAGACACGGTTAATATCAAGGACTAAAATGTGGTTCAATTGGATGTGAATAGTAAATTTTTACTTTTATTTACCACGGTTAAAAGTAAATAGGGTAATTAAGGGTAAAAATGATATTAATATTACCCTAACACATGTCCTAATTCTATTGGAAAAGTGTAATTCGACCAAAAACAACCTTAGGAATAAAATATGACCATTTATGACCACTTGGATTAGATTAGGACATTTATTATTAATTTATTTAAAGAAGGGTTAAAATAGTTAAAATCAAAGTTTAATAACTAAATCATTTTTAATATAGGGTTATACATAAGATAAATTCTACTATAAATATTCATTAGAAAGATAAACATATTTCCTACATAATGGTATTTTATTTATAATTTTTCGAAATTAAATAATTTAATTTATTTATGACACAATGATGATACAGTAATTATCTTATTAATAAAATATTAACATAATTGATGTTATAAATACCCAAATAAATGTAATTTGAGACTTTTTATGAATTAAACTAATTTTATAGGTTAATATGAAATGTTATTATTGATTTAATTAAATTTTTTCGAACTAATCATGCATTTATTATTTTCACAAAAATCAATTACCAAATAGTGTCAAAATTGACATAAAATAGTTTTTAAAACAAATATTATATTATTAATTGTTATTATATTCCTAAAAATATAAGGTTCGGCCAAGATAATTATATCATGATATTTGTATCATTAATGGACCACTTGGTGGTCTCTTATATGTATATGGTAAGTTTATTAACTATATAATATAAAAAATACAAAGTGACATGGTAAATGTCAATCTAATTAACTAAGAGTTAAAACTAACAGATAAGGTTAATATTATGACTCAAACCTGTATAAAATCTATTGGTTAAGAGGATTTCAACCCATCCCCACTTTATATTCTAAATAAATCAATTTATAGCTATTATAAACTGAATATGACTTTATTATAAAATAATATTTTAAGTTTTTTCTAAAGTGCCCCTCTTCTTCCTTATAAAAAGGGCACCCCTTCCCTCTTCTCTTAACACCCTTTTGAGCCTTCAAGCTCAGACAAAACCTGCCCATTTCTCTTCTCCACTTCCCAAGAAACATTCTGGAGGTTCTGGTCTTCTCAAAAGACCAACTCTACTTCCTTAAAAGGAATCTTAAAGGAGGTGCATCGAAGAAGAGGTAATCTCTTCTTTCGATTCTCTCAAGTTTCTTTCTTCTTCTAATTATTATTCTTTAGTTGTCTCATTATAAAGTAATAACATAAGTATTAATTATATACTGATATGTTATTATAAATATGAAACAACCCTATTTCACCTTCTATTCATCCTACGGAAAATGAAATCATCGCGCGTGCGTACGTACGGAATACCGTCTCTACACCGTGGTGTAATCTGTTTTCAACCACCACCTTACTTGGATGGGTATAATGGTGTAAATAAATAACTATATATGATTATTCTAAAGTGATATTGATTTTGAAATATTATACATATGCTTCAATACAATTCCACGATCATGGGAATGATATCATCGTTCATGCGTACGTACGGACTACCGTCTCCACGACGCGATGAGATTCATTCTCCATGTTAACCATTCATGAATGATTATAAAGTATATATAATGAATAATAATGAGATATATTACATAATAATGATACTGTATTTATGTATATATATATGTATGTCATCTACTTAATTCCATTCAATTCAATAAGGAAACAAAAACAACGTTCATGCGTACGTACGGCCTACCGTCTCCATGAACGGTGTATTTCATTCCATTTATCGATCTATCATATATATATGTATATGCTAAATATATATTATATATAAATCATTTTTTACCTTTTGGAATTAATTAAATCAGGATATAAGTAATAATATCAAGAACGACAAGTCGAAATACGTACAATAAATGAAATGATTTTACCCAAATCGTTGCTTTTACATCGAATTTACAAAAGAACGGGTAATATAAAGTCATAAGTAAACTATATATGATATCATAACAATGAATATGATTCTGTAATAAGTTAATGACATTATTTAAATCATTATACAGGAGGTTCCGATACATACGAAGCATATCAGACATAAGGTGAGGGATAACTATTCCAATCTCACTCTTATCTGAGATTGTTTATTCGTAAGTATTTACTGGGGTTTTTGTTATCATCCATGTCCATGTTTTCTAAAAATGTTTTCATGTATGTTTAATGGAATTTTTATCCATTTTTGAATTATAACACATGTTATGAAAGGAATCTTACTTTTGTTTACCACACGAGGAACTTTTTGACTTTTTAGACAAAAGTACGAGGAGAATGTTATTTTTAACTTATACGGTGTGAACGGATTTTTACAGTTTCATAACGCCTAATTTTAAAGAAGCTTACTCTACAAGATTTCATGATTATTTTCAAAAAAATCCTTTTCTTTTTAAATTTCAAGGCATTTTGTGAAAGTAAAATGATTTTGAAGAAGAAAGGATACTTTCCTCAAAAATTCATTTCAAATGTTTTGTCAAAACTATTTTACATCTAAGATGAAATTATTTCATATGTGTATTTTTCAAGTATAATGTATCTATGATTTACATGTTTTCACTTTTCATATGATGAAATTATATCCATTTGTTTTATATGGATTATTTTATGATGGGATGATGTTTATGAAACCCATTTTATTCTTTAGGTTATGATGACTGATTTAAGTTTATATTATGGAACACGTAAGAATGATTTCATTATGAGATGGGTGGGACCTATATCTCCCTCCAATGCATTGGGTAAAGATTTATATCTCATAAGATAGACATGGCTAGAACGGTAAGTTAATCTGGTTCAGTAATACAGGACTGGAACGAGGAGTGAACTCGATTCAGAAAGGTACTTTGTCCACTAAGATGGTCTTGGCATCAATGCCTTGGCTACTATGGAAATCATATCATGTGCTTAATTGTTGCCACAATCACATGTTTTATTCCCATGATATTTTATCATGATTGATGTTCCTTTATAATATCTGTCTTACGTACTTCCAAGATTTATATCTTTTCTCAAGATTTTGATGTTTAGATTTTATGTTCAAGCTTTTGCATTCAAATGTTTATGGATTGTTTTATATTCTCTATGTTTACCCTTACTGAGCATTTAAGATCACCCTTTATATAATTTCTTTTCCCTAGGTTATAAAGAAAGGTTTTAGGTAAAAAATATAAGATCTCTATGGGAGATGTTGAAGATCATTCACCAAGATTAGAAGATTATGTTCCGAGTTTCGAAAGACACTAAACTATTACGGTCATTTGGTGTCTATTTTTGTTATGTATTAAGTATTCTGAAAAATTAATGTAATGTCCATGTATGTAAATCTTAGGGCCTATACACCAGGGGTTCGCGACTAGCACCAGAAAGTCGTATCCCTAAAACGGGAAGGCATTGCCTTTAAACCTGTACACACACAGACTAGGTACAAAACAAAAGTAAACCGTGTAGTAAAACTGTTGAAGTAAAAGTGTGAACTAAAAGTAAGGGGCCAGTATACAAGCCCAAATGAAAGAGATAATACAATATAAAAAGAAAATAGCTCCTGAGATCTTCTGCCAAGGATCCTACCTAAAGGGTAGGTACAGCTCGTCACTACGACTCTCTGCATCAACTGGTCACCTTCGTGCACCGTCTGGTCCTAGCTCCCAAACCTCGGTCAAAGTTGCTTGTCGTCTGCACAAGACACAACAAGGTGCAGGCGAGGCCCATGTAGGTGTGAGTATAGAATTACCCAGTAGGAACCCTGTGACCCTCGAAGGTCTCCCAGAATTCCACAAAGGAAAAACAACAAAGAATGATCTCAATCACAAAGCACAAAGAAACACTCAGCTCAAACTAGGTATACAACCTAAAGAACATGAATAATGATGATTAGTCATAAAGTTAGATCATCTTATTCTATTGAGAGTCTTTTTCTACTAGACCAAACAAGGTCGCTAAGTGTTGACCCACATAGGATCGCTAGGTGTTGACCCATAGAGGATCGCTAAACCCACAGAGGATCGCTAAGTGCTGACCCACAGAAGATTTATAGGTGTTGAACCACATAGGATCTCTATGTACTAACCCACAGAGGATCGCTGAGTACTGACCAATAGAGGATCGCTTAGTGTTGACCCATAGAGGATCGCTAGGTGCTGACCCACAGAGGATCTCTAGGTGCTGACCCATGGAGGATCACTAGGTGCTGACCCACGGAGGATCGCTACGTGCTGACCCACTGAGGATCTCTAGGTGTTGACCCTTGGAGGAACGCTAAGTGATGACCCACTGAGGATCACTATTCATTCATCACATCACAACCTACCACTAAATTTTCGCACTAAGCACTCTTGAATCCAGGATGATCCACTCCTCAAGCCCTTTTTTGTACCTCAACCACGAATAAATCCCACGATGAAGTAACCCGATGAACTTCCATGTCATAATAGTTGCAACATAATAGGAAGCGCATCAATCGGACACCCGGTCTGTAAGCTATAGGCATTTTAGTGTCGGGGGCCCAGTTGGATTCGAGTCCGATCCAACCCAGAGGTACTCCAACTTTCTCCAAAAACCATGTGGAGTATCTCAAAAGGATCACCTCATCCTAAGGGTTCTGGCACCATATACGATTCATCAAACGAACGTTTGGTTTAGGAGATATAGCCCTTTAATCAAAACTAAGTCGTAAATGGGTCTGTGTCTAGTCCAACCTAGTCAGACCGACCTAAAGGGGCTGGGATTGGCCCAGTTCGATTGGGCCCGGTCTAGCCCGATGGGCTGCGGGCTCGGCCCGTCGGGCCACAGAACTGGCCCGGCCTGCTGGCTCGGCCCAGCCATCTAGCTGAGCACGGCCCACGTTTCCCCACCTGAATAGACCTTAGTCCATTCAGTTTTCCAACCAATGGTGCCAGCAAGGCACCACTACACCTGACCAGTCCATATGGACCGGTCAACTGTGGGACCTACTGGCGTGGGTACGCCCTTCTCCGCGACTCAGAGTCACAACACTTCCTCCAAGGTGCATCACACTCCATCAATGTGGCCATCATTGGTTGACCGCCCTCTGTCCGTTGTTGCACCTTCGGGCATAGCCACCACCTTGCGGCTGGTGAGATCTGGTCGCCGCCTCTTTCGGTTGTCGGCATCGCCGCACTGGCAGAGCTTCCACAGGCCTCTAGTGAATCTCCAGAGGTCTTTTTTCTCTTCTAACTGAACCTACAGGCCTCCTGGGACACTTCCATCACTACATGGCCCCCTGGTTTCATCTTTCCTCCGCATTGGATGATCATCCATGAAGAACGAAATCAAAGTAATATTGGCGGAGGGTTCATGCCTTGTTTGGTTCAGCCCGCATCCTCTATGTTATCATTATAACAAGAAAAGGGTTTGAAATCATCGAGAGTAGATGAATCATAAAACTCTTTGAAATAAATCAAGACAAACCCCTACCTGTAAATGTTGGAAGATGTTACAGATGAGGAAGATGAACCCACGTTTGAAGGGGTGTTCGTCAGCATTAGTTTGTTCCTTGTTCTCTATTGGAGTAGGTTTCCGCCAGTGTTTCATTAAAGATTCCTCATGTTGATCCCCAAAACTCATGCCATAGGTTTGTTTAAATAATAGATTAATCTCTGATGTTGTTTTTAACGTTATAATTCATTAATTTATTAATGAGTCAATTAAACACATAAACGTCGTCGTTAAAAAACCAAAGAAAGAGAGGTTTAAGACAAGAAAAGTATCTTATTTAATGTATAATGTTGCACCACGGTCCCACCACCATTTCTCAATGGTTGAAAAAAGAGAATAAAATAACCTTTAGTTTTTTTTTAAATTCCAAAAATTAACTTTTTTGTTCAACTTTTTCCAAACAAAGTTAAGCTTCCCCTTATCAAATCTCGGCACTACCAATTCAACAGTGTCGTCGGATTTTTAATCTGAGAACCAGTTCAAAGATAGAAATCACCTCTCACACCTTTACTGAACGTACCTTAAAAAAAGTTCAATATACTGTTACGGGCTCTCTGGGCCTCAGAATCACATGCTGTCAATTTTTGTAGACTCGTAATAATCCCAAATAATATAATATATATATATATATGGAAATTCTAGGTCTTTAAATTACCATATATTATACATATGCATGAAAACCCATGAAGAGTAAATATGTTACCAAATAATTTCATATGGAATAATGAACTCATAGTCTAATGAAAAATCACGTGGTTTACTAAAATAATTGTGGCATGAATCTTATTGTATTTTGAAATATTGGGATTAATACAAAATAAAATGGTATAGTTTAATAATATATGGATGAGTGGTAAAAAAATATTATATTAATGAATGGATAAGATTTTTTGGAAATAGACCCATTACTAAAATCATATGACATGGATAGAAAATAATTTTAAATGAATAGAGACAAATTTTTTCCTCCAATACTAGCGTAGAATACATATGTTCTATATTCAATGAATGAGTTTCAGGAATCATAAAAAAATATGGGCATGAGAAGAATAATACATAAAAATATAAAAATATAATAGAATTTTTTCATAACTAAAATTTTTTAATTTAAATTAAAGAATAAGGAGAATAATTGTATTTATTATTATTCATTTATTAGAATTTTTTATATTCCTTTTTTATTAAATATTATCTAGGTATGTTCATTTAGTGATTTCATAGTTTCATGAGCATAGATTTATTAGGCACATTATATTGACCAATGAGTTATTAAACTGTAAAAGGGTTATGTTATATTCTTTATGGAATTAAACAATATAATTAGTATCATAGGTGTTCATTAGTCTATACAGTTAAAATTTGTAAAATAATACATTTTAAAATACATTCATTTAATTGGGTTCACTAGGAATAATGATTTAATTTAACATAATTAATATGATGTAAATTTTACTTTAAGTTAACCTTAATCTAGATATAAATTCATTATTATTTATCTTTTTAATAATAAATAACAAAATTAAAACCATAAATTAAGTATGTTATCACTATTTAATAGTATTTTCTATATATATACTTAAACCAACCATGAATAGATGATAGTTAAAAAAATATAAAATAAATTTGAATATTTAATTTTTCATTATAATCATCTCATATAAATAGAAAAAATTTATTTTATCATTTCATGTTGTTTTAATATCTCAATAAAGAGACATAGGAAGAAAATAAATTAAAATAAATGTAATAATATAAATAATAATTATTACCTTCACATTGAGACTACCACTTTACTATGTGAATTAAGGATTTATAGGATGGTTTGGTACTGTGACCTGAAACTATAAAACATGTAAAGTCACTTATAATATTTAACTTATATGGTTTTTAATAATGAAATTATTTTTTATTTTATTATAAACATGTTTTTATAGTATAAAAATATTGGTGAAGGGGGAAGGTGTTTCTAAATTAAAATTTGAATAAATTATTTTTTTCAAGATAATTAAAAGTATTGATTACATAACTAATTAAAGTATTTATTTTCTAAAAAATTTACTGATATATAAAATCTTTAAAAAATAAATGAAATAATTATAATAAAATTTATTAAATAATAAATCAAAAAAATCATTGATATAAAACATGTTTTAGGAATCATGATTTATCAATTAGGATTATAACATAAATTTATTAATTTTAAATATATTATTGAAATAATTAAACCTATTTTGATCCATGGAAATAATTTTAATGTTATTATTTCATTTTTATATAATAATGTGTTCATAAAAAACTATATATAAAAAACTATATCTAATTATTCAAAAAAATATATCTCTTACAAAAAATAAAAAAAAAATCATTGTTGACAAATTTTGATGTGTTGTTTCAATATTGTAATCAATTTATTGAAAATAAATTTATAAATTTTTTCAATTTAAAATTTATATTAAATATAAATATAATAGGGTTTCCTAAATAATGGTTAAAATGTTATAAAAACAAGTAACTCATTATACACTATTCCAATTAGATTAATTAATACATTATATTCATTACATTAAATATTAATTTATGATATTCTCATATTCATTATATTTTTATATATATATAATTATATATCAAGTAACCCTGATGGTCACTTTACTATTACAATGATAAAAAGATAAATATAATGGTTATATTTACAATGGATACCATAACTATTTGATCGGTCATATTTCTTCTATCCATATTATATATACCATTAAAATTAAAATTATTTATTTTCCTTTATTCTCTCCCAAATTTAATTATATTGATTTTATAAAAGATCTATTTTATTTTTAATAATTTTCTTTATTATAAATTTTCTATCAATGGTGCTGTATTTTTGGGAAATCGTGAGACATTAAATTATTAAATTATAATCATTTTATTTACATGCATTTATTATCCTATTATACTTTTATTAATCTTATTGAATTCGTCCTTCATTCATTTATAATTATATATTATTAATAAACGAAAAATAATTATTTCATCATTTTTTCATACAATTTATTTATAGTTTAACACATATAAGTTTACTTATGTTATTTTCATACAAGAAACATGATATGTTTCATAATTCCAAAATTTTGAAATTTAATACCAAAAATTTTAATTCAATTCCTAAAATGAGATCATATTAGAGTACTTTTTATTTCATTAAATCCATGGGTTCCTATGTAAAAAAAATTATAGAATTTTTTTCCAATGTATATTGAGAAGATGGTATTTTTATATTTTATTCCACTTGATCTACACAAACCAATAACTTTATTGATTTTACTCATGATCTCATTTTAACACTTTCAGATCCTTCAAATTGAAGGGATATTGTTTGTAATCCTTAGTAAATATTCAAGGAACAAGTTTTATACTTGACATGGGATTAGTGGCGCTTCAATTAGAAACACCACAACTTCTATACAATCCATAACCTCAATGAGTATTATTATTATATCTTATAATTACATTATTTAAAATCACTATATATATATCTTCCAGTGATATATTTAAAGGAATATATTATATAAAATACTAAACTATAGGTCTAACAAACGATTATAAGTGAAACTGTTTTATATAAATTATTTTTCTATAATATACTACTAAATGTAATAAACCATTTATTTAATTTCAGATGAATTTTTTATTCCTAATATTTACCTCTCTCTAATTTATTCAAAGAATATTGGAGTTCCTTATTTCATCACATAAATAGATTTATATGATCCCATTTTTAGGCTTGATTAATATCCAATATGATATGAGATCTTGACCACTAAAATATTTCAAACCAAAATTTCATTTATGCAAATTGAGTAATATCTATGTAAAGCTTATAGAGTTTGGATGGTCCTTTAGGACTGACTTTGATTGAATGGATGATTATTTTAACTAATATTAAACACTACTATTAAAAAAATTGAAGATTCATCTAAAACTTTTAGGTGAGAATTGGATGTTGATCAGACCAATTTGAATGTGGATCCCCATATAGTATCATAACATCATTTGTATTTATCATATCCATTTGATCTAATTAAATATATACTCAATAGTTAGGATGTGAGTTATTTTTATAGGATGATACTCCATAAAATATATATATTTATTTTTATTAAAATCATTTGAAAACATGATGGAGAAATCTATGGTAATTTTTCCCATTTCCATGTTTCTTTTTATAATGGTTTCATCACCCCCTTGGACTTATATTTTTATTTTTCAACATGTTATAATCAAAATTAAATTTTTTGAACTAAATTATATAATTATTAATATTATCCCATAAAAAATTAACTTTGATATTTTTTTATATATTTGTGGTGATATTAAATTTATATCCTATAATATCTATTTCAATAACTCTGATAGCAATGGAACACATAATCATGTCCCATGTCTTATAAATACAACTTTATTGAAGTATATTTTGTGAAATATTACTCTTTTATGGGTTATATGATCATTCTTTATTTAACTCATTCTTAAATTTAACCTTATTATTCTCTAAGATGTTTGATTGAGTTATCATTTTAGAAATCTATGTTATCTTCCTTTCTTTAAAATTTTAATTTACATTCTTTCTATATCCATTAATTTTTTTCTCTTTTAATCATTATCATGGATAATGTAGCAGGATTATCTATACCTAAATTATTTGAAAAAAATCACTTTTATAGGATGATAATTAATTTATAAATAATGATCCATAATCATATCTAACAATATTCATTGTCACATTTTCATCACTATATATGGTAATATATATTATATTTTCTTAACTAGTATATATATCACATATATTCTTATAAATAATTCCTCTAAAACATTAATTCAAATGTTACTACTTCAAAGTCTATATCAAGCATTGGGTAATTTATCTTATGGATTATCAATTGGAATGAGGAAAAAACTATCACTCTATCATTTTTTATGAGGATATTATCCATGATATTATTTGATGAATCACTATATATATAAAAATATGATTCACTTGAGTTTAGTATGAGTATATATGTAATTACTAACCATATATTTTTATCATCGAAATGTTCATCCCAATATTCATTCCATAGAGACTATACTTATTATTAATTTAACATTGTAATAGGGTTAGACAATAATGAAAAATTTATAATACGCATAATTATTACTATATCAATCTATAAAATATACTAATATCTATCAAATTATTTGATCATGAAATTTATTCAATAGAATTTTTGATTAAATAAACTATAGATATCCATTTAATTTTATTATATCATCCATAAATGTAACTTAATCTAGAAAGAATCCAATGTTATATTTTTTAATAAAATCCCCTTATCAATGTATTCAATATTATCCACAAATTGCCTATATATTTTTCATGGATTATATAATATATGATAATATTAATAATAAATAATATTACATATTTATATATGTTACACTTAAGGACTCAATATATTATGTATATAGTTTTTTTTAGAATTAGTGACTCTAAATGGAATATCCATAGACTAAAAATGCCTAAATATTATAAAAAATGTCTTTTTAGTATCTTACATTTTATCCTACAGTAGATAATATCACCCTCAAATATACAACTTTGATAATTATTGATCTACTTGATGTTGATTAAATTAGTATTCAACCCAATATAGAGGATTCATATCCTTTATCATGATTTTATTGAGCTCTCAATAGTCAATCTAAAACCATATTTATCCATAATTTTTATGGAAAAAAAATAAACTAAACCATCCTAAGGTGATATAATTTTTTGAAAACCCCATTTTCAAGATTCCATTATATTTTCTTCCTTACTTCCCCTAATTTCATCTAGGACATTAAGTAAGGGGTCTTATATATACATTTTACACCAACTATAAGTTTTATAGAGAATTCTAAGTAATAATTTAAAATAATTACAAACACATGTTATAGGAATACATCAATACATTCTGCTATAATAGGAATTCCCTTAAGTTTGGTCTTCACTTTCATCTCAAATATTTTATCTAGTCATTCTCAAAATTTGGTAAATTTTACCCTTTTTATTTTAAATGTAATGGATTTAATACACTAAAAAATTTATTTATTTTACCTTCTAGGTCAATAAAAAATCCATTAATATAAATTTGATGTCTTTTATTAATAGATAACATGATATTATTTAATTAAACATTATTTTATTGATTTTAAGAAAATGTTTCTTTATATTAAGTAGAAGAGTGTGCATGAAATATTTTTTCAAAGATATATTATTCAATTAATCTCATTTCATTAAGTTGATTTGATCCATTGAGTTTGTATACTCGATTTTTTTCCACTACTGATCAACTTATTCTTCAGGACGGTACATAAACAAGATTAACTTTTCTTGATCTAGACATTAGAACATAACAAATATCTTTATGGTGTTATTGATTCATTTATCTAACATTAATGTATTGTAATATCTATTAACTTATGGTATTAATTACTATATAATGGATTCAATATATAATTATTACTTTGTTACAGAATTATGACACATCATATTATTCATGTTATTATTTTTAAATTATATCAGTTGATTTAACATCTCAATAATTTATTTGAAAAAAATATTCCCTAAAGCCTATTATATATTTGATATATATAATCTATATATTTTAAATTATCATCATCAAGAATTAGGATATTATTTTATGTATTTAAAGCCTATGTGATACACCTGTGTTATTCACCAATATAATCTATCGTTAAAATAATCTTTTTCATGATATGAAATATATTGGAGTTGAAAAATTAATATGTTGAATGAATATACCAACCATAACATTTATTCATGGATTTTAATACATGAATAAATGAAAGTAGTTAAGAATCATATTCTATAGACTATGTTAACAACTTCTATTTGATGAAAGTGGATGTGGATGTTAAAATGATAATTAACCAAACCAACTTGGAACTAGTATCTCTCTACTTATTTTTCCCTATAACAATATGTTACATGTACACTATGTTCTAAAATAAAACCCATCTCAATAATTGAGATATTCTATGAAGCCCATGGATACCTATAGAGGGGGGAATCTTTCAGTCTGCCACTATAGTGATCTCTATCAAACCTATGAAATAGTGATAAATATTACATATATTATATTCAGTGAACAGTACTATGTATTTACATTATTTCAAAATTTATTCATTTAATTTTCATTAATATATTATATTTCATGCCGAGTAGATCCTCAACTATGGATTTTGATCACTTTTTCTTGATATAATAATTTTTATTGGACTTTATTAACCCATAATAGTGTAATTTGAGTTGTTTCTATGTTTGTATGTTAGAAATATTTCATAAAATAAAGATGAACCTAAAAAAATAATATCATTTTTAGGATTAAAAAATTTATATAAAAAATGAATTAACATTATGTTTAAAGTGTTTTTTATAAAAATTATTTTTTATTTACCTTTACGTAGAATATTTTATGGAAGGGTCAATTTATTTTACCTTTACATATAGTACTAAATGAAAGGTTTATCTTTGGATACATTTTTGAAGAAATTTTTTACATAAAGGTAATTAATGGATTACCATTATTTATATGTTCTATGTAAATGTAATGACCATTTTCCTTTATGTGGATGGGTATTGTAAAATTAATTGGTATATTTCCTTTATGTAAATTATTAGATAAAGGTAATAAAAAAAATTATTGTTATGTAGCCCAGTACATAAAGGTATGTGACCCCTACTACATAAGGTTAATAGGAAATACTAAATAATTTATATTTCATTAGGTTCTCATGTTATTTGTGAGTAATTATAAAAGGTATTTTGGGAATATTAAATAATTAATAATGAGTTATTTCATAAATTAATAATAATGTTATTATAATTAATTTAAAAATGTTTGTGAAACATTTATCAATAAATATTCCTAAAATATAAATATTTAACATTCAAAATACCTTTTAACCAAATAAGTTACACATCTTATGATTTATAAATAAAAGTTTTTATTGAGAAATCACAAAATTAACTTATAAAGTGTTTATAAATTATAAAATATGGATAAATATAAAATGTTTATATTTTCAAATTTGAATTTTTCATAAATAATTAGTTCTAATTATTCGAATTAATTAATCCACATTTGGGTATTATCAAAATAAAATAAAATATTTTCTCTTGGTTTATTTAATTTTAATTATATGATAATTATATAATGAAAAATATTTACATGATAGATATTGGATTATAAATTATTTATAAATCATAAAATTCTTATATTTTTTAAAAATTTCATATAAAGATGAAATAGTTAATATGAAAATGAAAATAAAGTGTTTATATTAATAATTTTTTAATGTAAATAATATAAAGCTAAAATTATTCAATGTTTAAAATTATATTTTATGTATTAATTGTTTAAAAATTATTTCCTCACATTTAGACATTTTAATAGTTCATTTAGTTAAATGTTATTATCTTTTTTTGTAGTTTTTTTATATGATGAATGTTGTATGCTTTAGATTAAATATTAAACTCCTTATATGAAATAGATCCACATATTACTTACAAGATATTATAAAAAACTTATTTTTTTCATCAATGTTGACCTTGATTTATAATAAGTGTTATGATCATGAATTTTGTTATTGTGATTATTTTTCTCATTTTAGGTGTTAGAGATATCAAGAATTAAATTATCTCATGTGTGAAGTATCCCTGGGTAGAGGGACATGGGGTTGCACTACCTACTAGCATAGAGGATTGTGACTTTTCTTGAAAGGTGAATGAGGTTGGCTATAATTATCTCCCAGCTTACTCATTTTGAGATTTTCAATCCCATTTACCTGTATTCCTTTATATTAAATGTTAATATACCATATGCATATGATGAATTTTGATATTTATTAATATGTTTGTATTTTGTGGGGAGTAACAAAAACATGTGGGTTATGTATAGAGTTACACCTAAATTAGGTTTGAAAATATTGGTTTAGTGGATGCAATATGATTCTAAACTAAATTACTAGATTCATGAAGAAATAAAAGGGAATATCATAGGATGAGACTATGAGATTAATTCCCATTTAAATTATAAGGGTTAAATTCATTAATAATATACACTAGTTAAGAACTCAATCATCCAACTGGTCTGGTTCTTCCAAATAAGGGTGATATTCAATGATTTTATGTAAAGAAATAACATATTTGGTGACACTAGATCATCTGTGGGTAATTTTTTACAAACAAGGGTTTTCATGGATTTTCATTTGTCTGCATGTCATTGGGATTTTATTTGGGTTACAATTATATAGTAAGCCCTTTGGAAGGATACCTAAAGCATGGTGTTGAGTTTATCCATAAGATTTATTGAGCAAGGAGTTTTCCACTAAACCATCTAGGATTCATATATCATATGATTCAGATAACTCCATTTCTAAATAATAAGGTGGTGAGAGAAACTTCATAGTAAATCCATTATATAGTAAAATGGGGATCCTAGCTTTCTAATAAATATGATGTGTCTTAAAAGGGTTTATTATTTTTGTGGAATCCCATTGAATAAAATACTTTATTAAGTGGTAATGAAATATGATAATCATCTAATATATGATTTTTTTGTAAATAAATAGAATAATCATAAATCTATACCTAAAGATCAATGTTATACATGGAGAATATATATGGTAGTAACTTACTTTAATAGTATCATAATTTGAGAATTGTTCTCAAACATGAAGGAAAATTATATGTGTTATATCAATCCCTTTCTAAAAAACCAAAATCTGAATCTATTAAAAAATGGATTTAGATGAATATAATAAAAATCTAATATAGTTACATGAATTATACAAACACATAACAGTTAACATGGAGTATAAATTGAAAAATAAACATGAGATATGGAGTTCTTATCAATTTAAGATAACCTAAAAATATATTATCTGGATAAATATTGGAATGAATGGCATGAAGGGTCTAAAGCTATTTTTGGTGAAATATGATTAGAGGAACCCTAGTATCCAATCATGTACTAAATATAATTGAGAAATAAAATAATTATTGGAATGGTTCAATTAGTTTTCCTATGAATTATAATATGAATAAACTCTATAAACCTTGGTTGAACCTCCTCAATGTGTTGATGATTTCTGAGAAGGACATGGGAACTACAGGATCAAGTACCATGTCGATGGTAAAAAATAATAAAGGTATTGATTTTTGGATAGAATTGGAATCATGGAGTTCAAGGATAGTATGCACCACAATATAATCTAAATAAGAATAAATGGGATCAATTATTTCATTATGGAGAAGATATCCAGAAGATATTTTTTTATTAATATAAAGTATGCAAGAGGTCACATGAAAAATCCCCTTCAGGTATGATTTTTATAGAATTATTTTGTTTCATATGAATTGTATGTGATACCAACTATATAATTTATAAATTTTATAAATATAAATTATACCAAAAATAGGAGAAAATAATGAAATTAATGATAATGATTGAAGTTTGTGACCAAAGTTATGAAGAAAGGGAATTACTTTGTAAATAAATATATAATTCAAATCTTGGATAAACATTTTATAATATTTGTATTTTTATCTAATTTTTTCTCTTTTTAATAGAATGTAAACAATTTTTGTTTGAATTAAATGAGATCGTAGTATCCAATCCATATAGTTATGGAATTTTTAATTCTTTAACTTTCTTTAATGGAAGACTAATATGGATAATTTTATCCAATGAATTAAATATATTTCTATATATTGAAATGTATATACAATAAAAATTAATTAATTAAATATTACCAAGATATTATCAAGGTGTTGAGGATTGATTATCTGGACACATGTTTCCTAGATACTAGTAATATATATATTGAGTAAAATATCAAACTGTATAGGAAACATTAGTTAAAATTTTCAACTATGATTCATTAATAAGATTTCAAAGGTCGTTGATAACTGCATTTGTATCAAAGGAGGAATGATATTTTTATTTGATTAAATTATCTATAATATCTGAAAGAGTTTAGAAAAATACATAGAATTTCTATGTCTGGTATATATTTTATATAAATCAATTCATTAATTTTGATGGGTATGTGATACTGAATTTATATTTAAAAAGTGTTTAAAATATACAAGAGTTCAAAATAAATAAATGGAAGAATTATTAAACCTATTTATTTTTAATCAAGTGATGAAACAAGTGTTGTTACATTAACAAATTAATGTAAAAGTATCAATCAAGCTGAGATGGATCTAAATAAAGGATGTGTATATTCATCTCATTTCTCTTATGTGATAATATAATTTGTTCAATAATAAATATTTTCTCTGATAAAAATTGATATGATTAATTTTATATACATTTTCTATAATTCATTGAATTATATAACATATATTTTGAGTAGGGATAAAAAGATAAAAATGTTTTATCTATGATAAAGTGTTTACCTATAATGTTATTAAAATATAATGTAATGTGTTCTTATATCTGATCTATTTTATATTTCAATGAAGTGTTTTTTTTTCAATGGAATGTGTTCCAAACACAACTAAAACTATATAATAACAATAGTTTATTTGTTAAATATTCCCATTAAAAATAAATAAGTGTTATTTCCTAAAAAATAATTTTATGTATATTAAAAATATATTCCTAGAAGAATATAATATCTAAGAGGATAGTTTGAGTGTGTTTGGACTTAGATAAGTTGAATGTTAAAAAATAAAAGTGAATATTAATATGACATTAATATAATTTTTCACATAATATCTATAAAGAGTTATGATGTGTAATAGTAAAAAATGTAAGGGTTACATTTAGTTATCATTAAAAGTGGGTAACACTATTTCATAAAGGATTTTACCTTTCAAATTACTAAGTTAATTACAATTGATATCCTAAAAGATTCTAGAATATAATATAAAATATAAATTTAGAGAGTTACATTAGTTATGGTAAAAAATTTAATGACTTTTTATACTTAAAGGGTTTAGGATATTTTAGTAATGTAATAATGTAAATAGTTATATTATTATAAAAAAATATCATTGAAAGGTTTTTATAGAATGATTTACAAGGATTATGATGACGTACATAGAAGGATTTATAAGTAGAAAATAGGGTATGGAATCATAACATTTTATTTTAGGATGTTATATTTTAATATGCACATAGAGTTTAATACTTACTAATATGATTTTTTAATCTCATAATTTTTGAAACTTTCTTACTTCATATATGTTTCATAATAAACAGTTTTTGGGAGGGTTAAATTATATGGTTACTTAAAAAACCCCAACACAAGTAGCCCAAAGTTTGTGGTTACTTTATTATATCGACATAAGATACAAGGAATCACATCTTGAAGGATGGTATAGATTTGTATTCATAGTAAATAGATACATACTTGAATATCACATTATAATTGAAGACATACAATACAATATAGTATTTTATTTGAGTGATTTTGTATATATTATATAATAACTCTTCATATCCGACATAATATACATCTTGGAATCTTGGGGGAAAAACAAAATAAATTGGTGGGATCAAATTCTCAATTATGATATGTGTATAGTGGAAGCTATCATGAATAAATAAGAAAAATCTATATGAAAGGTAAATAACTAAAACATTGGTCATTCAATCAATTATATGAGCATAATATGGCTTGAATAAATTATGATAAAATAATTCCATATAAATAATCACATGAGCTTGAAACATAACCATGGATATTTTAACTAAATGAATAATCACATATAACATCAATAACCAATATCATTATGAGTAAATTCATAATTTTGAACATGATAACTATACCATCAAGGTCCCATTCCAAGAAATCTTCCATAAATGGGTAAGGCCTCAGTCGAAAACCCATGATATTTTTGTATCATGATACCTAACAATTCATTAAGTGGATATAGTGGGACACACCCATAAAATAGTAATTTCAATGCATTCATCATATAAAGGGTGAAAAATAATCAATATAAACATTCATATTGAAAAAATAGCAAATTAAATGTTAACAATTACCCCATTCAATAAACAATATCATAAATCATTCAGAGTAATATGAATTGTATCAAAATAGTACATCCCTAATAAAACTGATCATAAACCATCTAGATAAATAATATGGATAGAATAATTACAATATATCTCTAATGAATCGTGCATACAGCAAATCATTTATGTCATTTATAAATTTAAATACCAGAAAAATTCTATTAAAAAACGTTGAGAAAAATATCCTTTCCACTTTGAAAATATTTTTATAACTAAAAGTCCCCCAAATATTTCGAAAGTAATTTCATTTTAAAATAACCTTTAAATTATATTAATTAATATTCAAAAAATTGTGTGTTTAGGATTGTGGTAAATTTCATAAATGTCATACATTTAAAAACAAATATTCATTTAATATTTGTAGTAAAAGACAAAGGATCCTTATTTGGAAACAAACATGAAGATAAATTTCAAAACATTTGGAAAATATTAAACTATGGGTACAAATTTATTTAATAAATAATTTGGATAATGTTAAAATATTTTTTTAGAACATTCTTAGAAAACATAATATCAGAATAAATTGGGTATTACACCGAAGAGAGAAATGGAGTTTGATTTTATTAAATACATTTTCTCAAGCATTATAAGTACCAATGTGATTAAAATAGTACTATTACATTAAAATATCATGAATTAATAGTGGAGAAGAAAATATATTTAGTTTAATAAATATCCAATAATTACCCCAAGGGAGACATGAGATATTATATTTAAAATGTATTATTATTTCATAAATATCACATTTATTCATTAATTTTAACATTAATACCTTCCATGTAGTTAAATATTTTTAAAATTGTGTAATGGGTATTATGTTGGGTTAGTTAAATATTTTTAAAATTGTGTTAATAATATGATATATAAAATAATATAATAAATATAGTATCCAATTTATCATTATTTTAATTTGGATGTGTGTGTGTGTGTATACATATATATTTAATGATATGAATTTCATGGAGTGTATTGATAATTGATCTCTCAATGTATGATTTTTAGTTTCAGAAAACCAATGTTCATAATGGAGTATAATAAATTATGGTGAAATTTTATATCTATCATGGGTATGATTCTCATTTAGAGATATATAATATACTCATGGGGTACAAAATAAAGAATAATATTTTTTTTTGTAGGATGACCCATGAATTATACCACATGGTGTGTTATATAGATGTATTTTTATACTAGGGGATAAATGATCATATTTAAGTCTCCACATGGTGTGTTATAATACTATAGCTAGTTTATTTATAGTATTTTATCACCTTTTTATTAACCATTAATTATTAAAACCATTGTTTCTGGTAATAATAGATTTGTTTTTCATGTGTGTTTTGGTTTAGTAATTTCTGTCCTTTTATTTTGATCATGTTTCAATCATCACAGGAATGTAAACCATGATATAAATATATTATATAATAATTTTATATGTATTTATTTTAATCTATAAATTTTGAAATTGAAAATGGATTACACCATTCATGAATATAGTAGTTCATATGAACACAAGAATGTTGTTTCCATTTTTTTCTTGATGGATTGAATGAAAGGAAGAAAAATATTAATTCACCTTTATAGAGTAATTATTATTTAATTTATATTAATAAAATACATCTGTATTATAATCTATGTAAAAACAAAATGGAAATTATTTCATATTGCTATGTGGATGTGGTGGTCCACACGTATGCACAAGCGATGTTAGTGTTCTACAAATGAATAAAATGTAAGATGTTACATGAGATATTATATTTAAAAATTTATTATTATTTCATAAATATCACATTTATTCATTAATTTTAACTTTAATACCTTCCATGTAATTAAGAAGTGAAAAAATGAATCACAATGCTTTATAGGGCAGTAGTCCGCCGTTTACAAGAGAAACATTATCAAATCCCTCTAGGAATGGAAAGTGATAAGGTATATATGATTTAATAATTATATAATTATAATAATTTCATAAATATAATACAAATATGTTAAATACATCATTATATCTATTCTTCTAAAGGTGGTGGTGTAAACCAAATTAAATCAGTTCATCATGTTGTAGTCTGTCGTACACATGATCGACTATTTCGTTTCCCATTTGATAAAATTGAAGATGAATATAGGTTATGAAGTTTAAAAAATAAAATCTCATTATATACTGGATAATGGTGTTATTATATTATTATTGGTTCATATTATTTTAAAAATGTGGGAGATGAAATAAAACAAATTTGTACATTTAAGAATTTTACATCTTCTTCAAAGAGACTCTTTAAGATTATACCCAAAAATTTATTATGAGGGATTACTAATAAAAATAATGGATATAGGATGTGGTTAAGGAATTAAGTAATATATTTGGTAAGTTATTTTTTGAATAGAATCATTTTGTAATTGTTAATAGGTAAAAATAGGGGTGTCCTTTCATAAGGGATGGAGAGATACACATTGACTTTTTGAAAAGATAAAGTAATACCCACGTTTTTATCATTCTATAAGACTCAAAAATGAGATCATATCTACCACTATAGGTTAAAATGTATAAATATTAATATAAAATGTGTTTTGGACAAGTTTTATATCATGCTGACCCTTATCTTCTTAGTTTATCACCCTAGTAAAGTCATTTTTCCTTAACCACTATAATTAATTTTTAGTGTTTTCACTATTAATTCTAGTAAAAAACTAAGTTGAACTTTTTAGATAATATAAATTATACTTATTATAAATATTTAATCAAAATTTTAAAATTAAATTCACATATGTTTCAGAATTCAATTTAAAATTAAACCCACCGATGAGAAAAAATAGTGGTTTTCCAAAGAGAAAATTATTATAAGTATAGAGTGTTTTAATATAAAAATTCAATGTAGAATTGATTCTAATGACCTATAATAATTAAAATTTAATTTAATTGAACTAATTTTACTTTAAAACCAATTTAAAATAAAATTTATCTGGGAAATACTTTAATCAAAAAGTTAGTTTTCAATAAAAGTTAGTAGATTTCATTATTCATATAAAAATTAATATTTTTAAAAAATCCAAATAATTCATCAAAAGATTAAATTGAAATGTATATTTATAAAATAAACATTATTTTTGGGAATAAAGAATAAAAAATTGGTAAAAATAATTTTAATTTATGTGTATAAGGCACTACTAAACCACATTTTAGAAAAATAATGTTTTTTTAGAAAATATTTATTTTTCTATCAAAATATTATTATTTTATTTATAATAAATAGATAACCATTTAATTTAAAAATTAAATGTGTAAAACATATAATTTTAATAATTTAGTTATCCAAATTAATACCCACCATCTTTATGTCTAGGTTATAATGGCCATGTTTAAAAAATAATATTCTAATAAAGTATTATGTTTCTTTTAAACCCAAAATTTCATACATCATAATCTATTGAGGAGATTGAATTTATTTAAAAATACATATATTAAAGTCTCAGTGTGTTATATTCTATTTTATGTTTAGTATTTTGTGCCACATATTCTATTGAAGATGATTTACTTCTTTTAAAATATTGAGGCATCACAGTTAGATAGATATGTTATAGGAATTACGTAGGAATTAATGTGTTAAAAAAACCCCAAAAGGGATACAATATATAATGATAATATAGAATTTAGTTATATATGAAATGTTATAATGGATATTATGTTAGGTTAGTTGAATATTTTTAAAATTGTGTTAATAATATGATATATAACATAATATAATAAATACAGTATCCAATTTATCATTATTTTAATTTGGATATATATATATATATATATATATATATTTAATGATATGAATTTCATGGAGTGTATTGATAATTGATCTCTCAATGTATGATTTTTAGTTTCCGCAAACCAATGTTCATAATAGAGTATAATAAATTATGGTGAAATTTTATGGCTATCATGGGTATGATTCTCATATAGAGATATATAATATACTCATGGGGTACAAAATAAAGAATAATATTTTTTTTGTTTGTGTAGGATAACCCATGAATTATACCACATGGTGTGTTATATAGATGGATTTTTATACTAGGGGATAAATGATCATATTTAAGTCTCCACTATATGAGTATGGAGAGATACCTAGCATGAGAACCTTTATACTTTGATGCCCTACTTACACAAGTCTATATATTTCCATAGATAACATTTAGATGATTGTGTATGTTGATAATCATGTCATCGGATGGAGCTCAAACAAGATGAGATTTTTCCTCTTGTATGATGAGTATGATATATAGGATCTCAATTGATATATAATATGGATATGTGTGAGATAAACAAGATAGTATATATCTATCCTAATAAGGGACATTTGTTTTTATTATCTATAAGGGTGAATGACTTGTGATATATTCACTGAATAGTTTGGTTTATACATTGATAAATGATAAAATTTTAGTAGGATATATGAGATTGACATACATTGTGTCCCATGGTCATTTTATTAATTTTAAAATGATAAAATATGAGAAATTAATTTTTTTCATGTGATACATAGTAGTAGACATTGGTATATATATACATGTGTTTGATAGTGTTCATGCCAGACACCTTTATTTCATGATTTGAATTGTTTCTTTTGTAAAGTCCTCTATTTTCTTACATATATAAATCTAAAGATTTATATATGTTGTCAAAACTATTAAGACACATGGGGTAAAATTTTGTGGTTGACTAAATGGGGAATTTTTTTTACTCATAGAGTAACTCTAAAAGTGTTTTAGAGTAAAAAATGAGTTTTTTATAAGTATTCGGAAGGTATTATTTAGGATGTGATACATGTTTAAGGAAATGATATCTTTCAAAAAATTGTTTGGAGGATATTAAAAAGTCCTTTAGGATATTATTACACAATTTATTTAATATGATACATTATAATGTGATATTCCACAATGTTTATTTAGATTTTGTAAAAGTTGTAGATTGAAAGTGATATACCCCAAATATGTGTGTGTGTGTGTTATATAATGAATATTATAATTTGTATTCATTGGTATATCATTTAATTTACTTAGATACTACATTGTATTATTGAGTTATTCACCCACATAAGATATCATTTAAAGAAACCATTTTAATAAGAAAAAACATATAGGAGGTGAATCATTCATGTGATGAGTGAATATACTAGACAATATATTTATATTTTCATTTTAACAAAGGAATAAAATAAATAATTTGAAGATAATATTTAACAGCCATTATAAACCACTTCTATATGGTGATAGTGGGTGTTGATATATTCATGATTCTTGGAAAAACATTTTGGGATCTCATAGATTTCAAATTCTTCTTCCATATCACATAGAGGTGCTATAACACTGTATTTAAAATTATAATCTCTCTCCAACATCGATCATTTTAGTAAAAATCTATTAATCCTCAATATTTGGGAGGATTTTGTTCTTCCATTTAAATGATTTATCTCAAATCCAAACGATAGTGATCACAATGATGAATATTTTATTCATTGAATGGAATACCATAATTATTGTATTATGGGTTTTCTTAATTTCAATTTCATTATAGTTTTATATTCTATGCATGGGAGATCCTCAAAATGTTTTGTGATCCTACTCACTTCATCTAATAATTTTTATCAAAGACATATAATCCCTAAAATTATTCTAATCCAATACCCTTCATCTCTAATATATCATTTGGATAATAATTCCCATTTCTATCACATCGATTGTTTTCTTATTCCTCTTATTTTGAGTTTTTTATTAAAATAATTATTATTTTTGATAAAAATAACTAAATTAATATCATTGATTATTAATGTATAAATAATATTCTAGACTCATAAATAAGTAACGTACCTTAACATATGACATATTCTTCTCAAAACTGGGTTTTTTTTTGTATTTCCAAATATATTACTAATCATAATCCTTAAAAATAAACCAGCATTACTCTAGAGATAAATATGATGAAACAAAACTCATAAAAATATATATTTTTAAATATTTATAGTTAAATATCAAAAGAAATTACCAAAACAACACCTAAAAACCTATATCCCTTGTGTATATGACGTAATATTAATACTACAGATGTTTCTATATTAAAACATTTAATTTTTTTCAATTATTACTATTTTCATTATTATAATCAATTATACGCATATCATTTCAAATAATTCCTTAGTGATATACATCAAAATAGAGTGTGGGTTATAATAAATTTTTGAGTATAATTAAAATATAAGGGTATAAAATTATATATATATATATATATTTCATTGAGTATAACATAATATTATAGTACAATGAAATGAAAGGTATACCATGTGGATATAATAATGAAATATAATGATTATATGAGTGTTCTAAAAAATTAATTGTATTTTTAAGTCATATATTTATATCAATACATCATAATTTTTTCTAAGATATCTACCTAAATATTAAACATATAATCTCATGAGATATAATTTGATAATCCATGTGAATAGTGAAGTAACACTAGGGGTGAATCTGTTTCTAATAATTTTACCATGTTTTTTAACATTTTTAATTATCCAAAATTTATGCTTGAACCTCTATATGATTAAAGAGATATGAATCGTATTTATGTTATACTCAACTATCATTAAAATATGAAAAAAAAATGTAAACAAATACAAGTGAACACATGGTTGTTATAATTTTTACTCCCTTTGTTGAAATCCTACTCCAATATATGATTAATTTTTTTCGTGGATCATATATTTTACTATAACTCATATATTACAATGTTTAATAGTTACTAACAATTGACACACAATGGTTGGGTAGGTATCATCCACTACCTTAATTTTTTAATATAGACACAAGTGAAGAGAAATTTATAATACATCCCACAATCTTCAGTTCTCCTGGTTGGAATGATATTTTTTATATTGAAACCACCATTTCATCATGGTTTTCTCACAAAATCAATTAAAATGATCACTTCATACTTCTTATGATTTCATAACATCACCATAATTGATCATATTCCTAAGTGAATAGTTTTTCAACAAATTGAATATGATTATCTACATGACATAAAATTTGTCCTTATTCTTCAACTTGATCTCATTGTGATCTTCAGTCTCTATGATTAATTTTTATCCTTGAGTCATAAAACAATTATATAATATTATTATAAACATCATATCATTCACTTCTAAATATCCTTATTCAATATAATTATATCATAGAACTCCTTCTCTTATGATTCAATGAACCTATGATTCTTCTTGAATGTATTTGGGTTATCTACCTTATATACATAGAGTTTTTTATAGAGACTAAAATATATGATTCTTCTATTTATTTTTGAGTTTTAGTTTCTTTTATAACACCATTATATTTTATAATATATTTTTTCTTTTAATAAATTGTATGTTCTTGATATTTTACTTTACACACAAACCCAAGTATAAATAAACCATGATATAGTAACCCATTATAACCTATCCATTGAATTTGAATGTATGAATATTAATTAAAATATAATTAATATAAGTTAAATTGTTTTAAATAATGAAAATTAATTAATGAATTTAAAATAAGTTCTCAATTTTCATTAATGTTATTTTATTTATAAACAAATTAATCAAAAATGGTATTTATTATATTTTGTACACAAATATTATAAAACATTTCTATAATATTTATAAACTTTATTCAAGGAAATGAATAACTATTTTGAAATAAACATGTTAATGTTATCTTATGTTGAAATTTTATGATTTTTCTAAGAGATTCATTATTTAGTGAATAGTTAAAAATATCGATTTTTGTACCACCATCATTTATTTCAAGTTAAAATTCCAATGTTTTTTTAATTTTATATTAAATAAAATATGTATCCTTTAATTATAACTAATTCTATTAATTTTTTATAATAATAATTAAATATTATTTTGGTATAAATTGATATTGGGTTTAAAACCCCATTTTTTGAAAACAACTTTTTTGTGCGCAATGTGATTTTATCTAAATAAATTAATTTAATATAAATTCACTAATTATTTTAATGATATTTATGGATTAAATTTTCATTAATATATTTTAACATTAAATTTATGGTTTTTACAAGGAAAATAATGTAGGTAAATTTTGTTTTATGCTTAAAATGCATTTTTCAAAAACTGGTCTTTGTTGTACTTTTCATGCTTAATTAAAATTATTTATAATTTTTCCATGTATATATTTTCAATTACAACCAATTTTATCTTATTTTGAAACCTAATTATGTTTTATTCTAAATTACCTTCATATTACATTTTCCCTCTTTTTAATGGAATTTTTTTAACCCTTTTTATGATGTGGGTCTTTCAACCAAGGTATTTTCAAATATCAAAACCTTGTTTTCTAAGCGCAAGTTAAAATTTTGAAGAATAAATTTATTAAATATAGGGATAATTTAAATCTTTCATATTATAAAATAATAACCTTATGTTTAATATCATATATGACACACAACATCGAGCCTAAACGAACCGTGATATACTATTTAAATAAGACTATTATAACCTAGTCGTTGAATTGACAGGTATGAGTTGTATTAAATGAATTATGATATATATATATATATTTACTAATAAATAAAAATTTATTGATAGTAATCAATAAAATTTTAGTAAAGTTAATTTATTCTTCAAAAAATACATTTTCATCAAAAAATGATTTTTTACCGCTCTTTGTGAGAAAATAATATAATTAAATTTTTCAAATTTTATAAAATTTATTTGATAAAATTAAATCTATATTTTAATTCATCATATAAAAATTATCATATGGTCAAATTTTTGGATTTTCTAAAAAGGGTAATTTTTCAGTGAATGGTGAAAAATATCACTTTTTGTAAAACTGTCATTTCTTTTTAATAAATTAAGTAATTAAAAAGTACCATTATGAATTTAATTTGATTTAAAATTAAAAATAATATTATATAGTTATAATTAAAATAAATAATTAAATTTTAATCATCTTTATACCTGATATTGGTATAAGTTTATTTTTAGGCTTAAAACACGTTTGTTTTTAACTATTTTTAGATGCATAATGTTCCTCTATTTTAATTAATTAAAATAACCACTAATAGGGAATGATTTAAATTAAATTTATAGATTATATATATAAATATATTAATTTTAATCCATATAATTATGATAAAAAATCATATAGTTAATTTAAGATCATCTTATGCTTGAAAAATATATTTCTTAAAAAATTATTTTTTTAACATGATTTACTGGTTTATTTTTAAATTAAATTATACCGCTTATGTGAATTAAATTTCATAAAATGTATTCCATATTATTAATCATAATAATTAATATTATATAATAATTTAAACTTAATTTGTTATCATAATGATTAGTAAAGATAGTAAAATGTATTTACTACAATTAACGTTAAAATTGGGTTTTTCACGTTACATGCGTTTGTGTTAAAATTAATTTTCAACACACATGAAATTTTTATTTTATAAATTTTAATTCATATTTAGGATCATTTGGTCCAAATTATCTAATAATTCTCAATTTATTTTTTGTTTTAAAGGGTAAATTACCTAGGTTAAATAACCTAATTACCATAGTGAAAAATAAAATGGTAAAAGTAAGAAAACTTATAGGATAATGAAGAACATGTTTATTTTTATGTGTTTAAGATGTGGATAAAAATAAAAATATATAAATACCATTATTTATCAATTTTTTAGGCACTTAGGGTGATATTTAGTTCCCATTATTGAATAGTTTTGGGTATCTATAAAAATTTCACCCCTCCTCAATTATAAAAGGGAACTCCTTCCCCTCACTTATTCACACCTCTCATGCCATTTGGTTCATCCAAAACCTATAAAAATATCTCCTAAATACCCTTATACACGTTCTAGAGCTTCTGGTGTTCTAAAAAACAAACCCTAGTGTCCTTAATATGATATCCAAAGGTGGATTCTCTATGAAAAGGTAATCGTCATAACGAAGCAATTTCTTTTTATTTCTTATTTTCAAAAATTCAATCATTTATTAACAATTAAAATATAATAACACCAGTATCTACCATATTATTATATTTTATTATGTTTATTTCCTAATATCTATCCATATCATCCTTCATCAAATGGGAAACAAATCCACCGCTCGTGTATACAACGAACTGCCACCTCACGAACCGATGTAATTTGTTTTACATCACCAAATCACATGGGTAGTCAAAATAATGAAATAAATGAATAAATATAATAATTATGACATGATATTAACTCTATAAAATTAAGATAACATCCACTTACTTACCCTTTCACCAATTAAGGGAATGATATTGTTGATCATGCATGTGTACGAACTTCCCTCTCCACGAAGAGTTGTGACTCATTTTTCATATAAAAATTTTAAGAATGGTTATAAAAAATCATAAAATAATTAATTATGATATTTATAATATTAATATAATTAAATATATGATGGAATAATATCCTATACATAATAACCCTAACAAACATGAGAAAACATGCATGAGAAAATAAGGCAATTAACACCCGAAATAATAGTAATAATAAAAACATTGTTAATGAATGGGTGGTAGAATATTATAATAGGATCATGTATGATATTATAAACATGAATATGGTTCTATTATAATTTAATAAAAATTTTAAAATAATTATAAATGAGGTTAAAGTGCATTCAACCAAAAGAGAAGCGTGAGGTAAGGTATTTTATCTCAATTTCCTTTCATTGAGGCATATTGTAATGTTATGCACCTAATTTATTTTTATGGTATATATATTTCACCTTTTATATATTATATCATGAATAATTAATGGTATTTTAAGTTTTAATTTTAATTATTTCATCATAGTGGATTTTACTTGAAAATTTCCAAGTGGAAAAGAATTACATAAATCAATTTCTTTTCATTGGGTTACATTACTTCTTCATTGTATTTGATATTCTAAAATTATGTATGTAATAAATTTTGATTATATTATGTTTTATTTTCAATTTTTTATGAATATTTACATTTTATACACATAATTTATTCATTGATAATTCTCAATTCAATGTCATGATCATTGTAAAGATTGGTTGTCTCAAATTGTCTTCTTTAGGACATATGTCATGTTATACACCTATATTATTTTATGAGGTGTATATAATGACCCTTTGATATGTTATATCATGAATAAATTTATATGGATTTTATTTAATGTTTCATTTGATTTTATTCCTTTTATGGGACTTACGATTCAAAAGTTACCAAAGTGTTAATAGATTTATGTTTCAATCTCATTTTATTCGAGATTATTTACATTTGAATTTAAATTGAAGGAAATTATTTCATCATTCAATAATAAACACATTTTATTTTATTCTCCTCTGTTTATTAACAAATTTTTCAAGTAGTGGTACCATTTTCCTCTCTTTGGTAGTTAAAATGGTTGATAATTTTTTTTAATAAAATTTGACTTCATTTTCATCTTCATTCGAAAATACTTTTCTTCCAATTCCATGTTTCTAAAAATGTTTTACTATGATTTTTTAAATTAATTTTTACCCATAATTGTATTTTTTTGTCAAATTTTTTTAAAAGTAATCTTCCTGTAATTTCCCAAATAAGGTAATTTTGACTTTTCTTATAAAAATGTGAAAGGAATCTTGTTTTAACATACTCATCATGATCAAAACTTTCCTTACTTTATGATCACTCATTTCTTTGAAGATTATTTTACATGTTTAAAAGTTTTTTAAAAAAATAAAATTTTTTAAGTAATATTTTGGATACTTATAGTTTTCTAAAATGGATTTTAAAAGTTGAAAGAATATTTTCCTCCAGAATGTTTTTAAAGATCTTTTCTAAATATCCATATTATTTATCATGAATATTCTTATTACTTAACCCATATATCATTTATACATATGATTTTTAATTTTAAAGTTATATGATTGACCAGGGAAATATTAATATTCTTTATCCATTATTTAATATATAGATTTACTGATAAGGAATATTGTTAATAAATTAAAACAATAATTATATATATAAGGAATTTTTTAGAAATATAATGATGGGTGCGCCCAAAATTATATAGTCCATTGATATGTCAATAGTCTCATGTGGTGAATCAGTAAGATAGCATTAAATGGGTTTTTACCCATATTTTTAAACCATCTTTTGAAATGTATTAACGGTATAGTTATCATGATGTCTGAGATCATGAAATACAATATTAAGAATTTCCTTCATTAATAATTCAATTATTATTATCCATGATATTATTACATTGATATTATCCATGTATTCATTTTTCCTTAAGTTATGTATTAAATGGAATGTGTGTTCAGTTTTTTACCTTGATATATTGATTATGACTTGTATAATCATGATAGTCAAGTTATTGATTAAATGGAATGTGTGTTTATAAATTTACCTTTCTATATTTATCATGCCTTATTGATTATGATTTATTTATTAATGATAGTTTCCTATTTATATAACTCTTAATGAGAATCTGATCTCACCCTTATTTTATTTCTCTTCCCCATGATATGAAGAAGGAATAATTTAATGAGTTTAAGGGTGTATAATTTTTTCCTTCACTGTGTTATATTTCATGTTTTCAAATATAATGTAAAATTCAAGTATGTATATAGTTTAATATGACTATGAAAATATTCATTCCTTTGGGATGTGATCGCTTGTATCTTATAACAATATAATAAATTAACCAATAAATCTAGGATACTGGGGTCAGGGTCTTTACACTGACTAGGATTTTTCAAATATATTTTCATTTGTGCCTTCCAGTATCCATAGTTTTCTCTATTAAAGTAGGGTCTCTAACCATATACATACCTTATCTATTTTTAGTAATATCAACCATTATGAATATAATATCAATTCTCCAATTTATTATTATTGAGAACTCAAAATTTATACCCATTTATAACAATTGTTGATCAAATATCGGTTGTAATAAGACTCGATAGGGGGTGAATTGAGTTCTTGAACTTTTCTTAGCTTAAAAACCCACCCTCTTGAAGGTATGATGGGTTATAATATTTTATTAACACAAAACATTATTTTAAATAAAATCAAGGGGAAAATATATAACATAAGAGATATATAGTGGTTTGGGTAATAGAAATCCCCTAGTCCACTCCACCAATTCTCAACTCCAATAGCTTGGTGATTTTCACTGGACCTGTCCTTTTGTTGGGTATTTCTAACCCTTTTCCTAGGGAATGTATAATTTAGTACAAGTAGTCGACAATTAGTATAATACCAGGAGCTTTTAATAGGATCTAACAAGGCTTTAAAAACATTATCCTTAAAGGTTCTCTTACTAGGAATATTCACACTTCTAACAGAAGGGAAGAATATAAAAGATTACAGATGAAACTCACAGTTTCAAGATACAACTGATAGAATATAAGAAATATCTATGAAATACGATAATAAAAGAAACTCTAGGGGATTATTATGAAACACATAAATGATTATCTTGATTGTACAATTGTAGAACTTGTATCTTCTTCTTCTTTTCATGTAAAAACAGAGTAGAACATAGAGAGACTAGAGAGTTGTAGTTGATATCATAAGTGATACTTTTCTTTTTTATGTTCTCTATATTTCTCCCCATTTTCATGCACTTGAAAATATATAAAAAATCTTCTATTTTTAATTTTATAGTAAAAATCCATAAAATTGGGTCTTTAAATTAAATTCCACATGTCCTTTTCTCAAAAATACCTCAGTAGTAGTATTAACCATTAAATTATCCTTGTAATACTATATTTTCTTGGTACTTGAAACTTTTCATAATTAATTTTACCAAAAAAAGGTAATCCAATATTTGATGCATGAAATATATAGTATATTTTAGAATAACATAGCTGATTTTGGATCACCACATACCTAAATTCCACTAATTTGAATTCATATAGCCAAATTTGATATAGCTAAATGAATCACATATACATTTCAAACCATATATCCAATGTCACCACATATCCAAATAACATAACTAAATAATTCACATAACTAATTCACATAAACATTTGATTAATGTAGTTGATTTATCACATAGGTGACCCATCCACGTGGGTGATTTATACATATCCATTTTCATGATGTAATTATTTTATGTAGGTGTCTCCTTCACATTTCTAATTAACATAGATGAATATTCATGTGACTGAATTATTCATGTATCCATTTTTTCATACTTAGGAAAATTATATAAAACCTCTCGAATTTGAAGAACTAATAAAAAATAGTTTAAATAAAGATAAAACCTAATGAACACACTTAAAAACAAAATCATTAGAAATGTATAAAGGTTATTTTATATAATCAAAATGTAAAGTATATGGAATATTTTGTAACAACATTATTAGTCCAAAAAACACTTCATATTTATAGATGAAGTCTGGAAATTTCTTATAATTTAGTACTTTAATATTTTCTTTTAAATCATTATCATCCTATCAGTACTTCTCTATCTTTTCTTGTAAATATGGTTTAACAATTTCTTAGAAAAGTAATGATGTTTTCTCTTTCCTAAAAATTACTATACCCATATTTACTAAATCCCTAAAATTTAGGATCCTTGTTAATTCTCAAAAAATATAGAAATCCATGGTCCCTCATAATCAATGCATTATCCACCTGATTTTTATTCCTAGGGTGGTAGTGTATTGAGTAATCCTAATCCTTGAGTAGTCATGATGATCTTATTTTCCTCATGTTGATATCTTTTTGAGAGAATATGTACTTCAATATTTTGTGGTATGTATATATGTAGTATCTTTCACTATAGATATAATTCCTTTATATCATTAAGGAAAATATTACAGCAACTCAAGATCATGAGTTGGATAGTTTTTTTTATAGATGTTCAAATTGTCTTGATGCATAAGCAAACACTCTATCATCTTCATAAGAACACAACTCATTCCATTCTTTAATGCATCATTATATATTAAAAACCCTTCCTTTATATAATAACCTAGGTACTTATAAAATAATTTATTTTCATTATTTAATTAAATAGTTAAATTCTTTATAAATTTATAATGAAATAAGTAGTATTTATAGAAATTAAGAAATATATACTAATGGAACAGTAACCAGACCATTAGAATAGTAATGCGGCCATTGAGAATAGTAATCTAGACATTAGAATAATAACCTCTCCTATGAAATCATAAATAATATTTAAGTATCTCATAAGTGAAAATATGATATATTTATATCATGGAATAAGTAAACAAATGTTTTAAAAATGATAAATTAAGTGTTAGTATTTTTTGTGAAACATAAATATTTATTTACAATTTTATAATTAATATAATGGCTTAAAAGAAAATTTATTTTCATAAAATAAATTTATAAATTAATATTTTTTTGTATTATAATTATAATATAATTTTATTATACAATAATTAATTTTTTAAAGTGTCATAAATACAGTTATAATATTAAAATCGGTATTTTTCAAATAAATTATTATTTTAATTGAAAATTAAATTTATATTATTTATAAAATTATTTTCATAAAATTAATCCCATTTTTCAATTCTAAACATTGAAAAATGGTTATGGTGAATTTTTTCTATTTTTCTAAAATAGTTGAATTTTTTGTGATTAGTAAAATACGGTAATTTATGGTATTAAATATTATAAGTTAAATACATGAATTTTTGAGTCATTTATTATGTAATCACCCATTAGTTAAAAATTACATTCACTAGTTACTATACTTGTTCATAAGAATCAACACTAGTGATAGTCTTGAGAAAAAATAATAAACAAATGGATAAAATAATCAAAAAACACCCCTCTCCTCTCCCTATAAATACCAACCCTTCAACTCACACTTCAAAATCATTTTATATTTTCTAAATTATAAAAAATTCCCTTCCTAATTATCTCCCACATGTCCAATACATACTGGTCTCGCCATAATACTAAAACCAAGTTCCTTAAAGAGGTTCTCATGGAGACAATACACAAGAGGTAAAATCCTCCTTCTTTCTCTTTTAATTTGTTTTATTTTATTATCCTCTCCTCAAATACCCTTCCCAAAGTGCAATGAAAACTATATTATTATATATATACTATAATCTTATTATCTTAATTGGATATTCATCATCAAACCTCTTCACTTCTCTACTTATTCTGAAAAAATAAAAACATTGTTTGTGACATGTTGATTCACCACCTTCATGGATGATGATTTTTCATTTTTCATTACCACCTTAAAGGTTGTTCATAAAAAATATTATGGTTAAAACATATTTTAATATGTATATTATAACTTTTTTAATGTTTTGGAACTAATTTATAGATAAAATATTAAATAAAATGAAACTAGTTTTTCATGGTCGAAAAAACCACCAAAAATAAACAAAACATTTATCATTAATGTTTTATCAAATGAATCATCCTCATATAAGAAAAAAAATGATATATGGGATTATTTAAAATTATAATATTATATTAATACCATTTAATTCTACTTTTGGGGTCTTTATTCTATTTGATAAAAACTACCATAATGATACTCAAGGGAACCAACCATAAAACCATAAAACCATAAAACAAACACTCCCAGAACAATGAAATTGAACTCTATAACTCATCCAAATTACCATAAAATAATTTAATAAAATTATAATAAATAAAATAAATGAATAATAGTTTATTTATTTTTTAATTAATTAAACTAATTTTATTATCTAGGATATTAATTACAAGTATAGAACTCTTTCGGATATAAGGTAAGGGAATTTTTATCCCAGTTTCCATTATTTGGGTTAACCTTCTACTTCAATTATTATTTCATTATAATATTATTTATGAAATGACTTATGATTATATTATGTTATATTATTTTTATTTACAATGAATATACATATTCCATTCATTTTATTAATTCTCACTTCAATGATATGATATTTAGAGGGGACTTTCGTTTAAAAATCCTCTTTAATGTCTATTTTTACAAAAATGTTTTTTTTAAAATACAACATGAATAAAATATCCCATTTTCATGATAATTTAATGTATTTAAGATTCCTTTAAAATTTTAAAATTTTATTTTCAAATAAAATGTTTTTATTTAAGAGTGCACGACATTGTATAAATGAAATTGATTTCAAAATGGAAAAATTATTTTCCTCATGAATTTTTCTTTTATGTAAGATTTATATATTATGATTATGTTATGGTTCTTGGGGATTTTTATGATAAAGGTTGGTTCTATGATAAACTAAGTACATGTGACACCATTATATATCTATAATTTATTGGGTAAAGGTAAGGAGTTAATCAATTAGGTTTCTCCTAAGAGATTATGGGAATATAATGTGATGGTTATTCTAATTGTAACCATAATGTTTACTCCCTATATTGCCAAAAGAGATACATTATACGTAATAGTGTTATGAAAATTATGTCACAAGTTACCTTTTATAATTAATTTATTTTTTCTATGGTTTTACAAGAAACTTATGATTTCATAAGGTAAGCTAAAGAGCTAGTGGTTTATGTGTAAAAGTTATAACTTTGTGAAAATGTTTTAATTTGTGGAATAATGGTTTATTTATTCATTTTTATTTCTCTTACTGATAATCTTGTGATCATACCAAGTTTTAAAAAAATTATAGGGTTTATAGATGGGAAAAGGAAAAGAATAATTCAAGTTTAAATTCATGAATTTTTTTATAAAAAGAAATTAGGTTTTGTTTTAAAAGTTTCATATTGTGAAAAAAAATTGATATTGAGTAGAAGTGTATAATTTTTAATATATGAGTTGTTATGTATAATTTATGACCTAATTATCTAAAACTATAAACCAAAAATATATTTGTATATGTAAGAAATTAAATTATAGTTGAATTTATTACATTATTTAATGTTTAAGGTTGGATCCTTAAAGTTGGTATTAGAGAAAGGTTTAGACAACCTTAAGGGTTAGGATAGTGTTAATAGAATATAAATAAATGATTTTTAATTTATGATTAAGTTTAAATTATAAATAATTTAAATATTACCATGTTTTTTCATCTAAGATATGTCTGTTTAGAATGGTTTTCTACAAGGAAACTGAAGTAGGAAGGAACTGAAAGGACGGTATCCTTCTGAATTTGCAACCTAGAATGGTGAAAATTAGAACCAAGTAGTTTGTGATAGTAATGGATTAGTTTATGTACGATATAAATATTAGAGTCATCTATGCACTAGATTATCTAGATCAACCACAGAGTAATATGTCAGTATTGGAATATTTTATGAGGCAACACCCTCCTTGATTTAGTGAATATTCTGACCTAGTGGTAGTTTAAGGGGTAGATTAAAGTGATAGAAAATATTTTTGATGTCATGGGGTGTTCAGACCATCAAAATGTTAGTCTTTATATTTACTATTTTTAAGTTTAATCCACCCAATATTTATTGATTATCAAGAATATTAGTTATAGTGAGGAGATTGGTTCTTTGGAATGGGATGAATTCAAAAAAAAATCTCACAAAATATTTTACTAAGGTGATTCGATTTAGGGTGGAAAAAATCTTGGAATTGAGATAGTTGGAAAATTCAATAGTTACATATGAAGAAAAATTTACTTGATTGGAATGGTAGGATTCAAATTTTATCTAGGGTCTTGATATTAAAATCAATCATTTTTACCTAATATTTAAACCAAAATATCAAAGTTCATTGTCTTATAATGAATTCAAAAGTTCTGAAAAAACTTGTTTGATGTGAGGATAAGTTTTAAATAAAGTTTTCTAATGGTCATTTATTCTTTTAAAACCAATATAAAAAGAGTTATAAGTGTCAAGAAAAATTAAAGAATACATCAAAGAATTTTTATGGTAAGAAAATTAAGTTATTGGTTTGTGATAACTATAGTAAAAACACACAGGGGGGTACCTTTTGAAGTCTGCTAAGATTTTTTGATGTGCTAAGTTTGGGGATATGGATTGTAATTGTAATGAAGAACATCATAGTAGTTGTAAGAACAATTATGATATATATACAATAAATTTTTTTAAATGTAATGAAATGGTTCATTATGAAAATGAGTGTGTGAAGAGGAACTCGAATGATAGGAAGCAGCCATACTATAAGTATACAGGTGTGGTAAAATCCTTTGCAACTACTTCAAAATAAGTTAGGACACAAAACTAAGTTATATTAGATACATTGTTTGTTTATTCAGATCATGATAATATCTTGTTTGATATAGGGTCTATACATTCTTTCATATCTGAGAAATTTCATGGTAAATTAGAAATTTCACCAAAATAAATGGAACTAGAACATATTGTAAAAACACAATGGGGATTATTAAGGAAAAAATAAATTATAAAAATCTCTCTATTACTATCTGTGGAAGGATGTTACCTGCAAACCTTGTTTCCCTTCCCCTAGTATAATTTTATGTCATTCTGGGTATGGATTGACTTTCTGTTTACCATGCTAAGATTTATTATAGATAAAAAGAAGTTTTATTTCAAAAATAGTTTCAGTTTGTATACAAGAATGATCCCATACCATTGATATCATATCAGGAAGCTAAGAAATTGTTAAAATATAGAAATGAATGTTATCTTACACATATTGTTAAAAATAAGGTAATTGTTCATATTAATTATTTTCCAGTGGTAAATGGGTATCTGGATGTTTTTTCTAATGAGTTTCTTGGTATTATATCTAATAAAGAGGTTGAGTTTACTATTGATCTGGTCCCTAATGCTAAACATATTTCAAAACCCCCTTATCAAATGGATTAAGTACATCTTCTAAAATTAAAAATTTTGTTAGAGGAGTTGCTAGATAAAGGTTTTATTCATCCCATCACTTCACCTTGGGGTGATCTTGTTTTGTTTGTTAAAAATAAATATAGTTCCATGAGGCTTTGAATTAATTATAAAGCATTGAATAACATTAATATTAATAATAACTATCCATTACCTCATATCGATGATTTTTTTTATCATCTTCAAGGAGCACAGTACTTTTCAAATATTGATCTTAGGTCGGGGTACTATTAGGTGAAGGTGAAGGAGGATGACATTTCAAAAATTTCATTTCATACTAGATATGGGAATTATGAGTTTTTATTTATGCCCTTTGGTTTGACAAATTCTCCTACTATATTTATGGATCTTATGAATAGAATCTTCCATGAATATTTAGATAAGTCTTTTCTTTTTTTTTATTGATGATATTTTGGTTTATGTAAAAATTTATAAGGATCATGAAAAACATATAATAATTTTTTTATAAACCCTTAAAGAAAATAATTCATACAGAAAATTTTATTTTTGGTTACAACTGGTTTCTTTTCTTGGGAATATTGTAAATAAGGATGGTATAAAAATTTATCTCGCTAAAAAAAAGTTTTTGATGAATGGACAAGACCTAAAAATGTTACTAATATTTGTAGTTTTCTTGTATTAGTAGGATATTACTCAAAGTTTGTTAAAAACTTTGTACATTTATATAGACCACTAACTAAGTTAACACAAAAGGGGTTAAATTTATTTGGATAGAATAATGTGATGTTTGTTTTCAAAAATCAAAAAGAGATAAGTGAATGCTCTAGTTTTGAACCTGCCTTCCTAAAATAGTAAGTTTCTCATCTATAGTGATGCTTATTTAAAGGGTCTTAATTTTTTTTTTTTTGATGCAAAATGATCAGGTAATTGCTTACACTTCACAGAAACTGAAATTTTATGAGTCAAATTATTCCACACAAGATTTATAATTAATAGGCGTATTTTTCACTTTAAAATGTTGGAGACATCATTTATATGGATCCAAATGTAAAATATATACTGATCATAAAATTTTGAAGTATATATTTACTCAAAAGGAATTCAACATGATGCATATAATATGGTTGGAACTATTAAAGGATTGTGATCTCACAATCAATTTCCATTATGAAAAATTAAAAAAGTAGAGGATGTATTAAGTTGAAAACATCATGTTATATTAACCATATTACATTTAAAACATGACCCCTTGGTTAATTATTTGACGAATTTCAGTCTAGAAGTTTTTGGTGTAGGAAATTCATCTATTTTGTTTCATGTGTCAGTGTAATCATCTTTATTATACAGAATTAAGAAAGTGAAAAAGAAAGATTATGAGTTATAGAAAAAGGTAGAATTTTTTAAAAAGGGTAAGTTGCAAAAAAATTAAAATTGATATTTTTTTAGATTTTAGAAGAGATTATGTGTGTCTTTTGATTCACAGTTGAAGAAATAGTTATTAATTGAATCTTATACTTCTTAATTTTCAGTTTATCCTAGAATCACTAAGATATATAGACACCTTCATAAGTATTACTGGTGGGATGGAATGAAAAGTGATATTTCTAATTTTACTATGATATGTTTTAATTTTCAATAGGTAAAAGAAGAATAACAATTACCGAATGGGATGATTCATCCTTTTCTATTTCCATAGTGGAAATGGGAAAATATATCCATAGAATTTATAGTGGAATTACAAAAAACTTCTTGAGTTAACAATGTGATTTGGGTTATTTTTTATTTTTTATCTAAATCTACACATTTTATTCATATTAAAGATACTATGTATTTCGATCATCTTTCTAGACTGTACCTCAAAGATATATTTTGGTTATATAGAGTCCCACTCTCCATTTTATCTGATTGTGATCCTAAGTTCACTTATAACTTTTGAAAATTCCTTCATAATTTATTGGGTACTGAATTAAATTTCAGTAATGATTTTCATCCTCAATATGATGGACAAATCCAATGAACAATTTATAATTTAGAATATATGCTTCAATATTGTTCAATATATTACTAGGGAATTTGGTATCTTAATCTTTATTTGGTTGATTTTTCTTATAATAATAGTTTTTATTCCAACATACAGATGGAACCTTTTGAGGCATTATATAGAAAGTGGTGTCAAACTCCAATATTTTGGGATGAAGTTGGGGAAAGAAAGTTTATGGGACCAAAATTAGTATAGTAAGTGGCTAAGAAAATAAAGATAATCTAGCAATATATAAGGACAACTCAGAGTATGAAGAAAATTTATGAAAATAACTAGAGGAAGGATCTTTTTTTCAAGGTACATGATCATGTCTTTATCAAAGTTTCTCCATTGAAATTTGTGATGTGTTTTGGTAAGGGGAAGTTGTGTCCATGGTTCATTGGACCCTATGAAATCTTGGATAAAGTTGGATCAGTTTTCTATTAAGTATCTTTGCCTCCGATTTTGTCCCAGATACACAATGTTTTTCATGTTTTGATATTAAAAAAGTATGTGCCAGATTAATCTCTTATTATGAGCCCTATGGTTCTTTAGTTGGAAGATACCCTTTCATATAAAGAAAACCCTATTCAGATTCTTGATCATGGTGAGAAAGTATTTCGGAATATGGTAATTTTCTGGGTTAAGGTTTTGTGGAGAACCCGCATTATTAAATAAGAAAAATGAAAATCCGAAGATGTTGTGAGGGAATGTTATCTTCACTTGTTTAATAAGTGAATAAAATTACTAGGAAACAATTTAAAAAAGGTAGGATAATGTAAAAAACCAAGTACTTATAAAATAATTTGTTTTCATTATGAAATTAAATAGTTAAATTCATTATAAATGTATAATGAAATAAGTGGTATTTATAGAAATTAAGGAATCTATACTAATGGAATAGTAAATTGATCGTTGGAATAGTAATGTGACTATTAGTAATAGTAATATGGCCATTATAATAATAACTTCACCTATGAAATACTAAAAAATTATGTATCACATAAGTGAAAATAAGATATATTTTAACATGGAATAAGTAAATAAATGTTTTAAAAATGATAAATTAAGTGTTAGTATTTTTATGAAATGTAAATGTTTATTTATAATTTTATAATTAATATAATGATTTAAAAGAAAATTTACTTACATAAAACATATTCATAAATTAATATTTCATTTTATTATAATTATATGATAATTTTATAATAATGTAATTAGTTTTTCAAAGTGTCATAAAATCAGTTATAATATTAAAATCGGTATTTTTCAAAAAAATGATAATTTTAATTAAAAATTAAATTTCTCATATTTATAAAATTATTTTCATAAAATGGAGTCTTTTTTTATTTAAATCTATATGTCGAAATGGTTAGGGTGAATTTTTTGGATTTTTCTGAAATTGTTGAATTTTTGTGAACAGTGAAATATGGTAATCTACGTTATTTAACATTATATGTTAAATGCATGAATTTTTGAGTTATTTATGATGTAATAATACACTATTTATAAATAACATTCACTATTTAATATACTTTTTTACAATAATAAAAACTATTAATAGTCTTGAGCCAAAATAATAAACAAATAAATAAAATAATCAAAAACACCCCCTCTCCTCTCCCTATAAATACCACCTCTTCTACTCACACCTCAAAAGCCTTTTATCTTATCTAAATTCTACCTAATTTTCTTACCAATACTCTTCACCACATAAAAGACCTCTTGGTCTCACCAAAAGACCAAAACCATGTTCTTTAAGGAGGTTCTCAAGGAGATGATACACAAGAGGTAAAATCCTCCTTATTTCTCTTTTAATTTATTTTATTTTCTTGTACTCTACTCACCTCCCATATCCAAATCACCATGGTAAATATGTTATTATTTATATATTATAATTTTATTTTATTAATGGAATATCCATCATCAAATCTTTTCTTTTATCCTCTTATTCTATAAAAATTGAAAACAGTTCTCACGATGTGTCGATTCACTACCTTCGTGGAAGATGATTTTTCATTTTCATTTTACACATTCAAGGATGATCATAAAACTATTATTATGGTCAAAAATATTTTAATATGTATATTATAACTTTTTTAATGTTAAGGAACTAATTTATAAACAAAATATTAAATAAAACAAAATTAGTTTGTGATGGTCAGAAAACCCACGAAAAATAAACTAAACATTTATCATTAATGTTTTATCAAATGAATCATCCTAATATCAGAAAAAAATTATATATAATATCATAAAAAATTATTCAAGTATATTAATACCATTTAATTCTACTTTTTTATTTTTTTCATCCATTTTACAAGAACTCTGATAATTATACTCAAGGGAACCGACCATAAAACCATGAAATGAACACTCCCAGAATGATGAAATTGGAGTCTATAACTCATCCAAATAGTCATAAATGAACTTAATAAAATTATAATAAATAAAATAAATGAATAATAGGTTCTGTATTTAGTACTTAATGAATATAATTTGATTATCTAGGACATTAAGTACAAGTGAAGAACACATTCGTACATAAGGTAAGGGAAGTCTTAACCCGATTTTCATTCTTTGGGTTAACCTTCTACTTCAATGATTATATCATGCTAAGATTTTTTATGAAACTACTTATGATTATATTATATTTAATTATATTTATTTAAATAAAATATATATATTCCATTCATTTTATTAATTATCACTTCAATGATATAATATTTAAAAGGGACTTTCCTTTAAAAATTCCCTTCAATGTCTCTTTTTTAGAAAACTTTTTTCATAGATATACATCATGAATAGAATTTCCCATTTTAATGATTATTTAATGTTTTGAATCTTCCTTTAAAATCTTATAATTTTATTTTAGAATAAAATTTTTTCATTTAAGAGTGTGCGGTATTATAAAAATAAGAATTGATTTCAAAGTGGAAAAATTATTTTCCGTATGAATGTTTCTTTTATAAAAGATTTATGTGTTATGAATATCTTATGATTCTTTGGAATTTTTTTTATGATTTATGGTTTCATGATAAAATAAGGTTGGTTTGTCCCATTATATCTATCCAATTCATTGGGTAAAGGGATAGAGTTAACCAGTTAGGTTTATCCTAAGAGATTATTGGAATATACGGTGATGGTTGTTCTAAGTGTAACCATAATAGTTACTCCCTTTTTAACTAGGAGGGATACATTATATGTAATAGTGATATGAAAATGATTCTACAAGTTACCTTTTATGGTTTATGTATTCTTTCTGTGGTTTTACATGAAACATTTGATTTTATAAGGTAAGTTAAAGAGCTTATAGTTTATGTGTAAAATTTATAACTTTGTGAAAATGTTTTCATTCATGGAATAACGGTTCATATATTACTTTTTATGTCCCTTACTGAGATTTTTGTCCTCATCCCAAATTTTAAAAAAATCATGGTTTTTAAATATTTTTAAAGGAAAATAATAATTCAATTTTGAAGTCTTGAAGTTTTTTATGAAAATAGGGCATGTTTTGTTTTAAAAGTTTCATATTTTGAAAAAAATGGATATTGAGTAAAAGTGACTACTTTTTAATATATTAGTTGTTATGTATAAGTTATGACCTAATTATATAAAAATATAAACAAAAAATTTCTTTGTGGATGTAAGAAATTGAATTCTAGGTGAATTTACTAGATTATGTAATGTTTAATACTGGGTCCTTACACTTTCCCAACAGTAAATTCAATACCAATGCATTAACCAATATTTTATTTAGATCTTCAAAAATTTATTCACATTCCCTTGAACATATGAATTTAACCCCTTTAAGTGTAATCTTGGTTAATATATTTTCCTATTGGGAAATATTTTTAGAAAACCACTGATATAACCTTCTAAACCAAGAAAACTACATATGTATAATATATTTTTTGTATAATACATTATTTGAATACCTTTATCTTTGAAGGATCAATAGATATTCCATCATTATAGATATATCACCATTAAAAGAAACTTCTTGGATCCAAAATTCACACTTATTGAATTTCCCATATAATTTATTTTTTCTAAGAGCCTCTGGAATTATTCTCAAATGATTCTCATACTCTTTATGGATTTTAGATTATATCAATATATCATCAATGAATACCACCATGAAGTTATCAAGATAATACTTTAATAATATATTCATCATATCTATAAAAATAGAATGTGCATTAATCAATATGAAGGGAATTACCATAAACTCATAATGTTCATACCTTGTATGAAATACTACCTTCAAAATATTTTCCTTATTTACCATTAATTGATGATAAAAATAGTAAAGAATAGTTTTTTAAAATATTTAGATCCTTAAATTTGATTAAATAAGCCATCAATGTGTGGAATATGAGACTTTTTATTTATAATAATTGTATTAATCTCTCTATAATTGATGCTCAAACTCATATACTCATCCTTATTTTTCAAAAATAGGATAGTGAATCCCCAAGGTGAAACACTAGGGTATATAAATACCTTATTAAATAACTCCTATAGTTATTTATTCAACTATACCAGTTCCACTAATTTCATTTTGTATGGAGTCTTGGATATAAGTTTTGAATCAGGGATGAGTTTTATAGAAAACCCAGCTTCATGCTCAGGTGGATGTCCAGGTAAATATTCTGGAAATAAATCAATGCATTCCTTTACAATAATATAATCCTTTATCCTTATGATGTCTTTCCCATACAAATATAGTGTTTTATCTTTCTCTTCTCCCAAAATTTTATTAAGGTGATATGCTAGAGTTAGACCCATAAAAGATTAAGATAATGAAGTTTATCCCTTAAATACAAGGGATTATATTCCCCTTAATAAATATTAATATATGTAAATCAGTAAAAAATTATTTCATTATACTTTGAAAATAAATTCATACCAAGTATTATGATAAAGAAAATCATAAGTATGATAATAAATTATATAACTAGGGAATATCTATGCATCTGAATAGAGACTTCTCAATATATACTTATTACAATAAAATTCCCATTAGGTGTCTTGATTGTAAATCCTTTACTCAGAGTGGTAAGGAATTATTTAATGCTATCAGTATTCATGAAAGATATAAAAGAGTGTGTAGATATAGAATCAAATAAATCATTAGCTAAATTTGATTTTTGGATCAAAGTACTTATTATCATGTCATTTGAAACTCCAAACTTAGCTATAGTGAGTGCATAAGATTATACTTTCCCCCTTATCCTTTTTAAGGTAAATTACATTGACACTTGAGGAATTCATTTGAATAGTACCCCATCTCATTGTAATTAAATCATTAGACATTGGTGGATTCTTTCTTACTCTTGCAATCATGAGTATTATGGTCTTTCTCTCCACACTTGAAGCAAACTCCAATTCCCTTCAAGCATATTCCATGATGTTTCTTTCTAAACCTAATATAATTTAGAAATTTCACCATTAACTTCTTCCATTTTTCCTTATTTTTGTTTACAAAATGATAAGTTTCCTATTTTTTTTTCTTTATTTCCCTAGAAAAAATAATACTTTGAGAATTCTTTTTCTATCTGGATGGAACTTGATATTATACCCTCATATACTAAAATAAATTTATAGACCAATGTCCTTTGAAGGTTAGGTATTATCCAAATAATTAAGTGATAAATATTATTTTTCAGACTACATACATAATTCACAGTAAAAGTTTTTATCCATGTAAAGTATTCCTCAAATTTAGTTATATTTTCCTCTTTCATTTTCTTCATATTGAGGAATTTTCTTTCCATATCATCTCATCTCTCACAAGGAAAGTATTTTTTGAAGACTGTGTCCTTAAAAGTATTTTATTCCATACTATTTATGTCTTATTACTCTTTAGTGCTTTGGATCAATGACTACCATTGATCAGAATCAACCTTTAGATAATAAATTTTCATGAAACAATTATCTCTTTCACTACTTATCAAAGTGATAAATATCTTCTCTAGGGACTTAATCCATTTCATACCTACTAATGTATTAGTAGTATCATTGAATGATGTAGGTTTTTTTCACATGAAGCAGTCCAGCATTTTTGAACCATGTTATAGATAAATAGGTTTCTTGATATGGGAAATATTATTGGTCATGGTCTGAGTTAACTAACCTAATATAGTTATAAATAGCTCATCTCCAGCATCAGCTTCAATGACTCCATTGAATTTATCATGAGGTAAATCACAATATAGGTTGAGGGTGTTGAAACAGTTTTCATTTATTCCTCTAAGTACCATTATAAACAATGTAATATACTGGATTAACTCGTAACATCATTAATATTGAATTATAAAACTCAATTTCTATATAACTAAAATATTTTAGATAGTTTCTTCAATATCTTAAGGTTGTATAATAATGTTATCATTATTTCCTACAATGTTATTCTATAAATAGTTCCCAAGGTTCCTAATAAACTTTCTCTGATACCAACTATAACAACTCTGAATATAACACCCTAATATTTTATGATATATTTATCTTTAAATAAGTTTTATGTCTTTGATATCTTTCTTTACATTCAACACTGAGTTTAAACAAACTATGATATACTATTGAAATATTATTATCAAATGTGACAGTAATTGTATAGATGTTGGATTTGTAGGTATGAATAGGACAACCTAAATTATGAAAAAATATTTTTTCTATATATAACAAATTAATTAATTGGTTATCAGTTGGTTAAAAATGAAGATGAAAACATTTTAAAGTAAAAAATAGATGTTTTTTTTGAAAAAAAAAACTATTTTCATGCATGAAATGGTTTTTTATGAATTAAATTACTCAATATTGATTATTGATTCTAATTAAATATGTAGATAATAAATTCAATCAAATATTTTAGCATTTATCAAATGGCTTTTACTAGGTAAAGAATTGGAAAAAATTTAGTTTTATGCTTAAAAATAATTTTTTCTAAAAATAGTTTTCATTATGTTTTTCATACATATTTTAAAATTAATTCTTTGCACTTATAGAAATTAAATATAATAAAAAAAATTCTATATTTTTAATTAATATGTAAAAAAATTTAATGTGATCATTTTTATTTTTTTATCATTATGAATAGTGATTAGGGTAAATATCCATTACTTTGGTAAAGGATATTAGGGTTAATAAGGGGTTAAACTAGAGACATAAGGGTTAAAATAAGCTAAAAACTTATCAAAATACTATTTTTTTAAGTGTATTTAGACCCAAACATATATTATATTAAAATTTTGGTTGCTTTGGTGTCACATGTACTTGAATATGACTTTATTATATTTTAATGTTTTAAGTATTTACAAGAGTATCACTCTCCTCACTTATAAAAGAGAACCTCCTCTCATCTCTTATCCACACCACTTTATCCCTTTAGATTTAACAAGATATACTTAAAACCTCTCCCAAAATAATTATCCATAACCTCAATGTTATTTTCTTCCTAAAATACCCATCAAATAATCCTTAAGGTTATTTTTAAAGGAGGATATCCAAAGAAGAGGTATATGTTCTTAACGATCTTTTCCATGTTTTTTTATTCTTAAAACTCTTCTAAATGTTCTATAAATATCTTAACATAATGGAATAATTATATTTATTATATTTAGATTTTTTATGTTAATATTTTAACCATTTTTTATCTCCTTCCCATCCATTAGATAATGATAACGTTGCTCGTGAATACATGTGGACTACCACCTCCATGAAGTAATGTGATTTTTTTCATTTCCTCATTATATAGATAGTAATAAGGATATATTTAATGAATATATGTGATATTTATGATATAGTTATGATTTTATAAAGGTTATTTATTATTAACCTTTCTTTTGTTACATCTATCAAAAAGTAAAAACATAACTTGTGCGCATATACGGACTATCGTATCCCCAAAGTGATGTAAGTCATTTTTCATCATAGATTTATATGAATGGTTATAAAAGTGTATAAAATTAATTAATATGATACTTATAAATTGATTAAGATTATATATATGATAAAACCATGACCAAGATTCAAGGGCCATAACCATTAAATAGAAAAATGTATGAAAAATGGATAATTTTTCAAATGAATGTTCATTTCAATGAAGAATTATTAATAAATAGTAACTAGAAATTATAAGGTCGTGATATATAGTGATAAGTATATAAATATTTTTATATAATATATGTATAATAAATTTATATTTATTATATATTAATTTTAAATGTGTACAAAACAAGATGGGACCTGAGGTAAGGGTTTATGTTACAATCGCATTTCTTTTCAGAATTATTTATGTTAATTTTACATTGTGGGAAATTATATGATCCTTGTCCTATAAAACCCATATATTTTATTATCCTATATTTATTCTTGTAATTTATAAGTATTAGTCCCACTTTTCTCTCCTTGGTACTTAAGAAGATCGATAAAATATTTTTAAGAAAAACCCGCCTTATTTCCTCTTTGGTCAATGATTTTTTTCTTACATGTCCATGTTATTTAAAATAATTTAAAAAGTATTATTTCACATGATAAAATTATTATTTAAATTAATTTTCAAAAAAAAATTACTTTACTTTAAAAAATTTAAAAGTTAGTTTTTACATTTTTTTAACAGGTTACTTATAACTTTTTATAAAAAGTGTGAATGGAATCTATGTTTTAATGTTTATCACATGAATGGATTTTACCATATTTATGAATATTATTTTATTTTAATCTTACTTTATATTTTTATATATTATTTTTAAAATAAAATATTTTCCTCAATATTTTGGGAATTTTTAGATTTTAAATATACCGAAAGAAGATAGTGTTTTCCCTATTTTCAAAGAAGTGTTCAAATTATCTTTTATATGTGTTTTTCATCTATGTAAACATCCTTTGAGGTTCATTATTTTTAATTGGGGATATTATTATATGATATCATCCACTTTATTTCCATATATGTATTATGATGATGATGATTTAAGGATGATTCTACGAAACTCTTTTCTTTCCCACATGTTAATCAAGTTATGATGAAATATTTATGAAACCCTTTATTTTCCATGGGTTATGATATGATAAAATGATGAAAATTTTATAAAACCAGTTTCATTTTCATGGGTTATGATATGATGAAATTATGAATGATTTTATGATCTTTTGGAACATATATGTGTGTGTGTGTGTGGTTTTCATTATGTGATGGATGAGACCAGAGTTATATAACCCTCTAATACATTAGGTAAATGTTGACATATCATGAGATAATATAAACTGGAGTGGGTAATAAAAATGTTTTAGTATGGTAGTATTAGGATTGAACCTTGACTAATGAAATAATGAAATTGGGATTGAATCTAGTCCACTAAGATAGTCTTGCCAATGAACCGTGAATAAGTAAATGATTTTCTATTCTTATGTGTATACCAAAAACCTATATCTTATGTTTATGATATTTTATCATGGATTATGATTGATTATTTATGATTCTACACTTTTATACCCTTATACTTATATTATTCTCACTTATAATAATTGATTTATATCTTCTATATTTAACCTTACTGAGCATAAAATCTCAACCTTTTTATGTTTTATTTTTCTAGGTTATGAAGAAATTTTTTAAGTAGGTCATGTCTAAGAAGTGTACTATGTGATAATAAATTTGTGTTATATGTTAAAGATCTATCATAAAATAAGTTGATTATACATCTATTCTCTAAAGAAACTAAACATTTATGGTTGTGGGGATTTTATTTTTATGATATTTATTTAATATTCATCTAAAATGATATAATATTTGTGTATGTGATGATTCAGTCTCCTCGGTTATTACCAAAGAAATATTTAGTTATTTTTAGAGAATAATATTAGATAACTTTTCTAAAAACTATGGGGATAATTCTCAGTATATGATATAATATTTATGTTTTGGTAAAGTAGAGATTATGTGGTTTTCTAGAAATTGCATCATTGTCTAGATACTGAAAAGAGGATGTAGATATGTCACTAATGAACCTAGGGATAAAACCCTAAGAATAGATGGTTAAGTATCAACTCAATCTTCACTTGATACATGATAAGTGGGCTTGGACTTCACACCTAGCTATAAACTCCCAAAGGGATGTGCTTTAGTTAATTCATATTCTCATTATAAACCATTATGATGAACAAGAGGATCAAATCTATAAAAACCTTTGATAATACACAGTGATATGAGATGACCTTAAGCTATCATGGGTTGAAAGAAGATGTCATAATTTAGTACATCATATGAATGGTTGTCATAATCATATGATAATATTGTTTACTATGATTATTAATGTTTGATACTCACACTAATTTTTTGGTTTTATTCAATTTCCAAAACTAAGAGGAATCATGTCAACAATGAATGTAGAACCCAATTTAATGACCATCCTCATGATCAACCAAATGAAATGGGATCTATAATGAGAGGCTTTGTGATTATGCCTAATTATATATCTCGAATTATGATTAAAACCCTAAACTTAATTGAATTCCTAAATACACCAAATAAGAGAAAAAACGAATTTTTGTAAATTTAAGGTAATAAAGACTATATAGGGAAGAATATTCAGCTTCCTATGTGTTAAAAATGTGGGGAAAATCACCCAAGTACATGTCTCGAATGAATGGGAAGATGTTTTATATGTTGAAAATAAGGGTATATGGCAACTAATTTCTAATGAAAATTAATATTTTGGTAGAGAGAAATAAAGTTCATGCTAAGGTATTATTAATAGTTTAATACCTTATGTGTGGGGAACTTGGTAATTATCCAAGTCAATTCCCTAATCCAAAGGTTAACTCTTATACCAAGGAAGGGCCAATGTTGTATTAATCACTTAATTGGATCATAATGGTTAAGGCACACTTTTCCTCCACTCCAAATTTGGGTATGTAATATTGAATTTTGTAATAATATTCCCTATACAAATGTAATTATTCATCCTTTAGTGGAATTTGATCTGAATTTGAGTGTTGATAAGATCTATCTATAGAGAATCCATTTAAATTGCTAGAATAATGAAATCATATTTGATATTTTGAATTAACCTATGATCATTTTTTAGTGAAATAATAAATATTTACTTCAAATAGAAATTAATTATATTTTATGGGTATTAATACATATTCATGATGGATATTTATCTAAAATGGTTGGAGAGAAAATCCATATTAAATATATGCCTATTGTTCAGGAATATGCTAATGTATTTCCTGAATAATTTACCATTCTTACCCTGAATCGTTGATTCAAGTTTTCAATAGAACCCATACATGGTGCTATACCTATTTCAAAGTCTCTATATATAATGTACTCAATTAAATTATATTATTCGAAGAAAAAGCTCTAGTAGAATCTTGATACAGGGTTCATATGCTTGAGTTTGTCAACATAGGGTGCACCTATTCTTTTTGTTCAAAATAAAGATGATTAAATGTATATTTTCAATGATTATTGAGAAATTAACAAGATAATTATTAGTAACAAGTATCATTTTCCCCATATGGATGAATTTTTTGATCAAATTCATAGATATAAATGCTTTTCCAAGATTTAATTTTGTTTTGGATATCATCAATTGAAGGTCTAGGAGGATAATATACCCATTATAGCCTTCTATATGAGGTATGGTCATTGGTAATTTATAGTGATTCCATTTTTACTTACCAATTCCCTTACTATAATTATGTATTTAATGAATATAGTCATTATATATTACCTTAATCTATTTATGGTGGTATTTATAAATGATATTATTATAAATTATAAGAGAAAGGAAGAGCATAAAGATAATTTGATGATTTTTTTGAAGACCCTGAGTAAGGAGAAGTTGTATGAAAAATTTTCAAAGTGGGAATTTTATCTACAGAAAGTTTCATTATTGGGTCATATAATCTCAAGTGAGGGTATATAAGTGGATACATCAAATATATAAGTTATTAAGAAATGGCCCAGAAAAACCACGGTGACATAGACCCATAGTTTTCTTTGGTTTTTTTGGATCCTATCGATTCTTTATGATATATTTATCATGGATATCTAATATAATAACCAATTTGACATATAAGGGAGACAAGTTAATTTTAATTGATGAATATGTAGTAAAATTCAAGGATCTAAAAATAATGTTGTTCAATGCATCTGTGCTAGTAGAGAAGGTTATGTGATCTATAATGATGTATCAAATAAGGGATTAGTATATGTCCTCATGAAGAATTATATGGTGATAACTTATGTCTCATTCCAATTTAAAATTCATGAGAAAATTACATGACTCATGATTTAGAGTTAGCAATGGTAAATTTTTAAATTAATATATGGAGGCATTATATTTAAGGTGAAATATGTGATATATATACTCATCATAAAATATTAAAGTATATATTTATAGAGAAAGATTTAAATATTCACCAAAGGAGATGGTTGGAGTTGATTAAATAATATGACTGCTTAATACATTACCACCCTTAGAAGGAGAACAAGGTGGTTAATGCCCTGATTCATAGGAACCATGCTATTTTATCCATGATAAGGATTGAAATAAATATAATAATTATGGATTTGTAGAATATGGATCTTCAAATCATGATGAAAGGGTCTATATCATATTTTTCTCATATGAATGTTCAACCATCCATCCATATTAGGATTAAAGAGGCATGGAAGGAAGATGTGGAACTAAATAAGAAAGTAAGGAATGTTCCTAAATTAAACCATAATTTTGATGGAATGATAAGGTTCGAGAAACAAGTATGTGTACCATCAATACCATATTTGAAGAATCTATTGAATGAATCTCATAATTCATCATTATCTATTCATCCTATAAGTATGAAGACGTATAGATATATGAATGATTATTTATGTTGGGACAACATGTAAAGGGATATTGTAGAGTATGTATCTTGATGTAAAGTATGTAATCAAGTTAAGACTGAGAGACAAGATTTCAAGGGGATGTTGCAACCATTACTCATACTATAATAAAAATGGGAAAACATCAACATGGATTTCATTGTCAGACTCCCAAAAATATCTAAATTACATTATGTTATTTAGGTTGTAGTTGATCAAATTATGAAGTCAAAGCATTTCATTGAAATCAAATAATATTTCTCTAATGATCATATTTCTAGTATATACATTAATTAAGTGGTGAGGATGTATATATTACCATATTATATTGTACCTAATCAGGATTTGAGGTTTACCTCAAAATTATTGAGAATATTTAAATAAGATTTGAATATATATTTGAACTTTAGAAATGCATATCATCATTATAATGATGGTTGGTCTAAGAGGACCATTAAATACCTAAAATATATATTGAGATCATGTTCTATGTATTTTAAATGTGTTCAGGATCAACACCTTTCTATGGTCAAGTTTTCTTACAATAATAGCTTTCACTCAATCATTTAGATGGCTCCTTATGAATACCTATATAGCAGGAAAAATAGAAATATAATGCATTGAGATGAAGTTGGAGAATAAAATCTATCAAGACAAGATCTAGCTGAGAAAATGGTAAAGAAGTTTAGATCCATTCAGTAGCACATCAGGGTAGATCAGTGTTAATAGAAAAGTTATGCCAACAATCATCAACAAGTTCTCGAGTTTAAATTTGGTGACAAGTTATTTCTAAATATATCTCCATGGAAGAAGGTTTTGAGATTTGGGAAGAAGGGTAAGTTAATCCCTAGATATATTTGTCCCTTATAAATTATTGATCGTATGAGTACATTTTCTTATCACTTGTAACTTATACTAAATATATATCAAGTTCATGATATGTTCCATGTATCTTTCCTTAAGAAGTATATACCAAATCCTTCACATATAAATGAATAAAAATTTGTACCATTAGATCATGATATCTCTTATGAGGAATAATAGGTGGAGATTTTGGATTAAATAAAGAAAGTGTTGCAGAACAAGACCACTCATGAATCAAAGTTTTGTGGAAAAACCATAAATTTGATGAAGTTATGTAGGAAATCAAGGATGTGATGAAGCAGAAGTATCCTCAGTTGTTTGTATTGAAGCGATGGAATTTTAAGGGTGAAATTATTATAAGGGGTAGAATGTAAACCCCTAAGATATTATGATATTTTTCTCTTTAAATCAGTTTGATGTCTTTAGTAACTTACTTTATACACAAAATTGAGTTTAAACAAACCATGATATACTGTAGAAATATTATTATAAAATGTGATGGTTATTGACTAGTAATTGGATTTGATGGTATGAATATGAACAACTAGATTATGAAAAATTGTTTTTTACACATGTATAAAGTGAACTAATTTTTTTTAATTTTTTATAAATTAATATAAAAGAATTTGAAAGTAAAAAAAGAGATGTTTTTACGAAAAACCATTTTTATGGACACAATGAGTTTTTATAAATTAAATTAATTACTATTAATGAATCATGTTAATGAAATGTATAAATAATATATTAAATCAAATATTTTAACATTCATATAATGGTTTTTACTAGGAAAGTAATTGGAATAAATTCAGTTTTATGCTTAAACTTTTATTTTTCTAAAAACAGTTTTCATTTATTTATGTTCACTCATTTTAAAATAAATTTCTATCGATTATAGAATTTGAATATAAAAAAATGGTTTCCATATTTGGAATCATAATTTAAAATTTTGGTGATTAGTTCAATTTCATTTTTGCTCATTATAAATAGTGACCAATGTAAAAATTCATTAATATAGTAAAAGTTAAAAGGGTTAACGAGGGGATAAACTAAAGAAATAAGGGTTAAAATAACATAAAAACATATCTATATCCTATTGGTTAAGTTTATTTAGAATAAAAATTATATTATATTATAATTTGGGTTACTTTGGTTCCACTTGAACTTGAATGTGACTATTATATTTTAAAATTTTAAGTATTTACATGAGTGTCACTCACCTCACTTATAAAAGGGAAAATCTTATCCTATTTTTTCACACAAAATGAGACCTTTATCTCAACTATGATCTTTCCAAATACTCTCCCAACATCCTTATCCACGTCCTTGATGTGTTGTTCTTCCCAAAATACTCATCCAATAATCTTTAAGGTTCTTTTCAAAAGAGGATACCCAAAGAAGAGGTATATGTTCTTACCGGTTTTTTTCATGTTTATTTCTTCTTAAACCCCCTCAAAAATGTGTTATACCCATATTAACATAATGGAATCAGTATCTTTATTATAATAAGATGTTTATATTTTATTTTTATATCCATTTTCTATCTACTTCCCATCTGTTATAAAATGATAGCATCGCTCATGTGTACGTGTGGACTACCACCTCCAAGAAGCGAGGTGATTCATTTTTAATTTCCTCTTTACATGGATAGTCATACAGTACCAGTGGGTCACTATTCACCCATGATTTATAATACCAAGAAAACATCCCCAATGTATTTTGAATACCCAGGAAGCCCAAAATTTGAGAAAAAAAATTTGGGACCGAGCAACAATGTAACTATAAATTAAAATTAGTTAAATTTATCTTAATTCATATATTATTCACTCAAGTTGAATTGTCTAAAATTTAATTTTATTTAATAAATCTATTTCATTTAAACTAATCTTCATCATAAATCAACTAATTTGTATTTGGATTTGGATTTGGATTTAATTAATTTAATTAAATCTTAAAATTTCAAGCGATATATGTACTGATTAATTTATTTTTTATAGTCTTTGTATCATATTTCCCTGATTTACATGTATAAGGATCTTCATTCCCATGAGAATTATTTTTCATGTATTTTAAATGTTCCTAATTTTGAGGTCTATATAAGACACAAACCATTCCAAGATGAATTTGCATTCCAGATGAGACATAGATACATTGAAAAGGGGTGATATCTATAATACAAGTCAGAATGACTTGAGTATTCAACCCCTAAGGTCACTGTTGATCTATTTACACTTAATGGATCAAACCACAGTAAATTATTAAGATTAGTCATGTAATTTATTTAATTTATGTGTTTTTTATTATTTTTATGTGAATATGAATATTTATACGATCAAAAAAAATAATAAACTAAAATACATATATTAAAAAAAATAAAGACACGGTGAATGTTTTCTATTTAATACACTATTCAGCTGTGAGTGAAATAACATAGTATGAGAATTTTTAATATAAAATTAATTCATTCATAAAGTAATAATATGACCTTTAAAGAAATATTAAGTTGTAACTTCTTTCTTCACTTAAATTTGAACAAAACTAGGTGTATGAGGTGATCATCAACCTTAGTTTAGGGTTCTTCTTACTACTGGGGAGTTCTTATGTGATTGATGAGTCAAATTAACTGAGGCTAATAGAAAATAAGTACCCATAACTAGATTATTTCCACTTTAGAGGTGAAGAGTTTAGTAGATCAAGTTTAAGATTCCTAGAAGTTGGGACTTTTCTCAAAAGTTCAAGGATTCCTGAGTCAATGTGATTGAACAATATAAATCCTACCTTGAAACTCTCTAAGTAGTGTCATAGCCACAGCTTGGACTATAAGGAGGGTTTTTAGGGATCCTTGCCACTAGAATAATCAAACATCTAGGTATTATAGGGTTTGATAAATAGTGTGAAACATTTAATGATTTAATTAATTGATAATTTATAATTAGTAATCAAAATAAAGTACTAACAACTAAATCTATTTTTTATATAAAATGGAAAATACCACCATCGGTTTAATTTTTCTATGATCTAAACTAGATAAAGAGAATATCCTAATTGTCCATAACTTCCATAAGTGGTATAGGTACTTTTTCATAGTACTATACCAAGAGAGAAAGTCATATGTGTTGAAGTCCCCACTTCTTGTTAAGCCTCCTTATAGGTAAATCAAGGAGAATAATAACAAATATAAGAAGCATATAGATGATGCACTAGATTTAAAATGCATCATGTTTTCATCAATGTCCAGTCAACTACAAAAAATGCATGAGGGTGAATATGTGTGCAATATGTTATATCATCTTCAATAATTGTATTAGGATAGATAAAGACAATAAAGGTATTAGATATCAAGTGCATTGTATAGGTTCATTCTAGAATAAGGGAGTTAGGCAAGACCTCATGTACTCATAATGATTGGGTACATTGAGAGACTTTAATCCCTTGGGTTCAAGTTGAGCTAGGAAATAGTGACTGTTATCATTCTTTCCAATTTTCCATCGAGATTATCAACTATTATAATTAATTAAAACATGATTAACATGATTAAGTCTCTATCAAACCAATTATATTTAGTTCTCTAAGCTGATAAGGATATGAATAATACCAACTCTTTAGTCCTTGTGGTGAGAAATTGGGGGAAGGGCTATGTTAAGGGGTCTAAGTCCAAACTCAATATAAAGAAACTAACATGTGGTCCTTAAAATAATACAATGATATAGAGGTAGGAAAAATAGGAGGAGGTTTCTTACTTTTCATGTGGTAAGAAAGTCCACTGGTAGAAAATTTTCATGGCTGAGAAAAAGAATAAATCTGATGATTTTGAATCAGGTATTTTTGTCATTGAAGGAAATATATATTTATCTATAAGTTGGGTATTGTATATAGCATGTGGGTCACACATTTTTATTCATATATAGAAACCAAGTAGATTTCAAAAGGTGAGGTGGATCTCTAGGATAAAAATAGTGTGAGACTAACAGCCTTAGCAGTGGAAGATTATCACCTCACCTTTATTAGTGGTTTGATTCATGTATTGAATAACTATTATTTTGTACTATGTAACTTCAGTTACTAGAAACATAATTATAACAAACCAACCTAGGATTACCCCACCCATCACCTAAGCTGGATTTTCACACAACCTGAAGCACATTCATAATTTTAATGGGATGGAAACAAGCACCGAACATAACCAAATATATCTTGGGAATGGTTTCACCATTGGTAAACTGAAATTACCCATCCATAAAATGGGATATTCGAACCAATATCATCAAAATCAGTAGAATATAGTAATCGGATACCATAACAAATGATATACATCATAAAACAAAACATTCCATAACTGGTCATGTACGTGCATGGTATCTTAAAACAAAACCCAAAACTCAAAAGAATGGGTAAAATACAAAACAATACCTAAAAATATATCCCAATGAATACAAAATAACAACATTACTCCATAAGAACAAATACTTATGAGACCACATCTCCTCTATAAAACACTAGACAGAGATAATCAAGAAGAGCCACCATAGAACATGGTTCACTTACCATTACCTATGTCTTGAAAAAAAATCTAAAAATACCTAATGTCCCAAGAAGGGTGTAAATAAAAAATCCCAGTAGGATACCACCATGAACTTATTTAAGTCTTTTACCCATAAAAACCAATAAACTAGTTTGAAAAAATTTTCAAAACAAACCCACTTTGAAAACATACCATTTTCAAATAAACCTTTGAAATCCATTTATTTTTTCATTTCAAACAAAAAAGGTTTTGGAAAACAATTTTAAAAATGGATAAAATAAATAAACATATCCAAAAGTCATAATATCATCAATATAACAAACAAATAATATTAGAAATTGATCACAACATCAACAACATGTATGCATATGGATAGAAAATGGCTATAATATATCTCATCACATCAAAATGGTACTAATCAAATACATAAATCATATAAAACAAAATATCATGAGTAATGTAAACCTAAGTCTCTAACCATTAGGCCTAACATGATTGAGTAAAAAAGTATACTATCTAGATAAGAAAATGGAATCTTCCATGGTCTTCTCTAGGCCTAACATGGAATATCTCACATTCTTTTTACCTAAAGTCTTTCTTGGCCCCTTGGAAAACAAAAAATGGAGGCTCACATGGTCCTCTATTTTATGGATCACGAAACCTTTTAGAAAAAACCATTATGGAATCTCACATGGTCTTCCCTCTGAATATTCACATAGTCCCTCAAGCAAACCCCTTGCTCACACCCCATTTTAAGTCATGTTATACTCCATGCCAACACATCCACAATAAAGTTCCCATATCAAACAAGCTATAACACAATTCATTTCATAAAAAATAATTCCCATTTTATCAAAACACCTTTATCGAGGTAAAACCATTTCCGAAAATTCTTTAGTGATCCTTTAAAACCAATAAAAAATCTTTGATCCATTTTAACAAACACTTGGTGTGCATACAAGCCAAACCCATTTGGAAAACCTCCTTTAAACACCCAAATTTCCAAACCAATCCATGAAACACATCAAAAATGGAATACACATCAATCATAAATAATTTAAATGGAAATTAAAGAAACATAAAGCAAATTGAATTATAAATTTAAAGGTAATCCATGGAAAAATACCCTTAAATAGAGACACCTACCTTGGATTTGGTTCAAAGATCGTTTCCTCTGACAACAACCACCCGAATAGGTATAAGAAGTCCTCACACACCTAATCCATAATAAAATAAACAAAAACCATCATTACATATCCTATATTCATCCAATATCACCCCTAGTGTTCCACCCTTCCATAAAAATGGAAGAATAAGTTAGATGAGAGGGCAAGGAGGACAAAATCAAGATGAAAAGGGCTTATCTCAAGACAAAACACAAAGATCTCCAAGATAAAACCACCAAGTAAGAGGGGGAGAGATCCATGGATATAGGGGGAGTATGAATTCATTTTAGGATGAAATGATCCCTCAAAACATAAAAACTTGGCAGGGTTATTTTGGTAAAAAACTCATTTTAAGTGAGATGGACAGTGCTGCACAGTTTGGTTGCACGGTAAGATAAACTATGTGCTAAACTTGTGGATTCCACTTTCCATCAAAAAATGGGATTCATGGTTTCTCTTGGGGAGATGTATAGTTTGGAAAACCATGATCAAACTGTGTAAATCCCTCTATCCCAACCTATAACACTCTCTCATGGTTAGCTGCATGGTTTCACAAAATGTGAACCAACTGTGTGCCTTGGTCTATCTTCCCAAAAACCCTCATTTTCCACTCTCGGCACCCATAACTCCAAGAATATATCAAGAAATAAATAAAACTAAATATTAGACATACTAGTGAACTTATAGGTGCCACAACCTCCCCACCATGCCACTTTATTCCCCTATAAAGTCCTCATGCATTGCTAAAAGAAAACAGATAAGGTCACTGCTCCCTCACCAAAGATTTATACTCCCATGTATCGTTTTCATCATCACCATGCTGCCAGAGAAAACGGACCAATGGAATTACCCTACCATAGAGAACCTTTTTCTAAACATACATGATATGAAGCGACTACTCCACAACGATGATATCAGGATCTAACTCTAAGTATTCCCACTCTAGTATATGATATAAGTTTTCATGTTATATCTTCAGCTAGGAAACATGAAATAATTCATGGATCAAGGTTATATATAGTGGTATCTCCAACCGATAGGATACCTTTCCAAGATGCTTCACAAAACAAAATGACCTGACATAATGTGGCACCTACTTCCCCTTCTTACCCAAGTGATGATGACCCATTCAAACTAATACTTGGAGAAACACTTGATCAATAACATAAAGCTTCAATGTGCACTGATGAAAGTTAGCATATGACTTCTAGAAACTCTGAACTATCACCAGCCACTTCTAAATCAGTCACATTGTCTTAGTCATCTCTTGGATGAGGCTCAGTCCAACCAAAGAACAATTGCCCATCTTAGTCTAGTATAACGTGGATTGGCATGGATGCCTATAAAATTCCTTAAATGGGGCCATCTTGATCAAGGAATGGTCACTTTTATTATAATAAAATTTGGCCAATAATGGATGTATTTCCCACAAATCAGCAAAATCAAGAACACATGCTTGAAACGTATACTCAAGGGTCTGAATAGTCTGATCAGACTGACTATCCATATGTAGATGATATGTGGTGCTAAACTTTAGTTGGGTTCCTAAATACTCTTAGATTACATTCCAAAATCAAGATATAAAATGGTCATCCCATTCTAAAACTATCATTGATAGGACTTCATGAAGTCAAAAAGCCTCTCAAACCTACAGATGTCTGAGTTCCTCCACCCACATTGACTCCCTGATGGGAATAAAGTGAGATGATTTCATCGTATGATCAACAATCACCCATATGGAATCCTTCCCAATCAAATTATGAGGTAGACCAATCACTAAATACATAGAGATATTGTCCCACTTCCACATGGTCATAGCAAGTGGCCACAATAACCCGACTAGTCTCTGATGCTTAGCTTTGATCCTCTAGTAGTCCAAGCATCTGGAAATGAACTCTGCCACTGTACGTCTCATCTCGGGCCACCAATACCATCCCATTAGGGTATAAAACATCTTAGTCACCTCGAGGTAAATGAACCAACTAGAATTATGAACACCACACAACACCTCATTCCTAAATCTCAAAGGAAAAAACAGTTGATTCCAGAAGATAAGAGAGTCGTTAGGAGACCGAGATGAATCACCCAAGGTATCCCCACCATTTAAAGCACTACTAATATAATGAAACTTAGGGTCGGATTCATGCTCATTCCTCGCCTGATTGATGAGAGAGGGTGTCATATACACACTAGCCAAGAATACTTTCCTTATATCCTCCTACATTTCTAGCCTTAGATTAAAAAACAAACTCAAAAGACCCCAATCATTCACTAATTCCTGAACAAGATGCATTGGAATTTTCCTACTCAATGAGTCGGTGACCATGCTTCCCTTCCCAGGTAAATAAGCAATATTAAAATCAAAATTATGAAGGTACTCCACATAACTTTTTTTTCTAAGGTTCAGTTCCCTCTAGTTTAAAATATAATTCAAGATCTTATGATTCTAATACACTATGAAATTCTCCCTAGAGAGGTGATGTTTCTACATCCATAGCATAATCAAAATAGATGACAATCCTATGTCATGGGTGGGATAATTCTTCCCATGTAGTTGTATCTGTCACAAGCCATGGGACACCACATGGTCATCCTACATAATCACACACCCCAAACCCACACCAGAAGAATAAAAAAACATCTCATAATTTTTCCTAGGTTCAAGAATAATTGGAACATGTGTAGATTTTAGAAAATTCTGAAACTAATCAAAATCACTCTATATCTTCTCATCCCACTCAAAATTTACCCCTTTCCTTGTCAAGGTCGTCAAGCGATAAGTTATCCTAGAGAAGTCCCTGAAAAAATTCCTATAATATCTACCTAAGCCCATAAAACTATAGAACTAAAACACATTCTTAGGATTCTTTCAAGACATGACTTCTTGAAATTTATATGGATCTATTGAAACTCCTACCTCAAAAATCACATGGCCCAAGAAATTAACTTCCTAAATCAAGAATCGGAACTTGGATAGCTTTTCATATAGATAATGTACACTCAAAGCACTCAAAAAAACATCCATAAGGTCGACATGCTCCTTCTTCATCTTAGAATACACCAAGATGTTGTCCATAAACATGGCTATGAAGGATTCTAAAATAATTATAAGATCCATTTCATCAATTCTATAAAGACTATAGGAGCATTGGTAAGCCCAAAAGGAATGACCAAATACTCAAAATGTCCATATCAGATTCAAAAGTTGGTCTTTGGAACATCCTCTTCCTAGAATCTAAACTGGCAGTACCTTAATCTCAAATTGATCTTTGAAAACTAATGGGTCCCATATATCTGATCAAACATATCATCAATTCTGGGTAACAAGTATTTATTCTTTATTTCCACCTGGTTAAGTATATGATATTCTATAAAAAAATCAGAGGCTACTATAACACCCTGAGATTTTTATGAGATGTATTTTTTTAAAATAATTGTATTTATTGATGTCTTGATCTACACAAAACACTAGTTTATCTTTTTTTACACACAACATTGAGTTTCTATGAAACAAAATTTTATTATTGTAATTATTTAAACAAGAAAATTATAATCTAGTTGTTATAATGGTAGGTATGAACATGGTTAACTATATTATAAAATTATGGTTTACACACAAAAACACACACACACACACATATATATATATATAATTCTTTGAATAGTTAATTATAAATTAATATAAAACCCTTTTTTAAAATAAAAGGAAATGTTTTTCTAAAAAACTATGCACAAGTGTGTTCAATACGAATAAATAAAAAATCACACATGTTGGATTATATTAATGAAATATATATATATATAATATTAAATATAATTTTTAACATTAATCATATGTGTTTTCTAGATAGGATATAAGAACAAATACAATTTTACGTATAAAAGAAGTATTTTTCTAAAAAGATTATTTTTCTGCATTTTGATGGTGCGCTTGTTTTAAATATAGTTTTTTAAAATTTTATAAATTATATTTGAAAAACTAAAATAATTATTTAAAATATAAATTTCAAATTTTAATTTGGTTTAATTTTTGATATTTTTCTTAGAAGTTTCATGTTTTTATGAATAGTAAAAAAACACTGAATTTTAATTGAAAACTGCTTTTTTTCTAACAAATTTATATAGTTAAATTATGTTTTGAATTAGTTTTAAAGTATAATTAGTAAAATTTTAGATCAATTAATCCAATTTAGGTAATTTTAATCAATTTCACATTGAAATTGGGAATGAAAACATTTCAAACTGTTGGACTTTTTCACTTTAAAAACTCGTTTTCTCATTCCGTCAACGGGATTAATTTCCAATTAATTTTAGTAAATTATGTGTTTATAATTATGAAAATTTGATTCCATATTGGAATAATAATGTTAAAATTTATTAATTAGGTGCCTTTTATTTTTGGACAATATCAATAGTAACTTTAGTAATTTTTATTGCCACAATTAAGGGTAAATCAGATAATTAAAGGTAAAAAATCTGGACTTTCATCTCTCTCCCAACGGTTCCCTCCCGGAATCTAGGGTTCTCCCTCCTCCTCTATCAGAGATGTGTCTTTCTTCCTACTCGGCGTTCCTCAGGTTCTGTTCTTACCCTCGTCTTTTCCGTCCCTCCTTCTTTGGCAATGGTCTTCTCGCTTCGGTGCAGCCTTCAAGTAGGATTTTCCCTCATTTTTCTCTCCTGTTGGTCCATTTCCCAGCCTTCATTCTTTTCGCTTCGTCTCTATGTTGGATCATCGGAAATCATGGTAATTTTTCTCCCCCCTCTGCTCATTTCGTCTTCCCCCACTGCGCTTGACCCCACCTTGGTCCAGTATGATGGTGTTGAGGAAGGATTGGGAATATGTTGGGTCAAGTTTAGTTGCTTTGATTGATTCATTTTTGGGTGGATTTTCATCTGGTTTGTCTCATGTGGTTATGCTCCATGTTGAAGCCTTGGATTTGTTCACTCACTGATCTTACTTTCAGATCTATCATAACAGACCTCATATTGGTATGTTTTGTCTATTTTCATGGGAGTTTTGGGACGTATTGGTTGATGTTTTTATGTTGTTATAGGGGGAATCACATTGGCCTTCGGTTTCCTTCTCTATTGTAGGTTTTCTTCCTGTGGGTTTCAGTCTACTGTTATTTTGGTTCTCTATTGCATTGTAGTTGTTCTCTTGGTATTCTACCATTCTGTTCAGTGGAACTTTTTTTAGTGTTAGTTTGGTTCCTAGCGATGGTGTTTTGGTGTATAGATGGTGTCTTTCAGTATGTTTGGTTTTAGCTCCATGAGGTGGTTCCATATCCTCTACTCTGTTGGCCTATGGAGATCTTGAGTAACTCATCCAAGGATGATGCATATGGTATTTGGGATTTAGGTTCTGATGTATCTTCTTTTATTAGCATGTTCTCTTCGGTAGTGTTGTTCGTTGACGGCTTGGGGATTCTAGATATCGTGAGGTCTCGTCGGCGATGCTTTAGTGATTCTAATGGTGAGTTTATAAAAGTGAAATGCATTAGTATTACAGGTCTAAGAGGTTAATGTGTGTAATTTAATTTGAAATTTTAAATTTTAAATAACTGGTGTGGTCCATGGGTTGGAATCAGTTTGAATTTTGAATTTCTATCCTGGGATGTTTTTGAATTATTTATCTGAATTTGTAAGGTTTCCACTTAACTAAAAAGTGGGATATTCAAAAATACCAAAAAAGAGGCTTTAGAGGAAGGTAAAAATAATATTATAAATATTATAAAACTACCATAAAACTTAACCAAATATTATTGGATGAAGTTAATTATACCCTTATCACCTAATTTTTTAAACTTAATTATTTAATAGACACTTTTACATGAAAAATAACTTAGATATTATTAAAATCAAAGAGAGTGACAAAATGTCACACTCTTACTTTTAGTAAGTATAATATTTTTAATATGGGGTTAAATAAAATATATTATAAACTATAAAAATTCTTATGAAATATAAAAGTATTATATATATCATGTAATTTTATTTTTAATTTTTAGTGAAGAAATAATTATCATAAATATTTATACAATGATGATGCAGTAATTATTCCATTAATGAAAAACTCAATTAAGTGATATTAAAAATGTTAAAAGAAATATAATTTGAATTAATTAATATTATATATAAATTTTATAGGTTAATATGACATATTAGTGGTGTATTAAATTAATTTTTTTGAATTTTTCTTTATTTATTTTTGTAAAGCAAATGATATGAATAGTGTTAAAATTGACACTAAAGATATTTTATGAAAATAATATTTTATTAAATTATTTAAAAATAAAGAAAATACCAAATAAGGACAAAGTGGATAAATTATATTCTATAATATCATAAATTTACCATTTATGGTTCAATTTACACCTTATAAGTAAAAATCTCAACCTTTTAATATAGAAAAAGTTGTTACCATAGTTAAAATTAAAATAAGTTAACTAAGGGTTAATCAAAATGATAAGGTTTAAAATTACATCAAAATAGGTATAAAATCTATTGGTTAATGATATTAGCACCCTATAATACATTATATTCAAATAAATTTCCATTTGGAGGTATTTTTATTAAGATTGAATTTATTATAAATTAATCTTTTGATAAATTTCAAAAGTGCCCCTCCCCACTCTTATAAAAGGGTACCTATTATTATCTTTTATTTACACTTTAGAAATAATTTTATTTGACCAAAATATGTCCAAATATACTCCAAAATTTCCTCCCTTAATCCTATAATCCTTACTTTGGGCAGATCACCAACCAAAGAATATTTTTGTGAAAATCAAAAGGTGAAACCCAAAGAAGAGGTAACGTTCATCAATGAACGTTTTTTGTTTTATTTATTCCTTGAACCCCCTAAATTATTTTAATTTAATGTTAATATAATAAACTCATTATACTCAATATACTTATATATTTTTATATTAAGGTTTTGACTTACACTCTCACACATTTTCATCAAATGGGATTCGCAATCATCGTTCGTGTGCACGACGGACTACTGTCTCGCGAACCGGTGTCATTCTTTATTCCATTTCCACCTTTAAATGTTGTAAATAATGATTTAATTTATATTTTTATATTATATATATGATATTTATGGTCTATTTATTCTTATTTAATTATTATAAAATACATACCATCATTCTTTCCATTTTTGTGTAAATATGATAACTTCGTTTGTGGACGTGTGGACTATTGCCTCCTCAAAGCGATGTGATTTGTTTAAACTTTACATTGAATGTATTAAATATGGGTTTAGTGAAGGTATATGATATATATAAAAAATAATTAAACTTTAATGATGTTATATATATATACATATATGTAATTTAATTTATTTCTTTCAATATGACGAGAAAATGGAAACAACGTTCATGCTTACGTACGGTCTACCGTCTCCATGAATGGTGTATTTAATTTTATATATTTTGTAAATTATTATATATAATAAATATATATGATATTTATATCATGATTATAATTATGGATATTATTAAATCATTATATAATTAAGAGGACCAAAAATATAACAAATCAAAACACATGCGAAAAACAAAGCCGTTATAACCCAAAATGTAACTTTAACATGGAATTGTTAATAAACGGGTAATAGAAGGCCATAATTAAATCATATATGATATTATATAATTGAATAAAGTTATATAATATATTTATTATAAACTTATATTTATTATATAGTAGTTTTTCATGAGTACAATGAGATTCAATACATAAGGTGAGGGATTTTTGTCTCACTTTTATTTCTGTGGGACACATGCCTTATACACTACTTGTTTCTTAGACATGGTGTATATACTACCCATGAATGTATTTTATGAGTCTTATCCAAAATATTATGGTATTTTTTTATCCAAATAATTTTCATTCTTTCATGAGGCATATGATTCTACTGATTATAAAGTGATGATCATTTATTTCAGAATCTCATCAATATTCGGGATTGTTTCATTTTAAGTCTCTGTTGGGAAATATTTATCTTTAATTTCCATGTTTTATAAAAAAAAGTTTTTACTATTATCATATTAATATTTAAATTTATTTTTACCCATGTTAAATTTTTATGAAACATTTTGAAAAGAATATTTTTTTCCATTTTTTAAACAAGGATTTTTGTGAGTTTTCTGACAAAAATATATGAAAGGAATGTTTTTTTAACTTATATGGAATTAATAGAATTTTATACCATCATGACACCATAATTATTTGAATATTACCTTACAATTTTATAGGGTTATTTTCATATAAAATTTTTTCTTTTAAAATTTCATGTCATTTTAAGAAAATAAAACTTTTTCAAAGCAGAAAGAATATTTTCCTAAATAATTATTTTCAAGTGATATATCAAGGTTATTTTTCATCTAAAATAATATTCTTTGATGTTTCTTATGTTCTAATGGGGATATTTTTACAATGATACTATCACAATTATTCTTATGGTTTGTTTATTTTTATAATGGAATGGTATTTATGAAGCCCATTTCTTTTTTGTGGGTTATATTATTATTGAATGATGTTTATGAAAACCATTTCATTCCATGGGTCCTGATATGATGAATGGTTTATGTTTTTGTGGCACACATATCTATGGTTTTCATTATGTGATGGTTTGGACCTATATCTCCCTCTAATTCATTAGGTAATGATTTATATCTCATGAGATATACACGGCTGAAATGGAGAGTAAACCCAGTTTAGTAAAGGACTTTGTCTTCTAAGATGGTCTTGGGAGTGAACATTGACTACTAATATTGGTCTTGGGAGTTATCCTTGACTAATAATATGGTTTGGGGAGTGAACCCATTCCACTAAGATAGCCTTTTCCAGGATCCTTGACTATTATGGAAATCATTTTTTATATGTGTGTGTGTGTGTTTTCCACAATTTCATGTCTTATGTTATGCTCTCATAGAATATGTTCTTTTATTCTTTATGAACTTTTATTATTTATTCATTTACATGATATCATTATCTTTAATATGAAGGATATTATTTTTAAGTGTTTTGTTTATGTACTTATACCTTATGATTATGTTATGATTGATATATCCCTTGTTTACCTTTACTGAGCATATGAGATTACCATTTCTTATGTTTATTTTCCCTGGATAAGAAGAAATATATTGAGTTTGATATGTCAAAAAGGGTTCTAGTTATAATTAAATGGGAAGGAGAATAAGTAGATGTGTTATGAACCAGTTGTTTATGTTTCCAAGATTCTAAATTCACTAAACTAATACGGTCCTTGTGTGTCTATTCGTGTAATGTATGAAATTTTTTTGCAAAAATGATGTAATGTCAATATATTTTAATCTTGGGTAATTATTGTTAGTATCAGAGAAAATTTTATTCAACCTTTGGAAACTAGGAGGAGAAAATCATACTAAGATCTCTAAGGATAAGTCTAATTATAGGTTACAATCCTAAAATTTTGGTTATGATCATAAATAACCTAGGATTAAACTTAAAATATTATAGATTGAAGGTAATTTATCTTGATTATGAGTTTATCCCAGTATGATTAGGTTTTCTCACACTATTTTTTTTGTTTTAGTCAATGGATGGAACTTGAAGGAACCATGTCAATGATGAATGAAATAGAAAATACAACAATTTTCCTCTTGAGAAACCAAATGTTATGTGAGATGGAATGAAAAATCTTATAGTTATCCTCACACAATCTATGAATCATACTAGACTTACAAATGAGCAGATCAGGGAACAACTTTCTATTGAGTCCTTTATGAGGCAACATCCACCTTCTTTTAGTGGTTTTTCTAATCCACTTGTTGCTAAAAAATGGATTGCTGCCACCGAAACAATATTTTCCATCCTTCAGTATTTGGAACATGAAAAATTCATTTTGGGTGTTTATCATTTAAAAGTTGAAGCGAACCAATGGTGGAATCTAATCAGGAATATGAGGTAGTGAGATGAAATTGAATCCATGGATTGGGATTAGTTCAAGAACTTATTCTTCAATATGTACTTTCTTCATATTCTTCATACGAACATGGAAAAGAAATTCCTTGAGTTAAATAATAAGGATGATAAATCTGTTGGAATCTATATAGAAAATTTTAGAAGACTTGTGAGGTATTATTTTGGTATTATCAGCCAACATGAAAGTAAGGTTGATAGATTCTTTAGTGGATTAAAACTAATTCTTGAAAGGGCATTATCCATAAGAGAATTTAGTAGCTATAAATAGATTGTGTATTGTGCTATAAAGGTGGAAATAAATATTGGTGTTATATATCAATCTCATGATTTTGAAAATAAATTGAAGATAGAGATTAAAGGAAAATATAAAAACCTTTGAGAAAAGAATATAAGATTTATTTTATTCTCAAAGTGTGGAAAGAAACATGGAGTAAATTGTCTTAAGGGGACTAGTAGATATTTTAAGTGTGGTAAAGAAGTTCATCAGTAATTTTACTACCGAAGTGATGGTAAAAAGTTATATAATGATTTTAATAGAGAGAAGGTTTCACAGAATTCACCCCTCACACTTCAATTCTTCAAGTGTAAGAAAAATGGGCACTATTCTAATCAGTTCCCAAATCTAAGGGTTAACGATGATGATCGATATCAGAAACCTATTAAATCCAAAGATAAAGGGAAATATTATGTGATCACTATTGGTGATGTGGAGTATAATAATGAAGTTTTGGAATGATTGATTGTTTATGAATTGGAATTCAAGAATAATGTTGTAGAATTACTTTTATGATATTACAGAATAACAAAATATCTAAGGATGGGTCCACTATAGTTTTTCCTTAATGATTTTAAATCATATATTGAATGGTATTAGTAACCATGAAAATTAATTAGTAAGGTGATACTTTTGGAGAACACATGATTAAGGGAAAGATAACCATTAATATGTGTATGATATTGGGATAATAATAGGAAAAATAGATGTTTGATTATGTGTTAAAATAAATGGGATAATATGGATGACCTTATAATTTTTTAGTAATATGATGACAATGTGGTTTAAGGATTAAGTTTATAGAATTTTTGGATTTATAGTATGAGGAAAGAGTTAATTTTTAAAAGCATACATGTTTTCTCTAATGTTCTATAGTAATTCAAGTTATTGTCATGTTTTAAGAGAATACATGATAATGGTATTCACATGTTTGGTATGTAACAATTAATAGCTACATCATGTTTTTTTGGATAAATGATAATTCTGGTGACCTTCTTTCAAAAGTCTTGGATTTTAATCTTCTGTAAGGTTCATAAGGGTAACCATTTATGAAATTTTTTACATTTAAATTTGGATGAGGTTTTAGAGATTCATATTTCATAATATAAATATTTATACATATTGGATAACATGTGTTAAACATTTTTTTATGATAACTAGAGATATAAGGAATGACTTTTCATTCTATTATGGATCTTATAATCCACTAGTTCTATAGGTATTATAATTTCAACTTCATTTATTATAGTAATAAATTAAGAGGAGATTGATCAAGGCATAACCAAAGAGTGAGATTATAATTATGAGTTGAAATCAAGTAAGTATTTCATATCAATTTATTTTGAAATAAAATTTTTTCATATTATCATCATTTATAATAATAGAAATGACCCTTTTTATACCTATTTGGTCCACAGTTTTGTGGTTACTAACCTTCTAATGAACAAATTCTTTATCACTCCCCATCAGAACTTGATAGTTATTTTTCTATTATATGTACATGTTTTCACTTTCCACCTATATTCTCCTATGTGGAAACCTAGTTATGAGTTACTTTGGGTAATTTTTAAGTATATAACTTTACCTTTTTAAAATTAAGTTTTAGTATACTTTTTTTCAATGTGGTTTTTTATGAAAGTAACTTTCAGGTATTAAAACTTTGATGAACTCGACAAATTTTGAGGGAGAAATTCATTTTAATAGAGGTATAATGTAAAATCCTGATATTTTTATGAGATATATTTGTTTAAAATAATATTATTTCTTCATTTATTATACTTCACACAACACTAGCTTAGGTTGCGTTACATGCAACACTGAGTTTCTACAAAACATCATTTTATTATTATAATTATTTAAAAAAGACAATTATAATCAAGCCATTAGAATGATGGGTATTAATAGGATTAAATATATTATAAAATTATGGTTTAAACATTTATATATAATTATTTTACCAATTAATTATAAATGAATGTAAAACCCTTTTTAAAAATAAAAGGAAATATTTTTCTAAAAAACTATGCACAAGTGTGTTTTATATCAATAAATAAACAAATAAATCATGTAAGATTATATTAATGAAATATATATATATATATATTAAATATAATTTTTAACATTTATCTTATGTTTTTTATAGATAGGATATAATAACAAATCAAATTTCACACATTAAATAAGTATTTTTCTAAAAAGGCATTGTTTCCACCTTTTAATGGAACACTTGTTTTAAAAATATTTTTTGAGACTTTTATAAATTATATTTGGAAAAATGAACTTCTTCTTTGAAATATGAATAAAAAAATTTACTTTGGTTTAATTTTTTGTATTTTTCTAATAATTTTCATGTTTTGATGAAGAGTGAAAAAATACTGAATTCTAATTGAAAACTTCTTTTTCGTATAACTTATTTATATAATTAAATTATGTTTTGAATTGGTTTTAAATTATAATTAGTAAAATTTTATATAAATTAAGGATAAAAATAATATTATAAATACTATAAAATCACCCTAACACTTTCCCAAATGGATATAAAAACATTTCAAACTTTTGGAATTTTTCACTTTAAAAACTCATTTTCTCATTCCATCAACGGGATTAATTTTAAATTAATTTTTTCCAATTATATTTTTATAATTATGAAAAATATATTCCATATTTATAATCATAAGTTCCAAATTTATTAATTATGTCCCTTTTATTTTTTTACAATATGAATAGTAACTTTAGTAATTTTATTACCACGATTAAGGGTAAACTAGGTAATTACGGATAAAAATAATATTATAAATATTATAAAAGCACCATAACACTTTCCCAAATTTTATTTTATGAATTTAATTATAATTTTATCACTTAATGTTATTAATTTAATTATTTAATGGACACTTTTCTATGAAAATGACTTAGATATTATTAAAATCAAAGAGAGTGACAATATGTCACACTCTTACTTTTAATAAGTATAATATTTTTAATATGGGGTTAAATAGAAGATATGATCAACTATATATATATTATTATTAATTATAAAATGTTTATATACATAATTTAATTTAATTTTTAGTTTTCAGTGAAGAAATAATTATCATAAATAATTATACAATGATAATGCAGTAATTATTTAATTAATGAAAAATTCAATTAATTGATATTAAAAATATTAAAACAAATATAATTTGAATTAATTAATGTTCTTAACTAATTTTATAGTTTAATATGACATATTATGGGTGTATTAAATTAATTTTTTTGATTCTATTATGTTGTATTGATTTTATTAAAGTCAATGTTATGAATAGTGTAAAAATTGACACTAATGATATTTTATGAAAAAAATATTTTATTAAATTATTTAAAAATCATAAAAATCATTAATAATGAAAATTTTCATAAATTATGTTCTAAATTATCATAAATTGACCATTTATGTTTCAATTTATACCTTATAAGTAAAAATATAAACCTTTTAATATCGGAAATGTTGTTACCGTAGTTAAAGTTAAAATAGGTTAACTAAGGGTTAATCAAAATAATAAGGATTAAAATTATATCAAAACCTATCTAAAATATATTTTTTGTTGATATTATCACCCTATACTTAATTATATTCAAATCCCTTTCCATTTAAATGTATTTTGACTGATATTGAATTTATTATAAATTAATCTTTTGAGAAATTTCAAAAGTGACCCTCCCCTCTCTTATAAAAGGGAACCTCTTCTTCTCTTTTATTAACACTTAATAACCTATTTGGTTTGGAAAAAATCTATACAAATATCCTAAATAATTAACTTCTTTCATCCTATAATCTATACTTTTGGCATAAATCTAACCAAAGAATTCCTTTTGTGCAAATCAAAAGGAGATACCCAAAGAAGAGGTAATGTTCATTAACGAACGTTTTTGTTTTAATTCTTCCTTGAACCCCCAAAATTATTTTTATTTTACATTTATATAATATACTATTTATCCTAAATATACTTAGATGTTTTTATATTAAGTTTTATACAAACACTCACACACACTTCCATCAAATGGGATATTCAATCATCATTTTTGTGTACGGCGGACTACCGCCTTGCGAACCGATATCGTTCGTTCTTCCATTTCCGCTATTAAAGGTTAATAATAATGATTTAATTTATATTTTTATAATATATATATTATATTTATGATTTATTTATTCTTATTTATTTATTATATAACACATACCTTCATGTTTTCCATTTTTTGTAAATATGATAACTTCGTTTGTGGATGTGTGGACTAGCGTCTCCTCAAAGCGATATGATTTGTTCACACTTTACATGAAATGTATTAAGGAAGGTTTTAGTGAATTTATATGATATATATAACATAATAATGCTACTGTAATTATATTATATATATACATATATTTCATTTACTTTATTTCTTTTAATATGACAAGAAAATGGAAACAGTGTTCATGTGTACATATGGCCTACCGTCTCCATGAATAGTATATTTCATTTTATATTTCTATATTTTATATATTATTATAAATAATGAATATATGTATTATATTTATATCATGGTTATATTTATTTATATGATGAAATCATGATATAAGTAAGAGAACCAAATATTTAACAAATCAAAACATATGCGAAAAACAAAGCAGTTATTACTTAAAACATAACTTTAACATGGAATTATTAAGAAAAAGATAATATATGGCCATAATTAAATCATATATGATATGATATAATTGATTAAGGTTTTTTAATAGTTGTATAATAAACTTATATTTATTATATATAAGTTTTTTCACAAGTACGATGAGAGACAATACATTAGGTAAGGGGTTTTTGTCTTGCTTTTATTTTTATGGGACACATGCCTTATACACTACTTATTTCTTCTACATGGTGTATATACTGCACATTAATGTATTTTATGAGTCTTATCCATAATATTATGTTATTTTCATATTCATATAATTTTCTTTTTTTCATGGGGCATACGAATGTTGACGCTCCTTTCCGTCAAAGAGTCTAAACGAATGAAAAGGGAAATACCTTGAACCCAAAGTGATTCATCCTTTGAGAAAACATCAAAAAAATTGACAAAGGCATGAAAAAAGGTTCAAATGCACTTGCGTCGTGCAAGTCCACCAAGTTCACGCAAGTGTACTTGCGCGCCACCCATTGGTCGTGCAGGTGACTTGCGTGCCCTCTTTGAATTTCACCCAGGGTCTTCTCCAGCCTATAAATACCCCTGTGGGCCCCCCATTTCGGAGAGGAAAAATTCCAGAAACTCATATTTGATCTCCCGGTGACCTATTCTCTTCTCGAAGCTTCTTAACACTTCTAAGGTAATTTCTTACCTAGAAAAGAAGATCTAAAAAAGTGGGGGAAGGTCTAAGTGTTGAAACTCATCAACAATTGCGCGCCTAAGTGGCCAGCCCTTAAGGGAAATGGCCACACTTGTGCGCCGCCTTACCCCTTCAATAGAACTTGTGTGCCTCTCTTATGGAAGCCTCTAATGATAATACTAAAGTCTTGAACCAAGCCTCTCCCAAGTTCTACCTTAAGGGTTGATCGTCACTCAAGTACCCATTTTTCGCGCAGGTACACGTGCGCGACCAGGACTTGCGCACCCACGAAGGACTTGCACGCCCACGCAGGACTTGTGCACCCCTTTTTTTTGTGCCCTTTCTACCCATTTCACCCCTTATATGCCTATCCACCTCTCCTATTCAAGATTCAGCCTTCAAACCCCTATTCAAATCCATTTATGGCATGTTTCCTTTGTTGGATTCATTATTTGAAAGGAATTATGTGGAACATCACTCAAAACCTAGTGATTTACATATCTTTATGTCACTAAGGTTAGATATTTCATTCATTCAACCTCATCTTTTAATATGAGAGAATTCTTAACCTAGGCCTCCTTTTCAGGAATAATCCCCAGTCCAAATTCTCATTAATTTGGGAATCCTCCTCAAGAGTAAGCCCCAAGTCCCCTAACTTGGGAATCCTCCTTAGGAGTAAGCCCCAGTCATAATTTTCCAAATCTGGGTTTCCTTTTCAGGAGTAAGCCCCAGTCTCAAAGTTCCCAAAATCTGGGCATCCTCCTTAGGAGTAAGCCCCAATCATGGTTCTCTTAACTCGGGCTTCCTTTTCAGGAGTAATCCCCAGTCTCAAAGTCTACAAATATGGGCATCCTCCTTAGGAATAAGCCCCAAGTCCCTTAACATGGGCCTCCTCCTTAGGAGTAAGCCCCAGTTCTCAAAACCTTTTAACCTGGGCCTCCTCCTTAAGAGTAATCCTCAGTTCTCAAAAACTTTTAACCTCGGCCTCCTTCTCGGGAATAAGCCCCAGTCATAATTTCTCCTAACCAGTCTTAATTTACTTTTGATTTGGGCTTCCTTCTCAGGAGTAAAACCCAATCACAATTCCCCTCCTAATTTGGGCATCTTCCTTAGGAATAATCACCAAATTAGAGTATTCAAATCTCTATAAAGCACATATACCTTTATGGACCTTGTTCTTGGGTTTCTTATCTGAAGTAAAACCCAATTTTAATCTATTTTGGGCAGTCATACATACATAATCCCCACATCATTGCATCTTTCGTGGCACAATTTTCTGGTTTCACCAATACCTCTTATTTCTCACACTGAGCATGACTCACATGAGCTTAGAGTGTAAAAGTAATCATGAAATCTTTTATTTGAGCCATCAATCATGCATAAACATCATACTCCCTTACTAGAACTACGTGGGTTCTGATTCCTTTTCTAAAACAAAGGATACGTAGGTAGCCCATCTACAGGTACGATCCCAACTCTGAAATAATCTATGTCCTTCTGAATGACAATAAACTTCAAGTTCCCCACTGAGTGGCTTTAAAACCAGTATGGTCATCATAATGACCAAGAGACTTTTATGTATTGAAGGATACCATTGACTAAGAATCTCTAAAAAATACAGATGATTCTCTATCGATGAATAACCCCAAATACATATAAAATATTATCTAAATTTCCTACATATTTAATCATTGGTTGTCAGATCTAAAGGAAATCTCATTTTATACTTGGTAATGTAATAAGGATTCATGAATATAACTCAAATCTATAAAGAGAGTCCCGGAGTAGACAATAATTCCCCCCAAAAGGGTGTGATGAGTCTGACCTCCCATCCTCTCAACCAATTCAAATTATTAAGCCTCATCAATTCACAACTAATGAGAACCTACCTTTGGAAAGTAGGTCCAAATGGATATATAATCATTGGATGTTTCTAGTTCTACGAAAAAACCCGTTAGAACCCACTTGGAATGTTTGAATATTAAATCAATGAGGTCATCCCCAATTCCAAAGGAAACAAAAAAATGGTGAACCTGACATGAATCCTTAACCAAGTTAAAATGATGTTTTACCTATTTGTTAGGCCCCTATTTAAACTCAATAAGAGGGCCAACAAAACAATCAACAATATATGTGCTCATCCAAAAGATGTAGTGGCTGAACTTATCTTGATTACTTATGTTATATCAAATAGGCACTCTTTTCCAAGATCTTCTGCATTACAAAAATGGCTTCTCTTAAGTTCACATCCATGAAGACTTCTACTGTGAATACTTCTGCTGTGAAGGCCTCTGCTGCTACTCCTACTGGATCATCGTACGCTCTGAGGACAACATCACCTACTCAACGTCTTCAACGCTGGGTATCAAATGAGATGGTTAAGTAGTACCATCAAAACGGTACTATTCTGACTCTAGAGGCTGCTCGACAAGCCCTTAAAGTCAATAATTCACCCTGGCTGTCTGGACAGCAACGACCAGTGATTAAGAAGCAGGTGGTGCCAACCACCGTCTCCAACCATTTCGGGTCGTTATCCCCAGAACGCAATCATCATTCACTCCCGTATTCTGGGGAGGTGAATGAGAAAGTCCCTCAGGGCCTTAATTCAAGGAGATAAGATTCCTTCCTGAGGGCTCCCATCAACAATCGACGCCAGACTCATGCGGCAGTGCACCCTCAACATGATGAGGGTATCGTCTCCAGGCGTTCGACTCAGGTTCCTCGAACCCGAGCAGGCAAGATGAACCACCAGAGGCGAAATCCGGTCAATAGTGAGTAGGTTCTCATCTCTGCCATCTCTAGAGAAGTCCACCAACCTAACTTGGTGGCAAGAAATGAGCGGGCACACACACTCGTCCATTTTAATTCTACTGTCCAGCAGACTCTTCTGGCAGTAGCACGCCAATCTCGGCAAGCAATTCCAGCGAAGTAATATAGACAGGAATATACACCTATTTATAAATCATCATCTAGTCAGCAGGCTCTTCTGACTACATATGATGGAGCCTGCCAACCCAATGTGTTGACAACTGGTAAACAGGCACATACACCTGCTTACACTCATCAGTCCTGCCAGCAGCCTCGTCTGTCAGTATTGAAGGAATCTCTTCAACCATGTTGGGAAGAGTGAAATTAGCAGGCACATACACCTGCTAGTATTGATCAAGCCTACCAACATTCTCATTTGGTAGCATTCGAAGAAGTCAGTCGAAAAGCTCCGGTAACAAACAGGAGGCAGACTCAACTCTCTTCCCCCACACATGAGTACTGTCAGAATTCACTAACAGGAAAATGAGGACAGGATTAGGCACATACACCTAATCTAAGCATGGAATGGATGTATATCCCCATTCCTGCCGCTGAAGTCACCAAGCACATTCTGTCAATGGTGAAAGAGCAGAAGAAAATCCCTGCCCATATTCTGGATGTCTGCCAGGATATTATAACAGCTTCAGAAGCATCTCAGGGAAAGACACATAAATATATCCCTACAAGTGGAGTGACACATCAACAGTTCACTCCGGAACAGACACACACATATGTTCCCGTCCAAGAGGGTTGTGGGGCATACTCCCCCATATCATACGGACAGCCAAGTCAGGCACATACACCTGATTTGAGTGGAGACAATCAGCCTAAGCTGATCATTTCTCCTAAGTAGGAACATGCACCTTCCCATAATGACCACTTTCATCAACAAGTGGTTCCTAAAGAGAGTAAGAAGGCATCTAAAAAGAAGATCCACCCAGCACAGTCGAGAAATCAAGAGCCAATCTGTAATAAGGCCTTTCTCGATACTGGAGTTCTTGATGCACTCAGACAATTATCTATTGCAACTCAAGATTCTACTCCCTCATTTCCCAATAGTGGGAACTTTAATTCTGAAGGTCTTCATCAGACACTTCCTCATGAAGGATTTCTTCATGACAATTCGGTCGATCTCGAAGTTTCATCTTCAGATGGGAGCCGCAAGAATCCTCTGTGTGGCCAGAAGACCAAGGAGAAAAATGTTTCATCTTTTGATGTAACCCACCATGGTGTTCCTCCACATGATGATGAATTTAGCTGCGAAAGTTCCCTCCATAGTTATAATTCACATTTCCTAGAAAATGCTCTAATGGACAATGTAGTGACGAGAAAGCCCTCTTATCTTGAGGCACTTGCAAATATGAAGCCAGTCATTTTTGATGCTTTATCATTAGCAGGTGAAATACTTTCTCAATTAGAAGATATCCTGGGGTGTAAGTCATTCTCCGAACCACCCCTGGGTCATTCATCTTCTAATTTGATCAGTGAATTATCTACTGATCTTGTTGAATCCAGTGAATCAACAAAGAAGAACTAGCTCTGGTCTAATCAGGTAGAAGAATCTTCATTTAATGATAAAGAGAAAGTACTGAATATGAGAAAACAACTGGCGAAAGGAGAAGTGTCAGTCATGTTTTGGCCTTCGGCTGAATCTCAGTATGACATTCCAGAGATGTTGACGGAATATGGAATTCATGATATTCATCTCAACATATGGAAAATCTTTGTCATTTGAAGAAGAAAATATTATCTTATGATGAATATGAAAATCATGTCAAGATAATAGAAGTGTTAAAATGCCAAATTGACTTGGCATCTCTCTCAGTTTCTCGATATCCGAAGACTGAAAATCAGTAGAGATCCCTTCAGCGTTCATGCCTTGGCGCACTAAGAATATTGCACTAGTTAATTTTCAATGCCTCGTCTAGTATTCATATTAGAGGATGGGGTGTTCATGGAGCACTACATTTCACTGTGCTCTCCAGTCATCAAAGCCTGCCGAAAATGGTCTCATGCAATGTTATTTCCCATGGCCTGCCATAATCAATTGGATTTGTTTGTAATCAAAGGCTTGCCCAAGAACAGGACTCAACTAGTTCTTCTCAAAATCAAGCATACTGAGAACAAGTTTTTGAATTACTCCTGTATCAAGCAAACTAGAATATTGAACAGGCCTCTCGTTTGGAGCAAGCACATCATCAAGTGACAGAAGTGTCAGAAATCATCCAACGGTCTTTTGAGCCGGGTGATAAGAGTGGATGTAGGTTGATGCATCCAGATAATTTCTGGACTAAAGTCCTCAAGATCAGGAGAGATTTCAAGAAGTTCTTAGATATATCATGTCAATAACCACCCCATCTTTCCAGACTGGGGACTCTTTTAACCCAACCCTCATAATCAACAAATAGGATTCGAGGAGTTGAGCAGGAACAACCCCAGTCCACGGAACTGGGGATTTTTTCAAATCCTCAATCTCTCCCTCAGAGAAATTCAGTCTTCTCTTGATTAGGGAAGAAGCCTCAAGAGGAACAAATATCCAAAATATCAGTAGATTCCCTCCAAATTATGATTCTTCAAGAAGTTCCTGAGGGATCAAATCAACAAAAGGCAATGTCTCATCAGAGACATGGAAAAAGGAATTATCGTATAAATGCTGATAAAAGGGATTCAATTCATTATGCATCAATTAATTTCATTAATTCTATTTTTGCTGATCCACCAGATGAGGCTCACTCAGAGGTATCAGATAAAGAGGTTCCTGCTCAAGAAGTTGTACGCACAGACACAAATGAAGAAGGCGTGCGTACACAAAATCAAAGGATTACCCAGAATCTGGGTAATTGTTATTATTAATATTTTCATGACTTATTATATTCCTCCTTTACTGATTTTATATGAAATGTGCATAATTTGTGTGAAATATTAATGTTTTAATATTAAGTATAATTTTTGAGCATTTTTAGAAGTATTCCAATTGAGTTAGTTTAATGTTTTAATAATAAATATCACTATACTGATCCAAATTGTGTGGTTATTGTTTTTTAGGATTCTCCTTTCAATATAAAACATTTCATCAGAAGGTACCATGAGCCAATTCTGCCATTTGAAGGGTCATATGGTCCTCACAAACAAGACCAAAGAATCTGTGAACAAACTGGACCAGCCTTGAAGATTGATTTACTGGGATCAATACAGAAGTAAAAAAAAATATTAACTCTCCACCATAATTCGGGGGACAATACATTTCATCTTGGATAAAAATTTCAAGGTCCAAATCCAATTACAAGGGGACCAAATGAAGCTTTGAAGTCCAGCCCACCATTCTGGACGAGAAATAAAATCAGTATAATATTCATGACATATCTCATGATGTAAGAATCAAATAAAGCTGAGATATTTCAGTGTGAAATAAGAGATATATGTGACCGAATTTGTGGAAGAATTCATTCATATTTGAATTCATCTTCCTGTTACAAAATCCATTCACATTTTGGCCATCGAAAAATCATGGATAGAAATGGACAGTTTACCTTTGTTTAATAAAACCACCATAACTTTGGCTCCGCTTGTCCAAATGACTCCAAATTTTTACAGTAGTCGTACAACTTTATTATCTACAATTTTGAAGAAGGATATATATGGAGATTAGGCTTTCTGTATAGCCAACTTTTCGATCCAAGTGGAAGGACATATTGGAAATGAAAACAGTCCACTCCTTGGGCTATAAATACTCTCCCCTTCTCTCCTTGAGAGGGGTTGGAATTTCAAAAGAGAGGAGATCATATTGGCACGAACAAAGCTTTTCCAAAGTCTTGGGAGGACCTTCCATACTCAATTTTTCACTTGAGAGACTTTTCCTCCTCTCTTTGTTTTCACTTACTTTTGTGTTCTTCATTTTTGTAATTTTGTAAGTCCTTTCTTTTGTAATTCTGTTTTAATGAAAGTTTCTTCCTCAATATCTCTTATTATCCTCCACCTTCTATATTTTAATATTAATGTTCTTAAAATAGTGTAAATTCAGTTGAATCTCCTTCCCTTATTTTTCTTCCTCATTCAATCAAAAATCTGTTTTTAATTATCATCATTGTTCGTGTGTGTGTGTTCAACGTACCACTCTTTTCTAATCCCTTTCTTTTTCTTCTATTATTAATTTATCATCATAATTATTATAACCAGAATATTAAACACCCAAATTTCTGAGTAAATATCTCATTGGGGTGAGTCAAAATTTAGGGATGTTAAGTGATTGAGAGTATTTTCTCGATGAGTATTCGTTAATTTAACATTGTGTATGTTGGAATTAATATGTCATGGATTAATGACATCTTTTGTTTAGAATGTGGTTTCCATGGATTATTGGAACCATAAATACACTACCATAAACAATTACTGATTGATTTTAGAATCCTAGTTAAGTTAAGGCTTGGATTAAAGCTTTAACACTTAGGAATTCTAATCGACGTCAACTTGTGAAGTGTGTATTAATTTAAATGCAATATAAATCAAAGCTCAAAGATATCACAAGCTTAACTCCCTAATAATGAACTCACCCCAATATTTATCAATTTGTTAAATCAATTATAGTCAATCAATCATTTCAATTAATCTCTACAACAAACCCCCCAAATCAAAATACAATCAACTAAAAAAACGACTACTACAAAGTATCATCACCGAGGATTCGACCCGAGTGCTGCTATACACATTAGCAGAGCACCGGAACTTTGACTGGTCGATAGGAGACAATCGGCTGCGCGTTTCAATAATCCTTCAGGTAACCCACTCCCCCCTCTCTGAAATGGAGTCAACAAGGGGAAAGGAAAGAATCAGGTTACATACCATTCCTCTGGAGAAGTCCAATCTCTCTCACTAGAGAAAATATTTGCACAAAAAGAGGAGGAAATGAAGGAATTAAGAAGGTTGAATGCAGAATTACTTCAAGGTAGTCTTCCTCCTAACTGTGCTGGATTCAGTCAGCCAAGGAAATTTTCTGCGGCTACTGAGATGGATCAAGAATATCCTCCTATACTAGTACACCCTCACAGGCCTAATCCTACGGGTCAAGTGCAACAACAATTGGTAGTGCTACCATCAGTTGCAGCACTAGCCACCACATCTATCCAAGCACCATTTATTGCACCGGTTCAGGTCCAAACTCAACCGTATGTTTCTCAAAAGTTAATAACTACTATTGAGTCATTAACAGCTCATTTGGAAGATATGGAGGGAAAATGAGCTCAAATTAAACCAGAAAAGAGATCTTATCTTGAATGGGTTGATGCAATTCCTCCCCCATCAAATTTTAAAAGTACCACATTCACAATCTTTAATGGTTTGGGAGACCCAGAGCAACACTCAACACATTTTTTTTCTTATTGTGATCCTATTATGGGAACCCCTCAGCAACAAGAAGCAGTTAAGTTCAGGTGTTTTGTACAGTCATTACAAGGGTCTGCCTTTGTCTGGTATACAAGCTTGCAATCCCGGTCAATTACCAGATGGGAGGATCTCCGCCAAAGATTCCTTCTGCAATTCAGTTAAACGTTTCCAAAGACAACAGTTTTTTATCTTACAAATTGTAGGCAAAGAGAAAATGAAAGGGTTTTAGATTTCATTGCTTGCTGGAATAGATTAATATATTCCCTGATCTTATCACTCCCTCAAGAAGAATTGTTGCCAATCTGTGTGGAAAATCTGCGTGATGAATTACGCACGCCGTTGACCCCTGTGAAATACACAGGAGGGTTTCGTGACCTTGCTTCAATCGCTCAACAGATTGAAGATTCTCTTATGAATACTAACGATAAAACTCGTGTAATTCCATCAACACCAGGAAGGATAATGGGTCAATCATAGACTGCTACAATTATGCTTAAACAAGCACTTGTACCCACTTCTACTTCAAAACCTTCATCTTCTCAAAGGGTTCTGCCTCCTGAGCACCAACAATAGAGGTTGTTTTGTCAAGATGATCAAAGAGATCAAATACTAAAACAATTTTAGGATTTGAAAATAAAATTTTACTCTTTACGAAATGAAAAAATTCCTGGCTACTTCATTTCGACTCTGGAAAATAATTTGGTCCAATTGCCAAGGCCCAAAAGGCCAAACAAGGAAGGAGATGAAGACTGTCCCAATTATTTCCCCTTTCATCAGATGTTGGGGCGTCCCATTTAGGAGTGTTTTGTCTTCAAGGACCTCCTGCAAAAAATGGTCGACTCGGGAAAAGTCAAATTGAAAGGTTCTTCAGCTCAAGTAGCATGTGTTACTGCTACAAATCTAGAGGAAGAGGGCAAGTGGCAAGAATTAAAGAACAAAAATGCACAAAAATATGATGATTGGATATTCAGAAAAATGATCAACCGAACTCATGCTATTTTGCAAATGCAATTGAAGAAACCAATTGTGTCATATACCATGAATGCCACAGCAAAACCCTCTTCATCAGAGGGAAATCCTTAAAGAAATGGCATAATTCAAAGAAAGAGGAACAATTAGAAGAAGATGAAATTATGTCAAATCCCAAGTTGTCTTTGACTCTAGAAGATTTTATGCCATCTACTTCGAAGCTACGGGCACCGCCCCACCAAACGGCATAGCCTAAATTGGCTAGTCAGGTAGAGTCTTCATCGGACGAAGAGTTAATCTTCAGTTCTGTTAATATGATTCACTTAACAGATCCTTATTCCAGTCACAGTTTTTATTTCGATGAGCCTGGGTTCCCTATATCAAATAGAGGAATCAGAAGGAGTTCCATAGGCTCAGGATACAGAGGAAGACGTTGATCTTTCAGAGGCCACTATTCCAATTCTACCCCTGCTAGAACTGTGTATGCGGAAGAAACTCGTGGCAGAGCCCTTCAGCAAGCTCAACAAGAACAAGCAAGTTCTTCCACACAGGGCAGATTCAGTCCTGGCACAGTTATTTTGGAAGATCGGTTGGAGGTCCCACCTTCTTCCTATCATCAAGTAAATAGACCTAATTAGTCTAATATTCCAAATCCAGGAGTATTTCCAACTCCTACCCCAATACAAGATGCATCAACTTCCAAAACATTAACTTCTAAGGCACCTACGAAACCACATGTTCCTGTTGGGAAACGCAGACCTTTGGATCAAAAATATGATGTATTGAAACTGAAATTGCTGCAGCTGAAGCCTACCATGTAGAGAATAATCCTGCAGAATGTCATGCAGTGATATCTTTAACAGATGAATATGAAGATGATTTCGTGCATGGACATATTAGACCTTTGTATTTATCAATAAAGTTCAATGGTGTAGACATTTGAAGATATTTCATTGATAATGGTTTAGGAGTCAACCTCATCCCCATTCGTACACTTCGTCGATTGGGCCTCACAGAATCTGATTTATCTCCTTATAATATGATGTTACAGGGATATGATAAAAATGAACAAGAACCACTGGGTGAGATTACACTCAGAACTCAGTTTGGAGATCTTGTATCCAATTCAGATTTCATGGTTATTGATCAAGACTCATCCTTCAACATCTTTCTTGGACGACCCTGGCTACATCAACATGCGTCTATCCCTTCATCATATCATCAATGTCTCAAATATTGTTTCTATGGTCAAATTGGTACATTGTATGGTGATAATTTCCCATTCAAGACATGTGAATCTCAATACATTGAGGCGGGATTCTATCACATGAGGGGTAAGGAGAAATCCACCACAAGGGAGGTTACCAAAGTTAATGCTCTATATGGTTTGGAAAAGATTCCAGTAAACCCATTTACACATGTGAGTATAGATTATGTGTTTCCTATCAGTCAAATTGACAGGATAGACTCAAATCAAAATACTCTTATGGAAACTTCCATAATTTCAATTAAGGTAGTCAAGCCAGACAGCATGGGAGAAATAAGTGATTCACCAAGCAATGATGAAAGCTCAAATGGGGATGTCTTCATTTCATCCGCTGAAATTCAGCAAGTCTATACTTTGGAAAATAGGCCAGAGGAATTTATAGCAATGCTAGAGGTGAACGATGATGTCGATTCTCAATCCATCATCTCCTCTTTATTACCCAGGGAAGACCCTTCATCATCAATTGGGTTGAAAATGGAAGCTTCTTCTTCAAGATGTTCAAATTTTAACATCTATTATGATCATGAAAATTTTATTTCATCATCTACTATGCAAGTAAAAATAGAAGAAATAACACATGTTGAAGAAGAAGAAGATCTTAAGGATTCTCCTCTAGCATTTGAAGAGGGTATCTCTACCACCATGGATGAACTCAAAGAAATAAATATAGGTACAAAAGAGATCCACGACCCACTTTAATTAGTGCGGCCATGACTCTTGAAGAGCAAGAGATGTATATTTCTTTTTTAAAGAAAAATCGAGATATATTTTCTTGGAAATATATAGAGATTCCAGGTCTTGATCCTGATGTTTCCACTCATCGTTTGAGTTTTCCAAAAGAACATCTAGGATTCAAACAAGCCGCGAGAAGAACACACCCAACCTATGCTTCCAAAATTAAATCTGAAGTAGATAAGCTTATCAAAGCTAACTTTTTCAGAGAAGTTCAATATCCCAAGTGGTTGGCTAATATTGTCCCTGTGAAAAAGAAGAACAGAAAAATTAGAGTTTTCATTGATTTCAGAGATCCTAATCGGCATTGTCCTAAGGATAATTTTCTAGTTCTGATTACAGAACTCTTAATTGATACAACAGATGGCTATGAAGCACTTTCCTTCATGGATGGATATTTAGGATATAATAAAATCTGGATGGCTCTAGAAGATGAGGAATCTACAGCCTTCAGAGCCCCTCAGGGTGTGTTCTGCTATTGGGTAATGCCCTTTGGCCTGAAGAATGCAGGCATAACATATCAGCATGCCATGCATCGTATCTTCAAACCCTTTTTAGGGAAGTTTGTTGAATGTTATGTGGACGATTTGGTGGTTAAATACAGGCAACATTCTGATCACTTGGATGATTTGGAAGTCATATTCCATAAACTTCGGTAACATAATTTGAAGATGAACCCCTTAAAATGTGCTTTTGGGGTAACCTCAGGAAAATTCCTCATCTTTTTTGTACACCATCATGGTATCGAAGTAGATCCTGAGAAGAAAAAGTCAATCCTTAGTATGTCACCTCCTTGAAATTTGAAATAATTGAGAGGAATTCAAGGACACTTAGCTTATATTCGGCGTTTCATCGCCAATTTGGCAGGAAAAATTTTAACCTTCACCAAATTGATGAAGAAGGGAGTCAATTACCAGTGGACTAAAGAATGTCAAGAAGCATTCAATATTATAAAGAAGTATCTCTTGAGTCCACCGGTATTAATGACACATGTTGAAGGAATACCACTTATCCTTTATGTGACAACTTTAGAGCGGTCATTGGGTGCCTTTCTTACTCAGAATAATGATACTGGGAATGAAAACAGCCTCTACTATCTCAGTCGGACTATGCTTGAAGTAGAAACCCGATATTCAAGTATTTAGAATTGTTTCCTAGCATTAGTCTTTGCATTTCAGAATTTGAGACACTACCTACAACATCACGAGGTCCAATTGGTATCTCGCAATAACCCGCTCAAATTCATCTGTAGTCATCCAATGCTTACAGGATGTCTGGCAAGGTGGGAAGTTATTTTGCAGCAATTTGATATTCAATATGTGTCTCAAAAGGAAATAAAGGGCCAAACTCTGGCTGATTTCCTTGCTGAACACATTTCAGTGGAAGATACATCTCCAGATATTGAACTTCCTGATGAGGAAGTCTTATTTATTCAAGATAGTCTTAAAACATGGGAAATGTACTTTGATGGTGCTTCCAGAAGTCCAACAGGAAGGAAAATGGAAAATCCTAAATTCAAAAAAGTTGGCTTAGGAATTGTGCTCATTTCTCCAGAAAAGGTAATGTTACCCTATTCCTTTTCATTGTTGGGAGGCGGTACAAATAATGAAGCAGAATACCAAGCTCTCATCGCAGGATTGGAGTTGGCGCTTCAAGCACAAGTGAATCACTTAAAGGTGAAAGGTGATTCAGACTTGGTAATAAAACAATTCAATGGGGATTATGCCATCAGAAAAGAAGAACTAATCCCTTTGTATGATTACATCAGAGAGTTAATGGCAGAATTTCCTACGGAACCGACATTTTCTTATGTCCTGAGATCACAAAACGCCCAAGATGATGCACTGGCTAATATAGCCACAGCTCTGGTAGATCTAAATCGGGACGAGACAACCATAATTATTGCCCATTGTCGTACAATTTCACCTTATGTTCAAACCAGAATAGAGGAAATCAATGAAATTAGTCCCATTACTAAACCATATGGTCATACTACAGGATGGATGACACCTATCAGGGAATACCTTAAAAATTGAACACTTACACCTGATAGAGCTGGGAAAGAACAAGTCTGGAGATGTGTGGTCAATTTTACTCTTTATGATGGCCCAGATCACCCAGAGAAAATTCTCTACAAGCGTGGTTTTGATGGAGTTCTCTTTAGATGCATTTATGGTGAAGAAACAATGGTTGTCATGAAAAAAGTTCATGCAGGAGTCTGTGGTGCCCATCAGTCTGGAAATAGACTATCTGATCAAGTTTGAAGGCTTGGATACTTTTGGAATTCAATGATACAAGATTGTGTTGACTTTACGAATAAGTTTTATTCATTCCAAGTATATGCCAACTTCATTCATAATCCCCCATAGTTTCTTCATAAAGCTAAATACTCGTGTCCATTTACCACATGGGGAATGGATGTAGTGGGACCTTATCCTTCGGCTACAGCCAAGCAGTTTAAGTATATTCTTACTACTACTGACTTATTTTCCAAATAGGCAGAGGAAATACCTCTTAAAGAAGTTAGTTCTAAATGCATTGTTAGCTTCATCAAGTCTAACATCATTACCAGATTTGGTGTCCCTCATACCATATTGACGGAAAATGGCACCAACTTCTGTTCATTTGAGGTGAAGAAGTTATATCAAGAATACAACATCAAATCCAATCATTCATCTCGGTATCATGTAGCGGCCAATGGCCAGATAGAAGATTTCAACAAGACTCTTTCAAATATACTGAAAAAGATGGTGGATAAAGATAAGAAATCATGGCATGATAAACTCTTTCATGCTTTATGGGCTTATCGGACCACCACCCGCACTGCAACGCGGTCAACTCCATATTCATTGGTATATGGAATGGAATCAGTCTTGCCAATTGAGGTTCAACTACCCTCGCTCAGAGTAGCCATTTGTGATCATTCATCTACAGATGAACAATCTCAAAAGTGATTGGATGAATTGGAATGGTTAGACGAGAAAAGATTGTGCACCTTGCACCACTTGGAAGTCTATCAGAATCGAATAGCACGATCTTTCAACAAAAAAGTTCATCTTCATTCATTCGTTCATGGAGAATTGGTATTAGTTCTCATAACTACAATGATACCAGGAAATAAACCTCCCAAGCTTGATCTAAAATGGGAAGGACCTTATTCAATACATAAGGTCTACTCCAATGGAGCTTATTATTTAATATCAATGGATGGAGAACTCATCACTACTCCAACCAATGCCAGATTTTTGAAGAAGTATTTTGTATAAACACAAAATGCACCAGGGGTCCATGCATACGACTTTAAACTATTGGCATTCCTCTTGTCCAGCAAGACGTTAAACTGCATCATCAGTTACGGTCCATGCATATGACCTTAAACTATTGGCACTTACGTCCAACATGACGTTAATCTGTGACGTCCTAACTACATGATGCTAAACTGTACAGAAGTCCCTTACGTCCAGCAAGACGTTAAACTGCATCATCATCCATGGTCCATGCATATGACCTTAAAATATTTGCATCCCTTTCATCCAACATGATGTTAAACTGTGTCTTCTTTGTCCTTACTGCATGACATTAAACTACACAGTCCCCTTTTCGTCCAACATGACGTTAAACTGTATTGTCCCCATCGTCTTAGCTATAGGATGCTAAACTATATAGCAGCCTTATTGTCCAACATGATACAAAATTGTGTTCACGTCCAACATGACATTAAACTATGTCCCTATATTTTTCCTACATGACGTTAAACTGTATTTTGTCCCTGCTACATGACAATAAACTGTGCAGCACCAATAGTCCTCACTGCAAGACTTTAAACTGCATAGTCCCTTCATATGTCCTACATGACATTAAACTGTGCATCGTTAGGGTTTTTGCTACCTCTTATTTCTCACACCTATTATGACTCATGTGATCTTAGAGAAAACTTCAACCATAACACCCTTTCTGGGCCTCTAACCATGTGTAAGTCCCAACATCATTTTTTAGGTTGTTGTCCCCAAGAACAACTTGATCACTAACTCATTATTTAATTGAACTATGAAGACTTTGATCCTTGGATTCTAGGCTGGGTACGTAGTCAAACTCTTGAGGTTCAAGCCCAAAACCAATCTCTTCACATCGTTTTACCTCCATCTCATACGATGTTGATTCGTGAAGCCAATTTCAGAATCAATATCTTTACATTGGTTCACCTTTTTCCTTTCTATACGACGTTAAAATGTACAACACCTTTTTCCTATACGACAATAAACTACAACATTATTTGATATCCTCACCTAATAGGGAATCATTATTTACATTGATTTCCAATCATGTTATATTCCAAAGACTACGTGCATACATGGTAATGCCTGAACCGTTTATCTTGGGTCAAACCATCATTGCACTAAATTCCCCTTTTCACCCTTCACTTGTATGAACTAAATCTGTACAAAGGGTATTTCTAGAACTACGTGAGCTTGATTCCAATCCTTATGGGATATGTAGTAACGTTCGAGTGTCCCTCGAATCCAACCCTAAGTCTTTTGGGCCTAACCCCAAATTCCACTTTCAGTCCCCTGGCTGAAAAGTCCCTGTGAAAACACACACTGTGTATTTCTTATAATGGTCTGAGATCTATGACCCTAAAATAAGATCTATCATACTTTAGTCCCACACGACGTTAAACTGTATTTCAAGAACTATATATGGCTTGATTCCCATCCTTATGGGATACGTAGTGAAGTCCAACATTTCAATTCAGGACCCAGCCACAACATGACTATGGTTAGAATTGATCTGTGTATCTCTACATACATTGGAAAATACCCATTTTTATGTGTCATAATCCTAACCTTAAATATTTTAATATCTTCATAACCCTTTTTTTGACTTATAGTCACAAAATGTTCAATTTTTTAGAGTTCTTTTGCTTGACTATGCAGCACGTTCCCTTAGGCAGCCTTGCATAAGTAGTCTACATAATGGACCTGTCAGCCAAAAGATACTATTATTTGACTATTCAGCCAATTCCCTTAGGCATCCTGCATAATTCAACCCCCTAATGGGTTTGTTAAATAATGGTAACTTCATTTTCGGGAAGAAAACCTCTTTTTTCCTTATTGGTCTTATCAAAAATATGTAAGGATCCGCAGAAAATAGCCATCCTTAACATATTTTTTCCATGTTCTTTTTCATGATCTGAAAGTATTCAAGTCTATGGTTTATATTCCCCTTCTCTACGTTTGGGTTAGACCTTCGTAGGAGTGACATTCATCCAGTTCTTAGACAATATTGTTTGGAAATATCTTCTCCATATTCAAGTACCTCTCTCCATACAGCAAACTCTATGCTTTGGAAAATTTGAATCCCCATAAACTTCCATTGGCTTTTTAGCAGTAGAAAAGTAAATTTCTGGGAGTTCTTTTGCCTGACTATGCAGCACATTCCCTTAGGTGGCCTTTCATAAACAGTCTATATAACAGACTTGTCAGCTAAAAGATACTATTATTTGATTATACAGCCAATGCCCTTAGGAGGCCCTGCATAATTCAACCCCCTAACGGGTTTGTTAAATAGTGGTAACTTCATTCTTGGGAACTACTTCTTCTAATTCATTTTAGCCCTTTTTCATGTCATCCCTCATATTCAAAATTTCTTAAGTCATATTTTACATATTTTCCCTCATACTTGGGTTTGGTAATATGTTTCCAGATAAATTATCAAATAATTGAGTCAATTATAATCCATTCGGTCAAATCTATTTTGACCTTAAACATTATCCTTTATGTCCAACGTGCATGACTTTAAACTGCCCACAAAAGACAAGGGAACTCTAAATAAAAGTTAAGTCTCAGCTCACTAAACATATATTTTGTATGATTTAGGTAATATTGATCAATTAAAAGATTCAAAATTTGTAGGGTTATTAATGATAATCCTATTAAAAATAAAAATATGCTTACTAGTACCATTGGATTAAGTAAAAAATTTAAAGTAGGTAGCGGGAAAATGTGTGCACAGATGATTGAAAATGAAAGCGTTTTTTCATTTGATGCACAAGAATTAGAAGGACATCCACAGACTGGATTCTATTCTCTTTTCCATGAATTACAAAAGGTTGTCAACATAAGTCTTCACTTGATGTACAGCATCCCAAACTTCATCAACAACTACTTGAAGCTCATGCACTCGACCAACTTCACTCTTTTCAGCCTGATGGAGTGCTTTCTTAGCATCTGCGATGGCTTTCATCCCATTTTCTTGAGCTCCCTCCAATGAATTATTGAGTTGGTCAAGTTCCCCAGTAACAACATCTAACTTTTGCTGAAGTTGCATCTGTTGGACGACTTTATCTTTGATATTATGCTTTAGCTCCTTCATCTTAGCAGCATAGTCAGCCTCAGATCGAGATACCGCAGCCTCAAATTCACTGATATTGGATGACAGCTTCACCCTGGTCAGATCTTCACGACACTTTTTCTCCTACTCCCTCCTTAAGATGACTTGTTTTACCGTGGCATGGATCTTTTGATATCCAAAACTGCCAAGTCCTGGCATAACAAACAGGGATGAAAGTCGCGGGATCTTTGATGACAGCTCTTAAAGAGGCACTTCATATATGATTTTCTATATATTTTTCCATGCCTTGCATCGTGAAAATTGGAGCGCCTTTTGTACTTCTGGATCCGACTCAGCATCACTGTCACAGGGGGGAATATAATCTGGTATTAATAAACTTAGGGAAGTGCCATGTTCTGCTCCTTCACCCATGACCTGTGCTTCTTCACTTTCAATTCCCATTGGGGTGGAGGTTGAGGCTTCACCTCCAGATCTAGCCACTAAAATTGATGGCCCTGCATAATCAATTGAAATCTTTGGTTAGTTTCAAAGGATAAAAAAAGTTAATTGGTTGTCTTACAAATTAATTATAGTCAGAAATATTGTTATCCCTTACCCAACAGTAGATCAGTAACTTGAGAATGCTCCTCCCCGTCTTTCCTAGATTCAACAGGATTTTCATGGTGAGTTTGAGGAAGCTCTATGGGGTTCAGCTCTACTTGCGCTAATGTCTCTACAATAGTAGGGTTTTATGTACCCCCTTCAGGCATTGGTAGTTCAGAATCTTGCTCAGATAGAGCTGCATATTTGAACTGATCATGATTAGACATGTAATAAGAATTTATTTTTAATAGGACGAAGGATAACACTCACATCCATAATCTTCTAAATTACATGGTAAGTTAACATGATCTAAAAATTATTCAAAAGATGTGCCAAGTCCCATCATTTCATCCAATGTAATCTTAGAATCCTGGTTAATCTCACTAGTGGGATCATTTGGTATGTCTTCTTGCGACCTTCATCCTGCGGTCTCTGACCCTGAACAGCATCTTCAGATAAAATAGCGGTGTCAGTTGCAATGGCCGCCAAAAGCTCGAGTGTAGGGGTTGAACCTAAAGTATTACAGAATGGAATTCAGTCGATGTTTCATTCAACATTTTATGAATCCTTGTTAACTTACCAGAATCAGGTTCTTCTCTTCTTGCAACAGCAGCAGGAGGGATACTGGGAACAGATGCTGGCTCTTCTCCAGGAGCATCCAAGTCAGCCTGAACTTGTGATTGCTCACCAGTACCCTCTGTGGTCCTCAAAGTAGGGTTAGTCCTTTCCCTCAGAGGGTAAATTGAATAAGCCCCTGCAATCCCAAGGAAAATGAGAAATCTTTTCATGGTTTAAGACTCATAATTACCCAAAGGACTTACCACTACTAATGAAGCATTTAGCTGTGGACTTCCTCTTTCATTGATTTTGCTTCCTTGGGTTTTTGGTAGTGTCGTAATTCTCCCTTACAGGCACTTGAATTGGATAATGGAAAGCCATATCCAACTCCTCATCCATGGCTTGCTATCCTGGAGATATCTCACCCGACTCGTGAGGAGATTCAGCAGCAGCCCCGATGGCAGTACCACCAGGGATATATTGCGGCGAAGTAACCTTAGTAGTTCCTTTCTTTGAAAGCTTTAGGATGAAGAAAATAATTTCCTTGAGTAAAAAATCTTTGAATGAAATCAAGTTGCAAAGCAAATAAGGAAAGAAACTTACATATTCAGGAGCCATGTAATCGTGCCACTCCTCATCTCTAGAAGCATCAGTCCCCTCAGCGGCGCCATGATCTATCATTTCCCTCACTCGATTGGTGACAGGAATGGAATCATCAGTGGAATATATGAGAATTTCCAGCTCTCTGATATAATCCCGCACTTCATCGGGGTTATCCTTGTAATGAATATCTGTAGAATCCGAAAGATTCCCTATTCCAGGGAGGTGTAGCCCCTCGCAAAAATCCAGCCAGGCAGTTTCAGCACCACAGTATAAACTCTTCCATGTCTGGACAGCCTCTGGTCATAGATATTCAGTATGTGTACCAGAAGGCTGTGAGGAAGGTCCTACAATCTTAGATTTCAGCTTCTTCCCAGCTCCTGCAACTACAGATAGAGAATAAGAAAATAATACTTGTTTCTCTATAAAATAATGGTGATTAAATTTCCACAATTAAGTAACTCACCAGGAGTTGATGAAGTGGGTATTTTGATTCTGACTGGAGAATTATATCGGGCACGATGCCGCTTTGCTGTTTGTTTTGTCTCATCATCCCCATCCTGGGAATCTGGTGAATCGGTCCTAAATGAGGAATCTGGCGAATCAGCTCCAGGTGGGGAAGCATCACCTTCCTGAGGAAGGGTTTCTTTCTCTACAGTCCTCTTCCTTTTCCCCACCTGATAAACTGGGTGATTCAGCACCCCTCTATGGTATGATGCTATCCAGTCCTCAACATACCATGTAGTCAAATTATTTGTGGCTTTTTCAACTAGTAGATCAAATATTGCCCTGGTCTTCTCCCTAGATGTCAGCAACCATAGTTGTCGGGCAACCATCGGATGTTGCTCTGACCTGAAATGCACTGGGGGAGATACAATGGTCTACTACAAACACTTGAATTGACGTGCAAATCTATATGGAGCATAGGCCTCACATATAATGTCTCTGTCAATCCTGCCGACCAGCACACCATCTTTGCAGGCCAGCATGTATGCCCTTAATTCCAAACTGGTTGTTCTATCATCAACAAACCGCCCGGTTGGTGGATTTCCATAAGGAAAGAAATTAAATTCCTTATACATGCTCATCCTCGCCTTCATGTCATAAGAATTGAGAGCTAGTGGAGCAATTACAGAGAATGATTACATTGACGGCCTGAAAGAACTTCTGGGGATCTGTACTCCATTTTGTACATTATACGTCCTGAAGTGAGTGGCGATCCATCCCCACAAAACTTGGAATGGTCCCACTATTCTCAAAGGAGACTTACCCATGAATACATGGAGTAATCTCCTGTGAATATTTTCTAAAATGGGGGTAGCCAACCTAACCATTTTTTCCTCATCCAACTTGGCCACAATAACGAAGGTCCCTAACCTGATACCTCCCTCCAAGTCCCTGACTGGAAAGAGATAAACATTGAGCCACAAGGCCAAGAATCCCACTAGAAGAGTCTTCTTTGGGATTCTCTGATTCACTTCATATCCTCACTTCTCAAATTCCCCTGCTTTTAGGGTCAGCCAGAATGTGCCAGGAGCACCCCTCTTCTCTGTTTTGGGGAAAGTAGTAGGACGAGTGGGCCTCTTCTTCTTGGACCCCTTCTCCTTCGATTCCTTCTCCTTTGGATCCTTCTCCTGCTTCTTAATAAGAAACATATTCATCCATTCCTCTAGATGAATATCCTTTCTAGAATGAGTTAAGGAGGTCTCTGAACTCTTGAGCTTGTAGAATATTTTCAATAATTCCCGAGCTAAAGTCGGAGTCTTCTCCGAATCATTCCAAGTCGCCTTGGGAGGGATAAATTCATCATAAATATCACCCAAAATTGGAGCCCCTGAGATCTCATGGACATCCCACAGACTGATGCCTACTTCTCCATGAGTCAGATGGAAAGAATTGGTTTCTGGGCTCCAATGGCTGAGTATCTTCGGCACAAAGTTATCATGTCTGTAAACATATGTTTTCCCAACCCAGATGGCTTCATATATCGCAAATCCTTTCAAATCCTCGAAAAAATATGAATAGGTTTGTCGCACCCAGTATGCCCACATCCAAGTTCGCTTCACACCTCCTCCAGGATGAAAGTCCCAACTTCTCTTCCAGCCTTTGGATTGATCCATTTGAGAGTTTCGAAAAATTGAGGGATAACAATGTGGTTGCAGCTTGGGCTTATGAGGTTTCAGATCTGGCATACAAGGTCTATGATGCATCATATAGGCCTTATCCACTGTTCTAGTATTTATAAATGCTCCTCCACACGAGATATTTTCTGAAGCAAAGTTGGTGTAATTCTGAAACCAAGAAATTGGAAGATAGTTCTTTGCCTCTGGAATGGTAACTTCTCACAGATGACCATAGACATACAAAGGCAGATAGATGCTTTGTGGGAAATCAAGATGATACTTCTTCAGATACTTGTCCAAATCTAGGAGAGTGTTGTCGCAGACGGTATAGTAATAATGACCAATGATGCTCATCATATCATCAATTCGCTTGCTAGCCAGTTCATCAGCCATTCCGATTCTCTTGGGAGCCATTAAATCTGCACAAAATCTGAATAAATTAACTCTTAAATGAGTTGATTTTTAATAAAATTTGTGAAGAAATTCAAAAAAATGGAAAAGGAATTAAGGAGCGCAAGTCTAATTTTTCCGTGCAAGTATGGATGTGTCGCGCAAGTATGGATTTGTCGCGCAAGTTTTTGGAACTCAAGTATCACCACGCAAGTCCAAATACCTTGACAACAGTGCGACAGCAAAGAAATAGTGGAAAACAGAGTAACTTGCGTGACGGAAGCAACTTGCATGGAGATAGCTCGAAATTTTGAAATTTGGTGCTTTGTGCGAGGAATGACCGCGCATAAATAGGCTAGGACACACCCTTGAACGTCGACGCCTGCGCGGCTCAACACTTGCGCACCGCCCTCTGCGCGTTCAACACTTGCGCGTCGAGGTTTCCTTGGTTTTCTTCTTTCCTCAGAGTTACATCCTTATTTCTTTCAGATCCAACTCTAAGGGGGGACTTTTTTTGATGCTCTTTTCTGTCACAGAGTCTAAACAAATGAAAATGGAAATACCTTGAACCCAAAGTGATTCATCCTTTGAAGAAACATCAAAAAAATTGACAAAGGAATTAACAAAGGTTCAAATGCACTTTGGTCGTGTAAGTTCCACTAAGGTCGCGCAAGTATACTTGCGCTCCACCCATTGGTCACGCAGGTGACTTGTGCGCCCTCTTTAAATTTCTCCCAAGGTCTTCTCCAGCCTATAAATACCCCTGTGGTCCCCCCATCTCAGAGAGGAAAAATTCCAGAAACTCAGATTTGAGCTCTCGGTTCCCTAATCTCTTCTCGAAGCTTCTGAAAACTTATAAGGTAATTTCTTACCTAGAATATAAGATCTAAAGAAGGGGGGAATGCCTATGTGTTGAAACTCATCAACACTTGCGCGCCTAAGTGGCCAGACCTTAAGGAAAATGGCCACACTTGTGTGTCGCCTTACCCCTTCAACAGAACTTGCGCGCCTCTCTTCTGGAAGCCTCTAAGGATAGTACTAAAGGCTTGAACCAAGCCTCACCCAAGTACTACCTTAAGGTTTGACCATCGCACAAGTACCCATGTGTCGCTTAGGTACACTTGCATGACCAGGACTTACGCGCCCACGCAGGACTTGCGCACCCATTTTTTTGGGTGCCCTTCCTGCCCATTTCACTCCTTATATGCCTATCCACCTCTCCTATTCAAGATTCATCCTTCAAACCCATCTTTAAAGACATTTATGGAATTTTTCCTTTGTTAGCTTCCTTATTTGAAAGGAATTATGTGGAACATCACTCAAAACCTAGTGATTTACACATCTTTATATCACTAAGGTTAGAGATTTCATTCATTCAACCTCATCCTTTAAGATGAGAGAATCCTTAACCTGGGCCTCTTTTTCAGGAATAATCCCCAGTCCAAATTCTCATTAATTTGGGCATCCCCCTCAGGAGTAATCCCCAAGTCCCCTAACCTGGGCATCCTCCTTAGGAGTAATCCCTAGTCATAATTTTCCAAATCTGGGTTTCCTTTTCAGAAGTAAACCCCAGTCTCAAAGTTCCCAAAATCTGGGCATCCTCCTTAGGAGTAAGCCCCAATCATGGTTCTCTTAACCTGGGATTCCTTTTTAAGAGTAATCCTCAGTCTCAAAGTCTAAAAATATGGGCATCCTCTTTAGTAATAAGCCCCCAAGTCCCTTAACCTGGGCCTCCTCCTTAGGAGTAAGCCCCAGTTCTCAAAACCTTTTAACCTGGGCCTCCTTCTCGGGAATAAGCCTCAGTCATAATTTCTCTTAAACAGTCTTAATTTACTTTTTATTTGGGATTCCTTCTCAGGAGTATAACCCAATCACAATTCCCCTCCTAATTTGGGCATCTTCCTCAGGAATAAGCCCCAAGTTAGAGTATTCAAATCTCCATAAAGCACATATACCTTTATGGACCTTATTCCTGGGTTTCTTCTCTGAAGTAAAACCCAATCTTAATCTGTTTTGGGCAGTCATACATACATAATCCCCACATAATTGCATCGTTCATGGCACAATTGTTTGATTTCACCAATACCTCGTGTTTATCACACCGAGCATGACTCACGTGAGCTTAGAGTGTAAAAGTAATCATGAAAACTTTTCTTTGAGCCATCAATCATGCATAAGCATCATACTCACTTACTCGAACTACGTGGGTTCTGATTCCTTTTCTAAAACAAAGGATACATAGGTAGCCCATCTACAGGTACGATCCCAACCCTGAAATAATCCATGTCTTTCTGAATGACAATAAACTTCAAGTGCCCCACTGAGTGGATTTAAAACCAGTATGGTCATCATAATGACCAAGAGACTTTTATGTATTTAAGGATACCATTGACTAATAATCTCTAACAAATAAAAATGATTCTCTATCAATGAAGAACCCCGAATACATATAAAATATTCTCTAAATTTCCTATATATCTAATCATTGATTGACAGATCTAAAGGAAAGCTCATTTTGTACTTGGTAATGTAATAAGGATTCATGAACATAACTCAAATCTATAAAGAGAGTCTCGGAGTAGACAATAATTCCCCCCAAAAGGGTGTGATGATTCCGACCTCCCATCCTCTCGACCAATGCAAATTCTTAAGCCTCATCAGTTCACAACTAATGAGCACCTACCTTTGGAAAGTAGGTCCAAATGGATATGGAATCATTGGATGTTTCCGGTTCTACGAACAAACCCGTTAGAACCCACTTGGAATGTTTGAATATTAAATCAATGAGGTCATCCCCAATTCTAGAGGAAACAATGATTCTACTAGTTATAAAGTGATGAGTGTTTATTTCACAATCTCATCAATATTTGGGATTTTTTCATTTTAAGTATCTATTGAGGAATATTTATCTTCCATTTCCATGTTTTCTAAAAAATAAAAAAGGTTTTTAATATTATCCTATGAATATTTCAAGTTATTTTTACCCATGTTTTACTTTTTATGAAATAGTTTGAAAAGAAATTTTTTTTTTGTTTCTAAATGGTTTTTCCGACAAAAATATACAGAACGAATGTTTTTTAACTTATACGTAATGAATGGAAATTTCCACCATCATGATGAATTAATTATTTTAATCTCCCTTTACAATATTACAAGTTTATTTTTAGAGAAAAACTGTTCTTCTAAAATTGCACAGCGTTTTAATAAAAGAAAATGTTTTCAAAGAGGAAAGGATATTTTCCTCAAGAATTATTTTCAATTGATCTCTCAAGATTATTTTTCATCTACAATAACATTATTTTATGTTTCTTATGTTTTAATGGGGGTATTTTTTTCAAGGATTCTATACCTATTATTCCTATGGTTGGTTTATTTTTATGATGGAAGGATATTTATGAAACCATTTCTTTTCCATGGGTTGTGTTATTATTGAATGATATTTAGGAAACCCATTTCATTCGATGTGTTCTGAAATGATGAATGATTTATGTTTTTTTAGCACACATATGTATGTTTTTCATTATGTGATGGTTGCGACCTATATCTCTCTTAAATTCATTAGGTACTAATTTATATCTCGTGATATATACATGGATGAAATGGGGAGTGAACTTGGTTTAGTAAAGGACTTTTTCTACTAATATGGTCTTGGGAGTTGACCTTGAATGCTAAGATGGTATTGGTAGTGAACCTTGACTACTAAGATGGTTTGGGGAGTGAACCCATTCCACTAATCTAACTTTTTTATGACTCTTGACTACTATGGAAATCATTTTACATATATGTGTATATTCCACAATTATATGTCTTATGTTATGCTCTTATAGAATATACTATTTGATTCTTTATAAACATATATGATTTATTCCATGACACTATATCATTATATTTGATATAAAAGGTATTATTTTCAAATGTTTTGTTTATGTACTTATTCCTTATGATTATGTTGTGATTGATATCTCCCTTGTTTACCCTTATTAAGAATCTGAGATTACCCTTTAGTATGTTTCTTTTCCCTAGGATATGAATAAATGTATTAAGTTTGATATTTAAAAATAGGTTCTAGTTATGAATAAATAGGTGGGAGAAGAAGTATATGTGTTATGAACCAGTTTTTTATGTTTCCAAGTTTCCAAAGGCACTAAACTAATACGGTATTTAGGCGTGTGTTTGTTTAACATATGAAATGTTCCACAAAAATGATGTAATGTCAATGTATGTTAATCTTGAGTCATTATTTCTACTATATATCTTCTTTGAAAATAGAACTAGTGAAGCCCAAGGTGACATACTAGAATGAATAAAACCCTTTCCCTCAAGATATTCTAATTGAACTTTTAGCTCCTTTATCATGGTTGTAGCCATTCGGTATAATGGAAAGGATATCAGTCTTTTATGTGGGAGAAAATTGATAGTAAAATCAACCTTTCACTAGGGAGTAAATACTAATAAATCTTTTATAAACACATCTGGGTACCTATCCATGGATACTGGAATCTCACCCACTATAATCTGCTCAATAGCCTCAAGAAATAGCCTAGAAAACAGGCATGAGATTAACCCCAACTATGAGGTAACTAGTCTGGCCATCCCTGAAGTTGGATCCCACTCAACCTGAAATATGTGATGGCTCCCATTAGGAATATGGAATTAGACCCTATAGTAATAATAGTTAACCAATGACTTGAAGTTGATCAACCAATACATGTTGATAATGATAATGAACATATATAGTTCCAAAATGAGGAAGTACCAAATGAATTCCATTCCAACTACCACAACATGGAACTCAGAAAACTTAAAACCTTCCTTCTTTATCCTACCCAACAGGGTTAGAAAATCCATAAAATAAGATATTAAATATACCTGCATACCCAAAGTATCAATAAATTTAATTGAAAAGAAAGAATGAAATGTGATAGTATCAAATAAATCTGATTCCATAGTAGAAGTAATAAATACCATAACTATGATGGTGATGGGCCCAGAATCTGAGTCCTCTGGTCTGCTGCATGGATATTCCCTTACTCAAACCCTCCTTGCGCCTTCTTCCCCTAGTGAGAATCTATCTTATAGTGAGGGTGAGATCATTCACCCTTCAAAGCCTATAAATACACCTAATATACCTTCAAAAAGGTATAACTCACACCACTCCCTCACAAATCCAAATAATAGAAGCACTGGATATGCCCTGACTACCCACACCGGTGGAACGTCCTTGGATTCTTTGAGAAATTCATCCTAGTGTGTCCCGCCTTTCCACACAAATAGAAAACAATAGACTTATTCCTTAATGAATCTGTATGAATTGAACCTAAATACTACTATACAATATTATAAATTCCCCTATGAGACTCATACCACTTCTACTTTTTTTATGAGGAACTCTGGCTACCACCCACTAAAGGGATACCACTAAGACCTTCCATGCTAGTCAAATCTGGCACTACTATAACTGTCTTGTCAATCACCTCTATATAGGTCGGTAGACACAGAATAATGAGTATCGATATGATATATGGACTCAATCCCATCTCAAAAAAATGGATCCTTAAGGTAATCATTCATGAGGAGATCCATAGAAACATAAAATAACTCAGTAAATCTAAAGGCATACTCCATCGTTGAATGATCACCTTGATCCAGCTTCAAGAACTCATGGGCCTTTGCTGGTCTCAATGTCTCTAGGTATAATTATCAGTTAAATTCCGCATTGAAATTAGTCAATGTGAGATCCCCATGCTTCCCCAAAAACACCATCGACTGCCACTACTTTCTACATGGTCCTTCTAACACATATGTGGAAAATCCCACTTTATAGGTCTCAAGGGTCTTCAATAACTCAAAGATCCACTTGATATGATCCAACCACTCATCATGATTATTGGTTCCTTTTTCACCATAGAATAATGATGGATTTTTCTTTGAAAACTCCTAAGCATGGTCCACTTTACATGTCTATTAATGACTACCCACTTGACCCATGGTTTGGATTGTATGAATCACCAACTCCACTAAAGTTGGATCAATGGGAGGGTTTTCCGGTGAGGTACTCTCCACTGTAATCTCTCTATACCTAGATGAGGTCCTTATGGGATTCATTGTCTACAAGAAACAAAATTTAAGCTTCATCAAGCATAACTCAACCTTAAACACATCAAATATGACATCTTTTTTTTATTACATAACTTTTCATTACATGGTACATACAAATGATCTTTTAAAGTCTTGTTCCTTGGAAATAAGTTATATAATACATGAAAATTTAAAAAATTATCCTAAATCCACTTGAATAAATCTTTATGGGTTCATCCTAAGTACATTTAATGTATCTCATATCCTAGGTACATACATAAAAGGAATGGGATGAGCATAATTCCTAGTAATAGAAACAGTTTACATGTGATCATGAAGAATATCAATAAGAACATGAGAAATATCATTATGACATGAGAAAGGTAAAATGAGGCATATAATAATAAAAAATAAAATGAATAATAACATGGAAATGTGGATAAAACATTTAAATGACACATTCATAATCATATCACTAAGTTTTTTTACCAAGGCTTTATAAATGAAAATTACTAAGGTTATCCACCAAGGTATCGTAAAACATGTCATCTTTAGAGATTAAATTATTTACCCAATGAATTGGAGTGCTATCAGGGTTCACCCTTCATATGTATTAATTAATGTGATATTAATAGATCATAATCAATCATTTCATTAATAATCCATGTAGAATAAAGAATGGGTTTCTTATCAAAATCATGGCGTATAAAAGTGCTTAAAGACATGATCACTATGTCATTTTAAGACCACGAAAATGGAAAGTGGTTTTCTTATATGTAAATAACCGAATAAAATAAATAATTTTTACATATAGGTTAATACCCATAGAAAAGAAAAAGGTTTGGGTATCCACACAAAGAAAATAAAAGAGAATTTATTGAGTAAAAAATAGAAATTTTGAGGAGTAAATTCGACAGCATAACAGGTATAAAACGTGGTTTTAGATAAGGGTAAAAATGAGAGGGTAAAAGGGTCTCCCATTGATAAAAAATAATTTGGAAGTAAGGTTATAAACAAAATGGTAATAAAATAGAGTGACTATAACATTTATAAGACATTTACAAAAATAGGTTCTTGAATTGAAGAGAAATGAAGAATAATTCCCTAACCTTAAAAGTTACTTCTAGATCTTGAGGAATGGAATCATAGGGGATTGCGGACACCTTGAAGGGACACTTTGGGAGGTAAAACCACTATAAATTCATAGAGGATGGATTTTGAGTAAAAATAAATGGATAAATTGGTGGGTATTTATAGAAAAAGTGGAGGATTTGTTTAATAATTACAAAATATAGGTCTTAGAAATCTGGGTTGTGGAAAATGAAAACTCATTAGCTTGCCCATGGTTTTTGCCCATGGTTTTGGACATTTGGGTCAAATTTTAACTAATTTTAACCCACATGAAGTGAGAATAATTTTTTATTACTTCTTTTTTAATTTAAAAGTAAATTTTCCACAAAATAAGGTTTTTAAAGTTAAAGTTTCTATTTTATACTTTAGAAAGTAACTTATAGGTTTAGAAATTGATTAAAATATATTAAATTACTTCATATTAATAAAATAAAATATTTTAGTTTTTGGATTGTGGTTAATTAATTATTACATCATTATGACATATTTATTAATTCATTAAACATGCTAAAAACCTCAAATTGTATTTTTACTATTCACGGAAAAATAAAGTATTTTAGAAAATTCTCATAAATTAACCCTAACCAAATTTCAATGTGATAATTTCAAAAATTATGTTTATTTTATCAGAATAATTCTATAAATATGATAATTTCAACTTTTAAATATAAAAATCCTTATTTATTAAAAAAAATAGTGGGTTGTAATGCATAGTCAAATTTCTAGTACTTCAAAATTTCCTAGGACATAATAAAATTATTTTATCATTTATATTTAAAAAAGTGTTTTTAGCATAATATTTAATTAAAATAAATATTATTCAAAATACCAAATTTTATTATAAAAAAAATTATATCTTTTCTAAAAAGTATAATTTTTGTCTGAAAATTTTTAATTTATCAAATTTGTCTCAATTAAACATATATTTTATTAAGAAAAACTATTCTTAAAATTGAATTGATAGAATAATGATTTTATTTATACAAAGGAGTTTCACTTTAAGTAACTAAGAATGAGACACATAACCCCTTATATCACCAGCATACAACCTAAGTGTAAGGTGCGTAGTGGTGATAGATTCATGGGGTGGTTCGGCTAACATCAATCGAGTGGTAATTTCCACTAACTTGTACTTATCCCATAGGAGATTTTTTTTAAGATTAAAATTTTAAATCACATCTTGGTCTTGGTCAAGAGTGAACCCTAGTGATGTTATCTCACTCCCAAGTTTGACAAATTGGCTTTATACGGCATGACTCTACTGGATAAGGCCATTGATTCTCCTTTCTGCATTAATTATCCTTTTTCATTTCTACTTAAACACTAATCATAACATTAAAATTATTACCAAGAGTATAGTTTCCAATGGTCATATTTACCAACAGCCATATCTGACCAAGGGTCATATAATGGTTGAATCTCTATGGTCACATTTCCATTTATACTCACTTCATTATTAAAGAGATGTGGTTTTGTTGTGTGTGATATAATATAACACACATTTTCTCAGGAAAAAAATATCATTTAAAAATTATAGGTCGTTACATCAATAGGGACAAAATAAACCCTCAATATAGGTATCAACAAACAACATAAGAATAAAAAAACTCTAAATAAGGAGGAGTCAAGAAAACCAAAACTCCCAAGTATTTTCCCTTATGCATGGTTTGGTCACATGGTTATGATAACCATTCACTAACCATGTGGGTGTCATTGGAGTTGGAAAGAAAGGCCGCACAGGCTGTGCATAGTCTCTACTAACCATGAACCTCCTCCAGACCTAAATGTTTTACCCTCAAAAATAAAAACATCCCCTAAGCCTACTTCAAGACTTTCCATTGATCAATAAATACCTTGAAACATCATAAAATCAACCCATAACCGAGATCAAAACATAACCATAATCCCAGACCACCCATGGAAACTTGAGGTTTGATATGAAGAAGAGTTGGTCAGGCACTCCCTTATTCCTACTTCTCGATTACCGATGGTCCTAGATCCAGTCTAGAACTGACTCCCAAATAAAAAACTTGGGATCTGATACCATTTTGTAAAAAACCAACCCAATTCAATCCCACCCATCACCCGAGATGGCCCACTACATAGCCCAAATCATGTTCATGATCGCCACAGGTTGGCAACAAGCACCGAGAATAACCAACTATCACTTGGGAATGACTTCACCACTGGTAAACCATCATGACACATCCATAAAATGGTATTTACAAATTTATATTATCAGTGTCAGTAGAATATAGTAAGTAGATACCATGACCAACAATATACATCATAAAACAAAACATGAAATAATTGTTCGTATACATATATGGTATCTTAAAAAAACCCAAAACACCAAAAGAATGAGTATAAGACTAAACAAGGCCTAAAAATACATCCTATTTGATAAAAAATACCAAAAAATCCATAATATCCAATCCCTATGAGATCACATCACCTCTATAAAAACTGGATGACGGTAATCAAGAAGAGTCGCCCTGGAACCTGGTTCCCTTTCCCTTACTTGTGTCCTACAAATGCCCAAAATCCCAAGTAGGGTGTAAGGCATGAAGCTCAATAGGATGACACCAAGAATCTATTTAAGACTTTTAAACTTTCAAACCAATAAACTAGTTTGAACACATTTTCAAAACTACACCACTTTGAAAACATACCATTTTAAAATAAACCTTTGAAATACCATTGGTTTTTTATTTCAAACAAAACTAGTTTTCCCAAACAATTTCCAACATGTAAAAAATAAATAAACATATCCACAAGGCATAATATGATCAATATAAAAAACAAGGCATGGCCAAAGGTGATCACAACATCAAAAAATTGTAATCACATGGATATAAAATGGGTATAATATATCTCATCACATAAAAATAGAACTAATAAAATTAATAAAGCATATAAACCAAACTGGAATAATTAATTCACACCTAGAGATCTAACCATCAATCTTAACATGAGTGAGTAAATAAGTATTCTAGCTAGCTAAGAAAATGGAAACTCTCATGGTCTTCCACAGTCCCAACAAATAAGTAGTCATAGCTAGCTTGTAACCACTTAGAGGTAAAGATTCGAGTGAATCAAGGTTACAATTCCTAGAAGTTGATAATTTTCTAAAAAAATCAAGGATCTAAAAGTCAATGTGGTTGGATATTAAAAATTATACCTTGAGAGTCTATAAGTAGTGGCATAGCCATGTCTTGGACAATAAGTAGAGGTTTTAGGGATACTTTCCACTAGAATAGTCAAGTGATTAGGTATTCCAAATATAGTATCGAGGGTTACTAGGGTTCGATAAAATAGTGGGATACATTTAATGATTTAATTAATCAATGATGTCTAATTTGTAATAAAGATAAAGTAATAACTACTGAATTTATTTGTTATATAAAAAATGGAAAAAACCACCATCAATTCAATTTCACTATGATTGATATCGAATAAAGAGAATATTCTGACCATCCATAACTTCTAGGAGTGGTACAGGGACTTGTGCGTAGTATTATGCTAAGAAAGGAAGATTTATGTGTTGGTGTCCTCACTTCCTACTCATCCTCCTCATGGAGCAATCAAGGCGGATAAAGAAAAATATAAGAATCATATAGATGATTCACTAGAGGTATAGTGTATCATGATGTCCTCAATGTTTAGGCAACTACATAAAATACATGAGGATAAATATGCCTAAAAGATGTTATATCATCTCCAAGAGTTGGGAAAGAGAAAGGAAAGAAAGTTATGAGATATCAAGTGAAATGTATGGGTTTAGGATAGCAAAAGGGAATCAGTAAAGACCTCATATACTCAGGTTGATTGGGTATATTAAGATAATTGAATCCCTTAAGTTCAAGTTGAACCAAGAACTAGAGATTGGTCTCATTCTTACCTCTTTACCATCGATCTTCTCAACTTTTATTGTTAATTAAAACATGAATAACATGAAAAAATTTCTCTTGGAACAATTGGATTTAGTTATCCAAGATGATAAGGATATGAAGAATACCAAATCTTCAGTATTTATGGTGAACAAGAGGAGGAAGAGAAATGCTAAGGGGTCTAAAGATAAACACAAGTTGAAGACACTATTGCACCTTCCTTCCAAGAAGCTACAGATACAAAGGGAGATAAATGAGTAAGAGGTTATCTACTTTTCATGTGGTAATAAAGTACATCAGAAGAATAATTTCATCTATGGGAAGAAGAATAAATTTGATGCTTCTATCATGGGTATTTTTTTCATTGAATGAAAATTGTCTTTATCTATAAGTTGGGAATTAGATACATCATATGGATCATAAATGTGTATTCATATATAGGAACCAAGTAGATTTTAGAATATTGTAAAAAAAGGTGGATCTCCATACCACAAATAGTGTGTGACTAGTAGCCTTGGAAGTGGGAGATTATCACCTTATCTTGCCAAGTTATTTTGGTTCTTGTATTAAACTACTATTATTATGTACCTTTAGTTACCAGAGACATAATATTAGTGTCGTTTTTGGACACCATTGTATTTTAGTTAAATCTTGTAAATAGATGTTTTATCATTTATAAATATAACATATATTATGGTGTGGTGAATCTTAACAATTTCTTGTATATATTTGAACATAAAAACCTTATAATGGAAATAAATGACAAAACTAGAAAAAAATGACTCATATAACACCCACCTATGGAACTTCAGGATTAGTCATGTAAATGAGAAGCATTTAAATAAGTTACATCAATAAGAGTATTTAGACTCTACTTAATTAAAACCCTTATATGTATGTCATGCTTATTTACAATGAAAATGGAAAAATCACCCTTCACTAGGAAAAGAGTAAGGGCCATAGAGCTATTATAATTAATTCATACTGATGTATGTAGTCTGTTTCTGATAGAGGAAAGGGGTGGGATTTTTTTACTTCATAACTTTTACGTATGTCTATAGTAAGTATGGATATATTTACTTAATGTGGTATAAGTCAGATTACTTTCATATATTTAAGGAATACCAACATGAAGTATAAAAATAGAATGGTAAGAAGATTAAGGCACTCTTCTCAGACTGAGGTGGATAGTATCTCTACCAAACATTCATTGGTAACTAAAAGGATTGTGGGATAGTAACCCAACTCAATCCTCCTTATACACAGTAAAATGGTGTTAGTGAAAGGATGAATTGAACCTTTCTTAACATGGACAAATAAATGATGAGTCTGAAAACTCTTCTATTATCCTTTTAGGGATACGTGTTGAAAAAAACTACATATACCCTTATTCAAGTACCAACTAAAGAAATATATGGAATTCCATTTGAGTTTGGTATGGAAATAAACCCAGTCTTCCAAAAATGTGGGGGGGGGGATGAAAAGCATTTTTAAATATTATACCTAGTGAAAAAATAGTATCTCAAAGCATGAAGTTTGTCTTTATAGGTTATCCTAAAGAAAATAAAGGATATTACCTAAATAAACCTTTAGGTATAAAATTGATTATGGTAAGTAATTACATATTTCAATAAAGGGAATACATTTTCAATGGAAATAGAGGGATAAAGATAGACTTTAATGAAGTTAATGCTCCAAATTCACAAGAGTTGGTATGGGAACAATCTCCATTAAATATAGTGGGGGATGAAGATGTTCCTAAGTCACAAGTATTGGGAAGATCTACTTAAGGGGTTGGAGAACATGAGAAATATGGGTTTCTACTCACCGATACATGTGACACATTACTTCTAGAGGATGATGAACCTCTCACCTATAAGGAAGTAGTAAATGGAAAGGAATCTATAAATGGAAAGAATCTATGCATTCTAAGATCGGGTCCATGTATCAAAATCAAGTTTAGATTTTGGTAGACCCTCTATCTTACGTAAAACCCATTGGGTGTAAATGGGTATTCAAAAAAAAGTTGGTCATGGATGGTAAAGTAAATACCTATAAATAATGACTGGTTGAGAAGGGTTTCAGGAAAAGTTAATACATGAAATATGAAGAAACCTTATCACTATTTTTGATGTTGAAATCCATCATAATATTACTTATAATAACAGCCTTCCATGATTATGAAATTTGGAAAATGGTTGTCAAAGATAATTTTCTAAATGTGGAGTTGTTTGAAAACATATATATGACTCAACATGAAGGGTTAATAATTTCAATAAAGTATACAATGTAAAAATATCCATTTATGGGTTGAATTAGGAATCATGATCATAGAATGTTTATTTTGATGATTTCATAAGAGAATTTGGTTTTGTCAAGAAAGAATGTGAGTCATGTGTCAATAAGAAGGTTAGTGTGAATGTTATCATTTTTCTTGTAATATATATTGATGATATATTAAATATTGGAAATGAAGTGAAAGTCTTACATTCGTTAAGACTTGGTTAAATGAATGATTATACATAAAAGATTTAGGTGAAGAAACCTACATATTATGAATCAAGATCTATCAAGATAGATCTCATAGGCATCTTGGGTTAAGCCAAAGTACATATATTGACAAGATACTCAAAATTTATAACATGGAAAAATCTAAGAGATGGTTGTTGCTAATATCACATGGTATCAATCTCTTTAAGAAAATGTGTCCACAAATAGAGGAGGAGATTAAAAGAATGAGTATAATCCCTTATTATTCTAAAATTAAATCTATCATGTATTTCAATCTATTACTAAGCTTAATGTTGACTTTTCTTTAAGAATGGTGGCAAGATATCAAGATAATATAAGAGATCTGCATTTGGAAGTAGTAAAAAATATCCTAAAGTACTCAAGACATATAAATGATATGTTCTTAGTGTATCGAGGGGATAAGGAACTTGTAGTGAGGGGATAAACTGATTCTAGTTTCCAGATAGATCATGATGATTTGAAATCATAATCAAGTTGTATATTTTTCTTGAATGGTGGCTCGTTGAGCTGGTGTAGTTCTAAGAAACCCATGGTCATTGATTATACAAGAGAATCTGGGTATATTTCTACCTCTAATATAGCTAAGGAGGTAGTATGGATACATAGATTTTTCTCAGATAGTGGTGACATGCCTAATAGTGAAAACCCTATTCCAGTTTATTGTAATAATACTGTAGTGGTAGTGATTTCCAAGGATCTTAGGTCACAGTAGAGGATAAAACGTATACTTTATAAGTTTCATCTCTAGATGGATGTTACTCGGAGATGTGAGGTCACATTTAATAGATTATTCATAGAGGATAACATGGAAAACCCCCTGATTAAATTCATATCTCAGTAGAAGCATGATTCTCATGTGAGAGCTAAGGGATGAGAATTGTTATTCATTGGCTCTAGTGCAAGTGGCAGTGTTTTTGGTGGGTTCACTAGACCCAAATCCATTGTGTACTTTGATTACCATTATATATATATATATAGTTTTAAATATGCATGTCATATCAAAAATGTTATAACAGTTCTCAGGATAATTTTGAGAACCTAGAGATACTATGAAAGTAATCTTAAATATATGTATGGGTGATGTTTGACTATTAGGTGTTGGGGGATTATAATAATTGATACTTATTCTCATAAAGATCACACTTAGTGATCTTAACTAGATGGGATCATGAGGACTGGTATGCTAATAGTAACACCGCATGTTTTAGGTTTCATTGGTAGTTCATATCTATGAATACGTGTAATGGTCTCCTGGATTGATATTATTATCAATATATACCATTTTATTAAATGATTTGATATAGGGAAAAAAATGATATTTATATCATGGTGAGTTAGCTTTCTTTGGGTGCACCATTGGTGGTATGAAATTGATTGAATAATCAAGATAGACTTTTTTTTATTCTGAAAGGAAGTGATATCTCGGGCCCAGTTGATTGGGATAGTAGTACCTTCACTAAATCTATGGTCATGGTAGAATAAGGTAAGTATTTCTAATGAGTTCAATGAATAATAAATTAAGAATGGATGATGACACAAACTATGCATCTTAATTTATGATATATCATATGATAAAGAGATTATATTACATACTGTGTGTTTGTAGGAAAGGTTGTTATTGCTATGATCATTCCTTCTCTCCTTATGGGCCTTGATGGGTTGCTAGACTCCACTCATGTTCTATGAATAATATTTACTACTATCAAAATAAGGTCCTAGAGGGTCACATAGTTAGTGTATTCAAATTTTTAGCTTATTCTAATAAATAGGAGTATATGAAATAGTGGGACCCACCACAGGGTCTGGGATATGTTCAAGTATAAATGATAATCAAGGAATAAATAAATTCATTATCATTTGAGTATAGAATAATTAGATTTTATTTGATTTACTTGATGTATTTATTAATATTTAAGTGAATTCATGAAAAATATTTAATGAGCGAATATTATTTTAATATTCAAGGTTTGTTTAATATTTTTGGGAATGATGAGTCGAGTTAATATCTCACTTTTATCACCTAATATATTTATTATATTAAAATTAAGTGAAAAAATATATTTAAGATGTTTATGACATAGTTAGTTTGTCATAACATGTCATATATGCTTTATTTAGTAGGAAATACATATTTAGGGATTGGGGATCCATTTCTAGGTATTGTATACCTCACTATATAAGCAAGAGAAGGATCTCATTTGGTACATTATTCCTCACATGAATTTGAAACCTCCTCTCCCATATCACTCATTTACTAGAGATAGAAACTATCAATCTAAGCTTTTGATCCAAGTTCTTCTTCACATATCGAAGGATCATTATAGCAGGGATCATCGGGATGTTGAAGGCATCGTCGAATCTCTATGCTAGCACCTGGATATTGATGATCACATTTCTATAGACTTTTGAAGCATGTGTGAATGATTGAGAGGGATCTGACATCAGTTCCTTCAAGAAATGGTCATCAGCAAAGAGAAGCTTTCGAATGCATCTTTAAATCGAATGAGGTATATGTTTGATTTATTATTGTTTTTAATCCCTTCACGAGATATCCTTGGGTTTCTTATCAGGTTGTTCATCATTGGAGATGATGTAGTTACATCGATCTGGTGATGAAAATTTTTAAATCCCCAGTCTATCTGTTTTTTTTTTCATGCACCAGTACCAACAATTGGTATCAAGGTTATTGTGTGATGGTTTCAGCCTAGAAAAATTAAATTTTCACTAAATTCATGTAGAGAGTGTTGTCAGGGTCCCATCACACCAAATCAGGCTTTGATTCGATCACAGACGGCCAAGTTACAGCCATCTGAAGATTAAAATCGGATCAAAACCATTTTTTTTGTGGGTTTAAATTGAAGAACATGTGTGTGTGTGTGTGTGTGTTTTTGTTTAAACTTTTCCGATTGAGTTTTCTGGTGAACCCCATTATTCCAGATGGATTCTAGTAGCTGGAATAGTGTTATCTATTTGACCTAAATTTCCAAAATTGTGGAAAATCAAAAAACCTTAAGTTTTTAGGATTTTAAAAAACCTTCAAAAGAAAAAGGCTTAAAAAATTGAATTAATATTCATGTGAATAGTATCATATGTACTATTAACATGAACTGTAACCTGAGGGGGTGGCTTACTTGGCAGGTCAACCTTGGTTTTTAAATTATGTATATATATATATTAAAACATTTATATTTATATATATATATATATATACTTATATATGTGAATAGTAACCTAGTTACTATACATATGAATAGTACTTATTGGTAACTATCCACACACAAGTTAAAACACTTGGAAACCCTCCCTGAGTATTTTGTGTAATGACCCAAACTTTTATCAATGCAATTTCTCACATCTTGTAGTAATTTCATAATCATATAAAATAACATTAGGAAACACAATGCCACATCATGCTTAAATGAACTATTATGTGACCTTAAAACATAAATTTTCCACTTCTGTGTTTTGAATTTCAAAAATCTGACATACACGGTTGCAATCAGTAAGATTTTTGGAGCCCGATGGGACAAAGTTATTTTTTGGTGAATATTAACCTACCCTTATGAATAGTAATATGACCCTTATGAATAGTAAATATTACAAAATAATAGTAACCTCACCCATGAATGTATAAATAAAATTTAGGCATCTTATAAGTGACAATATGACCATAGTAAAAGTATTGGTATTTTTGTAAGTCATAAATAAATAATTAATTAATTAATTTAAAATAAAATTTATTTTCCTAAAATGTGTTCATAAATTAACAATTTTATGTCTTCTGGTTTTAAGATAATTTTATAATACCTTCTGTAATTTTTTAAAGAATTATAAAACCAGTTTTAATTTTAAAATCTGTATTTTTCAAGTAAATTATGATTTTAATTAAAAAAATAAATTGTTCATATTTAGAGAATTATTTATGAAAAATGGAGTTTATTTTTGGATTCTACACTTTGAAAAAAATTTATGGTGAATTTTTGGGATTTTTCTGAAATACTTTAATTTTGTGAATAGTGAAATTCAATAATTTACAAAATATGATAAATAAATGAATTTATGCATCGTGCTTGAGTCATGGATGATGTAAATGGACATTGGTTAAAACTCACATGCACTTATTGTTATTTTTAGTCACAATAATCCTTTTTATTTCTTGTCTTGTGGAGAAATAATAAATTAATGAATATAATATTAAGAAAACCCTCCTCCCCTCCACTATAAATACCTCCACTCACACCCTCATTTCTTCACACCTCTAAAGCTTCAAGACTTAACTAAATTCTACCCAAATATCCCCCCAATCTCCTTCCATGCATCTAGAAGCTCTTGGTCTCATCAAAAGGCCAAATCCTCTCCCCTAAAGAGGCTCTCAAAGGAGATAAACTCAAGAGGTAAATTCCTCTTTCTGATTATTTTATTTTCTTTCAAGTTCCTTTATTTTCTTTCTCTTTCCTCACATAATTTTACCCAAATGGTATGATAACTCTAGTAAAATACATGTACTATAATTATATTATTCTAATAGAATAGTTCATCATAATCTCACCTTCTCTCTCCTTTTATACTATAAATGAAAACACTGTCCGAGATGTGTTAATTTATTACATTCAAGGATGATGGGTTTTCAATTTTCATTACTGTAACGACCCAAACTTTCATTAATGGAAATTCCTCTCAGTCTTTTTAAATTTATCTTTATGTAAAATGTTTATATAAAATGTCAACTTATTTGGTTTTATGTTAAGAATTGTGACCATTGCTAATATAGTCATTGAATAGTGATCACATGATTAGTATAAATATAGGGTTTTAACAAATCCAATTTACTCAGACAAAGGAAGCAATGGCCTCATCCAGTAGACGTGCCCCATACGAATCCCATTTTTCAGAGCTCGGAAAGGAGGTTGCGTCTTTGGGATTTACTCTTGACCAATCCCAAGCCAGGCTTGAATATGTTAATCTTGAGCAGGACCACCTACGAGAGAAGTGTAAGTTGATAGAGATTACCACCTGATCAATGTTATCTGAGCCACCCTAAGAGTCTGTCACCATCGCACACCTTACTCTTCAGTATTATGTGGGTGTTATAAGGGGTTATGTAACAAGTCCTTAGCACTATGTTTATGTACATTATTTTTGTATATAATAATGAATATACTTTCATTTTATTTTTGTTAGCTTGTAAATAGTTTTTTTAAAGCACTGATAGTATTTTTAGTTAATGTTCAACTAAGAAATCTATTTTGATAAATTAATGGATTTTTTAATTAAATATTATTTTAATAAAATATTATTATTTTATTAAATTAATTTTTATTAAATATAAATGTTTGTATAATTTTATGAATACAATTGTAATTTTTATTAAGGTTTGAAAGCCATTTTTGTCAAACCCATGAATTTTCGATAAATGTCAGTTTCTATTTTAAAAGTGAAAATTAATATATTTAGAAAAATATTTAGATAAAATGAATATTATTTCTGGAATTCGGACGTCGAAATTATCCAACAGTGAATTTTTCATAATTTTCTGAGACAGTCAAATTTTTGGGTAAATACCGTTTAAATATATAATGTGTTTTATGACATCATAATGACCTAATAGTGATTAATAAAATTATATAAACTTTATTTTCGGCCAATATATGTTTTACCATTAAAATAATGTGATTTTGGGTTTGTTTGACTTATTTTACAAAGCTTTAGTGGACCCTTCAAGACTTATTAAACATTTTTCCTTTTTAAATTGTTTTCCTTGGGAGTGTGACTCACCTCTACATAAGAAACTCCATTAATTTAAGAATTTAGGACTTTGGATTTATAAAATATTTTTTTCCACTTCCCTTTTCCAAAAAACATGGTCAAAAACCATGGGATGGTTTGTGGTTTGTATTAGTTTAATGTGAGGTGTCCCAAACCTAAATAATAAAGAATTCCCTCACATTTCCTATATAAACCCACCCAAGATCTCACTTCCTCCTCACTCAAAGCCTTTGGATTTCATCCAACCTCTGACCTCCTCTCTCTATAATACTCCCAAGGTTCCACAAGCTCCCAAGAATCCTCTCTCAAGCCTCTCTCAATCCTTTGGAAGCACACTTCCAAGTAAGGGTTTTTCTTATTTTCTCATTTTTGTCCAATTTTCTTAATGTTGTTATGCCCTTTTAATTTCAATTATAAATGTTGGGGTATGGTTTCTCACCTCCCCCATACTTCCCTATTTATGTTTTAATTATTAGATACCTCTTTCTCTCTCAATAAATGCCTCACATGTACACCCATTACTATGCCGAAATTCTGAAAGGAATTTATCTCTCCTCACTTACATTCAAGAAATTCTTTTGTATCATGAATCTAAATTCCATTAAAATTGTTGGTACATATATGTATATGACCCCATTAGTGTCCATTTCATGTACATATGATGATACACCCATTTCTCTCTCATCAATAATTTTTATTAATTCTTATGTCACGCTGTTATGCTGCCGAAATTACACCAATTTTCCAAGCCAATGTCATTGTGTAGTGAATACCATGCTCATTTCTCTATCAAGGGTATTCACCTTTACGCACATTTACTTATTTATTATAAAGTTTCATTTATTAATTCCACATTCCTTTATCTTGTAATAAATGATGATGTTTTATTAATCCGTGTTATATGATCCATGTGGCACACTTATGCATGAAATGAAATGTTTAATAAGGGTGTGCCCTTATAGCACTTCAATGCATTGGGTAAATTATAGTATCATGATACTTCATATGAAATGAGTGTTTACTAATGCTAATTAAATTGAAATGAGGTTTTACTCGTGCTTCATGTGCAATGAGGGTTTACTCATGCTCTATGTGCAATGAGCCTTGGCTCATTCTAATTCCATGTTAAGTGTTGTTGTCACATTTCCATGTTATGATTATCATGCTTTATCATGCCTTTATGTTTATACTTCTCTTGTTCTCTATTGATATTCCTATTGTCTAACATTTATTTTATTACTCATGTTATTCCATGATTATTCCCTTACTGGGATTTATAGATCACCCTTTTCTTATGCATGTCCATAGGTTATCCCATGCAATGCTAAGTATGAGGAAATGTAGTGGTTATGTAAAGAAATTTTTCAATAAAGATGTTGTATTTAATGTTTTAAGTTGTTATGTTATGATCATAATCCCCAAAGACACTAGAACTCTTGATCTTCTATGTTGTATCAAGTGAAGTTCATGTAATAAATTATGTTTAATTGTGAAATAAAAGATCAGGGTTGTCATAATTACCATCTTAGAGACTGGTCATGAAACCATTTTAATGGTTAAACCATATCATAATATATTTATTTTATGTTATGTTGTGTTCTGTAATTCTTATACACTCATGATATAAAATAATAATACAAAACAAGTTCATTGTGAGAAAAACCGTCAAATTAATCCAAGCATTTATCATTAAAATTTTATCTAATGATTCATCCTCATGGTATATAAAAAAATTAATTATAAGATCATTTATATCTATTTAATGTCAATAATAATATATATTAACAAATATTTATGTTTAACTGCATTTCAAACAATCATCCATTCATGAATACGAGTGAATCGTTCATAAAAGCTAAGAAAATTAACACTCCCAAACAATGAATTTAAGCTCTATAACTCATAAAAAGGTCCATAAAAGAACTTAATAAAACAATAATGAATAAAATTAATGTATTAAAGGCTATTTAATTGTTAAATAATGAATATAATTTCATTATATAGTACTTTAAAGTGAAGAAAGTGTTCAGACACAAGGTAAGGGGAATTCTCAGACCCAACTTTCTTTCTTCGGGTTTTCCCTCTTTCACTCCATTTTCAATATGTTTATTCCTTAAAAATAATTTCTTAATCATTATATTACCTTTTCTGGTATATAAGTGTTTTCAAATAGAGTTTATCTCAAACACAATATTTTCCAAAAGAACTATTCTTTCAAAAACACACCTTTTACTTCTCACTCAAGGTTGATAGTTCTTATATCAAGTATGTTATTCCATCTATCATTTGGGAACCCAAAGTTTATGAATGTATGATTTATGAAATGAAACCCATCCCTTTATATGGGTTATTTATGAACAAGATTTATATACTTTCTATATGGAATGCATGATAATGTAAATGTTATGATGTGATGGGTGCACCCAGAATTATATAGCATAATGTTGATGTCATGATGTGACGGGTGTGCTCGAAATTATACAGGGCTCTAATGTATTGGGTAAAGTGAATAATATCATGGGTTAAAGTGAAATGATTCATGAACATGATGTTATCTTTTTTCACAACTATTTGTGGTAGCTAACCACTAAGACATGATGTTTCATTTTTATGCATTGCGACATTCCATTATATTATATAAATGATGTTATGATTATAATCATGCCATATTACATTACTTCATGGTATTTTATTTCCTCTTAATGGGCTTTTATCTCGCCCATTTTTTATGTATATCCTCAAGTGACTACATGTACTAATGATTACATAAGGGCTAGTAAGAAACTATAGAAGAAGGAATTAAATAAATTTTTATGCTTTATGTTGTAAATGTTATGTATGGTCCTAGTTTTCCCAAGACACTAAACATTTGGATCCTCATTGTGTAATTTTTTTATGTTTTTTATCATTAAAATGATTTAAAAGTAATGTAAGAAAAGAAAGGTTACTATAGTTGGTATCATAGGCAAGGTTTAGTTAATTTGGGAATTAGGATTAGTGAACCCAAGAGAAAACCTCTAATATGAGACTAAGTACAAATATGTACAAAAGAATCTTTGATAAACATATGGATCCCATAAGATATTCTTTTAGTATAAATTTCACAAATGAATAATTTATTTATTTATGACTCGTTTACTTATGTTTTCTTCTAACCTTTTCTATTTTAGAAAATGGTTGGAACCAGGAGAAACCGGGCCAAAAACCTGTGTAAGGGCCAATTAAACGATTTCCCGAACGATAACCCCAATGCTTTGGGAGGAGGAGTTAAAAACTTTATGGATATTCTTACCCATTTGTCTTTAGTTATAAACAATAACCTGAATAATGTGGAATTTTCTCCTTCACCTAAGAGGGAGAAACTTGCTATATAGTGTTTTATGCGGAAATGACCACTAACGTTTAGTAGATATTATGATCCACTAGTTACGAAATAGGGGGTCAACTCCATAGAGAAGATCTTTTATGTACTTCACTGTTCTGAGATGGGGAAGGTTATTCTAGTCATTTATTGTCTATATGGAGAGGTCGATCAATGGTGGTCTTTGATTAAGAACACCAAGCCGACTTACGAAATTGAAGATATGGAATGGGAAGACTTTAAGATCATGTTTTTTAACAAGTATTTCCCAATAACTCTTCATACAAATATGGAGAGAGAACTCATAGAGCTCAAGAAAAATGAAGGAGAATCTATCATGTCCTATGAAGAAAATTTCACAAGGATTTCAAGGTACCCTTTGAGTTTTGTTATCAACAATGATAGAAAAATTGATAGATTCTTTAGTGGGTTAAAACCACACCTTCAAAAGGATCTTGCAATTCAAGACATTGAGAGTTATGAATAAGTTGTTCAATGTGCTCTCAAAGTAGATATGGAGTTTGGAGAATGGTCCCATAGATATTGTGATAAGAAAATAAAGTTGGAGTTTCAAGTTGGAGTATCTAATGATAAATGAGGGAAGAAAACTCAACTACCCACATTCCAAAAATGTGGGAAGAAGCATCATGATAATTTCCTCAAAGGGACGGAGAAATGTTTCAAGTGTGGTAGATAAGGACACCAAGCTCTTGAATGTCAAAAATAAATGAGAATTCGGGAGAATGTGGTGGAAGAAAGGAAAGCACCACCCATGGTTTAATGCTACAAATGTAGTGAGCAAGGGCACTATACAAGACAGTGCACTAAACCTCGAGCCCTCGAGGGTAATCAGCATTAGTAGACACCAAATCCAAAGGAACAAGGGAAGGCTTATTCCATCACTACTTCTGAAGTTGAGCAAGAAAATGAAGTCATACAAGGTACACTTCCTATTCACTTGAGAATGGAAAAGGTCTTATTTGATTTTAGTTCTAAACATTCCTTTATATTTTTCAAGTTTTCTAGAACTATGGAATCGAATCCCCAAAACCTTGAAGTAGAGATAGCTGTAAAAACACCTAGTGGTTCAATCATTACAACCCTAGTGTTGGGATCATCTCCTATTGACGTATGTGGGAATATTCTTCCAGTGAATCTTGTGTTACTTCCCTTGGTGTAATTCGATGCTATAATGGGAATGGATTGGCTCTCGTTATATAGATAACATATAAACTATCGGGAAAAGGAAATATCTTTTCATATTTTGAACCATCCCATGATTTTATACAAATTAAAATAATATGATGAATCTCCTTTGAAAAATCCTTCAATGTTGTGGGTGTTTATTCCCTGTGAAGAGGCATACCTCGCTCAAATGGTTGAATCAAAGTGTCAACCTAGTAGAAATTCCCATCATGAGGGAATATGGTGATGTATTTCTCAAAGAGTTACTCAGAATTCCCCCAAATCATGAGGTAGAGTTATCTATAGAACTCATACTCAGAGCTACTCCTATCTCAAAGTGTCCCTATAGGATGGCTCCTATCGAACTGGAGGAGTTAAAGAAGTAGCTACAAGATCATTTAGACAAAGGGTTCATACACCCTAGTGCATCACCTTGGGGTGTTCCAGTGGTCTTTGTGAAGAAGAATGATGGATAAATGTGGTTGTGAATCGATTATAGAGAAATCAATAAGATCACCATAAACAACAAGTATCCTCTACCAATGATTGAAGACTTGTTCGATCAGCTATGAGGAGATTAGTACTTCTCAAAGATGGATCTTCATTCTGGATATCATCAGCTAAAGGTGAAGAAGGAATATATTTAGAATACAGCATTCTGTACAAGGTATGGGCGCTATGAGTTTCTGGTGATGCCCTTTAGAATTACTAATGCCCCTACAATCTTCATGGATTTGATAAATAGAGTCTTTAGACATTACCTCAAAAAATTTGTGGTAGTGTTTATCGATGATATTCTCATCTACTCTAAGAAAAAGGAGGAACATGAAGAACATATAAGACTTGTGTTGGCGACATTGAGAAAAGATAAGTTTTATGCCAAGTTCATCAAGTGTGAATTTTGGATGAAGTGAGTCACATTTTTGGGACATGTGATCACAAGTGAGGTAATTTCGGTGGACCCTTCAAAAACAAAGGTGATTGAGGAATGGGCCAGACCCTCTGGTGTCATAGAAATTCATAGTTTTCTTGGATTAGCAGGGTACTACTGACATTTTGTGAAAACTTTCTCATGATTCTCAAGCTTGATAACTAAGTTAACAAGGAAAAGGGTTAAAGTATGTATGGACTAAATAATGTGAGGGAATATTCAAGGAGCTAAATAGAAGGCTGATCACTACACATGTACTCACATTACCAAAGAGTGGAGAAAGTTTTGTGATATACAGTGATGCTTAAAAGAAAGTCTTGGGTTGTGTACTCATACAAAATTATAATGTGATAGCCTATGCCTCATGGAAATTCAAGATCCATGAGTAGAACTACCCGATGCATGATCTAGAGCTAGCAATTGTGATTTTTGCTTTGAAAATCTGGCGGCACTACCTCTATAGTGGAAGTGTGACATATACACCGATCAAAAGATTCTAAAGTATATATTCACACAAAAGGATCTCAACATGCATCAAAGGATATGGTTAGAGCTAATCAAAGATTATGATTTCTCTATTCACTTTCATCCTAACAAGGTGAAAAAGGTAGCTGATGCTCTAAGCAGAAAAGAACTTGCTACTCTATTCATGTTGCGGATTGAGAAAGACCCTATCTTCATGGATATGAAAAGGATGGATTTGGAAAATCATAATGGCAGATAATAAATCCTACCTTTCCTAAATTATTTCCCAACCATCTATCCAAGAGAAGATTAAGTAAGCAAAAAGGGATGATTCGGAGCTACAAAAGAGGGTAAATGCAGTAAAGGAAGGGAAGTTGTCAGAGTTCTATATCAACGATGATGGTGTGATTCAGTTTGGAACATGACTTTGTGTACCTTCATCAATTGGGATAAAGAAGGATTTATTTGATCATGCACATAGCTCACCTTTCTCTATCCATCCTGGTAGCACCAAGATGTATCGTGATCTTTGAGAATACTTCTAGTGGGATAACATGAATAAGGAGATTACTAAATATATATCAAGGTGCTTGATATGTAAGAAAGTTAAAGTAGAGTGAAAAAAGTCCAAAGGGATTATGAAACCATTGATTATACCCATGTGGAAATGGGAGAATGTCATATAGACTTTGTTACAAGTCTCCCAAAGACATCCAAGGTAAATAATGCGATATGGGTTGTGGTTGACCGAAAAACCAAGACTACCCACTTTATCTCTATTCAGTAAGATATCTCACTTGAAAAACTTACAAAGATATATGTGAAGGAAGTAGTGAGACTGCATGGGGTTCCACTCTTGATTGTCTCTAATCATGATCCAAGGTTCACATCTAAATTCTGGAGGAGTCTCCAACATTTATTGAGTACTGAATTAAATTTCAACATGGCATGTCAGCCCCAAACTTATGGCCAATCTGAAAGGAATATTCATGCATTCGAAGATATTCTATGAGCGTGCTCTTTAGAATTCAAGGTTGGATGGGATCAGCATCTCCCATTGGTTGAGTTCTCATACAACAATATCTTATACTTGAGTATTCAGATGGCTCCATATGAAGATCTGTATGGAAAGCGATGTAGAACTCCAACCTGTTGGGATGAAGTTGGAGAAAGAAAGCTACTTGGACCTGATCTTGTATAAGAGATGAAAAAGAAGGTTCAAGTCATTTAGAAACATATCAAAGCTACTCAGAGTCATAAAAATATCTATGCTGACAACTGTCAAATGGACTTGGAGTTCAACTTTGGAGATAAATTTTTCCTTTGAATATCACTATGGAATAGATTCATGCATTTTGGAAAGAAAGGGAAGCTAAGTACAAGGTACATTAGACCCTTTGAGATCTGTGACTGCATAGGAGTTGTGGCCTATCAGCTTGCACTTCCATCGAATATGGCTCAAGTTCATGATGTGTTTTGTGTATCACTCTTGAGGAAGTACATACCATATTTCTCACATATACTAAACTCAAAGTTGGTACAGCTAGAAGATGATCTCTCTTATGAGGAGCATCCAGTAAAGATTCTAGACCGTAGAGATAAGATTCTATAAAACAAGACAAGCCACCTTTTCAAAGTGCTGTAGAGGAACCATAAGTATAAATAAGTAACTTGGGAACCAGAGGATGCGATGTAGGAGAAGTGCCCTCACCTGTTTATATAAAATGAAATTTCAAGGGTGAAATTTAAAGGGGGGGAAGAATGTAATGACCCAAACTTTTATCAATGCAATTTCTCCCTTCTTTTAATAATGTCAAAATCATATAAAATAAAATTAGGAAATACAATGCCACATCATGATTAAATGGACTACTGTGTTACCTTTAAACATAAATTTTCCACTTCTGTGTTTTGAATTTTGAAAATCTGACATACACGGTTGTGATCAGTATGATGTTTGGGGTCCAATAGGACAAACTTATTTTTGGTGAATAGTAACCTACCCTTATGAATAGTAACCTACCCTTATGCATAGTAATATGACCCTTATGAATATTAAATCATCTAAAAAATAGTAACATCACCCATGAATGTATAAATAAAATTTAGACATCTTATAAGTGACAATATGACCATAGTAAAAGTATTAGTATTTTTGTAAGTCATAAATAATTAATTAATTAATTTAAAAAAATTATTTTCCTAAAATTTGTTCATAAATTAAAAATTTTATATCTTCGGGTTTTAAGAAAATTTTATAATACCATATGTAATTTTTGAAAGCATTATAAAATCAGTTTTAATTTTAAAATCTGTATTTTTCAAGTAAATTTTGATTTTAATTAAAAATTAAATTGTTCATATTTATAGAATTATTTTTGAAAAATGGAGTTTATTTTTTGATTCTACATGTTAAAAAGTGGTTAGGGTGAATTTTTGGGATTTTTCTGAAATACTTTAATTTTTGGTGAATAGTGAAATTCGATAATTTACAAAATATGCTAAATAAATGAATTTATGCATCATGCTTGAGTCATGAATGGTGTAAATGGTCATTGATTCGAACTCACATGAACTTATTACCATTTTTAGTCATAATAATCCTCACTATTTCTTTTCTTTTGGAGAAATAATAAATTAATGAATATAATATTAAGAAAACTCTCCTCCCCTCCACTATAAATATCACCCCTCACACCCTCATTTCTTCACACCTCTCAAGCTTCAATACTTAACTAAATTATGAAAAAAAAATCTCCCCCCAAGGTCCTTCCCCACATACATCAGCCCTTGGTCTCCTCAAAAGACCAAATCCTCTCCCCTAAAGAGGCTCTCAAAGGAGATAAACTCAAGAGGTAAATTCCTCTTTTCGGTTCTTTTATTTTCTTTCAAATTCCTTTCTTTTCTTTTTCTTTCATCGCCTACTTTAACACAAATGGTATGATAACTCCAGTAACATACATGTACTAAAATTATATTATTCTAATGGTATATTTTATCATAATCTCACCTTCCCTCTCCTTTTATACTATAAATGAAAACATCATCCGAGATGTGTTGATTTATCTCATTCAAGGATGATGGGTTTTCAATTTGCATTACCATATTAGAAACTATTCATGAAGCCATTTTAATGGTTAAAAAAGATCATAATATATTTATTTTATCTTATTTTATGTTCTATAATCCTTATACACTCATGATATAAAATAATAATACAAAACAAGTTCATTGTGAGAAAAACCGCCAAATTAATCCAAGCATTTATCATTAAAATTTTATCTAATGATTCATCCTCATGGTATATAAAAAATAATTATAAGATCATTATATATTTTTAATGTTACTAATAATATATATTAATAATTATGGATGTTTAACTGTATTTCAAATGAACATCCATTCATGAATACAAGTGAACTGTTCATAAAAGCTAAGAAAATTAACACTCTTGAACAATGAATTTAAGCTCTATAACTCATCCAAAGGTCTATAAAATAACTTAATAAAACCATTATGAATAAAATTAATGTATTAAATGATATTTAATTGTTAATTAATTAATCTAATGTCATTATACAGGACTTTAAAGTGAAGAAAGTGTTCAGACATAAGGTAAGGGGAATTCTCAAACCCAACTTTCTTTCTTCAGGTTTTCCATCTTTTACTCCATTTTAAATATGGTTATTACTTAAAAATAATTTATTCATCATTATATTACCTTTTTTGGGATATACATGTTTTCCACTAGATTTTATGTCAAACACAATGTTTTCCAAAATAACTATTCTTTCAAAAACACACCTTTTACTTCTCACTCAAGGTTGATAGTTCTTGTATCAAGTATGTTATTCCCTCTATCATTTGGGAACCCAAAGTTTTTGAATGTATGATTTATGAAATAAAGCCCATTACTTTCCATGGGTTATTTATGAACAATATTTATATAATTTCTATGTGTCATGCATGATAATGTTAACGTTGTGATGTGACGGGTGTGCCTGGAATTATATAGCATAATGTTGATGTTGTGATGTGATGGTGTGCCTAAAATTCTACAGTGCTCCAATGCATTGGGTAAAGTGATGAATCTTATGAGTTAAAGTGAAATGATTCATGAACATGATGCTATCTTTGTTCACAACTATGTGTGGTGGTTAATCACTGAGTCATGATGTTTCATTTTTATGAATTTCCACATTCCATGATAGTATATAAATGATGTTATGATTATGCTCACCCCATGTTACATTGTTTCATGTTCTTATCTTTTCTCTTACTGGGATTTTATCTCACCCATTTTTTATGCATATCCTCAGGGTAATATATTTAATAAGGATTAAACAAGGGCCGATAAGAATTTATAGAAGAAGGAATTAAATAAATGTTTATGCTTTATGTTGTAAATATTATTTATAGACCTAGTTTTCCCAAGACACTAAACATTTGGATCCTCATTGTGTAATGTTTTTATGTTTTTTATCATTAAAATGATGTAAAATTAATGTAATAAAAGCAGGGTAACTATATTTTGAATGCTTATGAAACCCAAAATTAAAGGGAAAAATTTGGGATCGGGCGACAAGGTTGTTGTGAATTAAAATTAGTTAAAATTATTTTAATTCATAATGTATTCCCTCAAATTTAATTGTCTGCAAATTTAATTTTATTTTATAAAGTTATTTCATATCAACTAATATTGATCATTGACTTACCAATGTTTTTCTGGATTTTTATTTAATTTAATTTATTTATTTAATTATTATAATTGTGTGCGATGTATGTAATAATTAATTTTTTTTACAGTTTGTGTGTCATCTTTCTCTGCTTTGTATGTATAAGGGTTTGCATGTCTGTGAGAATTATTTTTCATGTATTTTAAACATTCTTGGGTCATTATGTATAATATCAACATTGATATAAGATGTGGACCATGCTGAGACAAGGAAGTATTCCAGAAAACACATAGATGTGTTGTAAAGGGGTGTGAGCTGTAATACAAGTCGTAAATGACTATGTTATTCAACCCCTAGGGTCATGGTTGATCTATTTACACTTAATAAATTAACCCATATAAAATTCTCAAGTTCAATCATGTTTTTTGTTTAATTTATGCATTCTTTATTATTGTTTTGTGAATATTCATGTTTACATGATCCCATAAAATAATAAACTAAAATGTATGGATTAAAAAAAATAAAGTCACAATGAATGTTTTCTATTTAATTCATTGTTCAGTTTTGAGTGAAATCACATAGTACAAGCATGTTACATAGAAAATAAATTCATTCATCAAGTAATAATAAAACCCTCAAAGAAATATTAAGTCGTAATGCCTTTTATCATTTGAATTTGAACAAAATCGGGTGTACAAGGTGCTCATCGACCCTAGTTGAGTATGCCTCTAACTATTGGAGGTTATTATAAGAGTGATGGATAATTTTAACTAAATTGTTCACCAAATAAGTAGACATATCTATATTTATTCTACTTTAGAGGTGAATAGTTGAGTGAATAAAGGTTGCAATTCCTAGAAGCTAATACTTTTCTCAACGGTTCAAGGAGTTACGAGTCAATGCAATTGGCCAATATAAGGCCTACCTTGAAACTCTCCAAGAAATGGTGTAGCCATAGCTTGGACTATGAGGAGATTTTTCATAGATCCTTTACACTAGAATACTCAAGCAACTAGGTATTCTAAATCTAGTAGTGATTCCTACTAGGTTTCGATAAAATATTGGGAGACATTTAATTATTTAATTAATTGGTAATCGATATAAAGTATTAACTGCTAAATTTATTTTTTGTAGATAAAATAGAAAACATCTATGTCAGTTTGGTTTCACTATGGTCTATACTGGATAAATATAATATCTTGACTATCCATAACTTCTAGGAGTGGTACAGGTTCTTGCACATGGTACTATGCCAAGAGAGGAACCTTTATATGCTAGAGTTCCCACTTCCTGTTGAGTCTCCTTATAAGGAAGGATAAAGACAAATATAAGAATAATGTAGATGATGAACTAGAAGCACAATGTATCATTTTGTAATAAATATCCATTCAACTACAGAAAATTCATGAGGATGAATATTACTATGAGATGTTATCTCATCTCCAAGATTTATATCAGGAGAGAACAAGGCAAGAAAGGTATGAGATATCAAGTGCATTGTATAGGAGCTGCATAGCATAAGGTAATTAAGAAGGACCTCATGTACTCAAGATGATTGGGTATATTGAGAGACTTGAATCCCTTAGGTTCAAGTTGAACCAAGAACTAGTGATTAATCTCATTATTGCCTCTTTATCATATAGTTTCTCATATTTTATTATTAATTACAACATCAATAACATTAGAAAGTTTCTACCAAACCTATTGGATTTAGTTCAACAAGATGATAAGGATATGAATAATACAAAATCTTCAATCCTTATGGTGAAAAGGAGGAGGAATGGAAATTAAGTGGTCCAAGTCTAAACCTAAGACAAAGACACTGACACACCATCCTTCCAATAATCCAAAGATACGGAGGGGAAAAATAAGCATAAGGTTGTCTGCTTTGCATGTGATAAGAAAGGACAATGGAAAGGAATTTCATGGATAGGGATAAGAATCAAGGTGATTCTTCTGGATCAAGTATTTTTTTCATTGAATGCAATCTTTCTTTATCTACAAGTTGGGTATTGCATACAGCATGTGTATCACATATTTTTATTCATATACAAAAACCAAGTAAATTCCAAAATATTGAAAAAGGTGAGGTGGATCTCTAGGCCACAAATGGTGTGAGACTAATAGCCTTAACAGTGGGATATTATCACTTGGACATGCCTAGTAGTTTGGTTCTTATATTAAATAACTATTATTATGTACCTTCAAATACCAAAAACATAATCTCACTGTCGAGTTTGGACACTATAGGATTTTATTTCAATCTTGGAAATAAATGTTATCTCTTTTTTAAGGATAACATTTGTTATGGTATGGTGTGTATTAATAATGGTTTGTATATACTTGAACACAAAAACGCTATAATGGAAATCAATGACAAAACCAGTGAAAATGGATCATATAACACCAATCAATGGAACTTAAGACTTGGTCCTATAAATGAAAAGAATTTATATATATTATATCCAGTAGGGTATTTAGATTCTACTAAGTTAGAATACTTGTATATATATCAGGATTGTTTACATGTAAAATGACCAAAATACCCTTCACTGGGAAAGGAGTAAGGACCACATAGCTACTGGAATTAATTCATATTGATGTATGTGGTTTGTTTCCCATAGAGGAAAAGGGTGTACTTTCATACTTAATAACTTTTAACGCTGACTATATTAGGTATTTTTATATCTACTTAATGAGGTATACGTTAGATTCCTTTCATATTTTTAATAAATTATAACATGAAGTAGAAAACCATCTTGGTAAGAATATTAAGGCATTATTCTCAGACCAAGGTAAAGAGTATCTAAACCAAGATTTCATTAATCACTTAAAGGGTTATGGGATAATATCCCAACTCACTCCTCCTTATAAAACTTAATGAAATAGTTGTAGTGAAAGGAGAAATAGGACATTTCTTGACATGGTTATATTAATGATGAGTCAAGAAACTCTTCAATTATCCTTTTGGGGATATACGGCATATACCCTTAACCGAGTACCAACTAAAGCAATATATGGGATTTCATATAAGTTGTGGCATGGAAAGAACCCCATTCTATCACACATACATGTGTGGGGATGAAAATATTTTTTCAAGACTATAACTAGTGGAAAATTTTCATCTCGAGGCAAAAAAGTACTTCTTTATAGGTTATCCTGAAGAAACTAAATGATATTAACAATGTAACCCTTCAGATAGAAAAGTGATTGTGGAAAGACATGCTATATTTATAAAAAGGGAACATATTCCCAATGTAAATGGTGGTATAAAGATTGAATTCAATGATGTTAATACTCTAGATGCACAAGAGTTGGTATGGGAATAATCTCCATAAGATATAGTGCGAAATTAAGATGTTCCTAAGACACAAGTACTACATAGGTATACTCGAGAGGTTAGAAAACCAAAGCAACATGGTTTTCTTATCACTGAGATAGGTGAAACACTACTCTTAGAGAATTATGAAACTATAACCTATAAGGAAGAAATAGATAACAAGGAAGCTGGTAAATGGAAAGAAGCCATGCATTCTGAGATGGACTTCATATATCAAAATCAAGTTTGGATTTTGATAGACCCTCGAGCGATGTAAAACCCATTGGGTGAAAATAGGTATTCAAGAAAAAGTTGGACATGGATGGTAAAGTAAATACCTATAATGCACGACTATTTATGAAGATTTTCAAGAAACATCAAGGAATAGACTATGACAAAACGTTCTCATCAGTTTCATTATTGAGATCCATCATAATATTACTTTCAATAATATCCTTTCATGATTAGGAAGTTTGGAAAATGGATGTCAAAAATGCTTTTCGAAATGGGAATTTAGTTAAAAATGTCTATATAAATCAACCTGAAGGATTCATAAAGTCAAAGAATTCCAATAAATTATGCAAGATACAGAGATCTGTTTATGGGTTGAAGTGGGGATCTTAATCATGGAATTTTTTTTTTGAGGTTATAATAGAAATTAGTTTTTTCAAGAATGAAATTAATCCATGTGTCTATAATAAGGTTAGTGGTAATGTCATCATTTTTCTCGTATTATATGTTGTTGACATATTAATTATGGGGAATAAAGTAAAATTCTTATAGTCTTTTGAGACGTGGTTAAATGAATGATTCTCTATAAAATAATTAGATGAAGAAACCTATATTCTAGGGATCAAGGATTTATAAATATATATCTCATAGGCTTCTTAGGATAAGTAAAAATACATATATTGATAAGGTACTCAAAAGATACAATATGGAACAATCCAAGAGATGGTTGTTGCCAATATCGCATAGTATCAATATCTCCAAGACAATGTGTCCACAAAAATAAGAGGGTATTGAAAGAATGAGTAGAATCCCTTATTCTTCTACAGTGGTATATATAATGTATGTCATGTTATATACTAGGTTTTATGTTTTCTTTTCTTTAAGTATGGTGGGAAGATATCAATATAATCTGGGAAAATGCATTACACAGTAATAAAAACTATCCTGAAGTACTTGAGATGTATAAAGTATATGTTCCTATTTTATGGAGGAGATGAGTAACTAGTAGTGAGGGGATAAACTGATGCTTTTTTACATATTGATCATGATGATCTGAAATCTCATTCAGACTATGTCTTGTGCCTGAATGGTGGTTCAGTGAGCTGGAAAGCTCAAAGAAACTTGTGGCCACTTATTCTACAATATAATATGAGTATATAGTGTCATATGATGTAGCTAAGGAGGTAATATGGATACATAGATTTGTATTAGATATTGGTGTTGTGCCTAGTAGTGCAAACCATGTTCTAGTTTATTGTGATAATACTGAAGTAGTGGTTCTTTCCAAGGATCCTAGGGCTCACCAAAGGAAAAATCATATACTTCATAAGTTTCATATCTTGAGGGATTTTACTCAAAGAGGTGAATTCATGGTTAGTAAAGTATCCATAGAGGATAATGTGGTAGACCCCCTAACTAAATCCATATCTCAGTATAATCATGATTCTCATGCGAGAGGTAGTGGGTTGAGGATGGTTAGGGGCTGTATCTAGTGAAAATGGGTGTATTTTGAGTGGGTTCCCTAGACCAAAATCTTTTGTGTACTTTGATTACCATTACATGTATATAGTTTGATATATACATGTTTTATCTTAACATAATAGTGTTTATACTTCTATATCCACTATATTTAGGGTAATTTCCTTAGATTACATGTTGTGTCAAAGAGAATAAAAGATTTCTTAGGATATAATGGAACCTGGAGACACCATGATAGTAATCTTAAATAAATTTCATGTGGTCTAAACACATAATGTTGAAAAGAACCAGATGATGTTTGACTATCAGGTGTTGGGTACTCATAAGTGTTGAGACTTCTTCTCATAAATTTCTCACTTGGTGATCTTGAGTAGATGATATCATGAGGACTAACCTGATGATTCGAACACAGTATATTTTAGGTTTCATTAGTAATTACTATCTATGAAAATGTGTAATGTTATCCTAACTTGAGATCATTATCAATGTATACCATTTGATTATTTTCTTTGATACAAGATGAAAACTGTGACATTTATGTCATGGTGAGTTAGCTGGGTGCACCATTGGTAGTATGAAATTTATTGAATAATCAAGATAGAATTTATCACTTTCAAAAGGAAGTGATATCTTAGGACCAGATTATTAGGATGGTAGTACCTTCAGAAAATTCATGGTCATGGAAGAAGAAGTTAAGTTCATCCAATGAGGTTTGTGAATGATAAAGAAAGAAAGGATGATGAAATAAAGTGCGCATCCTTCTTTATGAGATAGAATATGACAAAGATATTATATTACATGATGTGTGTTTGTAGGAAAGGTTTTCATTTCTATGACTATTCCTTCTCTCCTTAGGGTCCTTTATTGGTTTCTATACTCCGCTCCTGATCTGTAAATAGTATTCACTACTATTGAGATAAGGTCATATAGGGTCACACACTTGGTGTATTCAAATTTATGTCCTATTCTAATGAAAAGGAGTATAGGACATGGTGGGACCCACCATGGTATCCGAGAGATGTATGGGTATAAATGATTATTAAGGAATAAATAAATTCACTATTATTCAATTATAGAATAATTAGAGTTGAATTTATTTACTTAATGTATTTAAGAATATTTAAGTGAATGCATGGGAAAATATTTAACGGAAAAATATTATTCTAATATTCAAGTTTTATTTAATGTTTACATGAATGACTAGTCAAGTTAATGGATTACTTTTATCGTGTGATATATTTATTATATTATTAGTAAGTGATAAAAATATAAATGATGTTTATGACACAGTTAGTTGGTCATAGCATGTTGTTTATGGATTATTTAGTGGGTAATATATATTTGGGGTTAGGGAGTCATTTTTGGGTATTGTATACCTCACTATATAAGTAAGAGGAGACTCTCATTTAGTACACTATTAATTACATGAATTTGAGAGATCCTCTCTCATATCTATAACATCCTAGAGATAGAAGTTGACGATCCAAGATTTTGATCAAAATTCTTCTTCATGGATCAAAGGATCATCATAGAGGTGATCATTAGGATGTCAAATGAATCATCAGGTCTCCACGCTAGCAACTAGATATCAATGATCAGAGATATCTCAAACTTTTATGGCTCATCTAGATGATCTAGAGGGGTATAATGTCAATTCCTTCGAGCAAAGTCCCTGGTGATGAGAAGTTTTCGAACGCATCTTCAAATTGAATGAGTTATATGTTCATTTTATTTTGGTCTTAATTCCTTAACACTGGATCCTAGGATTTCTTATCAGGATGCACGTCGCTAGAGACGAAATAGTTACATCAATCCGGTAATGAAAAATTTTAAATCCCCAGTCCATCAGATTCGGTTGTGCATCATGATACCAACACATAAATCGTGTAAAAAAAATCAAGATCCCCTATGCACATATCATATACATCAAGATCTCAAAAAATAACCAAAAATAAGAAAAACTGGGAAAATCCATAAAACTGGACTTGAGTCCTAGATCTATCTCCCATGCTTCACATCAATGACTCCAATTAACCATCAATCATATAGCGACGTGCATGTTGATATGCCATAATAAATAATTAAAATCATGAATAAATAAACCATTATCGATCCTCAAATTCTATAGTGACACTACAGATTGACCATAACTCTTCTAGCTAATACAAGATGTCTCTGAGCATAATGTGATACCACCTAGGGGGAAACCATGTCCTACCCCAAAAAAATTATCAAATTATCATCACCTGTGGGGTTTCATCCCATACCAAATCCTTTATCCATTTGCCATTTTATCATTTCCTTGGGGGTCACATCCCACCCCTGGAATATTTATCAATTTATCATTTTCACCCAGGGGCTCACAACCTACCCCAGAACTTTTACCAAAATCTCATCAATACCCAAGGGGTTGCATCCCACGCTGAAACTTGTAACAAATAGTCATTATCGCCCAGGGTATGCATTCCACCCCAAAACATTCACCATTTTACAATTTATTAGGGGGAGAATCCCGGCCCTAAACCTTTACAATTCATAGTTCAAAATTTTCTATTTCATTAGTTCAAAGGCATGCCACTCTTGGAGGACAAAAATTTAGGTTATACTCTTTCTTATGGACACTTATGGCCTGAATAATGTGAGTTTTTTTAGAAGGAATCATAAAAATTTTAATTAAATTATCTATGAAATGTGTGTTAGGTCGATGCGGCCACACATCACACACATGTGAAAATAAAGTTATACTTAGGGATAAATTAGGGAACACTTATCTTATGATTGAAGGAATATACATGTAGAAAATAAAAAATTAATCCAAGATCAAATAGAAGGGATAAAAGATTCTAACAAAATCCATTAATATAGGGCATACATGTCCATAACTGGTATAATACCACTAAACAGTAAATGAAAAAATAAGAAATCAAATAGGAGTGATATACTTACCTTTAGCTATCACTTGAGTTGAACAACACCCAAATAGGTGGATGAACAAAGGATAATATACTTCATAATAATCAGATTGAGAGGAATTGTGGGGAGAGGTAGGTGTTCACTATAGGATAGTAGGAACCCTATTAATTATATTTTTAATAATGAACTATTTATTTAATTGAATTGTTTAAAAACTTCCCTGGTTTTGCTTCATGACCTGATCATAATAGTCATAGTGTGAAGAAGCTCTTGGGTACTCCTCATGAAGTGGCCTCCCTTGGACACATCATGGTGCACCACTCCAAGAAAGGAATACAAAATAAAGTGCTCTATGCCATCACGATCTAGTGATCCTCCTTCACAGTGCGAAGTGCCTCCCAGCATGGCTCCTCAATGTGACATTACCCTTGTGGACTATAACCTCATGAGCCTTCACGTCGTGGTCTCTCTAGTCACAAAGTGATACCTACCTCTAGGAAGAACCATAACTCTCATGGTTCTGTATTGAATGTTAAAGTGTAATCCACTAAAATTATACCTCGAACCATAGATAGTTTTGTATCCCAGTTAGTAGGAGTAGTCTTAATAGCATGCAGCTATCCAAAACCTCAACCCTTATCCCCTTCTTGACTCTCCTAAAATATGCTCCCATGTTGTAGTTGTTTCCCTTGTCCCTGGGCATTATACCCTCCACCCCAACCTAAAAGGTTGATGGAACTCTGGTTACTAGCATGTTGTGGCATGCCTGGTCTAGCTCCTGAACCCTGTGTCTGTCCAGGTCCCCTACCACCAACTGAATACTGGGCATCCCTGTAATACCGCCACTCGTGCCTCATCTTCCCACTAAATTGACACTCTACTAGTTTTTAGCTACAATGAGAGTGAACATGTCCTTGATTTCCACATTGATGGAACTCCATTAAAATGTCTCCCTAAGGAGGAAAGTTGGACCACTGTACTGGTTTCCCTATCCACCGTCACCCTGGCATGAAACATAAAATTGAAACTTCTTACTACCTAAGGACCCAATATTGACTCCCTTAGTAGAAATCATCTTCCCTAATCCTCTTCCCTTATTAATGTTTCTCTCTATGATGAGGGATATATTCAAGTATCTAAAAATTATGTAAGGAGAAAAATGTTTACATGAATCTGTATCGCATATCTAAGATCATCCTCAAAACATCTCACTCTAGTTGTCTCATCCCAAATTGGCATTGGGGAAAAAGCATTGTAACTCGGTGAAATGAGAAGAATACTCCATAACTATCATACCTCCCTATGTGAGGTTAATAAACTCTTGGTCTCTATCTACCCTCAGATTATCTGGGAAGAAGTGGTTAAAGAACTGCATCTGGAAATCCTCTCAATACAACCCAACGTGTTGGTCTTATCATACCAGAATATCCCACCAGTGCCTGGCTAGTCCTAATAACATATAAACCACCAACTTCACCCTCCTATCAGTGGGTTTATTAAGGTGGTCAGAAATAGCCTATACTGACTCCACTCGGAGCTCGACATCATGGGAACTACTCTCACCTATAAACAAAGGCGGGTGTTGTATTTGGAACCCCCGTGTCAGCTCTAACATAGAGGTTGTAACTCATGGAGTCTCCCCTCCATAGACTGCATGACCCAAAGTAATCTCTCACTGATATGATCATCTATCATCGGTCCTAGAGAAACAGGGGTCTTTGGTCCAACTTTCAGTGGGGCATGCTCATCTCCTCCCTCCCGGTGCTCTATTAGAGGTTATTGTAGTGTTATGCCACTACAATGACACACACATGCCTCGGAACACATTTCTATCATAATTATTTATATTGCATATTTAAGGAAAGATTTGATAGGCATATCATCTTGATATCCTATACACCTCATATAATAAAAGTCTCACAACTCAAGTGCTCTCACTAGCCTCATCTACCCATACTTAGGGTCGTCATAAAATTAATATAGGATCCACATCATTCCTTTTCCTTTTTACTTTTATCATGGATATCACGTTTATGGTTTGATTAGATGGAATTTCATTCATAATTTATAAAGGAAAACACTTTATATGTTGTTATTGGTGTTTTATTTAAATAAACACTACTAATAAACAAAATATTGACCCATTGGAAACAATAATAAAACTATCTAAATAATTAATTTGAAAATGTTCCATCATCAATTATATAGGAAATCATTATAAAATTTATTGTTTACACTTTAAATAGTTGTCATCTATGTCATTCCCTTTGTAACCAATCATAGGAAAACACATGAATGTCATGTGAATCATATGTTCCTAATATGATGCATGAATGCACACCCTATTTCCATTTTGGGATAATAGTAAAATATATTAAATCATAAATTTGACATCAAAGTGTATCACACAAGGCGAAGTAGCTCAACTATAAAAGGGAAAACCAAGAATAACAGTATCATCCCTGATAACTTGGACTTCCCTTATATATGGGTTAGCTACTACCATGCACAAAATCTAAACCAAACTCCAACACCATCTAACCTTTTGTCTACCTTGTCCAAATAGTAGGAAAAAAGACAAATAAATAAGCTCTAATACCACTTTATAACATTCTCAACTTGGATCACTTCACAATGACCATATTGGGGTGTTATGTGAACTCAGGAGTGCCTCCTCATATTCCAGAGTCTTCCGACTAGAAGTGGGGGTCTAATAATATCATGGGGAGACTATAAAACTAGAGAAAACAACTATAAATAACATTGAAATCAAGATTAATATAATTCATCCAAATATATCAAAAAAATTGTCATCATGGAAAAACACCAATAAATAAATAAAATAATTAATTTTATATCAATATAATTGACTATACATAGCGCACAAATGTTGGAATGATGTAGCCCGATCTGTTTGGATAAATTTGATTCAAATGCTAATGGTCTGGACTATACACTAAACTACAACTCCATGGTTCGTCCTTTGCAATGAGGTTATTGGAGGTTGTAGGGGGCAACAAGCCCCTACTCCAGAGGTCTGGGGGCCTTCATCCCCTGACCCAAATTTGGGGGAGCTATAGCAATGTTAAACCACAATAGAAATGATAACCAGTGATGCCGATAGGGCACTGTAGCAGTGTGGACTCACTATTACAATATTTGACAGGACACTGTAGCATCTCATACTTTATAGGTAGCGGTCATTATAGCTCCATGTACTTCTTGATACCGACACTATAGAATCTTGTACTTGGGTGGTTTTGGTGCAGTATTAGTATGGACTTGGTTGGTTGCATCACTTTAGAACATTAGGCTTACTTTGTGGTTGGTGGAATAGTGCATTATCTTCTTTATTATCTCATTTGAGATAGGGTTTATTTTTCTGTAACTCTAATTATCTCCCTATAATTATGATCTAAAAATTAGTGATTTATTATACCTCTCTGTGGATGTAGAGATTTTTCTTGAACCTTATAAATTGTTGTGTCCTATGATCTTCTTCTCATTATTTTATTTTTCCCTTTTACTCTTTTTTTCCTCATCTGAAAACCATTTTTTCATTGCAACTCTAGGAATTTCAACAAAAAATGGTATCAATGGTTGAGTTCATATTTCTTGAATTGAATGATGGTTATGGGATAAGCTAACGTAAATATTGACCAATTTAATAGAACTGACTTCAGTTGATGGAGGATTCATATTTATGGCTACCTTTACTAGAAGAAATTTCATTTTCTGCTTCTAGGTGTAAATCCAACGAATATGGAGTAGACGGGGTGGGAGTTACTGGATCGATAGGTTCTGAGAATTCCGAACCTTATATTGGCCAAAAACGTGGAGTTTAATGTCAATGAGGATAATATGATGGTTGGGCTGATGAAATATCTCATGAATATGTATGAGAAGACTTATTATAAGGACTTAACCTTAAGCATCACATATTCTAGTTTCATTGAGCCAAAATTCACTTACTTACAATACTGAGGATCTTTTTGGTTTAAAGTTTTATAGAATTAGGTCATAACTCTTACATAAAAAACCCATATATTACAAATATGACACTTCTACTCAGTATCCATTTTTTCATAATATAAAACTTTTAAAAAGAAACATGTTTTCTTTTTAGGAAAAAACTTCATGAATTTCAACTTGAAGTATTCTTTGTTCATAATAATCCTTAAACCCTATAAAAAATATTTTAAAAACATGGGATGAGTACAAAAATCTCATTAAGGGATATGAGAAAATAAAAATTTTAGTCTAGTCAAAAATGTGAAAACCCATTAAAAAAATTTCTTAAAGACATACCTTTTCATCCAAAAATAGAATAATTTTTCCTTTAAAAAACATTATCTTACCTTTTAGAATCAAATGATTTCCATGAAAACTCATTAGAAAGAATAGAAAATTCATGTAAGTGACTTGGGACATCATTTCCATGTCACACTTATAATCACTCTTACAAATGGAACAAATATACGGTTAACTTCCACCTTTGGAGAACCCAATGCATTGAAGCGCTATCTGGGCGCACCCATCGTATAAGCTATAACAGGATCACCTGTGAGCTATAATGAGGCTCAAACCTTTATAAATAATTTCCAAGTATCATTTCATGAATAAAAACATTAAAAAACTCTTTTAAAACCATGTGCAAAACACTTTTGGATATCAAAATACTCTTTTTCCTTAAAAATCCTTTTTTTTAATCTAAAAACCATGCACATAATAAATAAAACATTTTATTTAAAAATAACTATGAAAATTTATAAAGGAGACTTCAAGGAATTAAGGTTTCAAGATGGTGGTAACAGCCGCTCATGTCGTATAAGTTAAAAAATGTTTCTTTTTTACTTTTGTAAAAAGAGTTGAAAGAGGAACTTTAGAATATGATTTTTTAAAAGAAAATCTCTTAACTCGAGTTTGATTCGTCACATCTGTCCTTTATCTTCCTGAATAATAAAATTTTGCTAATTTTTTACTTGATTAAGAACCTTTTTCAAGGTCATTATTCCTTTTATGTCACTATTACCATGTTATATACAATTACTTAATCATTTAAATTCATATTGGGTGTTTTGACAATATTTGGTACTTAAGTCCAAAATGTCTTCGATAATTTGACTATGGTTATAGAGGTCATTATCCCACCATCTACAAAATAATAATCATGGAATAATTATCATTTCTATATATCAATTATACTTTTAAATCAATCTATTAAATATGGTTATGAAAAATGAACTACGTTACAATCATGGAGATGGTAAGTCGTACGTACGCATGGTTAACATTTTCATTTTTCACCGATCATTATGAAAAAAGGTAAGAATTATTTTATATTTAAAAAATTAACATAATATCATAAAAATAATATTTATTCTTAATATATAATTATATATATAATCCCTGTGATGTGGTGATGAAAAACAAATCACATCGATTTATAGAGGTGGTAATCCACACATACACACGAACGACGTTATCATTTTTTTGTGCATGGAAATGTAAGAATGTAAATGATATATTGTCTTTTTCGAATGATAAATATGTCATGAATATCATATATAAACATTAATTCCATCATTATAACCTATCTTGAGAGGCGGTGATGGAAAACAAATTGCATTGGTTCGCGAGGTGGTAGTCTGGCGTACACACAAATGATGAATTCTTTTCCCATTTGATGGAAGTGGAGATGGATATAGGTCAAAACTAACATAATAACATCTCAGTATATAGAGGATATTGGATTTATTATTTTAGTATGGTTGAAGAAGGTTTTATGGATGTGGAAGAATAAACAAAACATAAATGCTTGATTAAAAATGATACCTCTTCTTCAGACAATCTCTTTGCTTAACACCTTAAGACCACTAAGGTTAGTGTTATGCCTAAATCAAGACCTCTAGAATTAGAGGAGGTATTATAGGAATGTATTTGGGTAGTTATTGGTCAAACCAAATGTGTTTTTAAGTGTAAAGAAATGATAAGAATAGGTTCCCTTTTATACGAGAAGGGAGGGGCACTCTTGGAATTTCTCAAAATATTAAATTAATATAAATTATTTTTTAATTAAAAAAGGCTCAAAAGTTTTTTATTTATAATATAAGATGAGTATGGGTCAAAATAACCTCATATAATAAAAATTATACAAGTTTTAACTATATTTATACCCTTAATATTTTGGCTTTAACCTCAATTTATCCCCTTTAACTCTTGCCATGACAACATGGATTTTTACTCTTTGAGGGTTAATATAGTTGATATAGAATGAAAGACGAGACATAAATGGAAAATGATTGATATTTTAAACCTTTTCTGAATCACTTTCCCAAATTTTAGATTTTTAGGAATTTTATATCATTTAATAAAATATTTTTTACTATAAGATATCTATAATGTCAATTTTAAGAATTATTCATTACTTTGACTTTAATAATATCAAGATAGCACTTATAATTCGAACCAAACATTTTATTATATCCCTAAAATTTCAAGGGAATATTTTAAATTTTTAGATTACATTAATTATCTCAAATTATATTTATTTTAATATTTTTAATATCATTTATTTGATTTTTCCATTAATTAAATAATTAATGCATCAGTGTTGTGCAAACATTTAAGGTAATTATATCTTCAAAAAAAATTAAAAATAAATTACCATGATGAATATAAATATATTATATTTCAAAATACTATTTATAGTTGAACATATCCTCCAGATAACATCATATTAAAAATATTACACTTATTAAAAACAAGAGTATAATATGTTTGACTTTTCCTTAAATAAAATATTATAAAGGTCATAATCACATCCAAGTGGCCCCAAAAGGTCGTAAATTTTACCCTTGGATGATTATGGTCGAGATATACTCATCCAATAATATTTATATAAGTTCTTGGGTCATTTGATGGTTCTTATTTTTTTAACGTAAATTACTTGATTTAACCTTTACTATGGTAATAAAATTACTAAGTTTACTATTCATATTGACTAAAAAATAAAAGGGACCTACTTACTAAGTTTGAACCCATTTACAAATATGGAATCCATTTTTCAAATTCAAATCATAGAAGTTGTAGAATTTAATTTAAAATTAAACTGGAAAAACACAACGAAAACTATTTTTCGGAAAAATGTTCTTTTTAAATATAAAATTATTTTATACTAAATTCCAGTATAAAATCCATTTAAAAAAACATAATTGGATTATTTTAAATCAAATTGAAGTAATAAAATTTTAAAACTAATCCAAAACATAATTTTACCTTGTAAATACTTTAAAATAAAATACAGTTTTTAATAAAAATTAGTATTTTTCACTATTCATTGAAAAATCAATATTTTCATAAAATTCCCAAAAAATTATCCTAAGATAATTTTTACATGATTAATTTAAAAATTAAATTTATTTTGTTAAATAGATTTTCTAAAATTTCCATAAATTAATTATAATAATCACCCATAAAAAACAATAAAAATCATTTTTAAAGAAAATGTTTTTTAAGAATAAAATAACTTTACTAAAAATATAGTAATTATTTAAAATTAATTAATTGATACATTATAAATGAGTATGACCATTATATATTTCATAATGCAGTTAATAATGTTTATTCATTCCAATTTAACAGATAGATTATAACAAACACATTTAAATAATAATATTTCTTTATTCGTTTAAGCTTGGTGTTTCTTATCTTATACGATATCGAACATAGTCTTGATTTTTTTTAAATCTCAGGATGTTAGACACCTACATCGAACAATGTATACCTAATGTGATGACTATTCAATCTAAAAAAGATTGAAATGAGGATTGTTACAGATCATGCTGATGAATTCAACACCATCACAAATCAATTGATATTGGTGGAAATCACACTTGATGATGAGGTATGTGCATTGGTTTTACTGTCTTCATTACCTAATAGTTGGGAATCAACTATAATAGTCATGAACAACTCTTCAAGGAATACAAATCTGGTTCTGAAGTATGTGTGGGACCTGATCCTCAGTGAGGACATTCGAAGAAGAGAATCAGGAAGATTTGTTAATTCTGCTCAGAACGTAGAATGAAGAGGAAGATATGTGCAGTGAGATAATCATAGAGGATGATCAAAATCAAGAGGAAAGATCTGAGATAGAGAAAAGGTGTTTGGTTCTACCTACTAGATTTGTAGGAAGAAGGGGCATGTCAAGAAGTAGTGTAAAGAAAAATAGAAGGTGCCTAAAACCAATATAGTAAACATGATAGTTGAAGGAACCGATGATGTGTTGCTATTCAGTGTGGGAAGCCCTATGGAGTCTTGGATTTTAGAATCATGGAAATATTTCCATTCCATGTTGGAGAAGGGTTTCCTAAAAAATAATGATTATGGAAATTTTGGTAAGGTGTATCTTGATGATGATGATGAACCCTTGTAAATTGTGGGGAAGGAGATGCATGGATTAAAACCAATAGTGGGAGTTTTCTAGTTTTGGAGAATATAAGGTATGTCCTTGGACTAAGAAGAAATCTTATCTCTTTCAGGCCTCTTGATGAAGCAGGTTCTATCATCACATTCACTGGTGGTGCATGGAAGATCACTAAGGGAGTTGTGGTCATAGCTCATGGAGAAAAGAATAGTACCTTGTACAACATGATAGATACTTGCATGGACATGCTTTCATTAATAAATTATGTTGGGGATTCACAATTGTGGAACTACAGGCTAGGCCACATGAGTGAGAAGGGGATGAAGGTGTTGGTAACAAAAGGAATGCTATTGGGGTTGGAGTCGGTGAAAGTTGGATTATGTGAAGATTGTATCCTTGGAAAGAAGAAGAAGGTATCATTTGAAAAGGGTGGTAGAACACCGAAGGTCGGGAAGCTAAACTTGGTGCACACTGATGTATAGGGACCTGCACTAGAAAATTCCTTTGGAGGGTCACTATATTATGTGACATTTATCGATTGCTCAATAAGGAAGGTATGGGTTTACTTTTTGAAAAGAAAATATGATGTGCTTAAGGTGTTTTAGAAGTGGGAGAACATGGTGGAAAATGAGTCAGGATGAAAACTGAAATGCTTGAGGTCTGACGACAGTGGAGTGTATGGAAGGCATGAGTTCAAAGAATTTTGTGCATATAATGTGATTTGGTGAGAGAAGACATTTTCAGGTACACCACAATAGAATAGTGTAGTTGAAAGGATAAATAAGGCACTGAATGAACGTGTCAGGAGTATAAGGCTACACTCGAGGTTACCCAAAACTTTTTGGGATGAGGTAATGAATATGGTAGCATATCTCATCAATAGGAGTCCATCAATACTAATGGTATAATGTATACTAGAGGATATCTGGTCTGGAAAATAGATAATACTCTCACATTTACGAGTCTTGGGTTGTTTGTCATATGTGCATATAGATGAGGATGAAAGGGACAAGCTTGATAATAGTCCAAACCATGTTACTTTATTAGTTATGGTGCTGAGGAGTTTTTATATTGCTTTGGGATGATAAGAATAAGACAATCATCAGAAGCCATAACATGATATTTAATGAAGGTATCACATAAAAGAACCTTCATGAAGCTGAAGTTGATAATGGGAATAAAGAATTAGAGTGCCATGAGAAAGTAGAGATTGAAGGTGTACCTGATCATGTGACACCAGAACCAGTGGATCCTACCACTCAAGTGGATTTGAGGAGATCAACATGGGTGAGAAGGCCTATGTAGAGGTATTAACCATCTTTACATTATCTGTTATTGATTGAAAATGGATAACCAGAATGTTTTGAAGGGGTAATGTAGTTGAAGGAGTTGAACAAGTGGGAGTTGGCTATGATGGAGGAGATTTCTTCATTACATGACAATAATACTTGAGAGCTAACACTTTTCCCATAAGGAAATAAGGCATTATTGAAAAAATGGGTGTATCATGTCAAGGAAGAAAATGATGGTAAGAGGAGATATAAGGCAAGGCTGGTGGTGAAAGGTTGTCAATAGAAGGAAGGTGTGGACTTCACTGAAATTTTATCACTTGTGGTGAAGCTTACCGTCATCCGGGTGGTTCTCGGTATTGTTGCATCAGAAGACTTATACCTTGAGCAGTATTATGTTAAGACTATTTTTCTTCATGGAGATATGGAGGAGTACATCTATATAGAGCAGTCAGAGGGATGTGTTGAGTCAGGGAAGGAAGATCGAGTGTGAAAACTCCAGAAGAGCTTATATGGGTTAAAGAAGGCACTTTGGCAGTGGAACAAAAAATTTGATGCATTAATTACTAAAAATGCATACAAACGATGTGGCATGGATCAATTCTTCTACTTCAAGTCTTTTGGTGATGGGTATATTATACTAATTTTGTATATGGATGACATGCTCATTGCGGGATCTTGTGTGCAGAGGATTGATGAGTTGAAAGGGTGATTGGATAAGGAGTTCAAGATGAACGATCTTGGAGAAGTTGGCAAGATTTTGGGGATGAAGATCAAGAAAGATCACGCAGCATGAACCTTGATGTTATCACAGTATGACTATATTGGAAAGGTTCTGAGAAGATTTAGTATACTGGAAGCAAAGCCAGTTTTTATTCCCCTAGAAATCCATTTTAAACTATCAAAGGAGCAAACACCAAAAATAGTAGAAGAGGTTGAGCACATGGAAGATGTTCCATATGCATCAGCTGTTGAAAACCTAATGTATGTCATGTTATGTACTCAACCTGACATTGCTCATGCAGTAGGAGTTGTGAGCAGGCACATGGCTAACCCTGGAAAACAACATTGGGAAGCTTTGAAGTGGATACTGAGGTATCTGAAGGGAAGCAAGAAAGTATCTCTATGTTTTGGTAAAGAAAATTCATTACAGGTGTATGTGAATGTTGACTTTGTAGGTGATGTTGACAGAAGGAGTACCACAAGTTATGTGTTTACCTATAGAGGAACTGTAGTAAGTTGGATATGTCAATTATAGAAGGTGGTGGCTCTATCTACCACAAAAGCAGAGTATATTGTTGAATAAAAGCTAAAAAGGAGATGGTTTGGCTAAAGAACTTCTTGGATGATCTAGGTAGAAAGCGAGAGGAAAATGTATTACATTGTGACAGTCAGAGTGTTATACATATTCTAAAGAACCCAATGTTTCATGCCCGAATGAAGCACATTTAGTTGAAGTGCCATTTTATTAGAGGCTTGATACATGATGGGTTGCTGACACTGCAGAAGATTTGTGGAACCAATTATCCGACAGACATGTTGACAAATCCAATAGTAATACAAAATTTGAGGCATTATTGTGCATCTGTTGGTCTCCACTGATGAATGGATGATGATAGGCACAATAAGGGAAGACATATGGGAGAACAAAAGGGAAAACATCTGGTATTTCATGAATTATTAGCTTGAATTTGAAGCTGTGGATGGAAAGCATGCACTGGTAAGTGAATAAGAGGAGGAGCTCAAATTAAGTAAGTTTTCTAAGTCAGTAGCATTAAAGCAGGTCAGCGTTGCAGATCAGGTTCCAAGTGGGAGATTGTTGGAATGGTGTAGTCTGATTCATTTGGATGAAGTTAGGATGACTGGTGACATCGATAGGGCATTGTAGCAGTGTTGACTCACTATTGCAGTATATGACCAAACATTGTAGCATCTCAAACTTTGGAGGCAGCAGTCACTATAGTTCCATAGACTTCTTTCCACTAACACTATAGCAGCTTGGACTTGGGTGGTTGCAGTAATGTAGCAGTGCGAACTTGGGTGGTTACGATACTGAAGCATAGTAGACTTACTGTGCAGTTGGTGGAATAGTGCATTATCTTCTTTATTAGCTCATTCAAGCTAGGTTTTCTATGTGTGAAACTCTAATCATCTCCCTGTAATTGTGCTCTCAAAATTAGTGATTTCACGGCCCCCTCCAACCAAAGATGATGCAATGAAGGGAGAGAGATAATGACCCTCGAGTCCCGCTTCCAGTAGGCCCCGAGTTAGCGACAAGCATCGAGGGTATAAAAATCTCACAGTATTGGAGGCATTACCCACAAAAAAAATGAAACAGGATTAGGAGATAGGATAAACAACCACCAAAAAACTCTAGTAGTCAAAATAAAGGTAAACCAAAAACCGTCTCATAATGCATGAATAAAGTGAAACTGATACATATAAAAATCTCCAAAGTAAATACTAAAAATACAAATCTACGACAGCGACTCAATAGAAACTTCAACCCAGCTAGTAATGTCTAGCTCGGTTTCCAAGTCCACCTGGAAACCTAAAAATATTTTATATGCGTAGGGTGAGCATAACAGGTATACTCAGTACGGACGTAACTAAGACCTCAACTGCACATGTGAAAAGAGCGTACTAATGCGACAGTGAACAAAAATCAGAACCAACAAGCACAAATACAGGCCATCCAACCAAACTCAGCTTCACTATGGCTCACTCACCAAATCACGCATCCAATATAATAATATAATATTGAGATCATAACAAAGCAAGGTGCCCCGCAGCCTCTTCCCCATTGATTTTTCGCTCTCATGCCCCAACACCAAACATCATATGCTCTCATCCCTTCCACATATATCACATCACATCTCGCCCGCACACACTCGGGCCACACATCACATCACATCCCACCCACACACACCTGGGCCACACATCACATCATAACCCACCAACACACACCTGGGCCACACATCACATTAGATACAGAACCATAGTAGTAGAGTACCATAAACGTGAAGGACATCAACCTTGTGCCCTCCTACCACGCGTGACCCCCACCACATATCACATCATACCATATCTCATCCTGAAGACGCCTAGGACCACACATCACAACTCGTCCTGAAGACACCTGGGACCACACATCACACCTTGCCCGAAAACACCTATACCACATATCACGGCGGGGAAGAGGGGGGTAGCCAACCATCTGTATCACTACCATCCTAGATGTTGGGGAAAACACCCAGAACTCAGCACCTTTGAGCATTGGTAAGGTTATCCAACTCAGGCGGGGCACATATAAAATAACATAAACATACATGATATATAGATAGAACACAATACCCAACCTATAGTTTAACATCAACTACACTAGCACACACCACATTACCACCACGTACCACACATCAACTATCACAACTGTTTCCACCACTATATGAAACACACCACACAACCGCCACACAATCCACACAACATTTTCCACTTTCAACTTACAAGTTCCATTACTTTTATTCATTAGCCTTTTTATTTCACAATATACCACTCATTCAAATGTATTTAAGCCATTTATCACAACCACATATCCAACCCATTCTTGTTCATTTATCTACCCATCACATTTCATTATAATTTATTCCATAGCTGTCAGGGATGCTATCACAAGCACGCCACACAACTGCTAGTCCAACTCACATAACCGTCGTCACAACACCACACATCCACCATCATCGCCACATCATATCACCCAAGTCATCTCACCATAACAAGCCATTGTGCCACACCACTACGCACTACAACCACTGTGCCACAACCATTGCGCCACAACCTCATTGCACCACACCACATAACTACCCACACACATCCATGTCAACCAACCACTGCATCACTACCCTACACACTGCACAGCCTAGCCGATCACACCTATCATCGCACAATAGCCCAAACCACGCAGGGCAACACAATAAGCACAAGCCCGCGTCACAAAACACACATTTCAGCTTCCATTTATTCAGGGGATTAATCATGTTACCTCTTTATATTAGCATGGGTATTATCACACAAACCAGTTATCCAATGGCAGCCAATTATTAGCAAAATATAAGTTCTTTTACCTTTTTATTCAAGGTGCGATCACACAACAACACAGCAAGGGTCATCACATATATCAACTACAATGCAAGCAAGACTTCCAACAACCGCTATGTTCAGAATTTGCAACAGGCATGCATAACAACATCAACAATAGATAACAAAATAGTAAAGCATGTGATAACTCCCCATACCTATCAATTTTAAACATACCATTTAATTATATGATTATGTTGACCCTTACTATCCACCCAAATGTATGCATAAGCATGCAGATCTCACACATAGCACGTAAAAAGGGTGAGAACGAGGATCCCCAACCTCAAGGAAACTTTTTGATCTCACTGCACACTGTAGGGTGAAGAAGAAATTTCCCAAGAACCACCGCCACATAAGAAACTTGTGGGTCAACCTACATCGCTTCTGAAGATCGTCAAAACGTAGCCCAAACACATAACCCAAAACAGACCACACCACTGCAGCAAACTCTAGGATAAGAACGGAAGAAAATGGATGAGAACGAGAGGAGAACTCACCATGGATCAAAAACAGGAAGCCAAGGATCGAAGATGGGAAGCCATGAATCAATCCCCATTGATGGAATCCCAAAACGCCTCAAGGAGCACTGTCGGCTGCCTAGAATGAGAGAGAGGGCGTAGGGTTTGTGGAAAACCTTGAGGCGCTCTGACCTTTAAAGATGCACTGCACAAGACATTTACACGATGTGTAAACCATTTACACGTCATGTAAATGTCAAGGGCCATATCTGGACAAAAACAGCATCACTTTTTATTATTTAACCCCAAAAATTTACACATTGTGTAGCATCCCGTGAACTGCCCCTAACAAGTTGTGAACCACACTTACATGGCATATAAGCTTTACAAGTCATGTATTCACCCTACTTCCAGCATTTAACATCCAAACTCCTCCAAACCACTTCCAAGCCTCTACCAAGCACCACAAGCCACGAAAACATGCAAAGGGTTAGTCCACACAGACCTAGGCCCTTACAAGTGAAGTATTCTACCTCTCCATGGATGTAGGGATTTTTTCCAAACCACGTAAATCATTGTGTCGTGTGATCTTGTTCTCATCTGCAAACCATTTTGTCACTGCGACTCCCAATGTTTCCACAACACACAAAGCATACAAACAAAATCAAGATCCCTTATGGGTGGATCATATACATAGAGGTCTCAAAAATAACCAAAGTAAACAAACTTGGTCGAGTCCTAGCCCGATTCCATCTCCCATGCTCCTCCACATCAACTACTTGAATCAACCATCAATCATAGAGTATTTTCCCTTATCCTAACCCGCACCCATCTACTCGGATACCAATGACCGCCCAAGTAGGGTGCAAGTTCAACTCAGTGGGTCATCACTAGCACCATCTATAAAAATATCCAATTTAGATAAAGTGCATGTTGATGTGCTATAATAAATAACTGAAAACATGAATAAATAAACCATTGTCGATCCTCAGGCTATATGGTCACACTCAGGATCGACAATACCTATTTTGGCCAATGTCAGGTGTCTCTAAACATAATGCAATATCATCCAGGGGAAACCATGTCCTACCCCATCAAATCAACATCACTCAGGGCGTGCATCCCTCCTTGAAACCTTTATCCATTTATTATTTTATCATTTCTTGGGGGGTTGTATCCCACCCCTGAATCTTTATCAATTTAACAGTTTCACCTAAAGAGCCACATCCCACCCCGGAACTTTTACTGAAATCTCATCACCACCCAAGGGACCACATCCCACCCCAAAACATGTACCAAATTATCTCACTTGTGGGGGGCACATCCCACCCCAAAACTTTCACCATTAGTAATTCAACATTTTCCATTTCATTGGTTCAAAGGCATGCCACTCTCGGTGGCCAAAAGGTTAGGTTCCTCTCTTTCTTATGTAGGCTCGTGGACCGAATAATGTGAGTTTTGTTAGAGAAAGAAGCATAAACCATTTAATTAAATTATTGGTCGGGTGCACGTTAAGTCGACATGACCACACATCACACGCACATGAAAACAAAGTTAGACTTAGGGATAACTTAGGGACCACCTACTTTTTTCTTGAAGGAAGTTACTCGCTGAAAATTGATGGTAATCCGAGCTCAAATAGAAGGGATCAAAGATTTCTAACAAAAACCCTGAAATAGAGCATACATGGTCATAACTGACATAAGACCACTGAATGGCAAGAGAGTTTGAGAAGGAATCAAAGTGGAGTGATACTTACCTCTAGCTATCGTTTGGGTTGAACGTCGCTCAAATTGATTGAAAAAAGAAGAAGAATCCACTTCAGAAGGATAGGGTCGAGAGGAAGTGCGCGGAGAGGTAGGTGCTCGCTGTAGGAGAGGAGAAAGCCTATTAATTAATTTTTTTTAATAATAAACCATTTATTTGATTTATTTATTTAAAAACTGCTCGGGTTGTGTGTCGGCATGATGGCCCACTAGGGTCCTCCTCACGGCATGGCCTCCCTTAGTCACGATGCGGTGCACCGCTCCAAGGAAGAAACACAAAATCCAGCGCCACAAACCATCGTGGTGTGCCGCTCCTCCTTCACGACACGATGCGCCTCCCAACATGGCTTCGTGGTACGATACCCCCCCCCCCCCCCCCCCCCCGTGGCCTACACCCTCACCAGCTTTCATGGTGTGGCCTCTCTGGTCACGGCGTGACACCTGCCTCCAGGGAGAACCACAACCCTTACGGCCATGCCCCTCATAGCATGGCCCTCAACCATGCGGCACAAGACAACTCGTTGCGGCCCTCATCATGACACGACCCTAGGGGTCATAGCATGGCTAACATTTCCTCATGAAATTCTACCAAGGCAATATGTAAGATTTTTAAAACGATGCGTAAGGATTTCCAAATGAAACAAAAGGTTTTTAATACAAGAATTAGCATCATGGCGTGGCACCCTCCGTCGCAACATGACCCTCACACCCCACAGAAAATACCCAAAGGCGATACATATGATTTTCTAAAATAATACGTAAGAAATATCATCACAACGTGGCACCCTCCATCATGATGTGACCATCCTCCCTCGCTAATTTTGCAAAGGCAAGACATAGGGGGGCCATCGCCATGACGTGACACCCTTCGATGCGATATGACACACCATACGTAAAGATTTTCCCTTCATGAAATCTCACACAAAATGTGGCATGTCGAGGTACCGACCGGTCACGACGTGACCAACTCCATACTTAAAAAATAAACACACTGACACCCGTCATGGCGTGACCTCTACCAGTCATAGCATGACGACCCCCTTGAAGTAGTTTCCAACCACCTGCTGCAATTTTCAGCCTCAACTCCCGAAAACAACTCACATGCCCCACACCAACGCCTCAAACATTTTTAAACGAGTAAAATACATGAGGTTTGGAAAAACGTAAATCGGTTCATACCTCAACAAGATCAGGGGTGTTACTGAGAAGAATATAGATAAAAGGGGGGAAATAACCTAATGAAGTGTGATTGAGATGAGAATTTACTCACAACGTTCGTGGTTTATAAGGTATGAATTAAGGATTAACAATTGAGAGTATAATAAAGAAATATATACATCCCCAAGAAATACGGAAACATAAAAAAATACATTCATAAGTGAAAGTAGTTAATGAAGAGAGAACTTAAACCAAATGAGAGAACCTTAAGAGAGAATGTCACCTTACAATATTGCAAGGCAAGAACCAAGCATCGATAATTGGGAGATTGAAAAATAAGTATTTAAATCCCTATAAATGGCTAGAATAGAAGGAATGTGAGAATTTAAATGGAGAGTCTATAAGGTATGAATTAAGCATCATTTGAGAATTTACTCACAACGTTCGTGGTTTATAAGGTATGAATTAAGCATCATTTGAAGAAAGATTTTCCAGAGGGCCTCAAATTATGAAAGTGATCGAAAGAGAATCTCTTACCTTAACTTCTGACACGCTTGAACACGCTCTAACTCCCTACTTTGAAGAAATCGAATCTTCACTTATAGGTCTTCTTTGAATGAAGATTTTCGGACTCCTTATGACTAGAGGCTCCCAAACATGAATAAGGTTTATAGTGGAAGGGATTTTGGTAGAGTAAGGACATAAAACCGAACCATATTTATGATTTGAAATGGGTGGAAAGTACCCATTTTATAGATGAAATGATGGGCATTTCTTTGAAAACTAGAGGTGAATAAAGGACGATCTAAGAATCACATTGGAGTTAGGTGAGTCATGTGAGTTAGTTGAGGAAGTGTTTGTTAGAATAGTAAAATTGACTTCCACCCCTTATAAAGATCTTTTATAATATACAAATATCAATTTACTTATTTAAAATTCATGTCATCTCATATTTACCTTTTTATCATATTTTACCTTAATTATTTTTCACATTAATTATTTTTTATCAAAAATACAATATTTACCCTCTTACCTTATTTCAACTTTTAGATTCCAAATATGTCATCCATTTTGTTAAATTCAAACTCTAAATATGACGATTTTAACTTTAAAATAAAAACAGCTGATATATAGAAAGAAACAATTTTTTAAAATAAAATCTATTTCTTTGATAATGAATGATTATATTTTTATTTATTATGACTCGTTAATTATTTCATGAATATTAATTATTTATTTAAAGAAAAAATCTATGATTGTTATTCTAATTATATTATAATTTTAATTATTATGCTTTTAACAACACTCACAACAAAATACATTTAAAAAGAAACGTTTATAACATTAATAGTTACATGTTGATAACATTCCACCTTCTACTTACATATCCCCTCAAAAACATCAACATAAGACCGAGGGGCGAGATAAGTAATTATGGCATTTACAAATGGTGATTTGACTAACATGGATCTCGTGATAATCTTCTTTAGTTTGAACTTATCCTGCATACAATTTCATTCAAACTATACTTATTGAAGTTTAGCTTAAATTTGGTCAAGGTGATCCCTAGTGATGTTACCTCCTTCCCAACCTCGGATAACTGAATCTCATATAGAAGACTTCCACTAATGTCGTAATTTTTTCTCTTCTGCATAAATTTCACAATGATTACTCTTATTTAAATTCATCATAAACAATTAAACTATAATGGTCACATTTCATGGTTACTTTATTTGGGTATCCAATGCTCCCCAACCACCCGCATAATAAAATACCTTGCCTAACTACTCATCTCAATCACTTATTTTCGTGTTCAAATGTCATATTTCTAAAATTTTACATTATTTCTACTATTATACTCAGTAGTATTACATTTATGGGAGACCAATGAAAAATATTTCAATCTTGCGGCCTCCAGGTCATTGGGTCCTCTAGATCATGTAGGGGCCTTTGAGCCATGTATTGGATTCCCACCCAACCTAGTTTAAAAGGGACTTTCTTATCTTAATAAAAGAGGGTCAGCAACCTGATTGTAAAAAATGATAATGATAATGATGATGATGATAATGATAATGATAATCATAATCATAATCATAATCATAATCATAATCATAATCATAATCATAATCATAATCATAATCATAATCATAATTACTTAATATCTCTAAGAACAACTTCAAGTTCAACTTTTAAATCCACAAAATCATCTTCTAATCCTGTAATTTTAACACACACGCCTTTCATGATTTGATCTAAAACAACCACCTAGGACATCCTATGAGTTGAATCTGAAGTCACTGGCTTCTTTCCTACCAGACAATGCCTCTAAGAACAACTTCAAGTTCAACTTTTAAATCCACAACATCATTGTTGGAGTCTGCATCCCACATCAGACTTGAGGTCCGGTGTGGTCTTAATTATTCATTATAAAAGAACCTCAAGGGCTCCTTTAGAGAGCACACCTTGGGGGTTTCGGTTTCTCCTATTTTATCATTCTACATGGTATCAGAGGAAAATTAATTTTGAACCCCTCCTCCCGTTTTATTTCTTTTTTTTTCTGTCATCCTTTAGGGTTTCTCCCAGTTGGGGGGGGGGGCTCCATGGACAGCAACCCATAGGTATCTCCCCCCCCCCCGGCTATCCCTCCCATTCGGCGGAATCCCCGCCTCCTGCGGGTCTGCCTGCCCTATGCGGCCACCCCCTCCCCTCTCGTGGGTCTGCCCTACACGGCCACCCCGGCTCTGCCCTCCGTCGCGCCACCTCAGCTCTCCCAACCGGCGCCTCCTTCCTCACCACACTTCCCCGCTGCGCGCGACGGCCCCCTCATCTTCGGCGGCTCCTCGTCCAAGCATCGCCCCTCCGTCGTAAAGAAGTCAGGCGTCCCCGACCGTCCCAATGCCTCCTCTGCGCGCGCCGGCAACGTTCCCTGCGCCCCTTTGCGCTCCACCCCGAAGACTGGCTCTCGCCTCTCCCGCTTCCCGACAAGGATTCCGCCTCCTGTGGCGTCCTTCCCCTCGACGACTTTCGGCCCGACGACTCGCCGCGACTCTCGGCTCGTCGGCTCCACACCTGCCGGCTTCCACTTCTTCGGGCTTCTAGCTCCCGCCCGACTTGCGCCTCCTGTTCCCGTCGGCTCCTCCACCCGACGGCGGCCCTACGTCCTGCCCGAGCAGAGCCCTCCCGACCTTCCCCGCTCCACGCGACGATCCCGCTGCTCCTCTGTCGCCGGCGACGGCGCCTCACGGTCGCGGCCCTCCTTCTCGTCTGTCGCGACGCGAGACGGCCTCATGAGCGACGGCCCTCCTGTGTCGATCCTGGACCGCGGAACCTCTCCCGCACACAGCCCTCCAACGGCGCCCCTCCCCGCGGTGCACTCCCAGCCGACGGTTCTCCCATGCAGATTGCCCCTCCCCGCGCGACTCACGACGCCCCTCCCATGCAGCCTACCCCGCCCCCTCCGCTCTGCGCGGCTCCCGCTCCAGACGGTTACGGCTCCTCTTCGATTTTCCAGGCGTCCCCAGCATGCCCTCCCACTGTCCTGCTCCCTCGCCGGCCTCCTCTTGCCAGGCAGCCCCGCCTCTCGTCGTCGGCCTCCTCTTGTCAGGCAGCCCCGCCTCTCGTCGCCGGCATCTCCCGACGACTCCCGGCAGCCGCCTCCCTGTCTGCCGGAACGCCATCGCACCTCCACCGTAGCGCAACACTTCGACCGCCTAAGATCTGAGCCCATTAACGCCACCAGATCTCGCAACGATTCTGCGGAATCCCCGCCTCCCGTCACCGGCCCCGCAAGTACAGCTTTCCCGATGCTAGTGTTGTTTTCCCGGTGTATCATCGTCCGGCCCCACTAGTGCGGATTTCCTAGCGCTCCATCAACCGGCCCAGTCTGTGTGGTTCTTCTGCTGCGTTCACGATATCATCCATCCATCATCCTAAGGGGGAGCTGCAATCTTGAGGGGGAGCTATGACCGTTGTTTGTTTCTTTTTTATTTCGTCTTGTTTTGTAATCAAGCTGGGTATGTTCAGCTTGAGGGGGAGTGTTTGCAGTCTGTTGATTGATTTGTCTTCATTGGTTTGGTTTGTTTTTTCTTTAAGTGTCAAAGCTAGGTTCACCTAGCTTGAGGGGGAGTGTTGGAGTCTGCATCCCACATCGGACTTGAGGTCTGGTGTGGTCTTAATTATTCATTATAAAAGAACTTCAAGGGCTCCTTTAGAGAGTACACCTTGGGGGTTCCGGTTTCTCCTATTTTATCATTCTACAATCATCTTCTAATCCTGCAATTTTAACAGACACACCTTTCATGATTTGATCTAAAACAACTTCAAGTTCAACTTTTAAATCCACAACCTCATCTTCTAGTTTAAAAGGGACTTTCCTTTCTTGTCTTAATAAAAGAGGGTCAGCAACCTGATTGTAAAAATAATAATAATAAATAATAATAATAATAATTACTTAATATCTCTAAGAACAACTCCAAGTTCAACTTTTAAATCCACAACATCATCTTCTAATCCTGCAATTTTAAAAGACACACATTTCATGATTTGATCTAAAACAACCACCTGGGACATCCTATGAGTTAGATCTGAAGTCACTGGCTTCTTCCCTACCAGACAATGCCTCTTGGTTGTCCCTCATTGAATTTCCACTTCTTTATCACTTCATTCTTTCCCCTTGGGATAGCTTGTAGCTAAATGTACCACCTTTCAACATTTGCAGCAAAGGGTAAATCTCTCTTTAAACCTTCGTGTATATTAGAGAAAGAAAACAAAAATTCATCACAGTATGAGCCCTTGTTTTTGGCTTCATCGTGTCCTTGGATGCCATCTCCTTGGGTGAACCAATCCATTTTTATCGATCCAGGTTTGACTCTATCTCATAAGCCAGAAGAAAGTCTTGAAAATTTCCCATAATGACTAAATTCAAATATCTATCTCCTATAGTTGAAACTATAGGATTGATTCAAATATCTATCTCCTATAGTTGAAACTATAGGATTGTAAAGCTCTAACAACCTTCTTAAAATCCAAGTCCCTTCATCGTTCCCACAACTTCAGTAATTTGGCTAAAAAAAACCCATCAACACGTTCAGATGGTTTCATTTTCTAATCTTCGGGTTGATTTCATAGAATCTTCAATGTAACCTTCTTTACCTTTGATTCATCCTCATAAACATTTGACAATTTTGTCACATGTGGACTTGACTGAACACGAATCATGATCTTCATGTATTCTTTGTTGGGCAAATCACCACTTGGCGTTTTTCTCATTTGCATCAACATTAACATTTTTCATGTCACTGCCAATACATGTAGCTCCAAATATATTACTCAACTGATAATTGTGCAGAACAATGAGAAAAACATGACTAGTGATTTAAAATGAGAAATCGTTCAATTTTTTCAAATAAGATAATTCCCCCTTGCTGTTCACAGTAGTATTCAACTATTTTTGCCTATGCATAGAGAACAAATTTGTAGGTGTTTGTACTTGGCTGGTAAGGTGAGAGTCCATCGGTAAATTCAAAAACCATCTGAGGACCTAGAAAGCTTGAAGCATGCAGGTGAAGAGTTTGTCTATGTAGGTCTGACCAACTCACCTTTGGATTTCTTGGCATGGCTATAATTAGCCCTAAGGCCCACATTATGATTCCGTGCTCTGAGCTAAATCAAACAAGTACTTCCATATGGTAATGTATTATAAATACCTTTTTCCATGCATTTTTGTTTTGTGTTTGGCAATTTTAGGATTACCTTCAAGGTTAGTAATGAATTAATAAGTATCACTAGACATGATATTGAAAAAGATGATGTGCTGAATTATTATTATAAATTTCAAAGTGGCGTAAAGGTTATCATAAAATATTAGTTATAAGCACCCTAAAACATTATGTGTACATGAGACACAGAAAAAGAAGTTGGTGATCTGGGCTTACTGCACTAAAAAATGTCCATTTCCGAAAAATTGCCCCATCAACGGAAGCTCACTGGAACAGACTTGCCGTCAAACTGTCCCGCCTGACCCAAACAAGCCAGCCCATCAGGAGATTCATGCTATACGGGTTGATATTCATATGCCCGTATTTTTACAGGCTTCAAATATGGAATCTCAATCCACGTAGTACATGCTTACGGATGTAACGAGCCGAAGTGAATGCATGTGGAGTAAGAAAGGGGTCGCATACTTTCAAGTTGGAAGTGAATGCATCTGGAGTTCACCTAAAGCCTCATCAGGTAGATCTGAATTGAGGGAAGAATCTTTCCGACCACGGTCCAATGAAGTTGCCTCAAATATACCTGAAAAACTGGTTCAAGTTAAAATGTTGCAATTCCCGAAAAACATGTCATCCCGAAATGCTTCACAATGCATCAAAAAATTAATTTTTTTATCACATATTAGAGTACCAGCTGGCGCACAATTTCATTAGAAGAGACAATTGAGTAGGTCTCGATATCAGGCTAGATCATCGTATTGTCTGAATTTTGATTCATTAAAAAGCATTCCTACTTTAAATAACAGCATGTTTAATGAGATTCAATGGTTCAAATCCATGCAGGAACCTTAGTGGGTCTGTGCATTGCCAACTGAAAACATAAAAAACTGCATTTTCCAGTAAAGTAGATATAAACCATATTCCCAAAACCGATCAATAAATACAGCCCTCCTTTGTAAGCATTTACCGGTTAAGCAGATCATTTCTGTTGCTTACCAAAGCCCAAGACTGCACAGCAAATCAGAAAACCAGGAAGTGCGAAGTCCATTTGGTACACCATCTCCAAGACTATGATGCATCCTCCAGCCACCATCAAATGTTTTGGAGAGGAAAAAACCATATGCAGCCTGACAAAAAAATGTAACTACTAAAATTAGTCAAATTATCCCTTTCAGCCAAGATGTTTTAAATACAGATATGGGAAAAAAATTAATATAACACTTTCAATATGCATTTTTGGATATAGCAGTTACCTCTCCTCGGCCAGGCTGTCAATGTAGAATATCAAGATGATTCCAAAGAAAATTGTGCTAAAATAAGGCCATGCAGAAAACTGCAACTGCACGCTGCTGCTAGAATTCGACCCCTGAAGTCCTCCACAAAGCAGAGATAAGTCAGAACATTGCAGATGCAAACAGCTATCTAAGAGTTCATCAAGTGCAAAAATCAACAAATGGATGAAAGTTGGAGTAAAACTCACTATAATTATGTCCCACATTGCTACAGGGAAAATAAAACAGGTTGCAGAAGCTGTAGTTATGGCATGCAGCCGCCTCTTAAACTGATTCTGTAAGTAGTGATCAGTTATAATTAGATTTTTGAATTACTAGCACAGCTTCCAAACAATCAGGCACTATATAAGTTAAAAAAACCTTCAATGAAACTCGTCGGGCAATCACCCTCCTTAATGCTGATAAGATTCCAGCAAGAACGGGAATTACCATTACCTTCATCCCCAACACCTTTTCTGTCTGGCCTTCAGCAACAAGGTTATCTTTAAGGGGTTCATTCTGGTTAAGTTCGCCAGTACACAATATACAGAAAATTGCAACGGCAGTAATATTAAGGCCCCTCAGCCAAGTTTAAGTATGCAGTAACATTATGTGAAGGATATAAAATGGAGAAAATGTGGCCATAGCCCACCCTTGAGATAAGAAGTAGAAAGATGCCAACATTGCAAGAAGCCCACCAAGCTGATAAAAGAAAACATCTGACTGGTTAAAAGGACATTTAAAATTTGATATAGAAAAAGTTTTTAAAAGGTTGACATCAAATACATTCAACATGATGATCTTCAAAAGCGATGAATAAAGCCCCAAGTTTAATGTACAAATAAGTAAAATAATTCAGATTAAAAAACTATTGAAAAATGAGAATCAGAAACTGCTGAGAGGGTGCCACGTGTAATATTAACACGATCAAAAACATGAATTGCAATGCATTGACATGCAAAGAGGATGATTAATACAAAAAAAAACCAGTCTTGAAGTGTGGCAACTGAAATGAAAAAAAAAAACCTACTGCACTGCGAAAAATACAATAAAACAAGACAGAAAGAATGATACGGGCATCCAGGCAATTTTATGCTGTGCTGCACCATGTTAAATCAAAGCAGCCGTAGCAGTCATCATGTATTAAAATATAAATCGCTAGAAAATCAAGGATAACTGAATAACCTTTTTCCAGATGTGTCCCCTCCGCCCATATAAAACTGCAGACAGGACACCGAGAACAGCACCTGAGTACTCCGCCATCAAAGCACTGGAGTTTAGAGAAGAAAGAAATCAATTATGACAATCAATACTGCTTAAAATGGGCAAGGAGAGGGGGGAAGCATAGCAATTACCCCGAAGGACAAGAATAGTCCATTTGACAAAACTTATTGAAAACCACTTATAAACCTTGTAGTCGGCAAAGAGTTTATAGGGTCGCTTGAAGGTCTAACCAATCCAACCCAAAGCCCACTAAACCTCCTGTCATCCATACTTATCAAAGGAGGAAGAGTAAGGAGGTGCATTCTGCAGCTGAAGGTGATGTGGCAGGTTAGTTACAGCAGTATGAGGTGGCAAGTTAGTTAGGAGTCGGTTGAGGGAGAGGGCGATATAAATCTGTTGTGGGGATCGGAGAGGGGGTTCATTCAGTATTTTCTGGGATACTAGGAATCTAGAGCAAGGTTGTTGGCCAAGAAGGTGGACTAACCCTGGAATAGAAGTTGTTGGAACCACAGGTTGTAATGATTGGATTTGCTGTCAATCAGAAGTTGGAAGTTTGGAAGCTTAAATTAGAGGCTCGGAAGATGGAAGCCTTGATATTGTTTGGAAGTTGTTGAATATTTGGAGTGTTCCAAAAATTATCTTGGAAGGTGAACAATTGGAAGCTCGAAAGGTAGAGGTTCGGAAGTTGGAAGCTTGGATGCTAGTAATCTGGAAGATAGAAGTGGTCGGAGTTTTGACAAAGTCTGGTGCGTAAGATATTTTGGAAATATAGATTTCGCAAAAGTCCTGGAGGTTTCTCTGTATACGTAATATCTTTGGGAGATGCCTAAGATACTCAGAAGACACGGAATTAGCAAAGTCTGGGAGGTTTCTTTGCATACATAATGTTCTTAAATGATGTGTAATATTTTTGAGCAGACACGTAAAATATTTACCCTGGAGTTCACAAAATGCGGAAAAGGGGGAAAACATATTCCCCCCTGCGATGTGTAAGTTTTTGCGAAGCAAACGTAAGGTTTTTCAAAACCTCTCTGTGATGCGTAAGTTTTGCGAAGCAAACGTAACGTTTTTTAAAAACTCCCTGTGGTGCGTAAATTTTTGCAAAGCAAACGTAAGGTTTTTCAAAACTTTTCGTTGATGCTTAAGTTTTTGCAGAGCAAACATAAGGTTTTTAAAACCTTCCTGAGTTGCGTAAGTTTTTCTAGGGAGCAGCGGAATTAGCGGGGGGGCATTAAGAATCCTCCCTATATACATAAGATATGTTGGGAGGTGTGTAAGGTTTTTGATCGAAACGTAAGGTTCTATCCTTTATTGTTTTGAAGAAAAGTGTCGTCCACGCTGTAGCAAAAGTCACGGTGGCTGCAAAACAAGAAGAAGATTAGTGCCACGCCGATAGAAGTCTGGGAGAGGGGGAGAGGTTTAACAGTAGAATTCTACTGATAACCAGCAAAAACAGCGTACAGAGATTACATAAATCAGCAGAAGCTATAGGAATAGAAGAATTGAAGTAAAAGAAGTAAATCCTCAGAAAGGCGCTGCTCTCGAGGTCGATGGCCTCACCCACCAGATGCTTCCGTTGGAAGCCTCAAACTCCAAACTAATCTCTGACCCTCCCCAAATAGCAGACCCACTATTTTATAATCCCCAACCTTCTCCCAACAGCCCCAACTATATTACAACATTACCCCTGGCGTTATTAGAACCACCAACCTGCTACTGCATCAATTACTGAATTGCCCAAACACACTTACGCAACTGCAGCTGACCCTTACTCCCTGGCACCTAGAAAGACTGCAGCCCACACGTTCCTATCATTTTCGCCCGTTTGAAAATCCACCGTGTCCACAAGGTAGAAAAAATTGATGAGCTACTAGGGGTGTCGCCGCTGCTATTGAAGTTGATGCAGTTGTTGCAACCTCTGAGAGTGGGTTTTGGAGTCGCTGGAACTGTTGCATAGTGAGGAATGTGTGTGTTGCCTGGTAGTTTGAGTAGAACTGCAGATTGCCCACGAGATACGGGAAGATCGTCAATGGTGGCACACTATTTAGCATCGCCTGCCCTGTCACCAATTTCAAATGTTGGATCTCCTCTTCCAACACGTCGATTAGCGCATTTAGCATGTAATGACCCGCGGTTTTAAACCAGGTTAAAAAGTGGGGGAAATTGAACTTTTTCAATTGCTGAGCGTGTCGAATCTAAGACCGGGCTTCGGAATCGAAGAGGGCTGGTTTTTAAGCGACAACAGAAGGCGCACGGTTGGCGCACGGTTTCCCAAACCGTGCGGCTTAAAATAGGGAGGCAGAGGAGTCCGCACGGCCTGCGCACGGTTTCCCCAAACCGTGCGACTAGCCCGTGCGGGGTGCCTGGGGTGTCCAGTAGAGGCCGCACGGTTTGCGCATGGTTTGGCAAACTGTGCGGGTCAAACCGTGTGCGGCCCTCCTTTTGGGTTTTTAGATGTTTTAAAAAGAAATTAAAAAGAAAACCTAAAATCTAATAAACTCTCCCTCCTCTTTTCTCTCGGCCAGAACCCGCACGAACCCCTCCCCCTTGGAGCCGCCGGCCTCGCGCGAGTCCTCCCTCGGCCGCACCTCCTTCCTCCTTCGTTCTTGGCGATTCCTCCTTCGAATCCCCGCGGTAAGCCTCCTTCCTCCTTCATCCTCCCTTCTTGGCCGATTTTAGGGCTCCTCTTTGCCATAATTTCGTTCGGCCAAGCACCCCTTGTTGCGGAATCGCCGGGAAACACAACGACAGAAACGAGGAAAAACGAAAAGAAAGAAAACAAAGGACACAACGATTTACGTGGTTCGGGAAAAATCCCTACGTCCACGGGAGAGGCAGAATTTCACTATGATTCGGGAGCACAAAAAATTACAGAGGATTTCAGTGGTAAACCCTAGCCCGAAATGGGCTACATATGAAGAAGACGGTCCACTGTTCCGAATAGTAAGTCCGCGTTGCTATAGTGATTGGCGGTCAACTTGTCAAAAGTGCTACAGTGGCTGCCGACTAGAAGTCAAAAGTGATACAGTGAAGTTGACTCCGAAGTCCACGCCACTACAGTGTCTGTCGGTGTCGGTCGGTCAGCTCCGCTACAGTGGTCAACATTGCTACAGTTCCAAAAAATTGGGTCGGGAACCTTCGGCCCCCGGACCCCCGGAGTAGGGGCGCGTTGCCCCCTACAACCCCCAACGAGCTCACCGCGGAGCTCGACCCGCGACAGTTGCGGGCCACAAGCATTCGACCCCACCGGATCGGGCAGCACCAATCCAACACCCCTAGGTTTAGGGTTTGGTTGATTTCGGTTTCTTTCTTGTTCCGCTTGTTCCAGGGTTGTGCGGAAGGTCCCCCGGGACCTTGTTGGTGTGCGTACGACATCCGCCGCCGAAGGCGAGGCGGATTGCGGTGATTTCGATCCGCCGGTTTGATTCCGAGGTAAGGGTTTTACCCGTTTTTGGTTTTCGTAACTTCCAATTAGTGTCTTAGGTTGTTTTAGAGGAACCTGGTTTGTTTTCCGTAGTGCGTTGGACCTTTGGAGTTGGTTTCGGGTTGTCGGAGCATAGTCGACTCGCCTGCGTAGGCATAGGTGCGTGGAGACAGGCTTATGTGAATAAGCATATGTGTAAGGATTCTCTTGCGCACGCTCATGGCCATGCAGGCATGTGCATAGAGGCTAGGTGTCCTTATACGTATGTGAAATCACATATGCCTCGTGAGGGCGCAGCAGCGGCTCTTAGTTAGAAAGCGCCAAGAGCCGGAGTGGACAGATGGATCCACCTTGAGGTAGGGTCCCTCCCCTTGCCATTTAATTTAAAGTAAAGTAGTAAAGAGTTTATTATTGCACTGCCTTAGCATTTTAATTATGCAAGTTTAGTTTCGATTAAATGCTTCTGTGCAAATCGTGTGAACTGCAGGAATAAGATAAAAGATGTTGTTTGGTCACTAAACTAACGATTTAATGATAAAATCCCTCGATCAGAGGTGCGCTGTCTTCAAGATAGAGTAGGAAGTCGACATCTATGTTTGTCTGCTTTGCCTTGCCTTTGTGATAATTCTTGAATGGCATGTTTGGCTGCTTGTTTCTTCTTTGTTGAATTTTCCCAAGTGGGCAAATGCTATGTTTGCCATAACACCTCACTTTGCACTTGAACCCTTGGAATGTAATTGTCATGCCTTAATAAGTTGAGTGGTTGGGTTGAGATAAACGGAACAGTTAGAATGACTTAGAAGAGATAATGACGACCTTTAACTGAAATGGCTAAGACACTTGAACCATGAATCAATTTGCCATGCGTAGGCAAATTGAGTGAGATGACGTGTGTGTGACAGTTTGCATATAATGAATAGCTCTTTGAAATGGGTTGGTGTATAGTCAATGACTTACATGATAAGTCTCTACCCCATGGGATGTGTTGGAAGTAACCAAGCCCATGTCGGTGTCCTAATTGAAATGCATAAGATGTCCTGCCTTGTGCATTTTAATGTAATTGTGATAATGATTATAAGTGATTATGGATGATTGTAAATTTGATGTGTTTACTTGAAATGCATAAGAGGTACTGCCTAATGCATTGTGATATTAAACTGATGGCGAATGTGTATGTTTATGAATGGGAGGCATTCATACCCCATGCTATCTTCTGTGTATGTTTATGAATGGGAGGCATTCATACCCCATGTTATCTTCTGTGTATGTTTGTGGATGGGAGGCATGCATACCCCATACCAGCTTATTCTGAGTATGGGTGGGAGGCACGTTACCCCACGCCAGATGTGATCTCTATACATGTATGGAAGGGATGCATTCTTACCCCTTGCCAGCTGACTTATAGGGACGAGAGGCATTCTTACCTCGTGCCCGCTAATCTCGATTAAAGGGTGGGAGGCATTCTTACCCCACGCCATCTATGATCTAAATGCATTTATATATATATATATGGTGACATTATCAAGTTACTTTACCGGCAACGAGCCGAAGCTGGTATAACTGTCAGGTGTCCCTTGGGAACCTGGACGGGTGTTATTTACTTATTTCTCCATACCTGCTCACTGTTTAATTATTATACACTGTCTAGATTGGGTTTGACACCGATGGTGCCGGCCTACTGAGATTTATATCTCACACCCTACTCGGGCCGCCATTGCACTAGGGTACCCGAGTAGACCTTCTTGTTTGCAGGACCTAGGTTGAGTTGTTGTGTTACTCGTACCTGGAGATAGAGGCAAAGGACCAAGCTGAAGCTTGGGATGCTCAGGAGATCGTCCGTCGGGCCTTGCTGTCTTTTCTTTATTCTTTTGCATTGTATTGCAAGCATGCTGTATTGTTTCTTGTTTTCACCTTGTATCATTCATCATCCCTGTATCGTGTAAACTGGCTTTGGCCACCTTTTATAAAAATGATCACTATTTGTCTTCCGCTGCTGTTTGTTCATTGCTTATCTATTACTGCTTCTGTTACAAGTGTTATTTACTCTGAGATACCGTTGTGCAACTCTGATAAGAGGGTATAGTCTCCCCACTATCACCTCCCGGGACCCTCGCTGCTAGTCGGCAGCCTCTGGCGTACGGGGAGACGCGCTTGAGGCCATGTGACCTACCGGTCTGGCCACCGGTTCGATGGTAAGCCGGGTCGGGGCGTTACATAGCAAGTGGACCTGCTGTCCCATAGTTGCTTTTTGTTAGAATGGAGAGGCAATGACCCGATGCCCAAGATTTCTCTCTAAGGGAGACCATTTATTTATCACATCAATGCAGGGAGGGGAAGAAACAACCAAAATCTACCCTAAATGCGCGCAGGGAGGCTCGAAACCGAGACTTTCCAAATACCACGACGTCCAAAATACCAACACAGGGACGCACCTATTAGGAATGTAGGGGGTTGTCCGTGTGTGGGGGGGGGGGTTGTGGTAGTGTGCAGTGGGCTGCCCATGAGAGGGGCAGTTGGCTGGTTAGGTATTGGTTGCCAGGGGCAACATTGTACTTTTATTTTGTTAGTTTGTTAGGGGTTACAGCTGGCAGTAGGTTGTTAGTTAGTTAGGAGTTACAGCTGGCAGTAGGTTGTTAGTTTGTTAGGAGTTATAAATTGGAATGAGTTGGGATGGGCTAAGGGACGATTCTTTTTCTGGATTCTGCTGCTTGGTAGCTGCTGGAGAGCTGATCCTTGGGAGGATGCGGCTTGGGCTTCAGGAGAGTGGTCTTCTCTAGGAGCATTTCTTTCTCTCTTCCTTCTTCCTTTTATTCCGGCCTTCTACTGTATTTCTTCCTGCTGTAAAATTTTCTCCAGGTTCTTCTTTCTGCAGTTATTACTATTTTCATTGTAATTGAGCAATTCTGCTACAATGTAGCCTACAGGAAATACAAACAGCAGCCATTACTCTCTCTCGGATCTCTTTCACTCTTTTATTCCTAACAAATTGGCGACTCCGTTGGGGAAGATCGTGCGGAAGAGACAGTCGAAGGAGATCCCGTTCTCCGTGGGCTCCTTCGGGGTCGCCACCCACCCGCGGCTGGGCTCGTCTCCGCCTCCCATCACTCTCCAGTGCGAGGAAATCTCCAGCAAGTCGCGCCTCTCGTGCGACGACTTTCCTAAGCTCCAGCTCCTCCTTCGGCAGCCCCCCCGCGCCTTGGCCATCCCCTCCTGAGCGGCCTCCTGCGACAGCTCGCTTTCGCGCCTCCATCGCATCGTCGATCTACAACGCGGCTCCTCTGCGGCTTTCCCGGCATCCCGACGATCGGCCCCGCAAGTGCGGATTTCCCGACGCTGCGTCAACCGGCCCCGCTAGTGCGGCTTTCCCAGCACTCTATCATCCGGCCCTGCCTGCGCGGCTTTCCCAGCGCTCCATCGACCGGCCCCGCTTGTGCTGCTTTCCCGGCACTCCATCGACCGGCCCCAACTGCGCGGTTCATCTGCAGCGCCTCAACGACTTGTCACGCCACTGATGTAATCCGGCTATTTCAGCAGCATCTTCCATCATCCATAATTTTCATCTCGAGAGGAGCAGCGATTGCAGATGATTTATCTTCTTTTTTGTTTTGTCTTGTTTTGTCATCAAGTTGGGTATGTCCAGCTTAAGGGGGAGTGTCTGCAGTGTTTATTGACTGCTTTATTTTTCTTTGTTTTGGTTTGTTTTCTCTTTATATGTTCAAGCTAGGTACACCTAGCTTGAGGGGGTGCTGGTGTCTGCATCCCACATCGAACAAGTGGTATGACGTGGTTTTTATTATTCATTATAAAATAACCTCAAGGCCTCCCTTAGAGAGAAACTTTAGGTATTGAGTATCCACTCTTATACTTTAACAATCTCCAGTTGAATTATAACAAGAATCGCTTTTGAGTTATGTAGCATAAGTTATAGTCAAAATACCAAAAGATAATTTCACTCACGGTAGGTTTCATGGTCAGTACATTTTGTTCATGCGGTAGGTTCCACGATCAGTACATTTTGTGCATGCAGCGGGTTCCACGGTCAGTTGACACACTGTCGGTTCCAGACTTCGCCAAATTTTCAATTTCCAAACTTTACCAAATTTTAGTTCCAAAATAAGTAAAAGGATATTATAAGGTCTCAAATGACTTATTTAGCCTAGGAACACATTATGAAACTTGTAGTACATGTTATGAACTATAAAAACTAAAAAACTAGAAACATTTTAAGCAAATAAATATTATGATATGGTCATGATTAAGTATACTTTACATAATTCAAATTATTAAGGCTTTTAAAGAAAATAAAACAAATAAAGCTTTGTAATTATCAAAACATAAAGTGGTTCAAGGAGCCACTTAACATTAAAAGAAAAGAAGTAAGAATTGAGCCGGTAAAAATCTAGGTTGGGTCTTCTCCTGTAAAAGACAGGGTTTTTGTCTGAACCCGTAAAAGGCAAGGGAATTGGATTGAGCCTCCAGGTGTGAAAAAGGCGGATGTAAAGAGTTCCCACTCTCCTTCAAAAGTGATATACCATAGTGGGTGTCATCTCTCTCAGTTCGTGAGAGAGGTGAAAAGTGTTGGATTGGTGTTGTCCGATCCGATGGGGTTGAATGCTTGTGGCCCGCAACTGTCGCGGGTCGAGCTCCGCGGTGAGCTCGTTGGGGGTTGCAGGGGGCAACGCGCCCCTGCTCCGGGGGTCTGGGGCCAAAGGTTCCCGACCCAATTTTTTGGGGCTGTAGCAATGTTGAGCACTGTAGCGAAGCTGACCGACCGACACCGACAGACACTGTAACGGTGCGGACTTCGGAGTCAACTTCACTGTAGCACTTTTGACTTCCAGCCGGCAGCCACTGTAGCACTTTTGACAAGTTGACCGCCGATCACTATAGCAACGCGGACTTACTATTCGGAACAGTGGACCGTCTTCTTCATATGTAGCCCATTTCGGGCTAGGGTTTACCACTGAAATCCTCTGTAATTTTTTGTGCTCCCGATATAGTGAATTTTGCCTCTCCCGTGGACGTAGGGATTTTTCCCGAACCACGTAAATCGTTGTGTCCTTTGTTTTGCTTTCTTTCGTTTTCTCGATTCTGTCGTTGTGCCTCCCGACGATTCCGCAACAAAAAGTGGAGTAGGATCATTTAGATCTGACCCACTATAAAAATATCTTGTGTTCATCTTTTACGTTCTACATTTTCTTTTCTCTCTATTTTCTTATACAGGTGCGGTGGAATTGTTTGAACCAATCAATTTCAGCTCATAAATTTTATACATTGTTTAATTTTTAAAGACAATCCACCCCCCTCTTATCCATTGTCTATCACTTCTCTGAGACTTAACAATGAATAAGTCCAACGGTGATCCAGACAGCTCGACAGTGATCCGAACAATGATGAAGAAGCCCGATGGTAATCCGAGTAGTAATGAAGAAGTCCGACGGTGATCTGGGCAGCTCAATGGTGATCCGTGTTGCGGAAACGTCGGGAGACACAACGACAGAAACGAGATAACGAAAAAAAAAGAAAAAAATAAGGACAGCGATTTACGTGGTTCGGGAAAAATCCCTACGTCCACGGGAGAGGCAGAATTCACTATATCGGGAACACAAAATTACAGAGGATTTTCAGTAATAACCCAAGCCCGAAAATGGGCTATAAAATGAAGACGATCACTGTTCCGAAAAGGTAAGTCTGCGTCGCTACAGTGAACGGCGACCAACTTTGTCAAAAGCACTACAGTGGCTGTCGGCTGGAAGTCAAAAGTGTTACAGTGAAGTTGACTCCGAAGTCCGCACTGTTACAGTGCTAGTCGGTGTCGGTTGGTCAGCTCCGCTACAGTAGTCAGAGATGCTACAGTGCCGAAAAAATTGGGTCGGGGCCTTCGGCCCCCGGCCCCCCGGAGCAGGGGTGCGTTGCCCCCTGCAACCCCCAAAGAGCTCACCGCGGAGCTCGACCCGCGACAGTTGCGGGCCACAAGTAGGGGTGTCCAGACCCGACCCGACCCGACCGACCCGACCGACCCGACCGGGTTGGGTCGGGTTAAAAAAAATATTCCACGGGTTGAGTCATAATTTGGTCGGGTTGGGTCGGGTCACGGGTTGGGAAAAAATAACCCAACCCGACCCAACCAACCCGATAGCCACCTGCATTGTGTCAACTCGCCGAGCCGATATTTCTCTAGCGCGACCCCTTCTCGTCAGACTTCACTCTATTTACTCCCTCCCTCCCAACTCGAGGCCCTTTCGATCGTCTTCCTCCTTGCCTACCTACTACACCCATGCCAACCATCCATCCTGCTCGGCCGATGTTGTCACTACCGCACATCACCCCCGCCTCTACTATTGTTTCTGCATAGCCTTCCCTACTGTTCATCATCTCTTCCACCTCGTCCGAGGGCCACCACTCCACCGCACTAACCCTAAGGCCATCGCCTCACTACCGCCTTCCTCCTCCATCTTGGCTACGACTACGGCACCAGATCCATCAGGGAGGGGAGCTCTTTTTTCTCCAGATCCAAGATGAGTGTTGGGGTTTCATCAAAGGAATCCAACCATAGAGGATCAGGAAGCGATTAATTTCGATCGAGCGTGGAACCAAACCTATAAGCACTGGAATTTTTCGATAGTGGGGATCAATTTTTTATTTTCACATCATTCTAAAAAAAATTCTTTCAATTTTTTAGGAGAAGCGCTGGAATTTTTCGAGCATGGAACTGAACTTAGAAGCGCAGGAATTTTTTGAGCGTAGCGATTGATTTCATTCGAGCATGTAAGCGAACTTAGAACTGTTAGAATTATTAATTTTTTGCATCGTTCAACTGGTTTTTCGTGGTGTGTTTTCGACAATGGGGGTATGGAAGTGCGATTGCTACTTGGAGGCGAAGAAGATTGGGGAGGATTCTCATAGAACCACCACCACAATCGTTGTCGCCTTCATTAGCACCCGCCTTCCACCGATGATGGATTCTCCACTGCCTCCATTTTTAAGAATATTGATTGCAGGACTTGGAGGCGTAGGGAGGAAGCTCCTTCTTGGGTGGAGGGGATAGCGGTTGCACCGGGTTGAAGCGGAGATGTCCTGCGGGATATCCAGAAACAATCGATTTTTTTTTTCCATAAACCCATCAACCCGACCCGACCCAACCCGATTTAGTACGGTTTGGGTTGGGTCGGGTCCGAGCTAAAAAACATGTCTGACCCGACCCGACCCGACCTCTTTCGATCGGGTCGGGTCCAAAAACCCCATCAACCCGACCCATGGACACCCCTAGCCACAAGCATTCGGCCCAAACGGATCGGGCAACACCAATCCAACAATCCGAGCAATGATGAAAAAGCCAGATGATGATCTGGGCAATGATGGAAACGAAAATCTGAATAGTGAGGATGGATCCCAATGGAGATTCGGATAGAAGGCGACAAGGACTGCTGGGAAAACACGTCTGGGCGCGCCAAAAAATTGGTGTGCGCCTATTGGAGCAATGTTGGGAGGGCGACTGGGAGAAGCGGCGCCTGCCTGGATCGTCTGGTTTCAACACAGAACTGGTGCAGGAAATACTGAAGGAGGCCCGACCTGAGTGTGCACGGAAGAGGCGGTGTGCAGCACAATAGGAGCGACACCTAGTCGCACGCACCAAGGAGATGCCTGGGTCGCTTGGATCTAGATCGCGCTTGGAGTAGGGGGTCGCACGCAGAGGCGCGGCTGGGCTGGAATACGATGCATCAGGAAGAGACCCGTCAGAATGTTGTGCGCGGAAGTGAAGGGCGTTGCAGAGGGGGACGACACTAGGAGTCGTGACTGGGGTGTGCGTAATGGGAGGGGATGCGCGATGTAGAGAAGGGGGAACGGCGGAAGGGGGGGCTACTACGGTTGTTGGGAAGCGAGGCAGGAGGCGACGACTGGAGGGGGTGTTGCTACGGTTGTTGGGAAGCGAGGCAGGAGGCGACGACTGGAGGAGGGGGTGTTGCGTCGGGGGTTATCGCAGCTGCTATAGGAAGGCAGCAGGGATGAGGAGTGGAGGGGCGGCGGCGTGATAATTAGGGCTCGCTAGTCATGGGGGTCGCCGCCACTATTTGGGGAAAAACTGTAGGGTGTCCTAAGAGGGGAGTGTTAGGGCTTAATTGTTGGAGTTGGTGCCCTATAACCAACTTTTGTGTACTTTATAACCTGTATTCATAATTTTTTGAATATTAACAAAGTTCTTATCACATCATGACTGTTTTTCTGCGTAACATAGTATGTGATAATGTCTCAAAAGTAGTTGTCGTACTAAAAGGTCATAGCAGTTCCCAGCTATGATGAAAACCCGAAAATGTTATGACATTATTTTTAAATATATATTCTATAGCCGGATGATATCATTTGTCTGACACAAATAATACAGGCTATCAGAAGTGGAGACTCATAGGACTTTTGAGGCACCTTCTCATGATATACGTCTTTGGTAATATCTAGTAGGATATTATGAGAACGAAACCCGCCAATAGGAAATTCACATTCATGTGTCATTGGATGTTCCAATCTGCGGACGTGTGTATTGATCCTTAGACTTTAAAATTATTATTAATGAGTATTATGATTCGCGTACTTTGATGTATTGACGAAAACCGTGACGACTGATGTTCGCGGTGAGGTAGGATACGTTGGGTGCGTCACGGGTAATATTGCATTAATGAATAATGCGAGAAAGGATTTGTCACTTTTATTCTTTAACGGAAGTTGATATCTCAGGTCCTTTGATGGAAATGATACAACCTAAATAAATCTACGGTCATAGTGTACAATAGGAAAGTTCAATTTCCAAGAAGTCAAAAAGAGAGACATCGAGCACATAGATTGATGGCACCAGCATGCAACCTGCTTGATTTGAGATATCGTGATAAAAAAATTATATTACACAGTAAGCGTTCGTATGAGGTATCATGTTGTTGCAGCATTTCTTTTTTATGAATGTTTTGACGTGTTGCTAGACGTTAACCTTGAATTTATACTGTTTCGCCTAATGCCACTGAGAAAGAGGCCTAATGCCACTGAGATATTGTGATAAAAAATTTATATTACACAGTAAGCGTTCGTATGAGGTATCATGTCATTGCGGCATTTCTTTTTTATGGATGTTTTGACGTGTTGCTAGACGTTAACCTTGAATTTATACTATTTCACCTAATGCCACTAAGAAGGAGGCCTAGAGACACACTAATTATATCCAGAATCTCAATTAAATAATATATTATTATTTATTATTTAACAAGTTGAATAAATATTATTCCCGGGTGTAGTTTAATAATTATTCATGTATACTTGATCGCATATAAATAATTATTTGCTATTTAGTGAATATAATATTTATATATTTATTGGCGAATAATGCAGTGATATTTATTTAATAAATAAATAGTCATTATTCAAAGCCCGATAAATATTACGAAGGAATGGCGGACCGAGTTTAATGGTCCAATGAGAAATAATAAATATTGAATATTATTTGATTAAATAATATTTAATTTAATTCGCAAGTGAAGCACGTGTCGAGAAAAATAATAATATTATTATTATTATTTGACATGAGGTTTCGCGGGGATTAAATAAATAATAAAGAACACTTGTGCAATTATTTTATTTTAACCCTAGCAATATATAAACTCAATTATATTATTTTCTCAATAAGCCAATTCATTGGTTTTTGGTTGTACACAACAGATTTAGAGAATTCTCTTCTCCAAGAACAATCCCAAGAACGGAGAGCGATCTTCCTCAATAAGCCAATTCACTTGTGTGTGTGTGGTTATGTGAGGGGGTTTGGGTCGGTCTAGTGTGTAAAGCGGTGTTTTGCTCTTTAAAATTTATTTATGAAAATTTGAATTGTTTTATTAAATAATTATTAAGGGTGAAAATTTGTTTTGGTTAAATTGTGTAAATGTTTTTGGTGCGTAAAGTCATGCGACGTGTGTGAAAATTGTTTAATAAATTCTTTTAATGGTGTGTCTGACGATGAAAGTGATTTCTTTGACTGTGCAGTCGTTTTAATTGGTTGTGTTAGTGATGCAGATTTGGTTTTGGGATATTTTTAGTGTGCGTATTATTTTTAAATGGTTTTTGTGTGTGCGAGTGTAGTGTTGGGTAGAGATAACACCTCATTTGTTTTGTTTGTTTATGTTTGGCATATGATATGAGCTCTAAACTACTTGAGCACAAATGGGAAGCCTGGGTACTAGGTGAGCGGACTAGGACTAGTGCGCTAGTGATACGGAAGTGGCATCAGCCCGGTTTCACTTAGCTGGATTGACGACTACAACACCAACTAAACTTTTGGATGATGTTGGGAGACCACTGGGTTATGGATGTGTTACCCTACTAGTGGCTCGTGCACGAGAACGTATATTGTTGTGTTTCTATACCATTGTTCACCGAGACGTGATGTTCTAGGGTCTCACTTCTCGCTAGTATCTTTAGGACATCTCTCATGTATTGTGCTCCTCTTTTTCTTAAGTATCTGAGAAGATCTAAGGATATGATCCTGGTGTGTGGAGGAGACGAGGAGCTGATCATTATTGGTTATACTAATGCTAGTTTTCAGACAAATCAGAATGATCTGAAGTCGTAGTCAGGATATGTTTTTTGTCTCAACAAAGGAGCTGTGAGCGGGAAAAGTTCAAAGCAATCAGTTGTCGCTGATTCTACAGCGGAGTCCGGGTATATAGCGGCTTCTGATGCAGCCAAGGAAGCCGTTTGGATTCGGAATTTTGTCCAGGAGCTTGATGTGGTACCTAGCAGTAAAGACCCTATCACATTGTATTGTGATAATATTGCAGCGGTGGCTCTTGCAAAAGAGTCAAAGTCGCACCAACGAACAAAGCACATACTCCGAAAGTATCACCTCTTGAGGGATTTTAATCAGCGGGGTGAAATTGCAGTAAGCAGAGTTCTCACGGAAGAGAACATGACGGACCCCTTGACTAAAAGTCTATCTCAGCAAAAGCATGAGTATCATGTGAGAGCTAGAGGACTGAAGGTTGTTAGCAATTGGCTCTAGTGCAAGTGGGAGTATGTTGGAGTTAGTGCCCTAGAACCAACCTCTGTGTACTTTATGATAACTTGTATTCATAGTTTTTGAAAATTAACAAACTGTTTATCACATCATGATTGGTCTTCTGCGTAACATAATATGTGATAATGTCCCAAGAGTAGCTATCGCACTAAGAGGTCGTAGCAATTCCCCGCTATGATGAGAACCCGAAAGTGCTACGACACTATTCTTAAATATATGTTCTGTAACCGGATGATATCATTTGACAGACACAAATGATACAGACTATCATGGGTGGAGACTCGTAGGACATTGAGGCATCTTCTCATGGTGTACGCCCTTTGTCATCGATCTTGACCGCCACTGAAGACAGCTTTGTCGGAAGTTTGGTGAACTCATCCATATGGTTACATAAATCTTCATTCTCTGACATTCACAAACGATACAATCGTTTTTTCAGATATAAACGATTTGTGAGAGATTTTGATTTATACTTGCTTTCAAGTTTCGCCCAGATCTCCTCTGGATCTGTCAAATTTATCACATCCTGCGGGGTATTATCAACCAAATACATCTGGATTGTGTTTGTCGGTAACTCTCTCATATCCTGTAAATCATCAACGCTCATAATCTCTGGTTTCTCTAGTTTTTTCTTCGGCACCATCACTATCTTCTCACGGACCAAAATATTTTTTACTCATTGATGTCATAGAGTAAAATCATTTTGCCCGTTAAACAGTTTGATGTGGGCAGAAATTTCATGGCGTGAATCACTCATATCAAATCAGCAAGAAACACGAATAAACCCCTTTGATACCAGTTGTTCGGGAGGAAGCAAATCGGTCCCAAGATAATAACTCGATTGCAACAAAATATTGTGAGAATCTCCAACGAAAACGGAAGCGCAAAAGTAAATAGCAGGAAATAAAATGATAGGCAGATTTTAACGTAGAAAAACACTCAAATGCGAAGGATTAAAAAACCACAGGGCAACTCCAAAAAATTCACTATGAATCAGGGAGTACAAAATCCAAGTAATGCTCGAACTTGAATTATAATGAGAGCGTAAAAAAACCTATGTGACCGCCTTTTCTCTGTTAATCATCCTGTGACAATACGGCACCCTTCGGAGATCAAAAATGAACACGCAGCATTGTTGCAACGCCTCAAATAAGTGGTTGCACAACCCGATTTGTCGGTGCTCAGTGTAGCCCACTGCACGTTGTTGGTCACACCCAAAAATCATCACCCACATATTTGCTCCCTTTTTGCTCACACCGTATGCAACACCCCTACTGCTCCCCTTTTTATAAGCCCTAAAAACATGTGCGCATAATTGAAATTCAAAAAGAAATCCATGGGATAAGAAAATATATCTCCCCATTTTGAAAGTCACATGAGGTGCCGACGAGAGATGATGAAAATTTCAAACCCCTAAAAATCTCCCTTATTTCCGTTTTAATCTCCTAAAAAAAACGCAAAACGGGTTAAACTTATCATATACTACCAGGTAAGCAAAAGGTACGTCTGTGACAGAGTTATCACTCCCTAAAAAAAGTGGGTCTCTTAGTGAATATCGATCTTCCCGTCTGAACCACTATAAAAATATTGTGTTCATATTTTCATTTTAGTTGCATTGTTTGTTACGATAATGAAAATTCGTTTATATTTTTAAGACTATTACCCCCCCCCCCAGTCAATTTTGTCACCTCACTGGGACCTCACATGATCATCACCGGCAAAATCACATGAAATAATCCGATGTGTGCAGCTATTCTTTGAATCTTTTAACGTCCGTCTTATAAGTAAAGAAGATTTAATTTGAATCCTTGAGATGATACAAAGGTTTCTGGGGGTTCCCTGGCACAAATTGGAGGTGTGTGAAAATAGTCCTAAAAGGTGTCTTGGGCATTAAAATGTCTAATGCGGAATTAATGTAAAATTCTCAACTTTCTCACAAGAAAACACAGCACAGACTTCTTGTATATGGTTTATTAAAGTAAAAACTCCATACAGTGCAAACAAGAGAGTGGGATGGGAGATATGAAAAATAGGTTCCCTTGGGTCAAACATATCCACACTAGAGGATGTCATGCTGGGGTTCAATTTATGATAAGAAAGCAGTATTAAAAAATCATTTCAACCAACACAAAATATATTCATACAAGCCCCAAGGAGAGTAGACAATGATTAATTGAAGTGATAGCACCCATTAGTGGCATATTATTTACAGTCATATTAACCATGCCCAAAAGCATAACAGACCAACTCATCCACCCACTGCTATGTGTAATGCATTGCAATTTCATCGTGAAACTTCACAAGCATTAGATTCAATACTCTGGCAGTATAAGGTGACGTACCTAAGAGGGCCGGATGATTTAATGCCCTTCCCCCAGAATATGAAGTACAATGCTGTTATGCCACCATTTATCACAGAAGGTACCACCTAAAAAACAAGTCTTACAAAGGTAAATATGCAATATTTTGAATAGTGACATTTTGAATCATTCTCAAAATTTTACCTGTGCGTTGGAGAGTGGTCTGCCCTTCCAAGGTTTTTGCAAAGACAAAAATATAATGGATGAAGGAACTAAACAACTGAACATAAATAGCACAACCGAAACACCGGTCTGAGACAAATAGTGGTGCATGGAGTACACTGAACATATTCTGAGGAAGTTTCCAAAAATATGTATTATCTGTAGGGGGGTGTACCTACAAATAAAACTTCAAATTTATATTAACAAGTACGGAAAGTGGAATTCCGGCATTGTATTGCGTGACAACAAATGTGTTATCCATTCCAGTAATAAGCACCATAGAATATCCATTCATGACATCAAACTAAACATGACATCAACAACCATCATGATGCTTTCTTCATCTTCTTCTTTCACAACAAAAAGCCTGCTTCCCAAACTTCCTACCTCCAAGATGTGTGGGCAGCCTTTAGGAAGTCTCCAGTAAAATGAAATGTGCAAAGAATTGGAAAAGAAATTTTTGGTTGATTCCTATATACTAATTACTGCACATTCATTTGAAATTTTCTAAACGATATTCTACTACACAGACAGGAGACCACAATAAGCCATAGAAATGATACCCGTATCTATTAAGGCAGACCTCCCTGCTGCCAATTTTCACACTGATCTACCTTGCACAACCCAACAGCGGTTGAATATTAAGGTCATCACAGGCTTCACAGATAGTCATAATTGTGAAAAAAATATGTTTTAGGGTCAGGTTAAATCGTAGCCAGGTTGAGTCGTAGCCAATCATAAGCAAGGTGAACCTCGAATATGCATGGCAAGAAATAACTGCTCCAATGCTTCGGGGACGACGCCGATATAGTTTCTAAGCAAGTGAAGACAATCGGCATGTGTCAGAAAGCCTGGGATATTTTAAGTTCTGGGACCACCTCGCCTTCGCTCCGTATAATTGCTCAGGAAACTTTATGTAAGTAAAGAGACAGCTGCATAACCAATTAATTCCATGGTTTGTGTACATTGCATAAAACCTAACACCTGAATTGTGCGGACTAGGGTTTTTAGATACTGTAAAGAATGAAGTAAAGGGTGATGGAAATCGTTCATCAACACCTGAGGGGAGCGGGATTCTGAGATCCTCGGGATTGAGAAAACTTATTTGGAGGCATCATACGAGAATATCTTCCTCTTCAACCTCTTCTTACTACAGTTTTTGACTCCGTCTCTCAGACATGGCCTGGGAGATAAGTCGTCACCATTATCACCATGCAGAGCGTTGCACGGCTTTCAAAGCGAAGCTCGACATTCTCGAACCAAAAGAGGGGTAGATCACACGGATCGAACCGGGTTCACTTGATCCTGGATGGACCAAGCTGATTCTGTTACATGGTGATGATACATAATTGGTTGAGCCTAGGGTTTTTTATTTAATATGTTCTATGTAAAAAAAATGTTTAGATTAAAAATATTTTTAAAAATATGTATTAAATGCGGCAGCTTTCGGTCCAGTTCAAAGGCGGCATCACGCCTACCGCCTTTCGGTCTCGTCCAAATGCGGCAGCGCGCGCCTACCGTCTTTCTACTAAAAATAATAATAATTTAGTTATATATGTTATTATATTTATAAATATATAGATTTGTATACTATGATATATATACATTTTTAAGAACTAAGTATGGGTTCTGGTTGATCTTAAAGTTGATATAAATATCATTGGATGAAAATGGGTCTTTAAGAGATAAATGGTCATGGAAGAGAAAATGGGTCTTTAGCGGAGTTCAGTATCTAGGGTTAGTTTTAATTTACAGTGTTCAAACTTCATCAATATTTTATTAAAAATTAAATTTTAGTATTGTTTTAAACCATTACAATGGTATTTATTGTCACGACTCGTCTTCTTCAAGATGAAGGAAGGGACGGTAAAGTGTTGCGCCCTTCATTTTTCAAGATAAATGAGAGATAATGATTCCAAAGTCCCGCCTTCAATAGGCCTTGGAGTGACGACTAGCACCAAGGGTATAGAATCTCACCCAAGATGGAAGACATTGCCCTTTTTAATGAAAACAAGATCAGAAGACAAGATGATAAAAATCTCAAACAACACCAAACATTTATATAAAGGAAAACAAAATCCAACCCATGCATGATTTAAACATAAACTGCTATAAAAGTACAACAAAAACTCCAAAGTACCAAAAAAAAAGAGACTAAGTAGCAGCACAACAACTATCCCAACGCTCGAGCTAGTAAAGTCTAGCACGATCCTCAAAGTCCTCCTGAAAACCTGAAAACAGTTTTATAATGTAGGGTGAGCATACAAGTATACTCAGTAGAAAAACCAAAGTCGTTCATGCACAAGTGAGGGAGACATACTAATGCCCACGTGGAAACAATAGAAACCAAAAACACCCAACAAGGAAAGCTAACCAACCCAATCTCACTAAGGCATACTCACCAAATAACGCAAGTTAAGTAAAGTAATAGTATAAGCACATCGATGATTTAGGTACCCCGCACCACTTTTCCCACTGGTTAACTGCTCATTCCTAACAGCTAACGTCCTGACGCTACCACCCTTCCCCAAACGCAGTCCCACTACCACAATTGCCCGCACACACCTGGGCCACAACCACACATATCCTGCCCGCATACACCTAGGTCACAACAACCACTCCTCTCTCCCAAAAACACACGAGTCTCATCCTGAAGACACCTAGGAAACGAACCTGGCCCACAGACACCAAGAATCTTGGGCTATAGTAAACCTCAAGCCATTACAGCCTGCCCGAATACGCTCGAGCGATGAGAACCAGAAGGGGGTGCGAGAAAGAAAGTTAGTAACCGGTCATCCATCCTCTCACCAGGATGTTGGGAAAGGCACCCTCCCCCATGAAATGGGGGTGTTCGGCACGCAGTGCTCAACAAGGGTGGGGTGCGTATTGAAAATCATAAGGAACTATAGTTTATATGTATAGGTAAACAAGCACTCAACCCAACCTATGGGTTTCAAACAAACAATCAGCCTACACAAAACCGCCTTTGTTGCTACCCCTATATGCACAACCACACAATAACCACAACCAAAGCATAAACCCAACCCCATTTTCATTTAACCAATTGTCATTCTGTGTTATAACCTCATCCATTTATTTATTTATTCCATCCCTACCCGGGCAACTAACAACCATAACCACCCCAAAAACAACAAACAAGCCAAGGTGTAGTCCCACTACACAACGTCGTTTGACGACCACAACACAAACAAAGGCAATCCCACTACCTACAAGTTCATTTATTCCACAACTAATCAATCTCTCAACCTTATATTTCATCATACCTCCCATACCACCTCGTACACAAATCCCATAGAAAAGCACCACCAAACATAGCAGCCCCGCTGCACACACATACCCTTCCCCATTCACATGACTGACCCCTCTGTCCACCCCGATACCCACAACTGTGCTCTCAACAGCAGCACCACACAACCCACAAAGGTCACAAAACCCAACAGAACACAACACATAGCCACGCCTATCAAACAGGATGTATTCAGTTTTGGTAAACATTGTTCTTTAAATCCACTTTGATAAACAAGGGTGATTACACATGGGTTTTCATCCTGAGGCATCCATTTCATTTAACCGGGTATACATGATTAATTGGATTGATATTTATACCAATTATTCGCAAGGAAACAACAACAATCATAAAGTGTCATCTATGAACATACAAAGACCACCAACGACTATGATTTTCAGAAGCCATACGTCCATAATAGATCACATCATCAACAAAGATAACAATTGAAACAAACAACACAACATCAACATCTCCCCCATCCCCCATTTATTACTTCTCATTATCATTGTTAAAATTGGATTCACCCCTTCTCATAAAGATGCATCATTATACCCACCCCGCATGATACACAAATAAAGAGAGGTAGAATAATCCCTACTTAGAACAACAGGTGACCAGAACTCCTCCTTGCGCCAAACAGGGGGTCACACGAGTAGTAGGAAACTCCAAGAAAAACTGGACAGGAAAGGGCTCTAGCACAGACACATGACTCGTCTGGGGAAGAAAAGTTCTCCACGCACCAAGAGAAAAGATAAGAGAGGAGCTCGACTTTAGAAAAGTCAGATCCTATATCAACGAAACGAGAAATGGTTTCAAGGGCCATTAAAGTCAGATCATGGTTAATATTACACAACTTGATTATTTCAAAGTCCTAGGAGGGTTAGGGTATTAAAGATATAATTAATATCCTTTGAAAAACCTTTAGAAATTCTAAAAAAACCTTTAAACTCAATTTATGTCAAATAAAACTCAAGAGGGGTGAAACTGGAAAAACTGGGAAAATCTGGAAAAATGACGCTGATGCCAATGTTGACACCGACGCTGATGCTGACACCAAAAATTCAAAACGAACCACCAACAGTTCAAAACGACTCACCGACACCGATAGTTCAAAATGAGACACCGACACTGACAGTTCAAAACGGGACGCTAACATCGATAGTTCAAAATGACATGCCAACACCGATAGTTCAGAATGACACACTGACACCGACAGTTCAAAATGGCATGCCGACACCGACAGTTCAAAATGCCATGCCGACACGGATAGTTCAAAATGACATGCTGACACTGACAGTTCAAAATGACATGTCGACACTGACAATTCAAAATGACATGCCAACACCTATAGTTCAAAATGACATGCCGATAGAAAAACTGTATGTTTTTTGCAAACTCTGGAAATGAGTCACCGACACCCCCCCCAAAACACTGGATTTTCACAAAAGAATTTTGGTTCATTACATTTATAATATTTTTTTTACATTCCTTTCATTTTCATTTATTTATTTTATTTATTAAACTCATTTTATTTTCAACAACTTTTTAGTTGTTTAGGCTATATTTTAAATTTTATGTAGACTGTTTTTATACTGTATATTTTATAGGATTTTAAAGTTAGCTACTTGAAATTTAATAATTATTCTTATGTTTCAAGTAGTCTACTTTGAAAGCTGTAAAATATAAAATATGCCTAAAATATTAATGACAACTGAAACACTGGATAAACATGTAAAAAGGACCAATAGTAATAACAATATCTTCAATTTAATCGACATAAAACATATACATGAACAAGTACAATCAATGTATATGTCTATGAAGAGAAGATTTCATCCCACATGGTGGTCTACGAAGGGGATGCCCAAATCAATATCGCTGAGCTCTGTGCTGAGGTAGAGTCTAATGACCCGGAGAGGGCTGATCCTCAGGCACTGGAACGTCGACCGTCGCATGCTCCACCTGTGTTTCAGTGGGAGGAGGTGTCAGCTGCATGTCGTATTGTGCTCCTGATCCTTATCCCACTAGGGTAGTATAAGGACCTACCATCATCGTAGTGGGGTACCAAGCATGTGATGGATATAGACCCCAAGGTTGCGATGGATCTGAACCCCAAGGCTATGATGAATCTGGACCCCAAGCTGGAGAGAAATGCAGATATCCTGTAAAAAAAAGACGAATCCCATGCCGCCTGAGGCACATCCTCAATCAACTGAGGCTGAACTGCTAGAGGGCTGACCTCTACCTATGAAACATGTGAGGCCTCATGTGTAGCACGACGTTGTCTACATCATTATCCTCGCTGTGGATCCTTAGAACCAGCAATTGCTGGAGGATGTTCCTTTGGGGCAGGAACCTCCTCTCTTTGGGCTGGACTCTTAAAGTTTCTCTCAGAAAGTGCACGATAAGATGACATCAGCTCCAACACTTCAGCATGGACCACTTCCCAGCTAAAGACCCCCTCCTCCTCTTCATCACTCATGCGAACAAGATGCTCTGAGTGAGTTCTTTGTAAAGAGATTCAAAATGAATTAGAAAATAGTTCAATAAACAAACTAATGGAAATTTATTGACTTGGAATCTTATGAATCTCTCTGCCGTGTCGGGTAAGATATAATATAGACTTCAGTGTATACCATGGCTCATACTCAACTTGTACTGAAATAAAGAATTGCATCGTAAGTACATCTTGGATATGAAACTTTGCACGTCTGCGCCAGCAGTCGAGAAATCCAGTATGTACTCGGTGCCAGTCCTCATCCTGCCTCCCTGTTAGCTTCACCCCATGAAGCTCCTATGTCTGTCTTGGTGGAAATGGAATTGGATGAGCATAGAAAAATTGACACATGACCCTATCAGTATATTGCCGATCAATAATATTGAAGTGAATGAGGGGCACTACAACCATAGCATCCTCAAGTCCAATAGTGCAGTATGGTGGCAACTGGTTTAGTATAGTCTTGTATGGCATCCATGTAATCTAAAATGACATGTGACCTTTTTCAAAAAAACTCCTGACTAAAAACCAAAATTGATGTTATTATTAAATTTTTTAGACATCGATAGATTGTATATACATACCTGGTTGGGTAAGAGATAGTCTAACTTGATGCGATATGTACCCAAATGGTGTGTCAGAACCGTGTGGAAATTGTGTCTTTGACACCACCTATAAAATACAAAATCGAAAGTGAAAAATAGTGAGAAATTAAATTCAATAACTCCTAGTAGCATCAAAAACCAATAGAGATGAGTGATCATAGCAGCGTCCATGCAGAACGTCATGCAACACCTCTATATCGAGTGGTGGACCGACAAGCTGAGGGCAGAATGAGGGGATGTGCTCTCATGCCCACATCTAAAGAAGGATAAGCATCCCCTGAGATATGTGTGGTCCCTATAGGATACTCTACATAATGATCTATATGTGTATACCAAGCTGGCCGATACCCAGTTGTACGTCCTGGCCCGATCAAAGTCCTCCAGTAGGGCTAGATACATCATGTGCACATGCAACCCTGAGTGATCAACAAACAGGGTCCCTCCAATGAGCTGTAATATATATGAACGATCATAACACATGACGGTCTGGTCATCAACATCATTGGGTAAATGTGGAATCTGCTCCTCCAGCCAAGACATAGATATCGACCTGTCATCTATAGCCTTATAGTCGGCCAAAATGTTGACGCCTAACAATCGCTGAGTAGGGTCGGGCCAAGATGCACGGGTGGGTCCAATAATAGCTTCCCCTTGGATAGGATGACCAAGAAGCATTGTCACATCCTGGAGGGTGATAGTCATCTCTCCCTCAGGAAGGAGGAATGTGCGTGTCTTTGGTCTCCACCTCTCCACGAGGGCAACAAGAAGGTGATGGTTAAAAAATGTGAAATTCGATACGGAAATGTTGTAGAAGCTAGCACGATGCAAGTATAGTCTAATATAATGTGGAGGCTCCATGTGATGAAAATGGTGTGCTCGACGCACCCCGATTGATCAAACCTCACCATCGTCTAACATGATATGGGAAACATACTTATGCTGCTCAGTGAGTAGTATGGTATCATCCATCTATATATAAACAAATGAAATAAGTCGCAAGTGTAAAATGTAAATATAACATTATGGTTAGCAGAATGTTATGACTTGTAGAATGTAAGACATGTCATGCTTATGGTTTATCCATGGACAGATTAATTGTGTGTTAATGTCACCTCAATTTCACTTGTCATATTACTTTTAATGTGAGTATGAAAGGCTTGTTGTTATTTGATAGTAAAAGTATTTAGTGAAGTTAGACATTTATAAGAAATTAATGATCTTATTCACATATGCACATGCTACGATGTTGATCATATATAAAACAAAAAAGGAAATGTCTTCAAACTGAGCAAGGTGCTTCTTATAGTACACAACCAACAACAGTGGTTAGTATAACTGATTTTATAATACCAAGTGAACTTCAAGAAAGAAATCATGGAAAATGAACTACAATGTAGGAGGAATGGTGACAACGATGACAGTGATGATGTAAACCCATTCCATCACCATTGTCATTGTCACTGTTCCTCATATGCCATGGTTTATTTCCCACAATTTATTTCTTGAAGTTCACTTAGTGTTATCGACTGTACTAACTATTGTTGTTGCTTGTGTACTATAAGAATCTCCTTTCTCATTTTGAATAACCTCCTCGCAGTAGTACACATAGGTAAAACATGACTCTCTACATCAAAAATGTTTTCTAATCATGATTATGACAGTGTAACTAATATTGAAAAAGATGGTTGATCATATAATATTTATTATATTAAAATTTTATAACGTCTTTTTATACCCTAATATATGATACTATTGTTTCATTATATAAAATTTTATCACAAATATCAATCAAAAAATATTTTGGAAATCGAGGTAAAAAGAATAGATAACACCATATAATTTACAATATGAGAATATCACAATGGAGACAATACATCATTGTACCTGAGAGTGTGAACTCAACCCAACAATGTTAGGGAACTATTTATAGTTATGACCATCTTGATGACATATAGTGTATATCAACCTTTTTTCTTATTCTTAAGGCCATTCCATCTCATTTTGTATCCTGCTGGCCTTCAGTCTCCCATGGGTACGCAACCAGTTGATGTTAGGTATCACTATTGACTGGACTTTGGGCATTGGAAAATAATGAAACTCCCCAATAGGTGTCCATGGTGAAGTATAACCGTTAGAAATGGTGTCCATTCAGTACAAGGGATCAATATATGCTTCCCATGATATGTTCACAGAGACACATGATGGGATGATGTGTGTGAATGGAAACTGTAAGTCCTGAAAATTTCCACATTGACATTTCCTCACTTCCAGTAATACCACCATTTTTTCATAGATTCTATTTGCGATAGGGTCCAAATGCTTTTGAACTTCAAATTGAGATTATTCTCGGCAGAAAAGTATGACATGATAACCAGAAGCTTCTTTAATGTTCTTTTTAATCTCTTATTGAAAGTGTCTTCCATACCTTATCCCCTGTTAAATTCTGTTCGATGCTAGTTTTTGAATATCAAAAACGTACTTCACGAAATGATATAATGTCTCTTGAACTAGGGAAGTTATATGTAACTTGTGAAGCCCCTTAAAGATACCATTGATGCACTCCACAATGTTTGTGGTCATGTGTTCGTACCTCTTTCCCCGGTCATATGCCAATGCTCATTTTTCTTTTGGAATCTGCATCATATAATCATACACTTTTTTATTAGCCTTGATGATTTGTTAGAAACATTATTCAAACCATCATTTATTTGGATCATATTCTACACATAAGTGATCACATTTCACATAAATTGTTTTTATCTTTACATTGAAATAATAACAAATAACAAAGACATTGCATACTTATCCTTATGATTTTCTTCTTCATAGGTTTGTTGTGGAATGTTTTCCTCACATTGCTAGCAATGTATCTAATACAGAACCAATGATGTGCATTTTGGGGCCTCCATGTATCAGGGTATGCATTGATTGCCTCATTGATTGCCTGATTCTGATCAGATATCAAACAGACACCCTGAATGCAGGTGAAATGGTTGCTAATACATGCCAAAAACCAACTCCATGATTTATAGTTTTCCTCATCCACAATGTAAAAGTAAAGAAAAAGAGGTGAATGATTTCCATCTTGGGTTTTTTTAATCAATAATACACCCTTGTATTTTCCGTATAGAAACGTTCCATCAATCTGAATGAGCTGTTTGCTGAAACGAAGTGTGGAGATACAGGGTAGGAATGCGCATAAAAACCGATAAAATTGAACATGATATGGATCAAGTCAGTTATCTTGAGATACATTTTCATTTGTACCAAGATAGAAGACAACTTGTTTATGGTTACTCATTATGGCTATCAATTATGGCAACACCCGATACGAGTCATCCCAATCACCATAGACCTTCACAATTGCCTTCTGTTTCGCCATCCATGCCTTAATATAGAAAATATTATAACTTAATGTTTGTTGTATCCTCTCTTGTACAAGGGATATAGGAACATCTTATCATGTCCTAATCATCTCAACGATAATGAATGAAACAAATTCAACATCTAATGAGGTATGATCATGTGTCAGGATTGGCTAAACGTAAGTATGAGCTGTCTCAATTCTCGAGATTCTCCAACATCCAAATGAAATGTCCAAAATTGCCCTCAAGAAGAATCTACAATCATCCTCATATTTCTCACACCGTATGAGATATTTATTATAGCATGATTCCTAAACTATATATTTGCAGTGTATCTCAATGTGAAATCTCTTTAGCGTTCTTTTTAATGCATCTTTACTTGGAAAATTTCTATCAATATATAAGGTTTTTTTCAGCCCACTAAACCTATCTGGTAAAACTCTGAGAAACTCAGTTGCGGGTGTGAGAACATTGTAGTCAAATTTAGGCACACATTTCATTATTTCTGACCGAGATGAAAAGAGTGGTGAATGATTTATTATGGGTCGGGGTTGCTATACAACTAATACTTTTCTAGAAAATTCATCCCCAACTTCTATTACTCCCTCATCATAAACACTATTATCTCCATATATTCCATCATTATGAAACTTTTCATCAGAATTTGGATTAACATGTATATCTGGGAGATCATCTGGTGTATCCTCTTTTGCATCATTTGGAATAGGCTCAATTTCATGGGGGCATACCATCTTCAACCACTCTTATAAGTCTATGTCTTCGTAAAACTAGAAATTGTTTTTGTACAATAAAAATATCAACATATAACTCCATCATAGTACCATCTAACCACTGAGAAAATAAATTTATTGCTTGTACCCATTGCGCATCAGCAACCAATGGACCAGCTAGATGCCACAATGTTGCTGGGAATTGAAAATGTCTATAGCTCATAGAATTGATCTCTTGATTGGGTCCCATATTTAAGGAACCATGAATTCTATCTTGAAGTTCACTTAGGGTTACACAATCAGCTGTACTAACCACTTTCATTGGTTGTGTACTGTAAGAATCTCCTTTCTTAGTTTGAATAAACTCCCCATAGTAGTACACATAGGCAAACATGACTCTCTACATCAAAAATGTTTTTTTTCTATAAGATTATGATAGTGTAACTGATATTGACAATTATGGTTGACCATATAATATTTATTAGAATGAAATTTTAGGACATCTTTTTATACCCTAAAAAATGAATATAATGTTTCATTATATAAAAGTTTATTAGAATATAAGTCACAAAATGATTTGGAAACTGAGGTAAAAAGAAGAGGAAACATCAAATTAGTTTATTTATCATTGATAAAATGAAAATTATGATCATATAAAGTGAAATGAATAAGAACAAACACATTAAATAACACATGAATTCTTTACAACATATAAGAAATACCTTGACATTTTTCAATAGAATGCGGTTTGGATGAGATAAGCCTCACTTTGGACATGAGGTAAAATCCATTTTATTTTCAATTGGAAGCTTAATAACATCTTCTAAAGATACATACTTAACTTTTGAACTTTCAAAAGATTTCAGCCATCTAATGGCATATCTTAGATGTTGTCTTAGATGTCATTAGAAGAACGAAAACTTTTGAAAGTTCAAAAGTTAAGTACATATCCTTTGAAGATGTTATTAATCTACTAATTAAAAATAAGTTGGATTTTACCTCATGTCCAAAGTAAGGCTCATCTCATCCAAACCACGTTCTATTGAAAAATGTCAAGGTATTTATTGTATGTTGTAAAGAATTCATGTGTTATTTAATGTGTTTGTTCTTCTATGTTTCACTTTATATGATTATAAGTATCATTGACTAATCATTATATGTATTCATTTTTTAATCATATGTTATTCATTAATTAATATATAATTAATCATTACTAATAATAACTATTATTTCTAAACTATATAATCTTTATGATACTAAAATTTTAAAACATTTTCTTATATCCTAAACTATGATAATAATGTTTCTTAGTACATTTTTTACTTAGTTAACCATTCTTTAATTACTAGTTAATCATTACTAAGTTATTCATTAGTTAACCATTCTTCAATAACTCTATAATCATTACTTATTCAATCATTAATCATATGATATTCATTAGTTAATTATTATTAGCTAATAATTATATGTATTCATTTTTTAATTCCAAGTTATTCATTAATTAATCTACACTTAATCATTAATAATAATAAGTATTATTTATAAACTATATATAACTAATTAAACTACTTAATAAATAACATCTTTAAAACTAACTAAAAAGAATTCAATTACTAATAATAACTTTCATTATTTAATGTCTTTGTACTTGTCTATTTCATTTTATATGAACATAATTATCATTTTATCATTGATAAATATACTGAAATGTTTTTTCTTTTCTTAGGTATTTTAGTAGTTTATAAAGAAAATATGAATCATCTAAAGCATATCCCCCCAGGAGTGTCAAACCAGGAGTGAAACAAGGCCTGTTGTCATGCACCAGTTCCCGTTCGAGTCTAGCTCAAAGTGGTGTTTTCAGGTTTTACCCCTAGGTACATCTGTGCCAGAGCCACATCCACTTATTTGTATCTAGACATGTATTTGATTGCTTAGATAACCACATAATATTTATGCTACCAAAATTTTAGAACATTTAATCCTAAGTTATTCTATAGTTAATCTATAATTAATCATTACCAATGATAACTACTATTTCAAACTATATATAACTAAATAAACTACTTAATAAAAAATATTGAGAACTAACTTAACTACTTAGAAAATGACATATTTAGAACTAAAAAGAATTCAATTAAATAAATAAATAACTTTAAATTAAAAAAAATACCTATAAATGATGCTTCATAAAAAACCGAGACTTCTTTTAGACCAACAAATCCACCGCACATGAAAGGAATTTTTTAGAGAGAGAAGTAATGGAATGAAGGGAGATTGGGGAAATGGAAGTGTGGAGAGGTGGGGGGGGGGTGCCCTTTTATAGGGCGTTGAGGAAAAGGTGAGAGTGGGGGTGCCACGTTTCGCCTAATGTAAAGGCCAAAGGTGAAACCCCCTGCCACCTTTGATATGTCATCAATACAGGCCAAAAACGGTGAGGGAGAGGGAAGGTGGCAACACGCCTGCTGCCTTTAAAGCATATATATTTTTAAAAAAATTAACCTGAATATATTTAAAAAAATTCCAAAAAACACATAAAAAAACTCTTGAGGATATTATTTAGGAAATTTGTTTTCCAAATATTCTCAAACACAATTTCATGAGTAGCACATAGAAAATACTATTGCATATTACAATGTCATGGTATATGAATTTTGTATTAATATATTATTTTATCCTGCTTATATGTACTTCTTCTAACACAACTTTAAATTACATAACTAAAATAGTTCTCATTTTCCTCATTTTTTCGTTAATTTAATGCATTCACAATATCACTTACTATGCAATATTAAATTTTGATGAGTATTCATTTTCAATAGTAAGTGTTGTTGTGTATATATGTGTACTCTTGTTTTTATATAGTCAATATATATTTGTTTATCTGACATAATCAATGTAACATGATATTTACATGTTGGATAAATTTTCAAATATTTCATATTGTATGTATAATAGTAAAATCACTATACCACTGGTATACATACTGTTTAAATACCGTTTTCTATTTATCTAAATTATTGAACATATAATATCATTTTATTTTTCTCAAAGTTCATGCAGTTGTATGCATTTCATGTATTGTGAAAAGTATCCTTTACAATTTTAAAATTGATTCCAATGTTGTAAATATTCATTTATAATTACAGTGTTTTGTGACCACTACTAAAGTGGTGTAAATAGAACATTTTAGCACTGTAAAAATTCCACTGCTACAATGTTGTGAACATTACAATGTTGTATGCTTGCTACTGCATTGTTGTAAGTAGAATATTCCAGTGCTGTAAATATAATATTTCACTACTAAAATGCTTTATAAACACTGTAAATATTCCAATGTTGTAAATATAATATTCAGTGTTGTATGCCCACTGCTACATGCCCACATAAATACAAATTATATGTCCACTACTGCATGCAATATGATTGGATTTTGTAAACCTTTTCTAGAATTTTTTTGAAATAAATAATTGATATAAATTCAAGTACTATTTTATCCTGTTTAAAATAAATAACTAACTCATTCATAGAATTACAAAGTGTATGATATAACCAAACCATCATACTTTGTTTGAAATAACTAACCTGTTCTTAGAAATTTAACTGTATTACTTTATCATGTTTATGTATCCCTATTTTAGCCCTAAAACTTTTTTTCTTCCCTTATTCAATATAAAATATTTCAAAAATACATATTATATTCATGTCTAACAAGTTTTCATGATAACAGAAATAAATCTCTCAAATCATCAACTGCAATAATATGCATTATTGGATATTGACAACATGCTTCTCTCCCATGAAAGATCATTGAATAATTATCCTCCCATTCCTCTTCTAGATTCATTTACCACATCCATTGAAAATAGATTGGTTGCATCAGAATAAAAATATAATAAGGATAGTCTTAATGAAGAGTTTGTTATTCTACATGGAAAACTGACCAATGAACAAGAAGATGTGCTAACTATAATTATTAATGCATCAAACATGCCCACTGGAGGTTCATACATGGGTATGGAGGCACAAATAAAACTTTCTTATGACAAACAATAATGTCACAACTTCGCTTATAAGGACATATTATACTTGTTGTAGCTTCAAGTGGTATAACATATTTGATGCTTCTTGGTGGGAGAACAACACGCTCTCAATTTTGTATTTCAATTGTTGTTATAGAAAACTCAACTTGAAACATTCAACAAGGAAGTGAATTGGTTGAAATTTTTCAAAGAACACAATTAATTATCTGGGATGAGGCACCAATGATACACAAATATTTATTTGAATATTTGGATCATACATTGAGGGAAATCAAGTCAACAAAGATTTTGCATGCATCTGATCTACTGTTTGGTGAAAAAATAATTGTCTTTAGTGGAGGTTTTTGCTAGATTTTAATGATTGTGCATCGAGGGAACATAAGCGATATAGTATTTACAAGTATAAATTCATCATATCTATGGTATCATTGTCATGTTCTTCACCTCATGATGATCATGAAACTACTTTCCTTTAATAACTCTATTGAATCTTCTGAACTCCAAGATTTTACAAGTCAAATTCTGCAAATAGGTGATGGTGTTCTTGGTGATCAAATAGATGGCGAGACAAAAATTCAAATTCCAAAAGATTGTATACTTACTTCATTTCAAAACCCAGTTGATGATATTCTTCAAAGAACATACCCATATTTATCTATGAAGTACAATGATCCAAAATACCTAATGAAACTATTTATTTTTTCACCAACACATGATGTTGTCCAACAATTGGATAATCACATGTTAAAATTCATTACTAGAGAAGAAAATGTTTATCTCATTTCTAATTTAGTCTATCAATAAAGTTTAGATAGAGACACATCAATGAACATATATACATCGAATATTCTAAATAGAATCAATTCTCTAGTTTGTCGTGTTATAAATTAATTCTCAAAGTGGGGGCACCGATTATGTTGCTAAGAAATGTAGACCGATATTATAGACTTTGTAATGGAACATGATTAATAGTCACAGATTTGGGAGATCATGTAATCAGATCTCATATTCTAATCGAGACTCATTCTAGAAAACATGCTTTCATAACTAGAGTAAATATGACTCATTTAGATTCAAGGTGTCCATTCAAGATTCAAAGGAGACAATATCCTTTAACTATTTCATTTGTAATAACAATTAACAAAAGTCAAGGACAATCTATTTCTTTTGTTGGAATATACTGAAGACAACCTGTTTTTTATCATGTTCAGTTATATGTAGCAATATTCGAAGTAACAAACAAAAGAGGTTTGAAATTACTGATATGTGATAATGACAACAAACCATTGAGGTGTATAACTAATATTGTTTATAAAGAAATATTTCAAAACTTACATTTGGTATAAATCAATTTTAAATATTATATTTGATGAAAATTTATAACTTTAACATGATATTAATTTTACGCTACTCATTTAATAATGATGTCATCTTTAATAAAAAAATGTTGTTTTCATTATTAATGTGGTTTCTTAAAAATGGCCCATTTGAGCACTCAATTATGACAAATTTCCATTGAATATGGTGAAACATTGAAAATTGAAGTATGCATCATTCATATGTGGTTCACAAAGTTATCAAAATTTTCAAATGAAATAACAGTCATTAATCTGCTCTTTATTGATGAAAATGTGAGTTATATATTATAGCTTTATGTCAAAATTAAAAATTACTAAAATATAATCTTTGCTATACATTATATTAAACATGATGTCTATACATGTTTTCTAATTAGTTAATCATTGTATTGTTCCTCTTTGTATTTTTACTATTTTCTAAAAGATGTACGTTTATTATTTAATATCTATTCTATCATTTGTTAGTAGAAAATTATGAAGAGGAATTTATTTTCCTTAAATTGATGTATGTTTATTACTAACAGTTTATTTATTACTCTTTCTAAAACAAACTGTTACTATATGATGATCTGTTTGATGTATGTTCAAGGGATACATATCATATGTATCAGTTAGTAATAACTCTTTATTAGAGAGTTTAGTTTGATGATCATAAAGAGATACAACAAATCATCATAATAAATACATACTAGATGATCTATAATATAATAACAGATTATAGACACTATAAGGATACATATCTAATGCAATCTGTTAGTATATGATGATCTGTAATCTAATATATTATACTATTAGATATATGTATACTATCAAATATATGTATAATGATATCAATTACATATCAAATTATCTGTTAGAAATCATATGTAATCTGTTAGCATATTGATGTATTGTAATTGATATCAGTTGTTATCTATTGATGATCTGTAAACTAACAAATTATCCTATCAGATATATGTATATTGATATCAATTACACATCTGATGATCTATTACACATCAGATGTAATTTATTACTATATTGATGTATTATAATTGATATTAGATGTAATATGTTGTTTTACTAACAAATTACTAGCATTATATATATGTGATTTGTAATATATTATATATGATGATCACCATATATTATACTGGATACATGTCAGATGTAATCTGTTAGCAAACCTATCTATTGTAATATATAGTTTAATTTAATGTTATATGTACTATTAATTAAATAGTCTCCTTTCCCCCCCAGGGTGCAACCTAGTTGGTAGCGGCCCTGTGGGGTCTCACTGAGATCTCGGTTTTGAGTTTCACCGAGTTCTTTCTTGTCAGTAGTGTAAGGATTTTCTTGTATTTATCCCCTTCCCCAATCATTGTAATAATGTTATATATACTATTATATATAGTTTAATTTAATGTTTTGTCTCCTCTATCACTCTCTCTCTCTCTCTATAGGGATACATATTTGATATAATCTGTTATTTATCCCATACACTGTTATATATGTTTGAGGGATACATTAGTTAATAAATCATCATAATAAATACATATGATGATCTATATATAAAAACTTTAGTATAGTGGACAACTATTTCTAAAAGATGTATGTTATATACAAATATAATAGTATAGTAATAAATACATCAATTAAACTCTATTTTTTCTCTATATTTTTTATAATTATGTGTCACATGTATGGAAATTAGGAAAAGCATTTGAAACAATACTAAATATGTTAATATATTAATAGGAAAATTGATAGAGGACATGAATTGACATTGTATTCATAGAGCATGCATTGTATCTCACTGAAATGTATCTTATTGTATACATTGTATCTCACTGCATACATTGTATTCATATAGCATTAATTGTATCTCACAACATACATTGAATCTCACTGGAATGTATAGGAATATATTACTGCATACATTATATCCCACACAGTGTGTTGTATCACACTGAAATGTATAAGAATATATCGTATTCAATGCAATTTATTTACCACTTTATTATATTTAATGTAATTTATTTAATTAAATGTAAATAAAATTAGGCATTTTTTATGTCTCATTCAGTTTTTAGTTTCAATATATTGTATTCAATGCAATTTTTAGTTTACTTTAGTTTTAGTTTAGCAATTATTAAATATATTGTATTCAATGTAATTTATTGAATAAATCTAATTTTTTATTAAAAGAAATATTCAATGCAATTTATTTACCAATATCTGCAATATTATTTTAATATTATGAGTTCTGTTAAAATTTATAGGAAATAACCATTCAATACACAATTAGTGGATGATGACATATAATAAAGTACAAACTATTCTATGAGAATGGTTGTGTTATGTAATACAAAACATTCAGATTATTGAAAATAAAGGGAATTATTTAGCAAGAAGACACGTGTTAAAAACCATTTTTAATTAGAGAACTCATATAAAACCTTATGATGTGAAATTTCCCCATTTCATATTCAATTTCATCCCATTTTATGACATCAAACAAAATATGGTGCTTGAGAAAAATTTCATATGTAAATTTTCTTTTAGTTTTATCATTCCACAACAGTCTATAGTTTTATTTTTTTATGTTATACTTTTGCTAATGAGAATTTTATATTAGATGTTATTGGAAAGCTACATCATCATTAACCAATCCAAGCATGGGGAAAATAACAAGATAACACAACTAGATCTGATTGATGAGAGGCAATTTGAAATTCAATTTTCAAATTCTTTTCAACCGTAGCATTTTATAATTAAATTTATATTATGTTTCCAATTAAATTTTATAGAGAAATAACTATAAACTACACTTTGTGGGATGTATTTGGTAAACTACTTATAAGACTTATGAAAGATGAAATTGGACCAACTAACATTTTGGTCCTGCAACTTATCCGTGCAAAGCGAATTAGTAGTATGTTTTTTCAATATTCCTTAAATATTAAATATCAAATTACTAAAAAAATATGGCACTATTTATTCATTAAATATCATTCAAATTTGTTTATATATAGTAATTTTTACCATAATCATGAATACAACATAACTTTTTCTCAATATATAAATTCCTATAGTGAATTATTTTAAAAACAAGTGATCATTTGTTGTACTCATCTAAAATTAGAATATTTATTTCATATATTATCTGTCATTTGTAACTTATTATATGATGATGTATTTCCACTAAGATTTTTCTCACGGGTCCTTTTTGAATTTTATATCTACATTAACATATGTAGCATGTGTATGGAGGTATATTATTAATCTATTTCCATTTCTTTATGACTATTTAATTTTGATTCAAACTTCTTAAATTATTATTGTTGTTGCCTTTAAAAATTTACTAACATTATTTACTCATTAGTATGCTGAAAACACCATAAAAAATATGTGACAAAATGAGCACAATATCCACTGTATGTTCTATATCATCCAGAACATTATTCCAAATAATTGATAAAAATAAAACAATAGAAAAAATTAGATCATGAACATAGGTTATATAATGGATTTCATTAGTGGAAATTAAATTTTTACTGGACTCATAAAAAATATAGTTGAAACATGGTAGACATTAATGATTTATTTATTGAATTTTTGGTTATAAAATTCACAATGATGGATATAATGAAAAAAATTCAAAGTAACTACAATTGGTATTATGAATCATTCATTTCTTATAGAAATAAGGTAGATTACTTGAATGGAAACAATTGGTGTCATAACTATAATGCATCACCTCTATCTACTATTCCAAGGAAATTTCCCTAAATTTCCAAGCTTATATTCAAGTTTTATGACATTTTATGACTACCATGGTATAGTTTATAATGATAATTAACTTTTAAAGAACATCAAAGAAATTTACACCCAAAAGATTTCATATTGCATTTTTTTAAAAACAATTGGTTATTACAATTTAAAAAAACTACATTTATATCTTACATAATTTTTTAGACCATTACATCATGTATTTAAAAAATATCAAATTATGGCATCTTTGATATAAATTTAAAATTGGTTTAACTTCAATACTTTATTCTCTCAGATACCGAGTCCAACTACTAATCAATGATAATGATGTATCTATCTCGATCATCCTATTTGAAAAACTGGTTATGCAATTTATATTAAAAACGACTTTAGAGCTAAGAGATATACTGATTTTGGTAAATGATTAATATTCATATATTATTTTCTTATGGATGTACAAATTTTAATGAAATCAATTCTGTAAAATATAGGATAATGATGAGTTTAGATTTTCTATTGACCTATAATTATTCAAATATAAAATCATTTTTATCGACGTTGATGTGTCATAATTCAATATATGAAACAAATAATGACCATTAGAATAGAATACTTTCAAAGTTATATACATTACAGATAATGTGGAACAAATAAGCGATTTCGAGAACCCTTAAAAAGAACTCAAATTACATCATTAAAACCAATTTCACATAACATGTATAGTTATTTTTGGGTATTTACTATAAATTTCATTATCTTATAGGTTGTTCCTTCTGATGAAACCTCCCAACAACCTATTTCAAGTACTATAATAGTGTCATCTTCATACCCAATGGTATGAACTATTTAATTTCCTATTAATTTCAATTTTATATTGAAAACAAGTTTTATTTATATTCATACCTTCACATTTTATATACATACATTCACATTTTATATAGTACCCCTCCTATTCAATATAATATGATTATTGGTGTTTTTTGAAGGTATGCATATAATATGATCGCTGATGTTTTATAAACAATGTGATATTATATGAAGTATTTTTTGAAATAATTGAACACAAGAAAATAAATAAATAACTAGTATACCAGTTTAGAGGAATTAAAATACTTTCATTATTAATTACTTTTAATTAAACTACTCTAATTATAGTCTGTGAACTGGATAATATGATTACAGTCTGTGAACTTTGACACGATGAGAGGAATTAAACTGTATAATATGACTGCAGTCCATGAACTTTGAAATTTCATATTCTATAATTATTTAGTAATTTCATTATACATTTTGTGAACTTTGAAATATCATTATTTAGTACTTTCATGGAACTTAAATGAAATTTTAATTTCATCAAATGTTCAAATACTGTAATCAGCATTTTAGTAATTTCAAATGTTCAAACTGTAAACATATTGTATATCATTCTGCTATACTAAAATGAAAGTTGAATTTAAGTACTTTGAAATGAAATATAACATTAAATTATACAACTAATTAATGTATATGAATTAACCATTTGAAACTATTGCAACTCTATCTCCTTTTAGTCTGTGAACTTGGTCTCACATTTTACTATACGTATTGTTTTGAGAAAAATTTAGAACATGAATTCAATCAAAAAATATTTGATATAGTTGAGGAAGTCAACACTGAATTCAGTAGAGATGGTTTAAGTTTATAGGATCTTAAAAATTAGTTCAATGAGCATTAATGCAAAATTAAAAGAAAAATTGAATATACCGAACACAAGTTAATTACTATGTTCAACTATTTTTTTTGTGATTCAGTTTTGTTTTATGTATCAACTATTATATACTCTTATGTTTAATTATCTTACTATATTTCATATGTTTAAAGGTTTTGATAACTCCAAATTATGAGTGTGTGTATGTTAATTTTTAATTAAATGATTATTTCATGAAAATGATTGGGTTGGATACTAGTTTTTTCATAAAAGAGAGTGAAAGGTGTATGTGGAGGTCGAATGCCAACATTTTTTTAAAATGTTAATTTAATTACAATAAAATAATATCAATTTAAGGATTTTGGCAAGAATAGTTAGGATTTTATACACATAAATGAAACTAACATATCCAGTCAATCAAGATCATGATAGTGGTTAATTGAGTTTTTACGGCACCGGGATAATGAATTCAAAAATAGATTTATATTAGGATAGGATTGAGATGATAAATTAATTATTAATTTATTAATTTATTGACTAAATTATTTTAAATTTTATTGAAATTATTTTATTTATTTATTTATTTTGAGATCGGGTGATATTAGATTTATAAATGAATTCTAAATTATAATCCAAATAAATTAATTATTATTAAATTATTAACTATATAATTTAAAAGTGATGATAAAATTATAAAAATATATTTATTTAATTTTATATTAATTCAGTTTAGATTTATAGATGAATTTTGGAATTATAAATTGGTATTTAAACATATTATGGAAGTTAAATGGGTATTTTAAAATATAATAAGGTAGGTTCGAATAATGAGTTATAAAAATAAATGGGTTTGAGTTTTGAAAAATTAAATGGATTAGGGTTTGGGCATGCCAAATTTAATAGGTATCTTTCCCTTTGTTATCCATAAGAATAAGTATATTTTTGATTTTATTTTTTATTAAAACTCCTAAATCATTAAATAAAATTTGGCAATAGCATTCCATGTATTTTTATTTTAAATCTATTTTTATAAATTATAAAACTGTACAACATATTCTCATTTGATTCATTTATGATAAAAAAACATGTACAACTCAAGTGATGTGAACCATAAATGAATGGTAAGGATAATGGAAATGGTGAATTGGGAAAATTGTCCCTTGAAAAACATTGTCAAGTTTGATTGAGGGTTTAATTTACATCCAGGTTTTGAGTTAGAGATTTGAGGTGTTAGGATGGAATATTAAGTGATTTTGGAAGTAGTTTGAAGCTTTGTAGGTGAGGCTAAGGTCCAGGTAGGTTAATAAGGGGTGTCATCTGCAACCTAAGGTTGTAAATGACACTGGGTGATCGGTGTGCCTGGTGAAGGCCAAGGTGCCCAAGCAGTGTCATCGGGTACCTACTGGCCCCTGACCAGGTACTCGATATGACCTGGTCAATTTCCCTTAAAATTGAGGCATTTTGGTCATTTTTATTCCACCCTTTATTTCCACACCTTTCTCCCTTTGAGTTCACTTTCTTCCAGCCAATCAGGAGGTCTTCCTTGGCTCCCTTCTACTCGCATCTTCCCCATCCTCATGGCCCATGGATAAAGGTGGAATCAAGGGGTCTCTTTATGCCAAATCCAATTTATTTCACCCCTTTCCTCCTCTTATATTTTTACCCTCTATTATGATCACTTTAGGATATGTCCACACTAGAGGGTAAATCAGTGTGGTGTGACTTCTAATCCAATTTCACTTTTATCCCTTAATTACCTCCTCACTTATTCAATGAACGAATCTATTTCTCTTTTATCTCCCATTTGGTTGATATATAGATATAGAATAAGAATGAAACACAATAGGGTTAATGAGGCTCACCACCTTTCAGATGACCACATCCCCAACGTATCGTGGTTATTACCTCACATACACAACTTCCTTTTTATTGTCAAAAAAATCCCAAACAAGGGTATAACCTTGAAACTATAATCCTAACTCTGACTGGGTATAATGTAAGAGAGGTATTATTATCCATTCATACAAGAGAATAGTCATGTACTTCCTTTGAATCATGATCACCTGTGATGGATCGATTCCCTCCCAGACTATATGTATGACCTTCTTCCTCTCTTGTAGTAGTTAGATGGGTTGCCTCAATGTTCTCCGGGCTTCTATAGTAGAATGTTGTAGGTTGGACTCCTTATCTTTCTCAACATGGAATATGATCAGAAGTAACACATATGATATCTCCTATTTGTAATTTTACAAAATATGGTGGATGTAGGATTTCTCTCTTCATAATATCATCCTTCTCCTTTAGCGTGCAAGGACTAATGAAACACTGAAACACCTTCTTCGAATTGGAGAATTTTTAGCATGCATTGAGTTAATTCTTATCACTTTTCTTCTTATTTTGACTTTTAGTATATTAGTAGGTATGAAAAATTGATAACCTCACTATTTATTTTGACTTGTAGAATATCTATGGTGATTATTAAGTTGAGAGTCTCTCTTCTACACAAATATTTCTCAACCTGAATATATATATACAAAGAAAGAGAGAGAATAGTTACAGTAACATCGGGTCTTTCTCATCTTTGAACTCCCTAAAATCTAAGCCTTTAATTATTTGATTAGAATCCTCATTCAAATTCCTCCTTAATGTTCAAATCAAGACTTTTCTATTTCCTTATTGTGATATTTGAAATATCATGCACTTCTTATCTGTTCAAAATTTTCATAAAAATCATGAAATCAATTCGCTAGATATTTCCACATAGGCATGAAGACATGACATCTCATCCTATAGCATGTAAATCATCTTAGCACTCCAACAATCTTTACCAGTTGAAATTCCTTTGATTTCAGCAAGAATCGTGATCATGTGTTTGATCATGATGTTTGATCCAAGAAGAGAATCACACAAGCATCACTTTATTTATTTCTACCCTTTATATTAGAATATTAAAATCAAAATATATATCATTTTATTTCACTCCACATATATCTCGATTATGGATTCTCAGAATTTCAAGTAAATCATCGTATGTGCTCAATGTGACTGAATTATCTTACATAGCACAAAACCCTCAGTGTGTAAGATAAATTATCTTATGGGCTCCTCAAACCTCCATAATGTAAGATAAATTCCTTTAAAACTTGTAAAAAACTCATATTTATCCTCACATAACTAAATTTACTTATGTGGTCTTAATTATCATAATTGAATTTACTTACAGTCACTCAAAATATCTTACATGCATAAGATAAATGTCTTTTCCAAGTTTTGAACTCCTACCCTGGGTATGCATACAAGAATTATCTAATGGAATAAATGAATTTAATTACATGGTTCATTGTAAGATAATGGAACTTTTCATTTTTCTAACTTTATAATAACACTTTCCAAACTTTCTTCAAATCAGCTCTGAGCTTCCTGAAAGCAACACTGGCCATTCTTAATCACTTAAAAACATCATCCAAGAGGTCTTAATAGTTTCCCTTAAGTGTGCACCATGGATGGATTATTTATATCATCAAATAATTCTTCTTACATTCAAACTAGCTTATAAAATTATAACCAATAGAAACTATCAATGTTGTACATATCACTTCCATAATAAACTCTTTACAATCTGTTATAGACAGTGCCTCCTTAGTTCCAATAGAGGTTATATCTCCATGAAGAACCAAAAAAATAATCATCAAACTTTAAGGTTACTACCTATAATATTTCTAGACATATATTCAAGGATAAAAATATCTCATTCCTTTTCCATCAAGTGATTGGAACCTAAATAATACACCGACAATGCCATTATCACCATCATTTCTGCTTAAACCAGATCTAGAAATAAAACACCAAGGAGAGTAGGTTTATTATTGTAAAAAACTAGGTAATGTTAATAGTAAATAAATTTAATGACTTATTAATATTCATTAATTTTATTCTATATAGTTATATTCATAATAATAATATTATGTAATTTCTTAGTTAAAAGGGAGGTTTATTTCTAACGTAATTGGGTTTTCATGCATTATATAATTTTATATAAATATTTATTTCAAAATTATATAATTTTAATTTAATAAAATTAACTTCATTTTTGAATTCAAAATTTCAAAATTATCTTAGGATGGATTTTTTAGAATTTTCTGAAAAGTTTGAGTTTTCAATGAATAGTGAAAATACTGATTTTTATTGAAAATTTTCTTTTATTTTTAAGTATTTACAAAGTCACATTATATTTTGGATTAGCTTTAAAATTTAATTATTTAAATTTTATTAAAAATTATCCAATAAATTTTATTATAATCATAATTATAATTTAATTTTTTATAAACACATTTTTATACTTAAAAAAGAATCTTTCTAAAAAACTTTTTTTCATCGCATTTTGTGGGTTTAATTTTAAATTAAAATTTTCCAATTATATGAATTGATTTTTATATAATGGATTCCATATTTTTAATAATCATAATTATTATTATTTAATAAGTTTAACTTAATTTTTGGTCACAATGAATAGTAAAAATAGTAAAAATCGGTTACCGTAGTTGAGGTTAAAATAGATTTACCAGAGATTAAACTAAAGTGATAAGGAATAAAATGACCTAAAAAATTGTATAGATCCTATTTTATGGAAATATTTGAACAATATATAATATTATATTTTTAAATGGTCCATTTTTGAGCCATTTTTCTTGAGAAATACATTAATATATTTTAATCTTTTTAAAAATTCCAAGTGTGTCCTCTCCCTCATTTATAAAAGGACATCCCATATCTTCTCCTATACACACTTAAAGAGTCTTTTGTTTCAACCAATACCTACCAAAATACCTTCATAAAACCCCTAAACATATACTAGAGGCCATGGTTTGATCATAAATCTAACATAGGAAGGCTTTAAGTATAAACCTAAAGAGGTTGTCCGAAGAAGAGGTATAATTCTTAACTGAGAATTTTCATTTTATTTCTTCTTCTACCTCATTAAAATATTATTTAACTACATTGAAATAAGAAAATAAGTATATTTCATACACTAATATATTATTATTTTAATTTAATAACCTATATCCATCTCTTCCTCCATCAAATGGGAAATAAAATCATCATTCATGTGTATAGTGGACTATCGCTTTGCGAGCTGATGTAATTTTTTTTCCATAACTGTCTCTAATGATTGGTTATAATTATGGATTTAATGTATATATATGATATTAATTACATAATTATTTTTTTAAAATATAATATATTTTCTATTTTCTTACCTTTTCATCCATTGAAAAATGATAATGTCGTTTACGCGTACATGCAGATTACCACCTCCATGAAGCAATGCAATCCATCTTTCATCACTGCACCACATGTCTAGTATATATAAGTTTATTTAAATATATTATATGTCATTTGTGATATATTTATCATTATTTAAAGATAAAATGATACTTACCTTCTTTTCCTCATTCTCTTTGAAAAAATGAAAACATTACTCATGCGTATGTATGACCTACCGTCTCCATGATTGCAACATAATTAATTTTTCATAACCATATTTCATGGGTTTTAAAAGTATAATTAATATATAAAATTATAATTATTTCATTATTATTTTTCTGGATATGATGGAATAATTACCTCTTTAACTATAGTCAATCTACTTAAGTCATTTTGGACATATGAGTCAAATATCATCAAAACGCCCGACATGAACTTAATTGATCAAGTAATTGAATATAACATGATGATAAATAAAATAAAAGGAATAATAAATTTGAAAAAGTTTATTAAGTAATTAAATAATTAATATAAGTTTATTATTTAGGATGATACAGAAAGTACGTGATGAGTCATACTCGAGGTAAGAAACTCTTTACCTTAAAACCCCATTTTAAATGTTTTAAACAATTATTTTCTAAATATTTTTCTTCCATGTACATATTATTAAAATTATTTTATCTATGTATTTATATGTACATAAATGAATTATAAATTACATTTCATTTATCGTTTTTTACTTTCTTTTAAAGGTTTTCAAAAGGGGTATTTTTACATATTTTATACGGAATGTTTTGAGAAAAAAGGAAAAAGGAAAATTCTATTTTAAAATATATGACATCAATGGTTTTTTCCTTCACCATAACCATTATTTTATGTTTTACTTCCTTTATAATATTCCATGTATATTTAAAATAAAAATCCTACACCATTTTGTTCTAATAATTTTCAGAAAGGGTTTTAAATAGAAGGAATATTTCGATATCTAATTTTTTTTCTTATAGGTGAAAAGAATATTTTTATGAGTATGATGATGGAAATGAAATATTTCATGTTTTATGATTATTTTATGGTTCTTGGTCATTTTTTATAATTATAGTTGATATTGATATAGTTTATGACGATGGGTGATCCTGATATAGCTCATGATGACGGGTGAGTCTGATATAACTCTTCAATACACTGGGTAAAAGGATGAAGTTAACCTGCAATAGGTTTCTCATAAGAGATTATTGGAATTCACTAAGTAGATTATTCCATTTTTAAGATTAATTATAATAGTGATATTAAAATTATGTCCTAAGTTACCTATATGATTTATCTATGCTTACTATGGTTTTTTTACAGAAATATTATTATTCCACAAGGTAATCTAACGATCTTATATTTAAAAAGAAGTTTATACTACTTCTTAAGGGTTAAATTTATAATGTTTTGAAAAAAATTTCACGATCTTTTCATTATTGAAAACAATTCTTTATGTGTTTTGTTTTTTTTCCTTTAATATTTCTTATGAAAAGTTTTATGAAAAGTTTTGGGTGGTGAAGTTGATTTCTTGGGTAATAAAATGTTTATTTCAAGCCCAAAGTTTATTTTGAAAAGGAAATTCTTTTATGAGTATTAATAGACTAACTAGTTTCTTTATTTCTTTTTATAAGTTCATCTCTAGGCTTTTCATTATCATCTCATTTTTTAAAATTTTTTAATAGGGTTTTAAGGATGAGTAGGGACAAGGATTAGGTTAAGATGAAAATTGTGAAGATATGTCATGAAAATAAAAAATATATATCTTAAAAGTTTTATATTGTGGAAAAAATGGACACTAACTAGAGGTGGACACTTTGTGATATAATATTTATTTATTATAGGTTGATGACCTAATTTTATAAAACTCTAAACCTAAAAGATCTTTGGGAATTAAAGAGAATGAATTCTTGTCTAAAGATACAATTTATAGATTGTTTAAGGTCAGTTCCTTATAGTTTTATTTAGAGTAAAGGTTTAGATAATTTTAGAGGTTAGGATAATGTAAGTAAATAACCTTAATAGATTTTAATTTATGGTTATCATGATATAACATTTCAATATTACCATTTTTCTTTATTTAAACCATGTCTATTTAGAATGGTTTTCTATATATAAGATAAGGAAGTTGAAGTATAAAGACACCAAGATAACAATATTCTTCCAAATCAGATTCTTGGAATGATTTTAATTATAAATCAATAGTTTGTTGTTGTGATGACCTAGTTTACACAATCTATAAATGGTGGTGGTATCTATTCTAGAGAGTAATAAGATATACCATAGAATAATATGTTAATGGAGGAATATTTTATAAGAAAACACCCTATAGTATCTAGTGAATCATCTAACTCAGTGATAACTGAGGGATGGATTAAAGCTCTGGAAAAGATATTCAAAGTCATGGGTTTTTTAGAGAATTAAAAGGAAACTCTTTATATTTACCATTTTGAAGGTGGATCTAATAAATGGTGGTCAATGGTTAAGAATACTAAATAAAGAGAAGAGATTGACACCATGGAATGAGATACATTTAATAATATGTTTCTTTATAAATATTTTCCTAAGGTTGCTTGATTTGGGACAGAAAATCAATTCTTGGAATTGAGGCAAAATGTGGAAGATTTAGTGGCTGCATATGAAGTAAACTTCACTAGATTGTCAAGGTACACACAAAATTGTATCTGTGACCATGATAATAAAATTAATCAGTTTTACTCAGGATTAAAGCTAAGGTATAAAATAGAATTGGCCTCTCATGAATTTAAAATTTATGAAATAATTGTCTGCTATGCTGAGAAGGTAAAAATTGAGTTTTTTGATGACCATGTGTCCCATAAGAACATACAGAAAAAGTGATCAAGTTGGCAGGAAAATGGTAAGAATCCATCAAAGAAATATGATGGTATGAAAATAAAGTCTCCAGTTTGTGATAAGTGTGGTAAAAATCACCATGGGGAATGTCCTATGAAATCTGGGAAGTGATTCTGATGTAGTAAGTTTTGGAATATGACTCATGATTGAAAAGAAAAAGATCTTAGTAGTGGTAAAACCATTTTTGATAAGTAGATAGTAAGTTTTTTTAAATATAACAAGATGGAACATTATGCAGACATGTGTCTAAAGAAGAGCACAAATGATGGGAAGCAACAAGACTATAAGAATAATGGTGTGGTAAAATCATTTATAACTACTTCAATAGATGTTGGGTCATCTAATGATGTTGTAACAAGTACATTACTTGTTTATTCAGATTATACTAATGTATTGTTGATTCGAGGTCTACACATTCTTTCATTTTTGATAAATTTACTGGTAAAATGAAAATTTCACCATAATAAATGAAGTAAATACTTTTGGTAAAAACACTCGGGGGTTGTATTAAGGCAAAAATAATTTTAAAATATCTCCCTGTTATCATATGTAAAAGGGTTTTCCCCAAAAACTTTGTTATCTTACCTATGTATAATTTTATGTTGTTCTAGGTATGGATTGAATTTTAGTTTATCATGTAAGATAGATTATAGATCCAAAGAATTTATTTTTCAAAATGAATTTTTGTTTGTATAAAATAATAAATTCATACCTTTAATACCATATCAATAAGTTGAGAAACTACTATGATATGGAAATAGAAGTTATCTTACTCATATTGTTGAAAATAAGGGAACTATTCAGATTGATGATGTGCTGGTAGTAAAATAATATTTGGATGATTTTATGATTAGTTGTATAGTATTATACTCGATTAGGAATTTGAATTTAATATTGACTTAGTTCTTAATGCTAATCCAGTATCAAATCCACCCTATCAAATAACTCAAGTAGAGTTTATGGAATTGAAAAAGCAGTTACAAGATTTTTTTTACAAAGGTTTCATTCATCCTATCACTTAACCATAGGGTTATCCTATTTTATTTGTCAAAAATAATTATAATTATATAAGTATTTTCATTGATTATGGATCATTGAATAACATCTCTATTAAAAATAAGTATTTTTTACCTTATATCAATGACTTGTTTGATTAGATCCAGAGAGATCAGTATTTTTCGAAGGTTGATCTCAGGTCTAGGTACCATTAACTAAAGGTGAAGGAGGATTATATCCCTAAGAAAATATTTCACACTTGGTATGAGCATTATTAGTTTGTGGTTATTCCCTTTAGGTTGAAGAATTCTCCAACTGTATTCATGGATCTTTTGAATAGAGTTTTCCATGAATATTTTAATAAGTTTGTGGTTGTGTTTATCGATGAAATTTTAGTTCATTCTAAAATTTATGAGGATTATAAAAAACATCTAAGGGTTATTCTGAAAACCTTGAAATATAAGAAGCTATATATAAAATTTAAAAAATGTGATTTTTGGATATAACATATTTCATTCCTTTGATATATCATAAATAAGATGGCATCACTTATGATCCTAGTAAAACTAAAGTGGCTGATGAATGGAAAAGGCCTATAAATGTTACTTAGATTCATAGTTTTCTTGGATTTTCAGGATATTACCAGTAGTTTTTTAAAAACTTAGCACAATTATCTAGCCCACTAACCAAGTTAACACAAAAAAGAGTTAGGTTCATCTAGATAATGGAATGAGACAAATGTTTCTAATAATTTAAAAGAAGATTGGAGAATGCTCCAGTTTTGACCTTGCCATCAAAAAATGGTGACTTTTTTATCTACAGTAATGATTCATTGAAGGGATTGCATTGTGATTTAATACATAATGATTGGGTAATTTATTATGCTTCACGTTAATTAAAAACTCATGGGAAAAAATATACTACACATGTCCTTGAACTGGTGGCTATAGTGTTTGCTTTAAAAATTTGGAGACATCATTTATACAGAGTAAAGTGTGAAATATATACTGATCATAAAAACTTGAAGTATATATTCACTTAGAAATATTTGAACATGAAACAAATGATATGGTTGTAATAGATAAAATATTACAACCACATAATTTTTTACCATCTAGGAAAATCAAACAGAGCAGCTGATGCTTTGAGTTAGAAATGTAATGCATCATTAACTATATTACATCCAAAATATGATTCTTTACTTAATTTTTTTAATGATTTTTAGCTTAGAAATTATTCATTAAATAAATCCTTCTATTTTGTTTCAGGTGTCAACACAACTATCTTTGTCAAACAAGATTAAAAAATCTTAGAATGAGGACAATGTTTTATAAAAAAAGGTACAATTGGTTAATAAATGCAAGTTGTATGAATTTGATATTGACAATCAGGTGTTTTGAGATTCATAAAAAAGGTTATGTGTTAGATGTGAACCCTATTTAAATAAAGAACTATTGAGTGAGGCTCACAGATATCCATTTTCGATTCATCCTGGAAACACACAAATATATATATACCTTCAAGAACATTTCTGGTGGGATGGAATAAAGAAAGATATTGCTAATTTTATTAAGAAATGTTTGACTTCTCAATAGGACAAAGTTAAATAACAATTACCAAAGGGTCTGATTTAGAATTTTCCAGTGATAGAATGGAAATGGGAGAATATATCAATGGATTTCATGGTGGGATTACCGAATGCATCTCAAGGTAATAATACAATTTGGGTAATTTTTAATTGATTAACCAAATCTACTCATTTTCTTTCCATTCAAGATAATATTTATTTGGATCAACTTTATTGAATTTATATTAAATATATAATTATATTATATAGAGTCCTTATTTCCATTATATCTTATCATGATCCCAGATTCACCTCTAATTTCTATAAAGTACTTCAGCAGTCATTGGGTATTGAATTATATTTCAGTACAACCATTCATCCTCAATTTTATGGACAATAAGAGAGAATAATTAATATTTTAGATGATATGTTTCAAGTGTATTTAATAGACTATCAGGGAAGTTGGGATCACCATCTCACTTTGGTTGAGTTTTCATATAATAACATTTTTCATTCCTGTATACAGATGATATATTTTGAAGTATTATATAGAAAACAGTGTCAGACTCCAGCCTATTGGGATAAAGTTGGGAAAAGAAAGTAGTTGGGACCATAATTGGTAGAATAAATGGTTGATAAGGTTAATATGATTCAACAACACATGAGAATGGATCATATATATCATAAAATTTATATAGATAATTGGAGTAAGTACCTTTTATTCAAGGTATACGATCATGTTTTTCTTAAAGTATCTCCATAGAAAAGTTTTATGTGTTTTAGTAAAAAAGGAAAGTTAAGACTATGATTCATTGGACCATATGAAATTATGGATAATATTAGATCAATTGATTATTTATTTTCCTTCATTTTGAGTTTATCCTAGGTACATGATGTATTTCATGTTTCATTGTTAAGGAAATATGAGTCACATGCATCTCATGTTTTGATCCCATAAGTTTTTCAGTTGGAAGAAAACATTTTTGTAAGGAGAAAACAATAAATATTCTTGATCATAGATAGTAAGTGTTATAGAATAAAGTGATTTACTAGGTTAAGTTTTTGTGTAAAAACCATATGATTGAAGAAGCAACATGAGAATCAGAAAATGTTATGATGGGAAAATATCCCCACTTGTTTAAGTAATAAATAAAATTGCAAGAAAACAATTTAAAAAAGGAGGGAAAATGTAAAAACCTAGTTAATGTTAATATTAAATCAATTTTATGCCTTATTAATATTCATTAATTAGATTTTATAGAGTTATATCCATTATAAAATATTAGGTAATGTTTTAGTCAAAAGAAAAAAAACTTTATTTCTAACTAAATTGGGTTTTTTGTGCATTATATGTTTTTTTTAAACTTAATTTCCAAATTATAGTATTTTAATTTTAAAAAATGAACTTAATTTTTAAATCTATCATGTAAAAATTATCTTATGATGATTTTTTTATAATTTTCTAAATTTTTTGATTTTTTAATGAATAGTGGAAAATGCTGATTTTTATTAAAAAATGTCTTTTATTTTCAAGTATTTACAAAGTCACATTTTATTTCGGATTAGTTTTAAAATATAATTAATTATTTTTTATTAAAAATAATCCAAAAAATGTTATTAGAACTAATATTCTACTTTAATTTGGTATAAAAACGTTTTTATACTTAAAAATCCATTTTTCTGAAAAACCTTTTTTCATCGCATTTTACAGGTTTAATTTTAAATTAAATTTAAAAAATTATATCAACAAAATTTTATAAAATGGATTAAATATTTTTAATAATCATAATTTATCAGTTAATAAGGTCAAATTAATTTTTGGTCTGAATTAATAGTAAAAATAGTAAAAATCATTTACCATGGTTAAGGTTAAAAGAGATTTACTATGAGGTTAAACTAAAGTGATAAGGGTTAAAATGACATAAAAACATGTATAAATCATATTTTATACCAATATTTAGACCATATATCATCTCATACTATGAAATTATGTATTTTGGATCCATTTTTCTTGAGTAAGATATTAATATATTTTAATTTTTTTGAAATTCCAAGTGTGTCCTCTCCCCAATTTATAAAAGGACACCCCCTCTCCTCTCCTCTCCACACTTCAATAGCCTTTTGTATTGACCAATAATGGCACAAATACCTTCCTAAAATCCATATAAATATTCTATAGTCCTTTTTTTGATTATAAAACTAACATATGAAGGCTTTGGGTATAAACCTAAAGAGGTTTTTTTGAAGAAGAAGTATAGTTCTTAGCTGAGCATTTTCATTTTATTTCTTCCCCTACCTCCTTAAAATATTATTCATACATGATGAAATATTAAAATCAGTATCTTAAATATACTTAGATTTTATTATGTTAATGTAATAACCTATATCCATCTCCTCTTCCATAAAATGGGAAATGAAATAATCTTTCGTGTGTACGACAAACTATCACCTCAAGAACCGATGTAATTTGTTTTCCATCACCACCTATCACGACTAGTTATAATGATGGATTTAATGTATATATATATGATATTAATTAAATAATTATAATTTTATAAATATATTATATCATCTATTTTCTTACCTTGACATCCATTGAAAAATGATAACATCGTCCGTGCGTATGTGTGGATTACCACCTCCACAAAGCGATGCGATTCATTTTTCATCACCACATCACATGGATAGTATATATAAGTTAATTTAATGATATATAATGATATTTATGATATAATAATCATTTTTAAATATAAAATTATACTTATCTTATTTCCCTCATACTCTTTAAAAAATGAAAACCTTATGCATGCATATGTACGACCTACCATCACCATGATTATAACGTAATTCATTTTTCATAAGAATATTCCATGGTTGGTTTAAAAATTATAATTAATATATAAAAATAATTATTATTTAATTATTATCACATAATATGTAATTTAATAATGACCTCTTCGACCATCACCAATATACCAGTCATTTTGGACATATGAGCCAAATATCATCAAAATGTCTAACATGAACTTAATTAATTAATCAATTGAATATAAAATGATAATAAATTAAATAAAAAATAACAATAAACTTGAAAATGGTTATTAATAAATTAAATAATTAACATAAGTTTATTATTCAATATGATAAATAACATATGTGATGAGTCAGACTCGAGGTAAGAGACTCTTTACCTTAAAACCTCGTTTTAAATGTTTTAAATATTTATTTTCTAAATATTTTTCTCCCATGTTCATATTATTAAAATTATTTTATGGATGTTTTTATGTGGATATAAATTAATTATAGAGTACATTTCATGTATCTTTTTTTACTTTCTTTCAAAGGGTTTTAAAAGTAATATTTTTACCTATTTTATACGAAACGTTTTGAAAAAAGGTAAAAGGAATATTCTATTTTAATGTATACAACATAAATGGGTTTTACCTCTAACATAACCATTATTTGATGTTTGTATTCCTTTATAATATTCCATATTTTTCTAAATAAAAACCCCCCATTCCCTTTGTTTTAGGAATTTTCAAAATGGGTTTTAAATGGAATGGATATTTTAATATATGGAAATGTTTTCTTATGGGTTCAAAGAATATTTTTATGAGTATGATGATGGAAATGAAAGATTTCATGTGTTACGATTATGTTATGGTTATTGGAATTTTTTTATGATTATGAGTGAGCCTGATACATCTCATGACGATGAGTGATCCCAATATTTCTCTCCAATACATTAGGTAAAGGGAAAAAGTTAACCAATTAGAGGTTTCTCCTAAGAGATTATTGGAATTTAATGGGTAGGTTATTCCATTTTTAAGAGTGATTATAAGAGTGATATGAAAATTATGTCCCAATTTATCTATATTATTTATCTATTATTTTTATGGGTTTTTATGGAAATTTTATGATTTTACATGGTAAGCCAATGATCTTAAGTTTAAAGGGAAGTTTATACTACTTCTTAGGGGTGAAATGTGTAAATTTTTGAAAAAATTTTCATGAGTTTTTCATTATTAGAAATAAAAAATTATGAGTTTTATTTTTTACTTTAATATTTATTATGAAAATTTTTATGAAAATATTTGGGTGGTGAATTTTATTTCTTAGGTAAGAAATTTTTTATTTTGAGCCCAAATTTTATTTTGAAAAATGAAAATTTTTATGGGTATTCATGGACTAATGAGTTTATTTCTTTATTTTTATATGTACCTTACTAAGTTTTTTGTGACCATCCCACGTTTTAAAACATTTTCATATGGTTTTAAGGATTATTAGGGATAAGGATGATGTCAAGATGAAAATTGCGAAGAAATGTCAGGAAAATAAAAAAATTATATCTTAAAAGTTCTGTATTGTAGGAAAAATGATTACTGAGTGGAAGAGTTCACTTTGTGATTTAATATTTATTTATATTAGGGTGATGATTTAATTATATATAAATATAAACCTAAAATATATTTTAGAATTAAAGAAAATGAATTGTTGTCTAAAGATATAATTTACAAATTGTTTACAGTAGGGTCTTTATAATTATGATTACAAATGATCTTTTCTAAGTGAATACATCTTTAAGAAACCCTCATCAATAACATCTATGTCATGTTAGTATCTAAAATACTAAAAAACATTCTATATATGAACTTTAATTAGTATATTTACCCTTTTTCATATGTATAATGAAATAACTTCCAACACTTATTCTTTGTTATATGATAACAACAAACACTTCCAAGCTTCATTAAGAACTTAAAAAAATATTATAAATAGGCCTGGGTTCTATACTTTACTTACAATATATCATTCTTAATATCATATTGACATCATGTATATTGCCTCATTCACTGAAAAAAATACAACTTAAACAAAAAGTGTGTTTATCAATCTCCACATTTGTATTTTTTCCAATACTAATGATCGAAAAATGATATGTCAATTTGTGAAATCATTTTCTTCTCCCCCTAGTGATAATAAATATAGATAATTTTAGAGAGGGTGGTGTCACTTCTTCCTTAATAAAAGTTACATCAACCATTCAAATCTAAATCTACATGATCCATGCTCAGTATAGAAAACAAGAAGTTTTAATTTATACATCAAGACTCTCCATAATCAATGGAATATAATACCAACCATTTATCTTTGTCAATTATATTCCTCAGGGGTTGCTCACTTGTATCCAGGCTGATACTACTTGTTTATATCAATTTTTTCAAATATTCTTAGACATTTTTAAACCCAATTAATCCCCCAAACTTACTTAACACACATATTAAAAACATTCAAGTGCAACCATTAAGTTTTGATTTCGAACAGCTCTGGATCACTTCATGTTTTATCAACTTCTTATCATTGATTAAAAAAATTTATATCCCTTAATTTAAAGAATAATTCTATAAAAAACAGGGATGATATAATATGAATTCATACCTTTTTAATAGCTATTTTTCAACCACATTCTAGAAATTACAGATTTGTATAAATTGAATGATATTGGAAGTTTTTCAGGCACCCCCCCTCAAGGGATACACTCCATATTTACACAATTAATAGTGATATCATCATCAAGTAAGATTTATGATTCCATTTGTTGAGATAACACCAAGATAAAACCTTTAATTATTTATTTATTTGGGCAGATTAACTTATTCATGATATTATATACTTCATTCCCACTAAGATGGGTACTTTTATCATTTGTATTGTCTAATTTTGATAGCTACGTATCCTTTATCATGGTTGGTGTTTTCTCCAGATGTTATTTAGATTACTATTTGACAAATCATACCAATATGGTGGCTTATTTAGATTTGGAATAAATATCCCAACTTACTTTATCTCATTAGTTATCTATTTTAGAACCAAAATCACCTTCCATTTATTGCATGGTTAGTACAAAAATAAAACAAAAATGATTTAGGTAATAAGGTGGACCTTCTTATTTATTAGTGTGAGTAGCTTAATTGATAATTTTTCCACAACTAGTTTTCCCTATTTAATTTAGCTCCAAGTCTGGATTAATACTTCATGATTGCATGATCATTTTTCAACTCTAATTTTTCTTTAGGTAGCATGGGTTATTTTCTTATCTTCTTGTGTGAGATTTTCATTTTTAATTTGATCCATCAAGTCACATGAATCTCCTAGTGTCACTTTTATGTTCTTTAAGGCTTAATTTTAGGCTAGAATAAATTTTATACAATTTTTTAAATTGTGTTTAGCCTACTTTCACCTTCTACACAATTCCTCATGAGATTTTTGGTTATCCTATTTTAATAACCTTTCATTAAATTTGATTTCTTCTTTATATGGAATATTTTATCCCCTTTGGATTTCACTTTTTCTTATGATTATAGTTATCTTTACCTTTCCAAACTAGATGGATAGATTTCAGAACATACCTTAAGAAATATGATAATCTATTTTGGATTTTCCACATATATTTTTAAATGTGCTCTTCAAAAACCTAGTCCTTTCTTTTCTCCCTTGGAATGTTCTTTTATTCTATCCAAGCTTGTTCCCTTTAATTCTCACATCTAGAGCCTATTTACATGTTTCCATGATGTGTCTTATTTTTCAATAAAAGAAAAAACTTCTACCTTTAAGTGTAGCTTCTATCTTGGACTTCTTGGGCTTATTATGAACTTTAATATTTTCCTTCCACTTGTTACCTAACAATAACTCTTCAGACCTATTTACAAATTTATTGGGAATGATTTTTTTCATTATATTTTTCACGATTCTTTCCCAAGGTGTGTGTGTCTCCATTATTCAGCTTCTATGGTCCTTTATCCATATTTTTTTTGATGTACGCTTAAATGATTTATACTTGCATGATTCTTATCTATGACCACTACCATTGAAAATACAATTTTTTTTTTCAAGTATTCCAAATATATTTCTTATAAATATATTTTTATTCATAGCCTATGGATGTTATAGCTTCTCAATTTTATCCCCCTCTTTGTAGGCTCTCTTTTTCTTTCAAAAACTGACATATTATACTCGTATTATGTAATCATATATCTTAATTTGTTACAAAAAAACAAAAACTAACAAACCTTGGTTTCTTTTTATGGATTTCATGTCATCCTAATTCTCTTGAACTGATAGATTGATATTTTTTATCTTTATAATCAGTTATTTAGGCTTTGTTTAGGGGAACGAACCTGAAACTACTTAGTTCATCCATCCTTGACACGATGGTAGGATTCCTATCACTTTTCTTAATCCATCTCTATATAGACATTGTATTGAAGTCTGTACACTTTGTAAGAAAGGTTTAACACCGATATTATTTTCAAAAGTGGATGGTAACTTTATTTTTATGGATTATATATACTAATCATTAAATTGTCTAAAAATGTTCTTACCACCAGATAAAGGTAGTTCACCATAAAAATCCTCCATAATGGTTTTTGTGGTAGCAACAATTCTTTCAACTTTTTGTGAAGATCTATCTTATATTGTTTTCTAGTTCTTTAATTTTATTATAAAATCTAAGAATTTAATATTAAGGATTCTTTTCTCATCCTCTAATAATTTCAGTTTGTCTTCACATTCTTTACTCATTTTTTTATCATACTCCTTATGCGTCTTGATCTTTTCTTTTAACAGACGATCAAGCTCTTTTATCATGTTGGATTTAATCTCTAGTTGAGAATATTTGACAATGGTTACCTATTTTGATGCATGGATATTCTCTTCAAGACCTTTCTTGGTATCTACCCTTTCTTGAATTATTTCAAGACAAGATCCCCATTCATTTCACTTATGATTTCAGTTTGTCTTCACACTCTTTACTCATTTTTTTATCATACTTCTTATGCATCTTGATCTTTTCTTTTAGCAGATCATCAAGCACTTTTATCATGTTCGATTTAATCTCTAGTTGATAATCTTTGACAATGGTTACCTATTTTGACGCATGAATATTCTCTTCAATCCCTTTCTTGGTATCTCCCCTTTCTCGAATTATTTCAAGACACTCATATTCAAATATGGAGTATCTTTCCCCAAGATCCCCATTCATTTCACTTATTACTCCAACTTATTTGGAGAGCATAACACAAATTTTTATCCTTTATTTTATATAATTACCCATTGTTTCATTATCTTCTTCATGGAGGGTGATTTCCTCCCACATAGTTATAATAATTCCACAAATATATCAGATAATTTCTTTAGGGAAATTATACATGATATATGTTATGGAACCAATAGATTCATCCTACGAATACTCATAACTATAATCAACCCCATAGATAAAAGTTTATTCAGAAGGATAATTTTGATAAGACATTTTAGTTTCCTCCTCTTCATGTAGAGGTGATGTACTACATGGGACATTATTTTTGTCCATTTCTTTAGTATTTAATTTCACCATTATAATATTATATTATATGCACAATCTTTCTTTGTTGGGATTGCTACATGGGGGAACTAATTTTTCCTCCTCCCTAAATAATTGGTTTGTCTTCTTCTCACCATTATCTTAAAGTGATAACTTATTAATAGTTGTAATGGAAATACTCTCACTTTTATCACCTTTAAATAATGGAGAGTTATATTTCTTTGATGAGGATTTTCTTAACTTCTTTGCATCCATTTTCTTCATGTTCTTTAATGTCTTTGTAGACATATCTCCCATTACTTATTTTATAGGGAAATCACAGGAAACTTAAAATACACAATTTATAAATCCTTTGAAAAGAGAAAAACAAAACCTCAAATATGATAATCTAATAGTGGTTTGACCTAAATTATGATACCATTTATTAGGATCACTTTGGGATATGACCACACTGGGGGGGGGGGGGTCAATCAGTATGGTGTGAATTCTAATAAAATTTCACTTTTATCCCCCAATTACCTCTTCAATTAGTCAGTGAATGAATCTCTTTATCTTTTATCTCTCCTATGGTTGATATATAGATATATAATAATAATGAAACATAGTAGGGTTAATGAGGTTCACATCCTTTTAGATGACTATATCCCTAGTGAATCATGGTCATTATCCCACATGCATGAATTCATTATTATTATCAAAATAATCATAGACAAGTGTATGACCTTAAACCTGTAATCTCAGCACCAACTAGGTACAACGCAAGAGAGGGATTGTTTTCCCTTTCATATAAGAGAATTATCCTGTACTTACTTTGAATCAAGATTACTTATGATGGATTGAGTCATTCATGGACTATATATATGATAATATCCCTATATTGCAACAATCATATGGGTTTCCTCAATGTTCTTCAGGCTTTTATAATAAAATTATATAATTTGTACTCCTCATCTTTCCCAGCATGGAATATGATTAGAAGTATCACATATGATATCTACTCTTTAGACTTATATAATAGATGATGGATATAGCATTTCTCTCTTCATCTTATTTTTATTCTTCTTCAGTGTGCAAGAACCACTATATCTCTTGAACACCTTCTACAACTTATAGAATTTACAACATGCATCGAATCAGTTCTTATCACTTTTTATCTTTTTTCAACTTGAAGTATATTCACATGTATGTATAGTTAAGAACCTCACTTTTTTTTAATTTTAGAATATCTACATTGTTTATTCAGTAAAGATTCTCTCATTTACACAAATATTATTCAACCTGCATATATATATAGGGAAATAGTATAATTGTAATAACATAAAATCTTTATTATCTTTAAACTCCCTCAAATATCAACCTTTAAATCTATGATTTAAAGACTCATTCAAATTCTTCCTTAAATTTCAACTCAAGCCTCAAAACATTTCCTTCTTGCGATATTTGAAATATAACATGCTTCTTCTCCATTTATTTTTTTCATAAAAAATGGGCAATCAATTCACTAGATATTTCCATGTAGGCATAGTGATATTACATCTCATCATGTAGTGTGGAGCTCATCTCAGCACTCAAATAGTATTCTTTAGCTGGCATTCATTTGATTTAAGTAAGAATCATAATCATGTGTTTGATCATGATGTTTAATCCAATAATAGAATCACACAACCATAACTTGGTTTGTTTCTTCCATTTATATTAGAATATTAAATTATGAATATATCTCATTTGATTTAACTCCATAGATATCTCAATTATGGATTCTCAGAATTTTAAGTAAATTATCATATGTGATCAGTGTAACTGAATTATCTTACATAGATTAAAAGAATCAGTTTATAAGATAAATTATCTTATGGTCTCCTCAAACCTCTAGAATATAAGATAAATTCCTTTGAAACTTATAGAATACTTATATTTATCCTCATGTAATTGAATTTATTTACACAATCTTCATTTTTATAATTGAATTTACTACAAGCACTCAAAATATATTATGTGGTCAAAAATATCTTACGTGCTTAAGATAAATGCCTTTTATAAATTTTAAACTTATGATCCAAGTATGAAAAAAAGAATTATCTAATGTATTAAATGGATTTAATTATGCAGGTCGCCGTAATATAAAAGAATTTTTCAGTTTTCTAACTTCAGCACAACACTTTCTATAATTTCTTAAAATCAGTGTTAAGATTATTTAAAGTGACACTTATTAGTTTTAGGCATAGCAGAAGTGATTATTAGGTCTCATACAAACTTAGAAAATTTTGGATTTAATGGATCATTTTCATATTGTATTAGACATGAACATCGAACCAACCAATTAAATACTGACAAGAAAGGTTACCCGAACCAATAAGATATCTTTTCACGTTAAATTTATAATTGATTAATTAATTTAGAAGAAATATTACCTCATTTTTGAGATCTTTCTTCATAGTATATATTGATCATTTGAAACTCTTTTTGGCAATCTATCATTGCACTTTTATGATCCAAGTGTAAAATCCCTCTAGTGGTGATCCACACATGCTCCAATCACTACTATAAACCAAGGATATCCCAATGGTTTAAAACCATTGGGATAGGCTGCCAAACCATTGATATATGTTATACCAACAGTTTGGAAAATCGTTGGGTGATAAGGCATGGGGATAGCCTTATACCAATGGTTATAAGGAAACCGTTGGCATAGAGCAATAAAAAATCCAATTTCCCTACGGTTTAAAGGAACTGTTGCAATATAAAAGTACCAATGGTTTGTAACTATTGGTAAATATAAATCTATAACCTATACCAATGGTTTAAAAACCGTTGGTATATAGGTTTACCAACAGTTTTTGTAGAACCATCGGTATATTTAATAGTGTAAATCTATACCAATAGTTGGTGAACCATTGGTATAGTGTTTACCAATGGTTAAGAAACCATTGGTATAGTGTATTACCAACAGTTAACCTATACATCATTGGTATAGATGATTTTTTCCATCTTTATAATAATGGTTTGTAAACCGTTGGTATACCCAACTCCATAATTCTAGTAGTCAGCCCTCTTGTCTCCCCTCTTCCATTTACAAAATTACAACAGCCTTCCTCCCCTCTTTCCTCCCCTCTAAAATATATAGAATTCAACACCACCTGAAAATACAACAAAGACAATATACATTAATTATCCAAAACCTAAAAATATAGAATTCATAAAAAAACTCATGCCCACAATACAATGTATATAATTCAAAAAAACACTCATGAAGACAATATACATAATCACACTGAAACCAAAACACAAACACCTAAAAATACCCAACACCCTTGGAACTATCTTCCTGTGATTATGGGCTCTATCTCCTCCATCCATATCATTTATATGATGGTTAGGGATATTATTTGATGTGATGTGATATTTATCTATCATTCTATATTTATATATTTCGTGTTGTAGTTATGCGATATTTATCTATCATTCTATATTTATATATTTCATGTCGTGGTTATGTGTGGTGTCAGTTGAACCATTGGAAGTTGGGTGGTGAGCTAACAACTAAGAATGTTCTAATTATATGGATGAAAAGAGAGATGTGATAGTGGTAGTAAGACAATATTTATTTCATTTTAGGGTTACCCTTTCTATTATAAATTGGTGTATTTGGAATGAAGATCCCAGGTTTTCACAGCCTAATGTTTAATCATTACAATGTTGTATATGTCAAAGAAGATAATATATGTAATGGTATGGGGTAACATTATGAGGATAACCCTAGTTGTTGTTGGTTGATATGTTGGGGGTAAAAATAGAATCTTGTGTAAGGGAAAAAGATCCACCTGGATGGCGATCATAACCTATGCCTATATTTCAAGAGATTGTTACAGATGCCAAAAATGGATTGTTCAATGTACTGGATTTCATTTTGAGTCATCGAGCTATGTGCAGTACTTGGTGCCTCACTTAACAATTGATTGAATGGATGATCATGTTTAATCATTGTCCTTGACAATGGGGTATTGAAGATATAGTAGAATGATGTAAGTTATTTAATGTGACAATTAAGGATACTCATATGGTTTATAGAGTCAACCTAGTAACATGTAAAAAGATTCTCTTGAGGGAAGGGTTGTGGTATTCTATAAAACTGACCATTGAATGATTTTGGTGACTCTAGAATATTGATGTGTATTAGACCTAGGAATGTCTAGTTCCACATTTAATTTATGATTTTGAATCATATGTATCATTGTATAAAGAACATATGTGGTATTGTAAATAGAATAAAATCATTTCAAGAAGAGAGGGAGTAGGATCATTGGTGCATTGATACATGGTTTAGAGCCTTATGGCCAGTGCAAGTGGATGAAAAATTAACTAGTAAAAACTCCTTTGAAGTCAGTTAAGACTTCAGTGAGGTTGTATGAACATTTAAATGATGTCATCGGAACTTATGAAACCATGATGGGTGGATTCATGCTTGGAGTCATACCCCACTACACCCCCACTGCACACCCCCTACAAGCCCCACTACACAGCCCCCCCATATCCCCCACCCTCTCACAGCCCCCTAGCCTCCCTCCCACTACACAACACCCCTCACCCATATCCCCCCACCCTCTCACTGTACACCCTCTCCCACTACACAACCCCCCACCAACAACCCCCACCCTCTCACTGCACACCCACTCCCACTACACCCCCTTATACATCCCCCCCTACAGCCAAACTCCTCCCACTACACATACCCCCACCCACAACCCCCACCCTCTCACTGCACACCCCCTCCCACTACACAGGACCCCCACCCTCTCATTTCACACTCCTCCCACTACACAGCCCCCCACACTCCCTACAACCAACCCCCTCCCATTGCACAGCCCCCACCCTCCCACTGCACAGCCCCCACCCCACCCCACCCTCTCACTGCACCCCCCACAGCCCCCACCCCTCACTTCACCCCCCTACAACCCCCTCCCACTACACAACCCCACCCTATAACTGTACACCCCTTCCCACTATACAGCCCCCTCCCACTACACAACCCCCATACAACCAACCCCCTCCCACTACACAACCCCTCCCACTACACATCCCCCTACCATCCACAACCCCCCTCCCACAACCCCCACCCTCTCACTACACACCCACTCCCACTACACACCCACTCCCACTACACAGTCCCCCTACAACCAACACCCCCACCACACAGCTCCCCTCCCACCACACAAGCCTGCCTACCTCTCCCTCTGCAATCCCCTATGCACCTGCAAATTCAGAATTCAATTCAGAACCCAATTGCCCTATAAAATACAGAATTCCGAATTGAATTCTCAATTGAATACATACAGAATTAATTATGTACTAAATGCTGAATTATGAATGAATAACACATACAAAATGAATTATGAATTACATACATAATTATGAATTATGTACAGTGTATTCAATTCAGAATTCATTACATACATAATTTAATTATGTATAACACATATAGAATATGACATACAAACTTGAATTCAGAATATGGGGGTGTACAAGGGGGTGGGGTGGGGTGGGGGGGGTGGGGGTGTCTAGGGAGGGGGGGGTCCAGGGGGTAGGGGGGACTGTCCAGGGGGTGGGGGGGGGGGGGGTCCAGGGGGTAGGGGAGACTGTCCAGGGGGTGGGGGGGCTATTCAGAGGGTGGGGGCTGTCCAAGGGGGTGGGGAGTGTCCAGGGGAGGGGTGAATCAGTCACACATATATTCAGTCACAGAAAATCATAAAGTTAAGTTTTATTATTTATAGATAAAGAAATAAAGATAACGTGATCTACCTAATCACACATATATTTAGGCACAACAAATCATCAAACATAAAATTTCAGTAATATCAGTAAAAAATGTAACAGATCAATCTGTCCCTCATCATCATTACTATCATCACCATCATCATCAGCCTCATCCCCATTCTCATCGTCATCCTCATCATCATCCCCACCCTCGTCAAAAACTGCCTCTCCCTCGTACTCCTCCTCATCCTCCTCCTCACCCTCCTCCTTTGCCTCAGACTCCTCCTCGCCCTCCTCCTATGCCTCGACCTCCTCCTCACCCTCCTCCTCCACCTAGGACTCCTCCTTGCCATCATCATAACTAGAAACGACATCGTCTCAACCACCACTATAAATTCTACCTGTTGCACCATATATAGAATTCATAGAAGAAATATATTCATCAAAATATATGCTGGCCTCTGGTGGAAGTGTTGGATGTAAAACTTCCATCAATTTTATAAATGCAGTGTTTTCCCTAGCAGACTATTCTACCATCTCTATGGCCCTTTTTTTAGCCTATTATTATTGTGCCTTAACCTGATGGAACTTGATGGAACAAAAACTCATACCCAAGGAGGTTCAATACCTCTTCGAGACTATACTCTTCTTAGGTCGACAACGTACTCTGCCAAGGTGCTCATATCCCAACAACTGATGTAAGTGATCATTTGGCCCAAAATTGTCAGGTTCCTGAGCATCAAGTGCCTCTAAAGCATCCTGTTACAAATATAAATAGATTATTAAGTTAAAAAATAGATATTAAAATTTGAAATTAATAAATTAAAACTTACAATCTACTACTGAGTTAGTTTGTTAACCACACTTCCATCTTTCTTCCTTCTACTCGAGCAAAATAGTTTTGCTCGAGGCACACGTCTTTCAATATTCAATGTCTGCCTCTACAATGACATTGAATGTAGAAAACCATAATTAAAAACAGGTTACCAATAATTAATTTCATAACTAAAATTATATGAAAACTTTAGCAATCAAATAAATTATAGATGAAACAATAGAAAGTGCAAGTCATAAAGAAAAATTATAAACAACTATCATACCTACTTCCTGTCATGATCTAACATCATAGTATGTCCCAATGCGTGGAGGTATTTTTTAGCATTATTATTTTTATTTCTTTTGGATGATTCCTAAATAAAATTCAATAATACCAAAGACAGTATTAATTCAAAACATGAATTTTTTATTTAAATACCTCAAATGTGATTAATACCTTAAACTAGATAGTCATCCAATGAGTAATCATATGCCGATACTGTTCTATTAGACAATCATCCATGACAGGTACCACCTATAACTCTATGCTAACTCTAGCATGCTAGACAATATAAAACTCATGCTTATAAGCTCTCCAAAGCTCACCTAAATCCTTTATACGTGCTATCCGTGCACCCTCACCATTAGGGAAATTAAACCGAAGCTGATGCCAAAATATTAATTTATATAAATACAAAAATAATATATTGCATTAAATACAATATATATTTTTTACCCATATCTCTGCCCAAGTATTATCCTTGACTTCATTTAGAAACTATCTCCATGAGAGCAGGATGACATGAATTATGTCGGAGTATTTGGCAAGTGTTTCCAAAAAACTCCGACATTACTGCCCCGTTTTTTCAATCATTTGATTGTCTTCATTGTATTCCACCATCAAATGCATACAGTAGTTCCAAACTGCACACATGCGTGTATGCCCCTTCCCCCACCTCCTATCAGTAGATGTATCTGTTATAAAAGAAAAACAAATATTTTATCAATACATGTTATAATGAAAATAAATAATGGTATAAAAATTTGTTAGGGTTCTATAAATATACCTGCGACAGTCTGATCAATGGGTGCCGCTTGATCCGCAGAAACTGAAGGAACACCCTATATAGGTGGAGTGGGTCCCAGTGTATGCTCCCTAGGGATAGACTGTAGTGGAACAGGAGTCGAAGAAGTTGAAATATAGAAGCTCGGAGAGAAAGAAGTAGAAGTAAAAGAAGATGACATAGATGACTGGCCGAATGCTGGATGGGTAGTGGGAATCATCATCGGATATGGTAAAGATGGGTGAGGAGAGACTCAGATGTAAAGGGTGGTGAAAACATGAGAGACATAAATATCCCATGTGTCCCAAATGAAACACCGGTTGTAGAATGTGGGATAAATGTTATGTTAGTGGGAGGGGCAAGGTCTAATCGGGTACACCGACCAGAGCGCCTAGCTCTCATACCACCCCCCTCGTACCACCGACCTGAGTATTGGGACCACTACTAGGCTACTCATCAAATAATTATCACCTAATAGGTGGATCCTGTAATTTTTTTTAAAACAAAATTAATCACATGACATTATATATTATTTAAATATATGTATTTGAAATAAAATATTCACTACAAGCACTAGTGGTGGAACGCCCATCCCAGCCATGCGACAATTGTTGTCTATCATCTTTTTCCATCACCTCTCTTTAATTGGTTTAATTTCCTACATTTAAAAACAAATATGAAAGTAATTAGAAAAGTATAACTAATGTGTAACCCAAAAAACAAAATATATGAGAGGGAATAGGGGGATTCATGGATAATTTAACTATCCATTGTTTTAGATGAGCTTGAATGGATATATAATGAATTTAATAAATCATACAACACTACAACAAATGCCGATCCTAGCGGCGGTTTTTTTCCGGTTTAGCGGCGGTTTAAACCGCCGCTATATTGTGTGGCGGCGGTTTACAAAAACCGCCGCTAAGTTTGGCGTCGGCAATCTATTAGCGGCGGTTTTTTCGATTCCGCGGCGGTTTTAGAAATGTGTCGTATGTCCGTCATTTAGCGGCGGTTTTTCTTCATTTAGCGGCGGTTATATGGGTATCTTATTTAGCGGCGGTTTTAACCGCCGCTAAATTCAGGCGTTTGATGCGCCTATTCTGCGGTGGTGAATACCACCGCTAAATATCAACATAATATATTTAGCGGCGGTTAAAACCGCCGCTAAATTCTGCCCAGTTCATCATTTAGCGGCGGTTAAAACCGCCGCTAACTGATTCCCGGTTATTTAGCGGCGGTTAAAACCGCCGCTAAATGCTCACAGGTATGGAATTTAGCGGCGGTTAAAACCGCCGCTAAACGTTGACCTGGAAAAAAAAAATATGTTGCATCCGCTCCACCACTGCCCTAAATTTTCCAAAACCACAGCCACATCTCACCCATCAGCCCCACATAATAACACATCCACACATATTTGTAATGTACAACAACTTACAACATTATTAAATCATTACCATTTCATATTCCATCACTAAAAGAATACTACCACAAACCACTACACACAAAAACCAACATCCTCATAATAGTGACCATAACATCTCTTACCATAATAAAAACCAACATTAAAAACACCATCCCTCATAGACAAAACCACACCATAACAAGAAACATGTATCTCACTATGAGAACCAAAATCCAATAAAACAAGTAGGGAATCTATGAGAAAACCCATGAATGTTTCAATGTGAAATGACTCATAAAACCATATTGAAATATCCAAAATCCAATAAAACAAGTAGGTGGGTTTTATTAAAATTGGATATATTACCTAGGATACCACTAAAACAGTTATCATCCTCATGTTCCAATGAATATAAATGGTTCCAAAATAGAACCCTTGTGGGAAACCTCTCAAGGATAATATAATAATTTGATCAAAACTAATCATTAAATAAATAAACACATAACCATGTGTCATAACCAACCAATTAAAGGGACCATATTCATATTATGACAAACAATAAAATAGATTTACACAGTTACATTGAAAAAAATGAATGAATTAAAACACTTTATGACATTATTCATTCATCTTTGAATATGTACCAAAAAATATCTCCTCCAAACCACTATTCCACCATAGAAAATGATAAAATGGATTAACATTCCCATGAAGAGTAATCTACAAATGATCCATGATTTCCATTGGGTTCACCAAATCATTACTTCATCCTCATCATCCAACTCTCTATATTTGAATATATGGGATGAATCATGATTATTTCAGTAATGTTGGGATACATTAATGATATTGTGAATTATTTTTATCAGTGGTTAGAGCTCCAACTGATATAACACCTCACCAATGTTCACCAAAACCTAAAAAATCCAGAACAACCTAGGAGAATCCACACTCCCTCACACAAAATATGCCTACACCATCATGGAAACAACCTCAAGAACACAAGATCTTTGAAATATAACTACATGGGTCTACATCTATATTATACAGTGGTATTGAAATGATCCTGGCCAAATTAGATTTTTTTATTAAGCCATTTTAAGGAAAATGGAAAAAACCAGAGTACACTACAGGAGCACTACATGCTGAAAGAGCTTACAAAGTGGTGAAACACAAGGCTTAAGTTACTTGACTCTGCTGCTCTAAAGAGCTCCCAGTGTAGCATACCAACCTGGATGTCAGGATCCTCTCTGATGAGCTCTTCAAAGTAGGAAATCATCCTCTCCATCGTCTGAATAAATTCCTCTGAGTTGTTTTTTCCCTTATTGAACCCGCGGGCCAGAATTCTATCTTGTTTATCTAACCACACTTCTTGCTCCTCTGTGGCATCAACTTGCAGCCTTCGTGCGTAAATTCTGTTGAGATCCTCTTCTGAAACATTAGGACGAATGGCTTGTTCAATCATATCTTCCTTGGAGTGCAGGATGAGTTTCAAGCACTCTCCATTCTCTTCTTCTTTGTCACATATAGGCTTGTTTGTTCCTTCTTTTTCCCCCTCCTGAAGAGTTGTGCTTACTTTGATCTTTCCCTTCTTGGCCGACCTAGTCTCCATTGGTTTTGGAAGATGAGAATAATCCTTGCGACTCTTAGTCTTTTTCCCCTGGACCACAATACATTTTCCAGAATCACTAGCGACTTTTTTCCCCTTCTTCCGCCGAGGGCTATGAGGGCCTTTCCCTTTACATCGATCCATGCTGTCCATTGAAGGAGTACTATAACTGTCATCACCTGAAAAATCATCCTCCGGAGACAATATAGGATCCTGAACTTCCAATCCAACAAAGCGGTTCCCCAACGATAACTGCATGCCTTCGTAGAGAGGGCTCGGCTTGAAAAGTGAATGCTCCAGATCTACCTTCTTCTTCATGACCTTATCTTTCCCCCCAATCCCAACCTTCGGATGATCCCCAAGGGTGTTAGGATCTAGTGCCTTCAAGATATTGGCATTGGCCAACTTCTCCTGTTCTCTGGAAGAAGTAACAGCAGCCAAGAACGACTTCCCCGGAACCAAGGCCGATCCCATGGGTTGGTCATTTCCCCGACCCATGAATTGCAGATGATGGTTGTCACCCCGACCTCTCCCAGGAGAGCTTCCAGCCCCATGAGCCTCACTGCCTTCACCTTCCTCGGCTTGGCTGGGTAATACAGGATGAAGCCCCACATCCACAACGGACCTCTCCACACCATCGCCCCTAACACCCAGATCATGCCTCAATCTAGAAAAAACATCTGCAACCATCGGGCCAACCTCCTTGAGTTGCCCAGGTTTCTCAATCCTAACAGGACTCAAGAGAACCCCCGTCGCCCCTGGATCCTCCCCGCGCGCCACACCAATCGCACCCGGATCCACTCTTGCGCATGACTGGTCCTCTGCCTCTAGAGCCACCAACACCTTCGAGGACCTGTCAAAACTCCCGCGACGACATCCTGAAACGTCATGGCCGATCTTGCTGCAATCGGTACAGAACGCGGGCCAAGAATCAAACACCACCCGCTGCTTCCATCTCAGTTCTTCTCCAACCGAGATCCATAGCCACTCAGTTGGGGGTTTCGAAATATCAACTTCAACGCAAACACGGGGCATAATAGGGTGACATACCGCCGAGGTTCGATGATCAGAACAGAGATACCAGCCGATCAAGTTCCCAAGCATACAAATGATAGAGGGATTCTGGAAAGGAAGAGGCAAATCGGGAAAGCTAACCCAAATCGCGGCCGACGGCGGATCGCGGTTCAAGTTGAAGTCGAACGACCATCGTAGAAGGAAGAAGCCGCACCCATCAAACACTCGTGGCGCGCTCGACCAGGCGACGACCAAGTCCTCAGATTCAAAACGAATCATCAATTGACGCCGGTCGAGCAAACCCACCACCGCTCGATTTTGTAAACCCCAAGAACCAAAGACGAAGCGGTCGAAGGCATCTACCGAGGGACGACGACCTCTGAAACGAGCCACTAGCGTTGATCTGTGCAGATCCGACGCCGCGTTGAATTCCTTGAGCGAAATCGCGAGCTGAGGAGAGCCTTCGTGGAGGTTAGGGACCTTAGGGTTAAGCGAAATGGCCGGAAAGGGGCAAAAAAATTGGTGTTTTATTCACCCATAATGCAACTAGGTCAAAATTAATGTTCCCAAAAAATCCCACAACTTATTGAAATTCAATTCCAGATTTCCATCGATTAGGGGATTGAAAGTCATTTTAAAGAGAGTTTAGGTAATGGAGGGATTCCATGTTCCTCCCAATAATGATGATATGAAATAGGAATTGCATTCTAAACAATTAATTATGGTATCATGGGGAGTCCTAAAACCTCATCCATGTACAATCATTCTTAATAATGTATTTAACTGGACTCCTTGATTTCTATATAATGTTATGAAATCATTATTCAATATATGATCACATATCCTCCCTAATATCGGGGATACATTGTGACCATCACAATTTTGACTTCCACCCACTTCCAATTGGTATATAATGATTTCATGAATGTACACATCTAAGAACTAGTATATGAATTCATAGATCATATATATTGTGAGCCCCATTTATATATCTTCTTCTATTATAACACTGAATGATATAACCACAAACCAGATGTATTCAAACCTATGAGGGAAGGATGTATTCAAGATAACCTCATCATTCAACCACCTCGGGTGATTTTTAGACCATATATCAATCATAAAAAACCTATCATATTCCTTTAAATGGTGTAATATATCATCTACAATTAAAATGGGTAATAATTCTTGATTTTATGATAATTAAACATTAATTACTCCAAACATAGTCTCAGAATACCATCTTAATACATAGAGAACAACACTAGAGTGCTAAAAAGAAATAATTTTCAGCAAATGAAATGATTTTACTACAAACCAACTGTTATCATACTTGTTCAACACATCAACAATACTACTACTCATCATCTGATGCTGCATCGTCACCCTCTCCACCTTCATCTCCACCACCTGCTGCCACCTGTAAGAACATTATATTGAAAATTAAATATTGTTGCATATTTATAATAAAAATTAAAACCAATAAAAGTTTGCAAACTAAATGATTTTGATTTTTTTGTGATTTACCTGCTCACCACTACCCGATGCACTACCACCGGGGGCATATCTGCTCATATGCTGACGTATTTCAAGCAACTCTTTCTGCAAATCAGATATCTGATTCCCCTGTTGGTGAACTGTGTTTCGTAGAGCAGACATCTCCCTCTGAGCATCTTCAGGTATGAAATGACTATAACCAGGAGTAGATGAGGCCGAAATCCCTGATGGCATGCGAAAGACCTCAGATGGTACGGGTCCCAAACCCATCCCGCGCACTCTACCAGGATGCTCCTTCCCAAGGACTTGACCAACCGGGTCATCCTGGGAGACTGAGTAGGATTGCCCAGGATTTGCATCCCATTTTTCTTTAATTTTTACCTATAAATCAAATATCAATATATATTAACACAGTAAAAACTGATATTAAGTTATTATAATAAATAATTGACTTCATACCCCAACTTCTCTGGCAGGTTCATTAACAAAACTTCCATCTGTTTTTTTATGAACATCCAGCCACAGTTCTGTACGGGATGCTTCATGCCCTAAACTCTGTGACTGCATTAAACAAAGATAAATCATCAATAAAATATGTTAAATAGATAATATTATCTTATAAATATTTAAACTAATTAAAAGATTACCAATGACATTCGGCTTCTTGAAAAGCTTTTTGAACCCGCAGTGTGCGGGATTACCTGCTTCGCCCGGTTTGAAGCTTTATTTCTTGAGAGATCCTGAAATAAATAAAATTCAATTTAATAGTATTGTATTCAATGTCTATCTCCTCTTCATGTACATTTATAAATGTAAAATGAGGATAATATAATAATATATATTTCAATACCATCCGCTTCTCATCACGATGTCTATCGACAAAAACCTTCCACTGTTCTTTCGGTACCCCACTGGGTATCTTCTCATACATCTGCTGCACGGTCAACGAAGAATCGTTGACATCACACCACAACCTCCATTTGAAATCTTTCCATTTTTTTCCAAGATTTTTCAATGTCCACTTCCGTGCTATCACATCAGCAACGGTAAAGTGGAAGAACATCTGTATACAGAAATTCATTTTGAATATATTAGTAAAATGACATTCAATTAAACCATAAAGTAATAAAATTACCTTTATATGAGAATCATAAACTTCATTTTTCCAGTTTGGAGGCATATGCCTCCAATCATCATACGAAATAGGCAGGGAAACGGGCTCCGCTGCCAGCTGACCTATAATCTGACCAAGTAAACCTGCGGCGTCATCCGTCGGGACCCCATAAGAATCAAATGGCACCACTATCTTCTTGCCATGCATGTTCCAAACATCAGAACTTTTTATGTCTCTTTCCACGGTTTCATTGTCTTCATCTGCAATGAGCAAAAAATTACTATAAACAAAATGCAATAAATTTATTTAATTAAAATTTGTACCTATGACTGCGACCCTCCAGAATGTCCGTGATGAACTGGAGGGGGCGTGTCGCTGCCTCGCTGCTGAAGCTCCTGTAGGGGGAGGCGATGACTCATCCTCTAATGAGGCATCCACTGATGGTGTCAGAGATGGTGCAGGGGGAGATGATGCTGTGGGGACAGACGGATCGTCATCTGTCGCAGAAGAAGAAGGAATAGTGTACCGCTTCTTCCTTGGAATTCCTGTCATTTAATCAAATAAAATTAAGTTCAGAATATATATTTCAAAAAATTTATGCAGAAAAAAAATTAAAAATGATAATAGATGCCCAGTATTAACAAACAAAATATATATAACAATGATAATGAATGACTACAGAAATGAAACAAGTAGTTGCTGAATGAATAAATAATTGTACATACAATCATTTTCCCCTTCAATCATGTCGGTTTCCTGCTCCATTGCTTCATCCACTTCATTCATCCTTGCTAGACCAATATTTTCAATATCATGATGGACAAATAATTCTGCTTCCTATTGTTGATGAAATTCAATTGCAGAGGTCAAATCTTCCACTTCATCACCCATATCATACAAATCTCTTTGTATTACGTGAGTAACTACACTCCACCCTTCATCCACAACATCATTCACATAATATACCATTTTTGCCTGCGATGCTAAGATATATGGATCATGCAGTTCACGATCACCAACATCCATCAAGCGAGAGAAGTTTACAGAAGTAAATTGCAAGGAATCTCTTTTAACACCTCTGATAAAATCGACCCATTTGCATTTGAATAAAACAACAGAAAAATGCCCGTGGTAGTTTAATTCAATAATATCATGCAGCTTTCCATAGTATTCCACTTCAGCAAATGTAAAAATACCACTATTCTGTGTTTTCAAACCCACTTCTCGATCGACTGTACGAAATCTAAAACCATTCACATTATAAGCGTTGAACTTTCTAACTTGTTTTATAGGACCTCTAGCAAGAAACTTCAAATCTTCTGAAAATTCAGCTCGAGTATCAGTATTCATGATCTGAAAAAAAAAATATAATTTAATATATTTTCAAATTGTATATGTCAAAGTAATATTCGTATTTATTGCAATATTTATAAACTTACACGTCGTGCAAACCATTCTACCAGCTCTTTATTCACAGCTTTCGTTATATCTTTTTCATTTCGTGTTCGGCTTCTCATTCGTCTCTTTGTTTGTATCCTCAACTCTTCAATAAATGGATCTGCAATTTCACTATTCAGCAGCACATATCTATGTGCCTGTAATAATTCCAATTCTGTTAGTGTCGCGTATGAGGTCCTCCCAACTGATCGGCCAATAGCAGGAAATATTTTTGATTTCTGATGCATTTGAGATTGAGTTGATGTGTCGTCAACACGTCCAACTCGAGTAAATCTTGTCTCAATATCATCCAAATATCTGGAACAAAAGGTGAGACACTCCTCGGCCAAATAGCCTTCAGCAATAGAGCCTTCTGGTTGAGCTTTATTTCTCACGTATGCTTTCAAATGCCCAAGATATCTGTGAAAAAAAATAATAATATTATGCATTTATTTAAATGCCAAAAAATGTTTACTTAACTGGAAACATATAAATAAAATACCTCTCAATTGGATACATCCATCGATAATGAACGGGGCCTCCTAATTTAGCTTCGTCAACCAAATGCACAGTTAAATGCATCATGACAGTAAAAAACGATGGAGGGAAGATCATCTCCATTGCACAAAGGGTCAATACAAACCTCTCCTGTAGGTTGTCAAGCTGAAATGGATGTAGAGCTTTCTCACATAACTGTCTGAAAAATGTGCAGAAATGGAGTACAATAGCAGTAACTTTTTCAGGTAATAATGTACGCAATGCCAATGGTAGTAACTGTTGTAACAAAACATGTGAATCGTGACTTTTCAATCCATATAACTTACGATTCTTCAAGTCAACACACCTCGAGATGTTACTCGAATACCCATCGGATACCTTCACATTCTTTAAAATTTGAAGGAACGTATCTTTATCCCTATTTTTCAATGAAAAAATGGCCGGAGCATACTTTTCATTCTCATCTGGCCAGAGATCACGTTTTATGTTCATTACTTGTAAGTCTTTGCGAGCATTGAGATGATCCTTCGACTTTCCATGCTCATTAAGTAATGTGAAAATCAAATTATCACATACATTCTTCTCAATATGCATCACATCAAGATTGTGGCGCAAAGAATTAAATTCCCAATACGAAAGTTTGAAGAATATACTTTTTTTCTTCCATTGTTGCGTTCTGATTTCACTTGACGATGCACTTCGCACTCGTTTTCCGCTATCATTCAAATGATGAACCTTCCCAAATTCTGTTTTAACATTTTCAAGCTGTGTCAATATTTCAGAACTGGTTAACAACTTTGGAGGTGGTCTACGATCAATGCAGCCATTAAATTTTGATTTGTTCAGCCGAAATCTATGAGATGCATCAAGAAATCTTCGATGGCACAAGAAGCACCATTTTCTACTGTGAGGTAGCCGTTTGGGCTCGAAATCAAAGTTACAAACGGGACAAGCCAAACCCGTATAAGTGTTCCAACCAGATAAATTCCCAAGCCCAGGGAAGTCACTAATGGTCCACATTAAAGCAGCATGCATTTTAAACATTGTTTTAGAAGAAACATCAAATGTCTCAACACCGTTGCTCCATAACTCCTGCAATTCTTCAATCAAAGGCTGCAGGTATACATCAATATCATTTCCAGGCATTTGTTTTCCAAGAATAATCATCGAAATGATAAAAGATGTTTGTTGCATACACATCCACGGAGGCAGATTATAAGGGATCAAAACAACTGGCCAAATGCTATAACTCGTACTCAAAGTCCCAAATGGGTTGAATCCATCGGCAGCCAATCCCAATCGAACATTCCTAGGATCAGCTGAGAAATATGGATGTAATGAATCAAATGTCTTCCACGATTGGGAATCCCGTGGATGTCTCATTAACCCATCATTGTTATTATCTACAGCATGCCACTTCATGTGTTCGGCGGTTTTTGATGACATGAATAATCTTTGCAATCGAGGCTTCAAAGGAAAGTAACGCAAAACTTTTGCAGGTGTGTTCCTTTTCTTCTTCTCCATGAAATTATGTTCAGTCATACTTCCAACATCACCCTTTGACTGCCATCTAGAAGAAGAACATTTCTTACAATTCTGTCTACTTGAATCCTCTCCCCAGTAAAGCATACAATCATTGGGACACACATGTATTTTTGTATAATTCAGACCAAGCTTGTTAACAACTTTTTTCATATCATAAAACGATTCTGGGATTTTTGCTTCAGGAAATGCATCACGAATCAATTCCAATAACATGGACATTGCCTTATTTGTAATTCCACATAGACATTTGATATGGTACAACTTCAGTAGAAATGAAAGCTTTGAATATTTCAAACACCCACTATACAACTCTTGATTTCCATCGTCAACTAAATCATAAAATGCATTTTCCTCACTGAAGTTTTCCCTTACATTTGGCTCCAAAGAATCAAGAGGATCCAATGATATGTTACAATCTTGATCTGCTTGTGTTACAGTCTCAGAAACATCACTTGTCACGTTGCAATTTGTAGCACCCTCTTCTGGTTGTTCTGATATGTTTTGATGCTCATAGTGGTGTCTTGCAGTGCCGAATGCATCATTTATGAGGTTTTGCATTTCATTTTCCATTGTCGAAGAACTTGGGACCTCATTCTGTGGATTAACATCAGTCCTCAATCTTTCTGTATTGTTTGATTCTCCATGCCAAATCCAACACAAATATTGCTCAGGGAATTGCTTCAGTATTAAATGTTCATAAACTTCATCTCTCTTCAACCATGTTCTAAATTTACATTTAGGACATGGACATATTATTCTCCCTTCAACAGATCGATTAGAAATTGCAAAATCTAAAAACCCATTCAAACCCTTAACATATTGAGATGTGTTCCTCGGTAATGTGATCCAGCTTTTATCCATGTATATCACAATGTGCCTACACAAAATATACGATAGTGTAAGATTACAGAAACATAATATAATAAAGATGAACCATTGACCATAAAGTATGCATAATATAATAAAGATGATTCATTGACCACATTTACCATTTCAGACCAACTGAACAAGTCTGGTCCATAGGAGACAGCGTCAACACCTCATTTAGGAGCAATAAGAATATCGGGATACACACTTATCATAACACCATCGATCACACATTTATGTTGCCTCAAACAACACCCCTTTGATGTGTGATCGAAACTGATCATAATGCATTTTAAATCAAGTTAACTACATTCACTGAAACCATTTTCACAATGGGTAATGTTTGTTTTATTGTTCTAGGGAAATCTAAATGGCCACATTTAAGTAAAATTTAGAATATAATTCATTTAATCATGAGCCCATATAATGTGATCCATAAAAAGTATCCTATTTATCTTTCTAGGATAACAAAAAATACACATCATTGTAAGCATCCATCAAAGGTGATCCATATGATGAAGCCTTTGTATCACTTTCGGCATGGTGTAAAGCCTGAACTTTTGAGATCTTCCCATGTATATCATGTAGGGGTCTGATTGTCTCTTGTGGAATGGTATAAAAATCTATCCCTAAAGAAGGTCACTCATCCAGAGAATCAGGATCACTCCTTGGTAGATATGTAATATGCCTCATTTTCCAGTATAGGGCATTTTATAAAAGAATCAAAGTATCACTATTGGGGTATTCATAAAACAAGTAACCTATGAGTCCATTCATGGAGTTCAATATATGGAACCAAAGTATATCTCAAGGAATACATAACTAATTTGATAATTTAATTCCAACAAATATAAGAATTGTCATGTTTAAAAGCATTCCACATCACAAGTCATGCATATGTTAGATGCCCATTTCCATGTTACTTTTCAATTATAAAATAATAAGGTCAATGTACTTAAGTATTTCAATTATAATAATTTGAATAATATTAATAATAGTGAATGGAAATTAAATTTCCATTCCAATATCATTCCACTTGCCTATATTTCCATTCCAATATCATTCCACTTGCCTATATTTCCATGTACATAATAAAGTATTAGGGTCCAGGTGAACATTCATAAATAGTAAACACACTATATGAACATTGTATAATTTAGGCCATGCTATCATTCGTGACACAAAAAATTATTTAGTTCCTTCAATAAAAGGTATTAAAACCCCACTTAATTGATTGTTTGGTCATTATGGAATAACATATTGGAGTGATATTCCCATTAAAATTTCATTAATCAGCATGTTTTCATTTTATAAGATAGCACACCTCCGCATGATTTTTTTTAGAAAATAATTGGTTACATAAAAGAATTCAAGGAATGCACACTTAAGTTGTGGTAAAAATTTGAGGCCTAAAACCATCAATGATTCTAATTTAATATACAATGGACAATGAAATTAGGGAATTAGATTCATTATATTATACTATAATAGACATAAACCTCAAAAAATGAATTTTTATGTGTTCAATGGTTTTTATTTACATTATGAATCTCAATTTAGGATACGTATTTCCTGCCAAATTAAATGATAAAAAACTCTTGAAAATTTTGAAATAGTAAAAAACACAGGATGGTACAATCTCTCCGCCTTAAAAATTATGGTCCCTGAGAATCCTTGAGGAATAGATGGAAAAAAAATCCTACATACTTATGTGATAAATATTTATTCAAATAGGCATGTTGTACATCCAGATGCACAACCCTCCACAAAGAATACCCTAGGCATACGATACACGAGAAATTAAAAATCAATAAAAATCTCGTATTCCTAACTGAAACATAGAGACTATGCATTACCAATTATTTAAAACGGAAGATTTGATCATTTAATACTATCATTAATAATTCAACCTTTGTTTCTTCTTAACATAAGAACTAGTATTTAAATTCCAATTCTGATTCACAATATCTCTACTATTAGAACATTCTAATGAACAAACCCTTTTAGAATTACAAATATGCCTTTGGCATGGTTATATAAAATATGTAATGGTCTATTTCAAATCAACCTCATTTATATTTTTTAATACTACTTTTTATAAAAAAACATGGTTGATTCACACTCTACTCACCTCAACTTAACAGTGTTCCATGAAAAAGTTCCTCAATGATAGAAATTAATGAAGAGATAAGAAATATTTTGATCCATAGCTAGATGATAATTTAAAAAAAACACTCATCATAAATAGAAAACACATTTCATCTAGAAATGTGATGCGCCTCCTCCGGTACAATATTTTTACATCAAAGTTATCCACTGGAACTCATACCCAACTTCTGGTGATGTCCCGAGCTAAAAATTTCACTTATGTTTTCATGTCACAATACAAACATGGAAATATTTTAAATCCAGTACACATCGATTCTCGCCATTAAAACAACCCATCCAAGCACAAGATGATGTTCTCTATATTGATTATAACCAACTTCACCCAACCATGCATGTTAAGACCAAACAAACTAGCTATTTTTGACACTTTTAAAGAAGCTCAATTTCACCAGTTGACACATAGTATCGTTCTGAACACGATGCATCGCTACTAGGGAATTATATAATTAATTAAGAATAACCAAATGAGTTCCAATTCAGCAGTCAATTCATCTAGCAGTTTATTAATCAGTATGTCATTTCAATGATGTGTTGTCTAGAAAACACTAATACTTTTTACAAACTAACCAGATATAAGTCATTCAAAAACATCACTGACCATTTCAAAAAATTTCATTCACTATTTCCTCCATTTTCTAAGAGGATACACTAAAACCATTAGCATCAGGAATGAAAACCAAAAAAACATATCAGCTTTTAAACATACCATGATGTGAGAATGCATAAACGTCTAAAAATGAGAATTACATGATAATAACACCCATAATATGGTTAAACAACATATGAACATCCATAAAACTCACTTTGGGGCTGAGGTCGAAGTAAGAAAGGTCCTCGGGAGAAGGGGGTCGCGGGTTGCCGGTCGCAGGCACCGCCGGAGGAGGTCGCGGGGTCGCCGGAGGAGGTTGCGGGGTCGCCGGAGGAGGTCGCGGGGTCGCCGGAGTTGGTCGCGGGATCGCCGGGGGTCGCGGGGGGCTGCGGGCGAGGGTTGCAGGAAGGGGGCTGCGGGCGAGGGTTGCAGGGAAACGAGGTCGGGGTAGGGAAGGGTCGGGGTTTTTAAAAAAAAACAAAGTTTTAGCGGCGGTTTATTAAAAACCGCCGCGAAACGTATTTCGGAAAACGTTTAGCGGCGGTTTTGTGAACCGCCGCCACAAAACCGCCGCTAAACACTGTTTATTTTGTAGTGCAAGATGTAATAAAGAATTTTAATTTTTATTAGTATGGTTATTTACTAAGTGTCACCAGTTTATTAGAATCATATAACATTGATTCCGAGGCTTTATTTCACTCAACAATCAAGTGAGAGAGAGCATATTGAATTATGCCTCTAGAAAATTCAGCAAGGTATATATTATGATTGATTAAAACCTTAAGATAGTTGGAAACGATGATATAAACATATGAACAAGGATAAGATATCTACCAGATTTATAAGGGGTAAAGAACTTATCGAAATTAAGGAAAAATTTAATTTCTTTCGCCTAGGTAGATGATGTAGTTTTCTATACATGTTTTGCAGAAGAAGACAAACCATCATGTTCATTATCTGGTGAAATGTTAAAGGGAGGTCTTAGAGTTATACTAATTTTATACATGGTTAATAAAGCATTGAAATGTTCACCAAGGTAGAAATTTTGGTTTCATAGGTTTGAATACAATTTAATTCCAAATTAGAAAATGCAATTCAAATAAAATTGCAACCAATAAACATTGAAAAATAACACAATGGTCAAGTAGAATACAACATATTTGTAATCAATATTAAATCAATTTGAATAGTACCAACCTTAACAACCCAAGTCGAGCTAAACCAAAATAATTGAGAACATGGATGGATGATTCTATATATTTCCCACCGCAACTTCAGGTTCACAGTAAACTCTGACAATTGATCTATTGGAGTCCTAAAAAGTAATAAATTGATCATTTCCAATTGCAGTAGGGATGGTGTCAATTCTATCATCACCATCATAAAAAATATTTCTTGTAATTGCTTCAATAAAGACACCAAATTCAGGTCTAATATTCTATTTGACATAAAAAACTTGTTTCTCCATTGATGCTAATATATATAGTTCATCAGTAGCAAGAGTGTGAGTCATATCAATTACCAAAAATACAAAATAATCAATAAATGTTCCCTTCCTCATCATCTAATCAAACCACTGTAATTTCATCATCATGACTCATCCATGAGAGTAATAATCCAATATTATTATTTTTCAACGACTCCATAATAACCTACATTTTCAAATCACAGTCTACTATCTGATGCACTAGCATAATAATATGTTGTGGTAGTAACCATAACACCATCATGTTGAGTTCTCATGTTCTTTGCTCGTTCAGTGATAATAAATCTATACCCATTGACAATAATTGATTTACAGTCACGAACCATGGTATTAGGACCAAAATCCAAAGCTCTTATTTCCTCAGATATAGAGTCAGCAGTAAAACACAATACCTTAAATATAAATGAATATTAAACTTAATTAAACATTGATTTAATTATTTTAAATAGTAATATTTTTACCTTTAATTTTAACCAAGTAAAAAACTATTTTCTATGAAAAGTATCCCTCCTTCTCAAAGATAAAGAATGATTATTTATATTTATCATTGATTTATGTTCCCTTTAGATAAAAATAGGAATATTTTAATAGATATATATGTAAGATACATATATTCAAATTACTTACCTGATGTAGTCATCAAACAAATCACAGTTTAACAAAACTGTGTGATGTGCCATCTCCCGCTCATCAAAGCTTAATGTTGTCAATGTATATGATCCAAGAATTCATCCTTTTGAGAAAGTGATGGAAACCTGAGTTCAATTTTCTCATACTATTCTTCTTTATTTCTCATTGGTCTGTTCATTCTTATAGTAAGATCAAACAAATACATAGAGAAAAAATATATACATTCTTGAGCCAAGTAACCGTTCACGATAAAACCTTTGGGATAATTCCTATTTTGGACATAAGACTTTAATGTGTACATATTTCTTTTAGTTGGATACATCCAATGAAAATAAATATTTCCTTCAAGAATTATTTTAGTTGGAATATGGACAGTCAGATGCAGAATGCATGTGAAAAATAATGGAGGAAATATTTTCTCTAACTCACACAAAATTAATGAGGCATCTAGAAACATTTTTTGCAAGAAAAACTTGGACAAATTCTTAGCACAAAGATCTCTAAAAAATGACACAACCAAATAACATCCACCCATACATTACTGGACAAAAGACGAAAGATTTCTATTAGAATCAACTCATGTAGAAGGACGTGATAATGATGAGTCTTCAAAGATTTTAGCTTTAAATCTCTTTTGTTGACCTGTTTAGATATTTTTCTTGAAAATCCATCAGGAACTTTAATAGTTTCTAGTAATTCCAGAAATTTCTTTTTTTTTGTAGGTGTCATCACATAATAAGTACACGAAACCTTCAATTTATTTTCACTAATATGCACAAGATGCAATTCTGGTCTGATGCCCCAATCCACCAAGTCACGTCGAGACTGTAAATCATCTTTTGTCTTTCCCTTAACATTTAGAAGAATTGAAATCAATATTTCACATATATTCTTTTCAATGTGAATTATTTCTAAGCAATGATGTAACAAATTGGTTGAATAATAAGTAAAATCAAAGAAAATACTCCTCTTCTTCCAATTGTAACAGGTTTCAGTGGAAACATTCTTTCTCTTTCTAAATTTCATTTGACCCTTCCCGAATGAAAAACTAGAATCTTTTAATTCATTAAGAACATAATTTCCAGACATACACTGAGGTGAATCATCGGTCTCCATGGTATTGTCAAATCTTTGATGATTATTTCTATATAGATGGTCCATTGGAAAGAATCGTCGATGTCCCATAAACCTAAAACTATAGTGATGTTTTAGTCTTCTGGATCGTGTATTCGTCATACAAATAAGACATGATAGTTTTCCCTTCGTTCTCCATCTAGACATCATTGCATAAGTAAGAAAATCATTGATCATCCACATAAGCACAACATGCATTTGAAATATGTCTTTCGAACATGCATCATATGTGTGTGCACCCACACCCAAAGAAGTTTCAACTCTTTTATTAAAGGTTTCATGTATACGTCTATATCATTTCCTAGATCAGAATGGCCAAATATGAGTATAATAATGAAAGTGAAAGGTTTTTTCATACAAAACCATGTGGTAAGGTTATAAATGTGTATAAAAATCGGCCATGTGTTGTGCGAAGTAAGCATCTACCCAAATGGATTAAAATTGTCATATGAAAGACCCAACCTCACATTACGCACGTCATCTACAAAATAAAGATATCGAGCATCAAATCTCTGCCATGAAAATCCATATGCAGGGTGAACCAACTCATCATTAGTCTTCTTTCTCTCGGCATCATGCCATCACATTTTTATTGATATTTCATCAAAAGTAAAAATATTCTAGAGTCTGGGGATTAATGGAAAGTACCAAATTACTTTTTTTGGCACACATGATGGTGTTCCATTTGTTTTTGTCTTCTAGTGGGATATGCCACATTTTATACAATAATTTTGTTCAACAGTTTCCTCCCAGAATAAACTGTAATCTTTCGGGCAAGCATGAATTTTGTTTCTTGAAAATCCAAGTTCCTCAACTAACTTCTATTCCATATAGTGGTTTGAGGGAATATCTACATCATCTGGAAGTAAGTCCTTCAATAAGGTAAGAATTTAATTGATGGAAGTATTAGAAATCTCATACATAGTTTTCCCATGAAAGAATCTGATTAAAAATTCCATATTTTCATTTTACCGCATTGTCGATATACTAGAGTCGTGACAACATCATTCAATTTTTTCGCCCTAATGACATCATCATTTTCATTAGACACATCATGTGTGCTCATATCAAAGTCTTCTAGGGTTGTAATCCTTTCTTTTTCATGACGATGAATAAAAGAAAACTGGTCATATAACAAATACTCCAATCTAGTCCTCTCATTTGGATCATCAACAATTTGAGATTTCATTTTCTCCCTATTGTGATACCACACATAGTAGTTTTCTTGAAAACCATATTTGGTTATGTGGTATCTAGCTTCTTCATGGCTCAACCAAGGTCTAACAACATAATTGTAACATGGTCAGTGTATGTGACCACCATATGAATCATTGTGAAATGAAAAATCTAAAAAGATCTCCAAATTGTTTTGAAAATCACTTGAGATCTGATTGGTTTCATACATCCAACTTTTATCAATTCTATAAAAAAATTGTTACAAGTTATTTCATAAAAATAAATTCAATAAGATTGAAGTTTAATCTAAAATATATTTAAGTAAATGAGAATTGTTCACTTTATATGAAACCATAACTGACACAGTACTCTATATGAGAATCATAATATAAAAGACAAAAAAATACTATATTTATAACAAAATACTATAAATTAATATAAATCCATGATATTGACTTTAATTATAAATATAATACCATGACAGTTGTGCATATCTAGAGAACATATATAATCTTTGGGAGAATTTTGAGAGTCCTATACATCTTGTGTCAAAGATAAGGAGAGATTTTGAATCCATGAGCCTTTGAAGGAGAAGAATCCCATTATTCTCAAGTATTCAATGAACTAAGTAATAACTTGATCAGGGATTGAAACATCATGGTAATACATCTGGATCATGATCCAAGAAAGATTAAATGGAACTAAGAGGATTTTGATGTCATAAGATGAAGGTTCTATGGGGAAAAGAAGCATGATTCCATATACATGGAGATTTCAAATGATGAGATTGAAATTTATTTTCTAAATGGGATAATCTATCCCCATTTTAGATATCCATAAAGGAAGGGGTTTCTAGTTGATGTAGTGAACTATTACTAGGTTGATACTTTATTATTAAAACAATGTGAATATATACTAATTCAGTTATGTGTGCCTAAATTTGAGGTGAAATGTGTTTTGTAATTTTTTCATTTATCACATACAAGAGGACACCATGGACTTGATAGAGCATTGTTCAAGATATTACAAAGTGGATTCTTTTCATAAAAGATGCATAATGTGTAAAGATATTTTTTTAAATAAGTTACTGATGCTAAAAAATAGAAATATTTTGAAAATTTAGGAGATTTCATAACACCCAATACCAAAATTCGAAGTATCCATTGTGTGGGGGTGTCCGGGGGGGGGGGGGTGTCCAAGGGGGTGGTGGGGGGGGGGGTGTTGTCCAAAGGGGGTGTCTAGGGGTGGTGGGGGGTGTCTAGGGGGGGTGTCCAGGGGGTGGGGGCTGTCTAAGTGGGTGGGGGTGTCCGGGGGGTGGGGGGGGTATCCAGGGGGGGTGTCCAGGGGGTGGGGGGTGTCCAGGGGGTGGGGGGGGGGGTGTCCAGGGGGTGGGGGTGTCCAAAGGGGTGGGGGTGTCTGGGGGGGGGGGTTTCTAAGGGGTGGAGTGGTGTCCAAGGGGGGCTGCCCAAGGGTGGGGGGGTGTCCAAGGGGGTGGGGGTGTCCAGGGGGGGTGGGGGTGTCCAGGGGGTGGGGTGGTGTTCGGGGGGGGGGGTCCAAGGGGGTGGGGGTGTCTAGGGGGTGGGGTGGTGTTCGGGGGGGGGGGGTGTACAGGGGGAGTGGGGGGTGTCCAGGGGGTGGGGGGTGTTCAGGGGGGTGGGGGTGTCTAGGGGGTGGGGTGGGTGGGGGGTGGGGGGGGTCCAGGGGGTGGGGGTTGTCTAAGGGTGGGGGCTGTCTAGGGGGTGGGGGTGTCCAGGGGGTGGGGGGGAGTCCAGGGGGTGGGGGGGTGTCCAGGGGGTTGGGGGCTATCCAGGGGGTGGGAGGTGTCTAGGGGGTGGGGGTGTCTAGGGGGTGGGGTGGTGTCTGGGGGGGGGGGGTGTCCAAGGGGGTGGGGGTGTCCATGGGGGTGGGGGGTGTCCTGGGGGTGGGGTGGTGTCTAGAGGGGGGGGTGTCCAAGGGGGTGGGGGTGTCCAGGGGGTGGGGGTGTCCAAGGGGGTGGGGGTGTCCAGGGGGTGGGGGTTTCTAGGGGGTGGGGGGTGTCCAGGGGGGTGGGGGTGTCGGGGGGGGGGGGGTGTCCATGGGGGTGAGGGGTGTCTGGGGGGGGGTGTCCAGGGGGTGGGGGGGTTGTCCAAGGGGGTGGGGGTGTCCACAGGGGGGGGGATGTCTAGGGGGGTGGGGGTGTCTAGGGGGTGTGGGGGGGGGGGTGCAGGGGGGTGGGGTGTTCAGTGGGGGTGTCTAGGGTGGTGGTGGTGGTGGGGGGGTGCCCGGGGGGGTGGGGGGTGTTCAAGGGGTGGGGGGTGTCCAGGGGTGTGGGGGTGTTTAGGGGAGGAAATACCCATATAATACCTTGAAAATTACATATAACTAATCCAAAAAACATCACAATTCCAATCCATCACCCAACCAACAACCAATTCATCCTCAATATCATTACCCTTCCCATTATTCCTTGAATAAAAACTATAAATACAAAATCCAAATCCAATTTTCAACTAAACTAAAGTTCATAGAAACTACCATATCACCCCACTAAAAAAATGGAAAACCACCTACACCACTACCCCAACCTTCCCCAATCCCTTCACATGGACCATCCTTATATCCATTACCCACCTCGAGACAATATGACTAAACAAACCCTTTACCATCTTTGAGCGGGGATATATCTCACCAGCACCTCTATTAGTTCATATGGTTCACTAAATCTACATATAAGGAGTGGCTATGAAGACTTAAAATAAAGGTTATTCACACTATCATGACACTTTAAGTGTAATACAAAAACAAAAAACAAACCAGAGTGCACTTATTGGGTATACCATGCCACAAAGTGCACGAACCTCTGGTTTAGGCCAAATAAAAACAGAAAACAAAAAAAAATAGATGCATAACATTAAAACTAAGGTATAAATTACTGATTTGAAGTGTAGAAATAAAAAATTGCATGATTAAATATGGATCTATTGGGTGGAAGGAGTTTCACAGCCTAGGTTAAAGAGAGATATTTTAGAGAGATTCAGATTAGGGATGCAATCACGTGGATGGGGGAGTTGGATCTGCTATGTATTTAGGGGAAAACTTTCCCAACAGTTTTAAAAAATTGATGGGAAATCTATTATTTACTAATGGTTTTAAAAAATCATTGGTATACATTATAAAAAATTAAATCTTTCCCAATGGTTTACTCAAACCATTGGGAAAGGTTGATTCTAAAAACAATATACCAACATTTTGTTCAAACCATTGGGAAAGGTTGATGTAAACATAGTATACCAATAGTTTGTTCAAACTGTTGGCATAAAAGTGTTGGGAAATCCACCATTTCCACCAGCGAATGATCTCCAAATTACATCGATGAATCATAGTGTGCTAGTGTAGTAAATTGATCATCTTGATCTCTTCACATTTCTCTAGTATTGAATAAATTATCTTGATCTTATTGTTCTTGAGAGGATGTGAGAAGGAAGAGGAGAATTCTATAGAGCAATCTACTGTACACAATGATTCTTGATTAACCTCTCTTATAATGTATAAGCTGTCTATTTATAGACCTTGGGATAGGGTTTATAATTTAATCAATTTTACAAGTGCCCTTAATAAAATGTTAAACCCATGTATGAACCCATTCCATGTATTAAAATAAAAATATTATTTTATTTCATGATGTGCACTAATTATAGAAACAATAAATATTATTTTACCATCTTATAAATTAATATTTATCATTAGACTCAATCTTGTCCCACTAGTCCTACTCGACATTTATCGAATACCCAAATAAATATTTAATTAAAAATTTATTCATAAAATAAATAATCTATTCACTATCTGGAGAATTAATATTTATTAAATATTCAATAAATAAATAAATATTATATAGTCATGTAATTTAACATTTAACTTGTGAATAAATATTTATTTAATTTATGCGATCATTGATTCTAAATAAAATTATTCCTCAGTCATGAGAATAATATTTATTCCAATAATTAAATTTAGATAGAATTTACTTGAGATCCATGGAAACACTTAGTGCGTAACCCTCTAGGATTATTTCTCATTGATAATAGGTGGGATTTCCTAAAGTCTAAGATTATTATCTAGTAATGGGTCAAGTCACCCAAGAGAAAGGAGTTAATGATGTGACATCGATAAAAATATACCAACACTCACTGTGTAACATAATCACTTTGTCACAATATCTCATCAAGTAGGTTACACACTAATGTTATCAATCTATATGCTTGATATGTATTTATTTGACTATCTGAAACAAACTCGTAATTACACCATGGACACAAAATTTAATTCTATAGTTCTATTTCAATTAACGGGTCAAGATATCAAATTACATTAATATGAAAGGTAGAGATCCTTCCTCAACTTATTCATTAATAGCACATCATTTGTGGCACACCTAACATACCCAACTTCACCATGAACTATTATCATCATGTTTTATGACGATACATCTAAGTGTGTGAGTCATGAAATGCATTAACAATAATCTTAAAGTCTAAGGACCATTACACATGCTTGCATATAAGATTATCCAATGAAACATAAACATGTGTAATTCCTACTGGTGGGTTTGTTCTCACAATCTCTCATCTTGAAGATTATCAAGTGTGAAATTCATGAGAAGAAGTCTCATTTTCTTATAAGTACTCACACCTAGCAGTCAACATACTATGTTCCCTATCATAGAATGTTATTTGACTATAAAAATTGATTTTAGAATATCATTATGTAATTTCAAGGTTCTCATTATATTGTGGAACTACCATTCCATTTTAATATGATAGATACCCTAGGACATTATTACATTAAATTAATGTAGAACTATAAATGATATATAATAAGATATTTAAATTAATATTCACTTCTTTGAATAGACATGTAATATAAAGTACAAACATTTGGTTTTAGAACACTAACTCCAACTGACTCCCACTTGGACTAAATCCAACAACCTATGAATTTCAGTTAGCTAGGACTTACATGATGATGATGTTTTTGTCGAGTTAAGGCTTTAGTCAAGTGGTCCATCATGTTCTCTTCCATGGATACTCTTATCAATGTGAATTTAACTATATAATAAAAATTCCTTAAGAGATGATACTTATGAATTATGTGCTTCGTCAGCTGATGTGACCTTGGTTCCTTTGAAAGATCCACCACTATAGTATTATCATAATAGAGTGTGATAGGTTATTTACTTATAGGCACCATGTAAATATCTTAGATGAATTTGGGTATCCAAACTTATTTTTTATTTTTCTTAGAAGTCATAATATACTCAAACTCTATTGTAGAATCTGTGACCACGACTTGATTTGAACTCTTCCAGTTAATAACATCTCCATTAAGAGTGAAGATGTATCTCATGTGTGATTTCAGATCATCTTGATCTATTTAGAAACTAGAATTTACATATCCTTTGATGATTATCTCATCATATACTTCATATATTAGGAAGATATCCTTAGTTTGCCTCAAATACTTAAGGATAATCATGACTACCATAAAATAGAAATCACTTAGGTCAACTTGATATCTTTCTACCATACTTAAGGCATAATTGATATCTATCCTAGTACATAACATGACATATATGACTGAACCAATCACCGATTCATATAAAATCATTGCTATCCTTTGTATTTTATTATGTGTCTAAGGACATATTTTCTTAGAAAGATGAATCTCATGTGACATTAGAAACAATCCCCTCTTGTATTGTTCTATACTGAATCTCTTCAATATATTGTCAATATATGTACTTTGACTTAGACCAAGAAGACTCCTGGATATATCATGATGGATCTTAATCCCAATAATATATACTACTTCACCTAAGTACCTCATGGATAATCATATACTCAACCTAGCTTTAACAAACTGTAAGACTGGAATTTCATTTCCAATAAATATTATCTCATTGACATAAACTATTAAGAAAAAAACCACACTTCACTAAACTATTTATGGACACAAGGATCATATTCATTATTTATGAAACTGAATTTCATTATGGATTCATGAAAATGAATGTTCCATGACCTGGATGATTTCTTTAATCCATAAATGGATCTATATAACTTGAACACCTCGTTGAAATCCTTTGGAGTCACAAAAACTTTGAGTTGTGTCATATATACATCTTCTTAAAGGTCCCCATTAAGGAATAATATTTTGAAATCCATTTTTCAAATATCATAGTCATGGAAAACTGCTATTTAAAGTATAATTATGATGGATTTCCAAATAAAAACTGGTGAAAAGGTTTTTTCATAGTAAATGATTAACATTTTTTGAACATTTTTGCAACCAATCCAGCCTTATAAGTACCGATTTATCCATAAATGTCTTTTTTATTCTTTAATACCCATTTAAAACTAATGATATTTACATCCATTTGAGGATATACCAAAATCTCAACATGGTTTTAGTACATGGAATCTATTTCATAATTCATAACTTCTTTCCATTTTGAAACATCGATGCCTCTTATTGTTTCCTTTTAGGTTATAGGATCATTATTATCAAGTAATAATGAGTCACTATCCTCGGTGACTAGAAAACCATATCTTTCATGTTCTTTAATCTCTCTTGTACTCATATATAGTAATTGTGTCTCTAGAACTTCTTCCATGGGGTTTTGTGGAATATTTTCCTAGAAAAACTCTTATGTATCTTGATCCCAGACTTCATCAAAGTATATCTTTCTCTCATGATCTATTTTAGAGATGCGATCCTTCTCAAGGATTATGGGATGTCTATCAACCACAACCTTTCTATCTAAATGGTTATATAGGTATAATCCCCTTGTTTCCTTGGGATATCCAATAAAGATACACTTAGTGTCTCAAGGTGTAGGTTTGTTTACAAAAATAACCTTAAAAAACACTTCACATCCCCAAACTCATACATATGACAACACATGTTTATTTCCATACCAAAGTTCATATGAAATACCATTTTCCAATTTAGTTGGAACTCAATCTATAATGTGTGTTTTTGAAGGTCATGTGAATCCCCAAATGGATAACGAAAGAATCACATGACTCATCATTGATCTCACAATGTCTAAAAGGGCGTGGTTACTCCTTTCAATTACACCATTCCACTAAGTTGTATAAGGAGGAGTGAGTTGGGGGTAGAATCCCAAACTCCCGTAAATAATCAATGAAGTCATTACTAAGATATTCCCCACCAAATCCTGAGTGAAGTTTCTTAATATTCTTACCAAGTTTGTTCACAAATTCATTCTTTTTTCCTTGAACTTTTCAAAGAAATCTAAATTATACCTCATTAAGTAGACATATCCACATATACTTAAATAATCAGTAAAAGTCATAAAGTATGAGTAACCACCCCTTTATTTAACAAGAAATGGTCTACACACATCAGTATTAACTAATTCAAGAAGCTCCTTACCCCTTTCACCTTTTACAACAAGTAGGGATCTTGTTATTTTTTCTTGTAAATAGGTGTGATATACACCAAGTTGTTTTAGTTAAAATGAATCCAAATATAAATCTTGGTTTAATTCAGTCAAACATTTTTTGTTTACATGACCTATCTTATGATTCTATAGTTGGGTGCAATATGACTCATGCAAACTATTTTCTTTATCGATTTCCATTACTTGGTTTGTGTAATATAACACATAAAGACCTTTATTTAAATGTTCCTTACCATAAAAAATGATGTATTTATAAAAGAATCAACATTTATTCCTTAATTTGAATATAAACCCATCAATATCAAGTATGTATATAGATATTTTTTTTGGAAACTGAAAACACATATTAACAATCTGTTAAAACTAAGATCATTCCCATCAATGATGTGAGGTTGTAGTCCCTAATATCCACACAATAAGTTTTTCTTTTTCAGATACTTGTAGATATACCTCAACTTAATAAATCTTATAGAATATAGTTGGTTCCTATATGTAAATACACATATGAGTACCACATGTTGTATATAATACCCAATTTTTAGAAATAGATAAATTGAATGCAATAAAAAATGAAATTAAAGCTTCCCTTTAATTCTTTTCCATGGGGAAATTTTTCTTCCAGTGGTACTTCTTTCCACATGGGGAATTGATAAAATCCTATTTTATTAATTTCCCCTTGATCTTTATATTCTTAGAAGGGAATTGCAAAGAATCTTTGGACTTAGATATCTTCGCTTGACCTTTCCTTTTATTCAGCATAAAGTCAGAAGGCTTTTCACACATATCCTTTTCAACTTAGGGAATTAGCATGAGAAGATCTATGAGAGAATTCTATATGTTTTTTATATTTAACTTGAAAACAAAAATAGAGAAGCTATGAGGGAGTGATGAAAGAATGAGATCAATGCACATTTTATCAGATAACTTAAACCCTAGAAAATATAGGTGCTCAATGTAGCCAATGATTTTGAATATGTGAGGTCCATATGGAACACTTTATATAGGTTTACTCTAAAAGAGTGAATTGGATATCTGAAACTGTTCCTATTTATATTTCTCTTGATATAGACCATGAAGATGCTGGATCATGATATAAGCATCCATGTATTCATGTGACTTTATGATTTCATTAAACATAAATTAAATCCTTAAGTATTGAACCACGATTGTTTATATCAAATTTTTATCATAGATAGTGAATTACTCATCACTCGGCTCTTTAACAGGAGGATTAGATATGGTGAAATACTACCCATAGGGTTTTGAACCATTCCTAGAAATCACTTCTAATTAGGAGATGGAATTTCTCAAAAATTGATTATAGGGATAATGTGGTTGATGAACTCTCCATTATTCTATAATTATAAAAGAGTATATTATTAATAATTCACTTAATTACAATTTATGTGAGACTACAATAATTTTAATTTAATTAAGCATACCACTATTTTATCAAGTCTCAATAACCATCACTATTAAAACCAAAATGTCATATCACTATATATATTCTAGTGTAAAGGATCCATATTCCCTTTCTTATAATCCAAATATAGACCATGAAAATTATAATAAAGTATTTAGGTAGGTGGTCTTGCCAATTTCAAACTAGCAGCTCCTTGAACCGTTTAGTGGATTCCCCAATCCAAAAATCTTGACTCATATTTACTTAATACTTTCCTCTAAATTTGTATTAGATAGAAAAAGACTATTAAACCCAATACATATTCAGTTAAGTTGACTCACTATCTTAGTTAATATTTCTTGATAATTAAATGTTCCCTCTACATAGGCCAAACTGACACTTTAACTATGAGTTCATCTTAATTCAGATAACGGAAGGCTTAAAAAATTAATATTAACTTGAGAGATTTTGTTTATTATGCATAAATTTACTTATTTTATCTTTAACATGTCTTGTTAATATAAATAAGATCTTAAGTTAGTGATTAACCATGTTTTGATAAAATATTTATGTATAATCCATTTATTTTAATTCTATATTTGTGTATTTGTTCATTTATTTATGTGACTATAGTCAAGCATCCAAAAAATAAATCATGCATAAGACAGAAATAAAATAAATAAATAAATGACATGATCATGATATTTATCTAATGGTTTATATATTCAACGTATAATAAATCAACCTATGAACCTAGGGATAAACTCCTTGTTCCAGACTTGGAATGAGTTATAACATCCCACCTATCCACCTATATATCTCTCATGTTGGTTTTATCTTGGTTCCATCTTGAATTGCCTCAACCTCATCTCCGTCTGAACCAAATTCACATGCCTTCAGTTACTCCTTTTATTACATATGTTTTATAACTCAAATATAGGTGATAGGAACCAACATATTGGTTAAAGATAATTATATAAAACAAACTTGGACACACAGGTCCTACATTATAAATTATATAGGGATGAATCACATGCCATCATATTTATTTTAATAATAAATAATTAAAAATCCATATAATAAAATTAAATCAAATAAAACCAACACATACATAAATCTGGTCAAATATCATGATTATTCATACACAACAACAACTACACATTTAAAACAACTAGCTAACATTCATTTCAATTCGTTATTTAATGAGATAAAATGCACACAAATTAATCTGATTAATTATCTTATTAGTCAATTAATTCATTTTATCTCATTTCATCCAATCATCCTAAAATTACCATTCATTTTCATTTTAAATAAAACAAATAATTTTATTTTATTTAAAACTCAATAAAATAGCACAAAACTTTGTACTTGGAAGAAAATCAATGATTACCCATCTGAATTACTCAGTATGATATTAATTGTAAACAATACACTCATATGATATATTATATACATGACATGTGTCATAATTTCATGGTGTGTATGAATAATTTAATTTCATAGGAAACACATGAAAATTTCATATCCTGCACAATTTAATGTGTTGATTTGTTAGTATACAATATCCATACATGATTCATTGTTTCAAATATTACATGGAATTATTTAAGCATTTAATATAATATAAAATCTAATGACTGATGTGTATTGTCAACTTAATTAACCATGAAACCCAGGTCAATGATCTTTAAAGGTGTAATTAATTAAATTTAATACTTCTATATAAATAGGTAAAGTACACGGTGTGTGAAATCCAACCACACAACATGTATTTCTCTTCACCGGATATCTGCAGTATACGACTAGGTAATCAGTGTATACTTCTCATGGTCATTTATGAAGTGAATAACATGTATAAAGGATAAAATACATGTATTTAAAGTTACATGACTGCTAATATATATGCATCTTGTATTAAATACATGTGGTGTATTAATTACACAATGTAGTTTGACCCCTATTTTCCACCTTGATCACACATGGACTACACAACGCGTAGTCAATATACAAGGTGTGTACTTCGAAAAATCCATGTTCCACCTTGTTTGTTCTACATGTAGTGCATTTATTTCATGTGGTTCATATTAATTACATGATGATTCGAGATCCACATGTGAGTCCTTGTATAATGAACAAGGATACATGATGTGTAATAAAGGAATACACACAATGTAGTCTTGTATTATCCAGCTAGAATTCTCAAAACCTATGGATAGGTTCTTCATATGAAACCTTCATTTAATTATTAACCAATATTGTTAATATGAGTGAGAAATGAGGAAAATGAAGAATATATTTCGATGATGGATCAAGAATGAATTAAAACTTGAAATGAATTTTATCTTTTAAATGTGCAATGATCAATAATACAATAAATAATTATAAATTTTAATGTGACCACTATTATACCACTTGTTGGTTCCATACACAGTAGAAGCGCTTATCAGGTCCTAGCCCACCTTAAAAAATGTCACATTTGATGGATCATTTTCATATTGTACAAGACTTGAATTTTATGACCAACAAAATTTTTCTAATCAAATATTGACAAGAAAGGTCGCTGGAATCAAGAGGAGATCTTTTCACATTAAATTTATAATTAATTTAATTAAATTAGAGAAATATTACCTCGTTATTAAGATATTTATTCATAGTAGATATTGATTTTCTAAAACCATTTTTAGTAATCTGTCATTATGCCTATATGATCCAACTGTAGAATCCCTCTAGTAGTTATCCACATGTTATCCTATGATCTTCGAACAACATCGAAGAATCGTTGGGTGCTACCATGGTTGATTGATCATCTTGCATTGTTTATCTTGATCACTTCACTTTTCTTCGATCTTGAAGAAATTATCTTGATCTTCTCATTCTTGAGAGGATGTGAGTAGGAAGAGGATAATTCTAGAGAGTAATTAGTTGTGCATAAGGATTCTCAATTAACCTCTCTTAGAATGTATAAGTGGTCTATTTATAGTCCTAGGGTTAGAGTTTTTTAATTTACTTAATTACACAAGTGCCCTTAATAAAATGTTAAACCAATGTTTGACCCCATGAAATGTATTAAAATAATAATATTTTTTATTCAACGATATGGGATAACTGACACAATGATAAATATTATTTTTCCATCTTATAAATTAATATTTATCACCAGACTCAATCTTGGTCCATTAAACCTATTAGGCATTTATTTAATACTCGAATAAATATTTAATTAAATATTTATTCATAAAATAAACAACCTATTCATAGTTTGGTGAATAAATATTTATTAAATATTCAATAATTAAATAAATATTATATATTCATGTAATTTAATAATTACCTTACAAATAAATATTTATTTAATTTATGTGATCATTAATTATGAATAAAATTATTAATAAGTCTTGAGAATAATATTTATTTCAGTAATTAAATTCAAATAGAATTTAATTAAGATCAATGAAAACACTTAGTGTGTGACCCTATAGGATTATTTATTATTGTAATTAAGCAGGCTTGCCTAAAGTCTAAAATTACTATCTAGAAACAGGTCAAGGAACCTAAGAGAAAGAAGTTAATGATGCAATTTTGATAACCATATATGATAACTTGTTGTGTAATATAATCCATTTATCACAATATCTCATCAAGCTGGTTTCACACCTGTTTCATCAACCTATATGCTTGATACATACTTCTTTGACAATATTAACTAAACTCATCATTACACCATGACCATGAAATTTAATACGATAGTTCTATTTCAATCAGAGGGACAAAATATCAAATTCCATTAATATAAAAGAAAAAAAATCATTCCTTGACTTATTCATTAATAAAACATCATTCATGACAGACCCAACACACTCAACTTCACCATAAACTATTATCTTCTTGGTTTGTAATAATAAATATAAGCGCATGAGTCATGACATCCATTAATAATAATATTAAAGTATAATAAACATTACATATACTCACAGATAGAAATATCCAATGACACATAAGCATGTGGAATTTTTATTGGTGGGTCTGTTATCATAATCTACTACCTTGGAGATTACCAAGTGAAAACTTTATGAGAAGAAGTATCATATGCTTATGAGTGATATCAACTAATAGTCAACATGTTATGTTCCCTATCATAGAATGATAACTATCCATAAAACTAGGTTTAAGAATATCATTATGAAATTTCAAGGTTCTCATCATATCTAGAAACTACTATGAAATTTTAATGCAGAAGATACTCTAGGAAATTATTACATCAGAGTCACACAAAACTATAAATGGTATGTAATAATATATTTAAACTAATAATAACTTATTTGAATATACATCTAATATAAAGTAAAAATAGTTGGTTATATGAGACCTCAAGTGCGCCTCCCCATATGCAAGAGGCTGCCGATTAGCAGTGAGGGTCTAAAGAATATAGTGTGGAGACTATACCATCTGGAATAGAGTATCAATAACATGAAAAAAATAAGATAAATCAATCAAGACAAAAAACTCAATAAGATAACTGACGAATAATAACAATCCAAATAATAATAATAAAGCATGTTATCCTATACTATATGACACACTAAATGTCATGGTGGTGGTCATACAGGTAAACAACTAAAAAAAAACTACATAATAAAAAATCCAAAACCCCTAGTCCCAAACCCCATGCATAGTCCTGTCTCCATGATATGATCCCATCCAACAAGAAACCAATCTTTTATAGGGCCCCTTTCCCTTTTACTGACCTGCATCTATGAAGTCTTCCCGGGTTCCATCGGCACCTGAACAGGGTGTGAGTACAAATCAGTAGGACAACATTTACAGTGTCTAAATAATCTATTCTGAATAAATAATGCATGTAAAAATACAATGAGAAAGAAAATTAATTCACAAATTAACGCAAAACATCAAATAAACCCACCAACCCTCGAGCTCCAGGTTGACACCCAGGTCAACCAAACCTACATTAGCACAATTCCGAATATCTCTATCCATTGACAGATTCTCCTTCATAGGATGAATCACCCATACCATTGGTGGATTCTCTTTCCAAGGATGAATCACCCATATAGTGTTAAGTAACCAAACATCTCACTCTAAAGCATTAATATTGGACTCTATGTGAATTCCCATGCTAGAGTCACTTATGTGTTCCCATGATGCACTACCCTTGACAAAGGTGAAATAAATGTGTTATACTGGAATCAATATAAATTCCCATGATAGAGACACTTATGCGTTCCCATGGAACAATACCATACCAATGGAAAAGGTATCACATGAAATAGTGTAAATTCTGATGATAGGGCCACTTACATGTTGAAAGGACATCAAAATCCATGCGAATTCCCATGATAGATCCAATTTAACAATTCAACATCAAATGTAAACAAGATCCAATGAATTTCAATTTATAAAACATAACAAACATGTGATCATATGACATATTGGTTAATTCATCCAAATTACCAATTATCAACCATTTGATTCCATTATTCCAAGTTAACAATTATCATAATAATTTTAACAATTCCATATCACATATAAATTAATCCCAATTACTAGTCTCATGATCTTATATCCATATTCCATCACATCATCATGACAATGCTAATTACATGCCAATCAACTGCTTTCAATCCAAGTGATTCTTTATCAATCCAATTAATACAATTCACATGTTAATCCAATTCACAATTTAATCCATTCCATAAACAAGTTCTAATTCAACTAAGGGATCTAGGTTCACATGTTCCAAGTTCTATCCTAGGTTCAAGGGTTTGCACACATATTGGGTGGCTGTAAGTTTTGGTCTCAATGCCAACAAACCTAATGGGATCTGTGGGAGGTATAAGCATATTGATCCATCAATTTCAATAGACTCTCAATTAGTATAGGTCGTGTGCATGGTGTTCCAATGTGACCACACATGTTACACATACTAGAGAAATAAAACAAATGTTAGGGAGTTGTTTCAGACTACCCACCTTAAGGATGGAGAAGAATAGATCAATGATCAGTCATTCAGATCAATGTGAAACACCATAATCTCCTATAGATAGTGATTGACACACATCGTCAAGGCTAGAAGAAGAGGACCCAATAGGTAGATAAGAGTAATTCATCAATTCTAAGGAGAACTCACAATTTCAACTTGTCCAGATCAAACCATGGATCGAAGAACCAAGGAAAGGTGTTTTAGAATCCTCTGGAACCTTAAAAAACCTTCAGATTTCTCAAATTTTGAGTTAGGATATAATTATTGGTAATTAGGTGTTTAAAAGAGGTTATGTGGGGGGGGGGTCTAAATATGATTCCAACCCTCATTATCTTGGCCCAACTTGACACCACTGGCTAGCTAGTGGGAACCATGGTCTAGTTGGTGGTTTCCTTTAGGGTGCCTTCATGGCTGGGAACCCCACAGGATAGCCGTTGGATCTCCTATAGTAGACCTAATCTACTCAGTTCCTATTGGCTGATTGGCAGGACTCTTGTAGCTTTACCAAGATACTAGAAAACTAAGGGTGTAATTTCGGCCTCACCCCCAAAAAGTCAGGCCGCAGACCACTATTTAGGCCGAATCGGGCTGGCTTAAACAACCCATGAGGCGGTCCAAGCCTGGCCTCAGGCCGACCCAAACCGTCGGGCTGGGTTGAGTTTTTTCAAGCCGGGCCATAGTGGGATTTTATAATTTTTAAAATAAAATATATAACGAGTTAAAAACATTTTTTTTCAAATTTTTATGTAATTTTTGTAAAACTTATTTTTAAAAATATTTTTTAAGCTTTTGTTTCAAATGTTTGTATTTAAATGTTTGTTTTAAAACATTTTTTAAAAGTTTGTTTAAATTTTTATATTTAAACATTTTTTAAACCATTTTTTACATTTATTTTTAAAGTTTTAATTTAATTTTTTTTTATAAATGATTTTTTTTAAAAAAATTAAAACATATTTTTTTAATTGATTGTTTTTACATGTATTTTTTTAAACTTTTAACAATGTTTTTGTAAAAAAATTTATTTTACTTTTTATTAACTTTTTATAGTGGGTGGATATGTTATTTTTTTTCTAAATATATTTATATATGTGAATCTATATATATTATGTGCAAGTTGTAAAAAAAAATTAATGACGGGTTGGGGGGTGCACAAAAGTGGATGAGTTTAAATCATTTGTTTAAAAACTTGTTATTTAAATGTTTTTTTACATTTATTTGTAAGAGTTTTTTAAATGATTTTTAAAAAGTTTTTTAGACATCTTTTTTTAAACACATTTTTTTACATGAAGTTTTTTTAAATGTTTTAACATTTTTTTTTGTAAAAAGTTTATTTTATTTTTTATTAATATTTTACAGTATTTGGTTACGTTATTTTTTTCTAAATAGATTTATATATGTGAATTTATATATATTATGTGCAAGTTATAGAAAAAATTAATGAGGGGTTGGGGGTGCGTAGTAGTGGGTGGGTTTAATGTGTTTGTTTAAAACCGCGTTATTTAAATGTTTTTTTAACATTTATTTAAACTGTTTTTTTACATTTATTTTAAAACATTTTATTATTTTTTTAAAATTTATATTTTTAAATGATCCTTTTTACATGTATTTTTTTAAGTGTTTTCATAATTTTTTTTTTGTAAAAAATTTTTATTTTATTTTTTTATTAAAATTTTACAATGGGTAGTTATGTTATTTTTTTAAATTGATTTATATATATGAGTCTATATATATTATGTGAAAGTTGTGAAAAAAATTAACAAGTGGTTTGGGGGGTGCGTAGTAGTGGGTGAGTTTAAAGTGTTTGTTTAAAACCTTGTTATTTAAATGTTTTTTTAACATTTTTTAAAATTTTTTTTACATTTATTTTTAAAAGTTTTTTTAAAAGTTTTTTTAAAATGTTTTTTTAAATTCATATTTTTTACATTTATCTTATAAAATATTTATTCTATTTTTTATTAACATTTTAGAGTGGGTGAACATGTTATTTTTTTCTTCTAAATAGATTTATATATGTGAATCTATATATATAATGTGCAAGTTGTAAAAAAAATTAATGTGGGGTTAGGGGTGTGCAATATTGAGTGAGTTAATTTTTTTGTTTTTTATATATATTTATATATGTATATATAATATATATAATATATGCAAACATACTTAAACAAATTAATGAGGTTAGGGGGACATGAACATCAATCGGTGAGTGTTATTTTTTTGTTAATATATTATGAGTTATAATATATATATATATATAATATCAAATCATTGATATATAATTATGTATATATAAATATGTATATTATCCCTAAAAATATTAAATACTATTTAACAAACAAATATATTATTTGTGATGAAAAAAGTATATAAAAATTAAACATTAAGAAATTACACTATTTATCCGTGTAATGAAAAATAAAATAAAATATATTTAATAAAAAAATAAATTATATTTATATATCTCTTCCATTAAATCAAACATAAAAACATAATTCATCTGATTATGATGTTGTGTCTTTGTTAGGGTTTGAAAACACGTTGAGCTCATTATCAACATTGAAATGTAAATGATATATAATAAAATGAATTAACATGCATTCATCTAATTAAATAAAATGAAATGTATTTAATTAATATGTTTATAACCACAAAAAAAATATTTAATGTGGTTTTTTATTAATAGATTTTTTTATAACTACAAAAAAATATTTTATGTAGTTTTTTATTAATAGATTTGTTTATATATATATATATATATATTCGTGTAGTTTTTATTCAGGCACACTGCCCGGACCAGTTGGTCTAGGTGCAGTCTTGGAAGCTTGTGGTAGGGGGTTTGAATCTTCCTACCGGTAGTTTTACTTTTTTTAGAGCAGCCCGGGATTCAAACGAGCCAGGCCAGCGGGCTGGGCTTCAGACGGGCCGGCCTGGCCCGACCCACAGGCCTGCTTGGATAAGAACAGGCCCGGCCCAACCTGGGATTTGCTGGGCTGGGCCGCTCGGGCTTTCATGCTGCCGAACCAGAATTACACCCTTATGGATAACCCATCAGTTGGTCGGTGGATAAAACTGATTAGCGAGTGGCTTTGTAGTATCTCCAAAACTATAAGCCACCTATAGACTTCCAATTACTTAGCTTCCCAAGCCCCCAAACACCTATGAGAACTTATTTTACAAAAATAACAAGGCTCTTTTACTGAGGTAAAATGGTTTACAAAACTGTAAGAGGTTCAACCAAAAACTTAAATGGGAACATAATTAGAAAGAGACAAGATCTTACAACCTTCCTACCATATAAAAACTAATCCTTGAGATATGCTTCAATGCATTGCTATGGAGAATCTAAGAACAACTTGGGCCACAACAACTGCATATTAGACTCCCTCTCCTAGGAATCTTCTTGAACTCACCCAAGTTTCCACTACACTCACACTAGAGGCGCAATATTCCCTTAGATATTCTTCTCAATAAAATCTATCATATGGATCAGATTCTCCTCAAAGGATGCATCGACATAAATATAAAAATAATCAACATTTATAATGTGGGAAGGGTTATGGTGATATATCTAAATCCATGACACATGAAACAAATAATGCATGACACTATAGTGTTGTGGTAGATCCAATAAGTATGCCATTGGACCAATCCTCTCCACTATATAAAATAGTCTGAAGAACCTAGGAACTAGATTTACCTACTTCCAAATACAACATTTTCCTATCTTATGAGACACCCGATGAAAAACCTTATGTCTAACCTCAAACTCCAGTAGTCATATCTGATGGTCAGTGTAAAATTTTTGTCGGATCTGTGCAGTTACCAACCACTTTATGATCAACTGAACCTTCTCACACATCTATTGCATGAGAATAAGTCCAATAAGTACTGAACCACTCTCCTCTAACTAACACAACTATGAATGAAGCAACCTTCCATATAAATACTCAAAATAATCCATTTGGATTGATGCTTGGAAGTTGTTATTATAAGAGAACTCCACGAGTTCCAGATGCTGCTCCCAAGAACCACCAAAATCCAAAACACATGCTCGCAATATATCCTATATAATTTGAATCATCCAATCAGATTATACATTAGTCTGAGGATGGTAGGTTTTTATTAGAAGGACTTATGTCCCAGTGCCTTCTTATGGTCCTGCCAAAATCATGATGTGAAATAGAAATCTCAATTAGAAACGATACTCCTTGAGACACCATGAAATAAAACTATCTCCCATACATATAGGTTACCTAGATCATTGAAGGTGAATGTATCCTTGATAGAAAATAAATGGTACACCTTCTCTTGTTGATCCACAATCACCCATATTATATCATTTTTCTAGGTTGTTTTCGGTAATCATGTCATGAAGTCTATGGTGATATGATCCCACTTCCATTTCAGAATGGGAAAAGGTTGTAGTAACCCAGCAAGCCTATTATGTCTGACCTTCAACTGATTATAGGTGAAACATCATACCAAAAATCCTTATATCTCCTTATTCATCCCTAGCCACCAGTATTTCCTATAGAGATCACGATACATATTTATTAGAATAGGATGTACCACCTATTTAGAATCATGGAATTCCCTAATCATATCCTCACATAAGTTCTTAGGAACCCAGATATGACTATAGATAATAATAGACTCATCGTCTCCAAGTGACCAACATGATTGTGGCTCCCCACCATATATGTTATCCATCAGAGACAATCCATTTGGATCAGATAACTTCCCTCTATTGATCTAGTCTAGAATCATAAGAACAATAGATGTTGATGTTATGGTTTCTCACCCATGAGACTCCTGAACATATATATGTATATCCTCAAATAGAACCATCAGCCACCACTCATCACAAGACTCCCATAATGCCTCTGAATGCATATTCCTACTTAAGGAATCGACAGTGACATTTCCCTTACCAGAAGTAAATTCCAACTTGAAGTTGAAATACTGTAGATACTCAACCCACCTCCTATACAAAAGGTTAATATCCCACTGTGAAAAGGTGTAATTAAGGATCTTATAACCTATATACACCATAAACCACTTACCCAAAATGTAAGGACCCGGTCTTAAACATTACATAATCTAGTGTCTTTAGACTAGAATTCAATTTCTTTCATTCCTAATGATATTTTAGTATTAGATTTGTAGATAATTAAGAAAAACTCTTATACAAAGAACTCATAAATTATAAATTGGATACTTATACTCGGTATCAATTTTTCCCACAATATAAAACTTCTAAAATGAAATATGTTTTCATATCATGAATAATCATCATTACTTTATACTTGAATTATTATTTGTTCTTACCATTATTTAAACACTAAGAAAAAACATTTAAAAATTTAGGATGAGTACAAAATCTTAGTAAGGAATATATAAAAATAAATAAATAAAAATATTAGTTCATAAATACTTATACAATATTAATCTTTAAAAATTAAGCTCTGATCTCAAAATAAACATTTTAGCACCCAAGAAATCAACTTTTCTACCAAAATATTTTCATATAACATTTAATAAGAAATATTAAATGAAAAATAAAATCCATAAATTTTCCTTTACAATCATGAAAAACTTATCGAAACTTTTTCAATTTTTTTTATACATTTCACTTTTATGAAGTATTATATACTTTCCTTTATAAATAATCTCACGAGTAATCACATGGGAGCATTAAAAAGAACATGGTATCATATGATCATGAAAAAATAGGAAATGTGGAAAAATAACAAAACATGACATAAACATAGGTCAATTCTAACTACCAAGACAATATCACATGATGGATAGATTCCCATAGTGGACCGAGTTTACTCCATAATCTCATGAGACAAAAACATTACCCAATTCATTGGAGGACTATATGGGTGAAACCATCATAAAATGTACATACTTATGTTTACTACAAAATAAAATAAATAATAATTCATAATATAATAATTACCCATGGAAATAAATGGGTTGAATAATCTTACCTCATATCTAAACCAAAAGATATTTCTTAATGAAGACATCTAAGAAATGAACATAATGCATGCATTACCCCATTAAAGGAAGGGGGAATATGCTAGGTATATATGTGAGAGTAATATTTATATAATTTAGAAGTAATAAATTACATAAAAGGGAGAGATAAAGTTATTTAGATAGAAAATGGTCATAACCCAAAGAAAAAGGGTGGTTTAGAGAGAACCCTTACACCTATAGGCAAAACATTTCCACATATCAAAATATACATTCAATTTAAAACCCTTTTTGAAAAATATTTAAAATAAAGGGGAAAAGGGTTTTTATTTGAAGTAAAAAAGGAAAATTATAAAGAAATCCAAATATAAAATAATGGTTGTGGTGGCTAGAAAATCCATAGACACCATATATGTTAAAATAAAACTTTCATTTTGTCTTTTATAAATAAAGTTAAAATGTTTTGTATAAAATATGTAAAAATACTCCTTTAGAAAACCTTTCAAATAAAGTAAAAAGAGACATAAAATGTACCTTATAATTAATTTATTTCCATATAAATACATTAATAAAATAATTTTAAGAATATGGACATGGAGGATAATGATTTATAAAATAAATCTTTAAAACCTTTTAAACATGGTTTTTAAAGTAAAGTGCCCCTTATGTAAAACCTTAAAAGATTAATTTTTAAAAAAATTGTAAAGAAATTAAAATAAGGTAAAAAATGAACTTTATAATCTATCGAAGAATGCATAAAAATTTCCTTGAAACATTTAGAAGAACATGGACATGGAAGAAAAATAGTTGGATGAAAAAAATTAAAAGAGGATTTTTTAAAAGAAAGTCCCTTATCTCGAGTCTGACTCGTCACCTACATTATTTATATTCACAAATAATAAAATTATGTTAATTATTTACTTTATTAATTACATTTTTCAATTTTATTATCCATTTTATTTAATTTATTATCATTGTACATTCAATTACTTAATCATTTAAGTTCACGTTGGACGTTTTGATGATATTCGATTTATAAGTCCAAAATGACTTCAGTAGACTGACTATAGTCAGTCGGGTCATTATTTCTTAATATAAAGAATAATAATTATGTAATAATTATAATTTATATAAATTAATTATACTTTTAAAACCAACCATGAAATATGGTTATAAAAAATGAACTACATTACAATCATGAAGATGGTAAACCGTACGTACGCATGAGTAACATTTCCATTTTTCAAAAATAATGATGGAAAGAATTTAAGTGTTATTTAATATTTATAAAATGATAATTATATCATAAATATCATATTAATTCTTTATATACACTTATATATAACATCCATGTGATGCAGTAATGAAAAACGAATCACATTGCTTTGTAGAGATGGTAATCCACACGTATGCACAAACAACGTCATCATCTTTCAATGAATGGAAAGGTAAAAAAATATATGATATATTAATTTTACAGAATGATAAATATTTCATTAATATCATATATATTCATTAAATTCATCATTACAAACATCCTTGATAATTGATAATGTAAAATGAATTACATTGATTCATGAGGTAGTAGCCCTCCGTACACATGAATGATGGTTTCTTTCCACATTTGATGGAATAGGAGATGATTATAAGTCATTCAATTAACATAATAACATATGAGTATATGGGAGATACTGATTTTATTATATTAGTGTGTTTGAATAATATTTTAAGTAGGTTTAAGAATAAATAAAACAAAAATGCTCGGTTAAAAATGATACCTCTTCTTTGGACAACCTCTCTAGGTTTACACCAAAAGCCTTCTTAGGAGGGTTTTATAATCAAAATAAGGATGCTAGGATGTAGTAATGGAATTAATTAATTTATTTGGGTAGATATTGGAAAAAAACTATTTTTTAAGTGTGAATAAAAGTGGTGAGGAGGTTCCCTTTTATAAGTGAGGAGAGAAACACTTAGAATTTATTAAAATATTAAATTAATATAAATTAATTTTCATAGAAAAAGGGATAAAAAATGAAATAATTAAAATATAGGATTATTATGGGTCTAAATAATACCATCTAATAAAATTTGGACAATTTTAGATATGGTTTTCCCCCTTATCTTTTTATTTTTACCCACGTTAACCCTTTTTTGACAATTACCATGATAACAAAGTTTTTACTATTTATGGGTCAAGATAGTTACTATAAAAAGAAAATTGGATAATAAATGGACCATGGTTGTTATTTTAAACCATATACTAATCACTTGGATTAAGATTTTATTTTTAGGAGTTTTAAATAATTTAATAAAATATTATTTATTATGAAATATCATTAATGTCATTTTTTGAAATATTCATTTAAATTGACTTTGAAAACAAAATGAAAACAATAGAATTAAAATATAATCCTTTAAAACACTAATAAAATGTTATATTTATCTAAAAAATTCATAGAACACAATAATTCATTCAATATTTATTACTTTTAATATTTTTAAATTAATTAATTTTATTTTTCTATTAAATGGATAAATATTATGTCAACGTTGCACAAGAATTTAAGGTAATTATTTCATTACTAAAAATTAAAAATAAATTAACATGATAAATAAATAATTTATATTTTAAATGAATATTTATAATTAAACAAAATTTGTTTTTATCCCTATCATAAAATATTATAGATATTAAAAGCTAGGAAGTTCCATTTTTGTCTTTATCCTTTACTCAATTATTATAAAGATAAAAATCAAATAAATATGACACTAAGTGCCCATATATTATATTATTGGATGGAAATGTACCAAACCCACTCATAAAATAAGATAAAGTCAAGTTTTAGGTTCAATTTTTAGTCCATATCCTATTATTTTTTATTTTAATTACTTGATTTACCCTTACTGTGGTGATAAATATTTACAATAGTTACTATTAATAACGACTAAAAATATAAGGGACCTATTTAATTTTTTTTATCTCATGATTACAAATATATAATCCATTTTTAAATATTAAATTCATATAATTGGTAGAATTTAATTTAAAACTATACTTGCAAAGCACGATGAAAAGCGATTTTTCAAGAAAACACATTTTCAAGGAAAAGATGATTTTACATTAACTCTATAACTAGTAATATTAATTATATGAATTTCAATTAATATATATATATAATATAAATTTAATTGAAATAATTTCTCATTAGGGTTTATTTTAATTAATTAAAATGGAAAAATATTGTGTACTTAAAAACAATATCCAAAAAGAAATATGTTTTAAGCATAAAAATAAATTTATACCAAAATCCTGAAAATTGCTAATTTTAATGAAATTAATTTGATTATTATAAATTATATGGATCATATTTAATTTTAATAAAAAATCAAAAATATAATTGGAATTTAAATTTCTTGATTTAATGAAAATAAATGACAATTTTACAAAAAGAATATTTTTCACTATTCATTGGAAATCACTCTTTTCAGAAAAATCTCAAAATTTAACCCTAATATAATTTCAATAATGGTATCATATTTATCAAATAAAATTTCTAAAATTTATAGAAATTAATTATAATATTTTCTCATAGAAATCAATAAAATCTATTTATGAAGAAAACACATTTTTGAAGAATAAAATGAATTTACTAAAAATTAATTGATTATTTACTAAGAATCTATAAATATATTTATATTGAGTAGGAAATTTTTATATATTTAATAAGGAATTTAATCCTATTCATACCTTCTAATTTAATGGTTAGCTTATAATAATCATATTTAAATAATAACATTTCGTGGTTCATTTAGGCTCGATGTTGCATATCATATACGTTATCAAGCATACTTTTTTTAAATATCAGGGTGTTACACAAAAGATAATGTAATAAAAATTGAAGGTTGTATACCACCATGAATAACTCAAAATCATGAGTATGATAATTCTTCTAATACGACCTCAACTATCTAGAGCCATAAACTACCACTCGATCCTTCTACATCAGAACTACTCCAAGACCAAATCCTAATGAATCATAGTATACATTATAATCCTTACCCAAACCAGGTAAGGTGAGGATTAGTGTTGAGTTGAACCCGCTCTTCATATTCTAGAAAGTGTCTTCACAAGATTTATACCAAACAAAATTCACCCCTTTATTGGACATCTTGGACATCAATGCTGCCAGATGAGAGAAGTCCCAGATGAGACACTGGTAATAGCATTATAGACTCCAAAAGATCCAAATCCCAAAAATTTTATTGGGACATTACCAAGACACCATGGATTCCAACTTCTTAAGGCCCACTGAAACTCCAACCTCTAAGATAAAGTGACCCAAGAAGTGTACTTTGTCAATCTAGAAATGAAATTTAGATAACTTGGCATATAGTTGATACAGTCTCAGAATATTCAAGATGATGTCAAGATATTGGGAATAAACATATGTAGAATGATAGTACACCAAGATATTGCTTAAAACCACCACAAACTAATCCAGAAATGTATTTAAGATCTAATTTTTCAAGGCCACAAATATTATAATTATTTTTTTTAATCCAAAATATACTACCAAAAACTCATACAAGGCACACATTCTCCTAAAAGTAGTTTGGGATATGTCAGATGGTCTCACCCTCAACTAATGGTACCTTAACCTCAAGTAAATCTTAGAGAAAACCCAGTAACCTCTCAGCTGATCGAAGAGATTGTTGATATGAATAAGGGGATATCATTTATTGATTGAAATATGATTTAGTATTTAGTAATCCAAATATAATCGCAAGGTCCCATCCTCCTTCTTGGAGAACAACATAGGATAACCCCATAGAGAAAATACTATAAAATAAGGCTATACCCATGGTTTTGAAAAAAAAAGTGGGTATAGGTCACCCCTATACCCACGGTTTTCCAAAAACCATGGGCATAGGGTTTAGTTTAGACCTATACCCACAATTTTTCAAAAACAGTAGATATAGGGTTTGGTTTATGACTTATACCCAAGGTTTTTTGAAAAACCGTGGGTATAGGGTTTGGTTAAAGACCTATACCCACATTTCTTCAAAAAACCATGGGTATAAGTTTTAGTTAAATAACTATACCCATAGTTCTCCAAGAACCATGGGTATAGGTCATCCCAATAGCTATGATTTTTGTAAACCGTGGCTATAGCTTTTCCCATGGGAATACCTATTGCCACATTTTTTAACCTATATCCATGTTCTAAAATAATATATATAAGTAAATATATATTTTTATACTGATAATTGTATGTGGTGTAGTGGTTAGGTTCTTGGATTATGTAATGGAGGTCCAGGGTTTGAATCTAGTGGCATGAATTCTTTTAAATCCTATAACCATGGTTTCAGAATCATGGGTATAGGGTTATTGACATAATGGACTCACCTATTTCCATAGTTAATATCCATGGAAATATCTTTTTCAAATTATGGGTATAGCTCAGAGCTATACCGATAACTTAAGCTCCCATATTTCTTTGAATTGTGGGTATAGCCTATACCCATAGTTCTAAACCATGGGTATGAGGTAATTTTCTAGTAGTGTAAAGTACTAGTCCATATGAATCCTTTAGCTTCTATATATTATAATTTCAATTTCAAATCCTGAAGCTCCATTGGTTCCATCCTATAGGGTGAGATATAAATAGTTTTGGCTCCCATCATCAACTTGATAGTGAAATCAATCTCCCACTCGGGTGGTAAGTCAAATAATTCTTTAGGAAATACATCCAAGAAGTATGACAACCCTACTTTTCATTACAAACTTAACATAAATTATTACATAAACTATTCACTTGATACAACATAGAATATTGAGAGTTATAGTGTCTTTGGGGCTTAGGATCATTACATAACAACTTAAAACATGAAATACAATATCTTTATTTAAAACTTCCTTTACATGGCCACAACATTCCTTCATACTTAACATTTAATGGGATAACCTGAGGACACACATAAGAAAGGGGTGAGATATAAATCCCAATAAGGTAATAAACATTGAATAAAATGAGGAATACAATACATGTTAGAAAATAGGCATATCAATGGATCACAAGATAAAAATGAACAAAAATTCATGATAAAGCATGATAATCATAACATGGAGATGTGGTAACAACATTTAACATGATGTTAGCATGATCTAAGGCTCATTGCACATGGATCATGAGTAAACCCTCATTTAACATGGATCATGATTAAACCCTAGTTTCACTTGAATTATCATGATTCAACACTCATTGAACATGACTCATCATGATACTATAATTTACCCAATGCATTGGAGCGCTATCAGGCCACACCCTTCTTAAACATTTCATTTCATGCATAAGTGTGCCACAAGATCATACAACATGGATTCATAAAACATAATAATTTATTCCACGATTAAGGAATGTGGAATTCATACATTAAACTCTTCCATCAATAAGTTAATGTTCATAAAGGTGAATACCCTTGATAGAGAAATGGGCATGGTATTCATTACACAATGATTTTGGCTTATAAAATTGTGGTGCAATTTCATCAGCATAACGACGTGCCATAAGACTTAAAAAAATGGTTGATGAGAGAGAAAGGGGTGTATCATCATATTTAAATTAAATGGATAGTAAGGGAGTCATATAGATACATGTCCCAACATAAGTAATGGAATTTGGATTCATAATACAAAAGAATTGCTTGAATGTAAATGAGGAGAGATAAATTCCTTACATAATTTTGGCATGGTAACAGGTGTACATGAGAGGAATTAATGAGATAGAAAGAGGTATCTAATCAATTAAAAAATAACGAGGGAAGTATGGGGGAGGTGAAAAATCATACCCCAACATTTTTATTTTAAATCAAAAGGATATAACAATATAAAGAAACTTGGACAAAATCTAGAAAGGAAGAAATCATTTACTTGGAAGTGTGATCCCAAAGGCTTGGGAGAGGCTTGAGAGAGGATTATTGGGATATTGGGGCACCTTATGAGGATTCTAGAGAGATGAGTGTAGAGTTTGTACTAACTACAAAGGATTTTAGTGAAGATTAAGTGGGAGCTTGGGTGGGTTTATATAGGAAAGGAGAGGGAATTCTTTATTATTTAGGTTTGGGACACCACACATTAAACTAATCAAAACCAAAAACTAGACCATGGTTTTTGCCCATGATTTTTTCCAAATGGGAGTGGAAAAAAATATTTTATAAGGCCAATGGATGAACTTCTTAAAATAATAGGGTTTCTTATGTGGAGGTGAGTCACACTCTCAAGGAAATAAATTTAAAATGCTAAAATGTTTTATAAGTCTTGGAGGGTCCACTAAGGCTTTGTAAAATAAATAAAACAAAACTAAAATCACATTATTTTAATGGTAAAACATATATTGGCCAAACATAATGTTTATATTATTTTATTACATCACTATTGGGTCATTATGATGTCATAAAACAAATTATATATGTAAACGGTGTTTAATTTTTACCCAAAAATTAGGCTATCTCAGAAAATTATAAAAAATTCACCATTGGATAATTTGACATCCTGATTCCAAAAATAATATTAATTTTATCCAAATAATTTTCTAAATATGCTAATTTTCACTTTTTAAAATAAAAATAGACATTTATCGAAAATTCATGGGTTTTGAAAAAAAACACCTTTCAAACCTTAATAAAAATTACAATTGTATTCATAAAAATCATACGATCATTTATACTTAATAAAAATTAATTTAATAATAATAAAATTTTATTAAAATATTATTTAATTTAAAAATCCATTAATTTATCAAAATAGATTTCTTAGTTGAATATTAACTAAAAATACTATTTGTGCTTTAAAAACTATTTACAAAGTAACAATAATAAAATGAATATATATTCTTTATTATATACAAAGATAATAAACATAATCACAATGCTAAGGTCTTGTTACATAACCCCTTATAACACCCGTATAAGACCGAGGGGTAAGGTGTGCGATGGTGACAAACTCTTGGGGTGGCTCAGATAACATCGCTCGGGTGGTAATCTCTATCAACTTCCACTTCTCTCGTAGGCGGTTCCGCTCAAGCTTAACATATTGAATCTTGGATTGGGATTGGTCAAGAGATAATACCAATTATGACACCTTATTTTTGAGCTTCAACAAATGGGATTCATACGGGGCAAGTCTACTGGATGAGGCCATCACTTCCTTTGTTTGAGTAAATTGGATTTGTCAAAGCCCTATATTTATACTAATAACATGATCACTGTTCAATGGATATATTAGAAACAAACACAATTATTAATGGTATTTTAAAAATCCAAAATCATAAAACCAAACAAGTGCATATTTTATATAACCATTTCACATAATAATACATTTAATTAGATCAAGATGAATTTTCATTAATAAAAGTTTGGTTCGTTACAAAAAGTGTTCCAATACTAGAGTAAAATTACTCTACTACATCCTACCATCATCCAGAATAAGGCTTGTTATCTGGTTCATGATACAATCCAATCCTCACTAAATTGGTCCTACATGACTATCCTAAAGATCCCATTCACCCTGGTGAATATATTTACCCCCTTATAGAGATAGAAAAGTAACTCTCCTATGATAACAATCAATATGATCCAAGTATAAAACTACCCAATCCATACCTAGAGTCAAATCTAACCCAACTATTTCTTTCATAAATAGCTCCCAAAATAATCGGTAGCCACCAATTTCAAGAGAACACTCCTTACATCATTCGATACCCTCTAATCGCACCCTTAATAACGTGTCTATGGTTATAACCCTATGTAGGTTCTCCATAACCAAACCCAAGATATAATACAATTTAGAAGATATAAAGTAATATAATTCTCTTATATAAGAAACACAATCAAGGGTAGATGACATGAAAATAATATCTCTGATAATAGAAGGTACTACATTTATACTGGTAGGAGTAGACTGTATAACATGAATCTAACTCACCCCTCTGCCCTGGGCTCCAGTATGAATCCCCTAAGATACTTCTTATAGCTGATAATTTTTCTCTTACATCAAGGTACCATGTCTCATACCCCTAACAGAGTGACTGATGGAACTCTAGTCACCTATATGGCAAGGGTTAGCTAAGTCTTACCTAGATTATACTGCTTTCCCTACTCTTATTCCACTACTCAAATATATAGTTCTCATACAAAACCTCTACAGATGAATTATACTACTAGAATTGTAGAACTCTAAAGTAGTAAAATGACATTGGAAGTGCCTTTGGATAACCCTACCACACTAAAATCACTACCCCTTTCCACAATCCTGAGATGGCTATCCACTCCCCTAGATGATCTACCTGCCACCTCCCTAGTGGTAACTCTCATAGCAGTTCTTCTTACTAAATGAAGAAGATCTCTCCAATCATCTTGATGAGACCTCCTTCCAACCAATCAGGGCATCCTTTAGGCTCCCTTCCATGATGAGATCATGATTCATCACATCCAAGAAGTTGTTTAGGCCAAATATGTTCACCTATGACTTTATCTCATAATGAAGCCCATCCTAGAAGCGATTTGCCTTGGATATGTCATATACTACTAAAGATGTAGAAAAATTCTATAGGTCAGTAAAATGTCTAGTGTAGTACATCACTAACATGCTCCCCTATGTATAGTGTATGAACTCTTGAGCCCTCTCATATCTCAGTGTCCTTGGATAAAAGTGGCTCAAAAACCTCTCCTTGAAGCCTTTCCAGGTTATCTCCTATTTCTACCTAGTATTTTTTACAATGTCCCACCAACACTTGGATGGTCCTCATAGTATATAAACAATAATATCCACCCTCCTATTTGTTGGCGTGTCTAGGTGCTTAAATATCATTTGATCTAACTCTCTATAGAACTCAGTTTCTTAGGGCCCTCCATCCCCAGTGAACATGGTTAGATACTACAACTTGAATTCTCTAGAAAAATAGGACATCAAAGGTATGAAATGAGTAGTCTCACTCTCCATGGATCACATGACCCATATGAAACTATAATGAACTTGATCGTCCATCTGGTTTTATGGATCCTTCGAAAATTTTGAATCAACTACATGAGATGTGTGCTTATTACCACTCTCCTAATGCTCAACCCAAAGACAACATAGAGGAATTTTCTCTACAATGTTCAACAAAATCCTTAGATCACAGGATACAAAACAAGGTCAACCTAGAAGGACAAGATAATAATAGAGAACCACCAAAACAAGGTTACTCCAAAATTTGCTTAAAATGTTAATTAACAAGTCATAATAGTTTCATTGATTCATTTTTATCAAACATGTCAAGGGATTTTATTTCAAAACTTAGATAGAAATTTATGTCACTTGTGATAAATATGTCCCTATATTGAAAAATGCATGTCAAAATATTTACCTATATTCCTACCATGACACACGCATATGAACCTCATTTTGTATTAACCCATGAGTGAAACCTAATAAAATAGTAACATCACACATAAAGTGCATAACCCATGGTGAAATAACATCATAAATCTAACAATGAACATCAAGAAAAATAATACCACCCCTATGAACTTCGGTTTTTTCCCACACATGGATTAGCTAATCCCATGCATGAGCTCATTATGAAGATTTGACACATCCTAGTCTCTTGTATACCTTTAATAAATAGTAAATCAACAAAAAAGACCTAAGATTCAATACCACTTTTTAATATCCCTAACCCAATTCTCCCTCATGTGATTGAGATAGGTAGTTATGTGATCTCGAGCATGAATCCCCTAATACTATAGGTTATCTACTAGTAGTGAGAGTCTAAGGAATATAGTGGGAATACTATACCCTTTGAAATATACTAGAAATAATAATGGAAAAATAAGGTAAATCAATCATTATATACAACTCTAGAAGATAATAGATGAATACCAATGATCAAAATAATAATAATAAACCATGTCATGCTAGACTGTATTCCATACTAAATGTCATTTTGGAAGTCATAAAAATAAACAACTAAAAAAAATCTATAATAAATACTCCAAAAACTCTGGTCTCGAACCCCATGCTTAGTCCCTTCTCTATGATCCAATCCTATTTAGAAAAGAAATGAATCAAGACTAGGTCCACTTTCCTTTATCTAGGACAACATCCATAAAGTTTTCCCAGGTATTAATCAATGCCTGAATAGGGTGTGAGTACAACTCAGTAGTCCAACACCCATAGTCTCTAAATAATCCAGTCTGAATAAATAGTGCATGCAATAGTATAATAAAAAAGGTTATTAATTCATCAATTAATGAAGAACATCAAAAAAACCTACCAACCCTCGAGCTCCAAGTTGACACCTGGGTCAACCAAACCTACTTTGAAATAATGTTATATATCCATGTCCATTATCATATTCTCCTATCTGGGATGAATCGCCCATTCCACTGGCAGATTCTCCCATCAAGGATGAATCAACCATATATTTTCAAGTATCAAAACATCTCACCCTCATGCATCAATACCAGTCTCTATTAAAATTCCCATGATAGATCCACTTATATGTTCCCATGGTCAATTACCCATGATAAGGGAAAAGTAACCATGTTATACTGAGATTTATGTGAATTCCCATGTTATATCCACTTATATGTTCCCATGGTGTAATACCATACCAAGGGAAAAATTATCACAAGACCCAGTGTGAATCCCCATGCTAGGGCCATTTACATGAAAGAAGGAAATAAAACTCTATGTTAATTCCCATTCTAGATTCCTTTTAATAATTTAACATCAAATGAAAACAAGATCCAATGCATTCCAATTTATCAAACATTCCAAATATATGATCATATTCCATATTAGTTAATTTATCCAAATTACCAATTATCAACCATTTAATTCCATTATTACAAGTTACCAATTATTAAAATAATTATAATAATTCCATATCACATATTAATAAATCCTAATTGTTGAGCAATGTATTGTTTTCAAACAATTCAAAATAATGTTTTTTTAAAGGGGGAGATTATTTTAAATAATACTCTGTCTCTTTATGATGATTTTGATGCTCACAAATACCCTTAATTATTTACTAATTATTTCGTTGAGTATTTTGCAGGAATTTATTTTATTTATTTATTTCATACAACAAGATTTCATACTTCATTTATTCCGAGATCAATTTTAGCGCGTTCTGGAATCACTGTAGCGCGAGATCAATTTTAGCGCGTTCTGGAATCACTGTAGCGCGAGATCAATTTTAGCGCGTTCTGGAATCACTGTAGCGCGAGATCAGTTTTTAGCGCGTACTGGAATCACTGTTCATACCCTACGTTGATGAACGTAACGTATGGATGAAAAGTTTACTTTTTATGTTAAAAGAAACGTATGGTTAAGGAACCTTACGTTATTTTGAAACGTATGGTTAATGAACCTTACGTTGTTGAAAAGTATGGAAGAAGAACATTACGTTTGGAAGGAACCTTACGTTTTTGTTGTTGGACAAGTATGGAAGAGAAACCGTACGTTAGTTTTCAGTGTTGAGTTTGTTTCTCAAAAGTATGGATGATCAACCCTACGTTTGAATGCTGAAGAGAAAGTATGTATGTTCAACCTTACGTTCTGAACCTTACGTTTGTGAACCTTACGTTTGTGAACCCTACGTTTGGAGCCACGTCATCAACTCTACGTTTGGCGTCGGTATATTTTTGACAGACGACATTTCCTTTTGCTTTGGTCAAACAGGCGGATTATTAAGCGGATTTCGAGCCGATTCTTAAGTACGACTTTGAATGAATCAAAGACGATTTTCAACGGATTAATGATTGATTTAAACGGAGCTTTTTATGCCGATTCTTCAGGGGAGTTACAACGGCTCTGTTATTTCATTTAATATCGCGAATCTAAAGGATATTTTCATGGATCTATTTATGCGGAAGATTTTATCAGATTTGAATATATATGTTCTATCTTGGAAACTTCGGATATATATATACACAGGAAAGTGTATGAAACATATAGATTGATCTTTTAACGAGCAAGAAACAGAGACTGTGTGAAAGTGTTCTTTTCTGGTGATCGAGAATAAGTGTAAAACCTTTTTTACCGAAGGAAGATCTTGATAGCAGATTCACGTGTTCTACATCGACTATCTGTTGTGAATCTACTGCTGCTGAAGTTGTGAAGTTTCTTGTAATATCTATTGCAACTGGATCGACTCAGAACTGTTTTTGATTACAGATCTTTATTTTCTGAAGACGACGATCTATCTACTGTCAATTGCATTCTGTTGCAATTGTGAAGAACAACTGGAGAAGTGTTTTCTTTATCGAAACTCTTTTTATTTTTGAGTGATCAGCTTCTCGTTCTAAGCTGTGTGGGTTCGTGTTTGAACCAGGAAGGCTGTGTTTGCCTGAAACTTGTAAAGGTGTCAACTGCCTGTACTCAGTTGTGAACAGGTCTGTGGAAACGAGGACCAGATAGTGAAAATCGCCAAGCTCGTGGATTTGAGCGTTGGTGGAGTGGACTAGGGGCCTTCTGTTCCCCGAACCACTATACATCCGTGTGTTCATGCTTTTACTTTTTCCGCTGCATATTTAATCGTGCTAAAAGCATAGTGGACAGAATTTGTCTAAATTGAAGAGATTGTAATAATTTTGAAAAGACACAATTCACCCCCCCTCTTGTGTGTAATCCGTAGATTCAGATCCAACAATTGGTATCAAAGGAGGAGGTTCTTATTTTTAAAGTCTTATCAAGCTAGAAGTATTTAAAGATTATACATAGTGTATCATGGCTGATACGAGAGAGGGAATGTCAATGGTCAAAGCACCTTACTTTAATGGAGATAATTATGGCTGCTGGAAATCACGTATGATTATTTATATAAAAAATCTTGGTTACAGAGTCTATTCAAAGATTCAGACTCCCTATGAAATTCCTGAAAATCCCGATACATGGAGTGCTGCTACAGAGGCTGAGTATGACATGAATTCAAAAGCTATGAATGCAATCATCTGTGGTCTAGGACCGGATGAATTTAACAGAGTATCTCAATGCCCGACTGCATATGAAATGTGGCAAACAATAGCTGTTGCTTATGAAGGAACAGATAATGTAAGACAGATGAGATATGCAACTGCTAAATTAAAATTCGATACTTTCAGAATGATTGAAGGAGAGTGCATCACTCAGATGAATGGAAGATTGACAGAAATTGTAAATAATATAACAGCTCTAGGAGAACCAATCAAGCAGGCTGATCAAGCGTTAAAGGTACTGAGAGTACTTCCTACTCGATGGAATGGAATCTCTGCAGCAATCAGACAATCAACTTCTATTAAAGATCTAACTATGAGAGAGCTGATTGGTACATTGATGATGTACGAGGCTGAAATGCAAGATTAGGTAAATGAGAATAAAGTCTACATAAAAAGGGAAAATACTGCTTTGAAAGTGACTTCTCAACAAAAGGATAGAAAGATGAAGAACAGAGAAGTAAGTGCTAAATCAGAAAGCTCTGATTCTTCAAATTCGGATGAAGAACTGGCTCAGCTAGCCAGAAAATTCAGAAAGTTCTACAGTAAGAAGAAAGACTTCAAGAAATCCTTCAAGAAGGATAGCAAGGAAGTGAGATGTTATGAATGCAAAAAGATGGGACATATCAGACCGGATTGCCCAAAATTGAAAAATGCAAAGAAGAAGAAATTCTTCAAAATAGATGATTATGAGCAGAAAGACAAGAAAGCTACTTGGAGTGTTTCTGAAGACTCAAGTAATTCTTCTGAATCAAGCTCAGAGAAGGAGGAAGCCAATTTAAAAGCAAATATGTGTTTCATGGCTGAAACTGATGAGGTACACTCATACTACTCCTCTGACTCAAATAATGAATCAAACTCTGAAACAAGCTTCTCAAATAAAAAACTTGCAGCTTACTGCAATATGCTTGAAGAAAGGTATGACTCATTATTTAAAAAATATAAATCTATAAAGAACTTGCATAAAGCTATTTCAGATGAGATAAATACTTTGCTAAAACAACATAAGGAATTAATTGACAAATACAACTCTGCTGACTCAAATAAAATTAATTTTGAATCAAAAATAAAAACTCTACAGGATGAAGTAGAATCTTATAAAAAGGCTGCATTAGTTTTTACAAAAGGAGAAAACGCCTTAAATGAGATACTTGGAAAAACTGTAATTAAAAAGGAAAGGTTTGGAATTGGAAGTAAAGGAGAAAAACCTAAGTTATACAAAAATTATTTTGTTCCTAGCACTAAACAGGTTATTTGTAACTTCTGTGGAACAAAAGGTCATATAGCTAAAAACTGTTTTCTAAGACAACCTCAAATATGTGGAATTAAGAAAGCTTATATTTCCAATGATCTATATGATTCAATCAATTTTAAGAAAACAAAGCAAATCTGGATACCCAGATCGCTGCTTGCTAACACTCCTGGACCCAACAAAATATGGGTACCAAAGCAATTTGTTTGAATGTCTTTGCAGGTAGCAGGTCACCAAAGAAAGAAAGAAATATGGTATATGGACAGTGGCTGCTCAAGACACATGAGTGGAACTTCAGCTAATTTCTATTCTCTTACTCGAAAGGAAGGAGGACTTGTCACCTTTGGTGACAATGCCAAAGGAAAGATTATTGGTATTGGAACAGTTGGAGATCCAAAGACAGTCTCAATCAACAAAGTACTTTATGTACAAGGGTTAAAACACAATCTGATAAGTATCTCTCAACTCTGTGATGATGGATACACTGTTGATTTTACTAACAATAGTTGTACTATTTTTAAAGATAAACTGTTTAAGTTTAGAGCACCCAGAACTAATAATGTTTATACTTTGGATTTGTATTCCTTGTGTAAACAACAAGTAAACTGCTTAACTGCTAATATAAGTGAATCCTGGATCTGGCATAGAAGACTTGGTCATTGCAATATATATGCTTTACATAAATTATCTAAGAAACATCTAGTTTCTGATTTGCCTAGTCTCAAATTTGAAAATGACAGATTCTGTGATGCATGTCAGCTTGGCAAGCAACACAAATCATCATTCAAATCTGTTAATAAAGTTGCTACAACTAAACCTCTAGAACTTATCCATATGGATTTGTTTGGACCTTCAAGAGTAGCAAGTTTAGCTGGTAAATTATATGTTTATGTATTAGTTGATGATTATTCTAGATTTACTTGGATTTTCTTTTTGAAATTTAAAAGTGAAGCTTTTAGTTTATTTGAAGGTTTTTGTAAATCTATTCAAAATGAAAAAGGTTTTAATATAATCTCATTGAGAAGTGATCATGGTGGAGAATTTGAGAACCAGGAGTTTAATTCCTTTTGCTCAAACATGGGTATTAAACACACCTTCTCTGCTCCAAGAACACCTCAACAGAATGGGATTGTAGAAAGAAGAAATAGAACTATTCAAGAAATGGCTAGAACTATGTTAAATGAATATAGCCTACCTATATATTTCTGGGTAGAAGCTGTTAATACAGCTTGTTATATAATGAATAGAATTTTAATAAGACCTATTTTGAAAAAGACACCCTATGAACTATGGAATAATAGAAAACCTAAAGTAAATTACTTTAAAGTTTTTGGATGCAAGGTTTACATCTTGAATACCAAAGATAATCTTGGTAAATTTGATCCAAAATCTGATAAAGGTATTTTCTTAGGATATTTTGCTACCTCCAAAGCTTATAGAGTCTATAATAAAAAGTCAAGGATTGTTGAAGAATCAGTTCATGTGAAATTTGATGAATCTAATCCTTTTGAGAAAAGGATAGAACAAATAGATAAACCTGATTCTAATGAAAACATGAGACTTGAGAATTTAAAGAATGATTTTGAAAATGATATAAAAGAAATTCAGTCCAGTTCAGAAGAACATGACACTGAAGAACCTTTGAATGTAATGCCTAGACAGTCTAGAACCTTAAAGAATCATCCTTTAGAATCTGTGATAGGTGACTTAGAGACTGGTATTCAAACTAGAAGAAACCTTGGAAACATAGTTGAATTCTCTGCTTTCCTATCCCAAAAAGAACCTAAGACCATAGAAGAAGCCTTAGATGATGAGAGCTGGGTAATAGCAACGCAGGATGAATTGAACCAGTTCAAGAGAAATAAGGTTTGGGAATTAGTTGAAAGACCACATGATTATCCAGTAATAGGAACTAAATGGGTCTTTAGGAATAAACAGGATGATCAAGGGATAATAACTAGAAATAAAGCAAGATTAGTAGCTAAAGGATATAATCAAGAAGAAGGAATAGATTATGATGAGACCTTTGCACCTGTAGCCAGGTTAGAAGCCATTAGAATCCTTTTAGCCTATGCATCTTATATGAATTTTAAATTATTTCAGATGGATGTTAAATCTGCCTTTTTAAATGGTTATTTAATGGAGGAAGTTTATGTTGAGCAACCTCCTGGTTTTGAAAATTCTCAAAAACCAGATTCTGTTTTCAAACTTACTAAAGCTCTTTATGGCCTTAAACAAGCACCTAGAGCTTGGTATGAAAGACTAAGTTCTTTTCTTTTGAAAAATGATTTTACTGTTGGACTGGCAGATCCAACACTCTTTAAGAAAACTGTGAAAAATAATGTTTTTTTGGTTCAAATTTATGTTGATGATGTAATTTTTGGATCAACCAATAAAATTCTTTGTCATGAATTTTCAGAATTAATGCAAAAAGAATTTGAAATGAGTATGATGGGAGAATTAAATTTCTTTTTGGGTCTTCAAATATTTCAAAAAGATTTTGGAAATGTTTTAAATCAATGCAAATAAATTACTGATTTACTTAAGAAATTTGGACTTGAAAACAGCAAGCCATTTACAACTCCTATGTGTACTAATATAAAACTTGATTTGGATGAAACTGGAAAATCAGTGGACAACAAGTTATATAGAGTTATGATTGGTAGTTTGTTATATCTTACTGCTAGTAGACCAGATATAATGTATTCAGTATGTCTTTGTGCTCGATTTCAATCAAATCCCAAAGAATCCCATTTAACTGCTGTTAAAAGAATTTTTAGATATTTAAAAGGTACTATTTATCAATCTCTGCTTTATCCAAAAACCTCTGATTTTAATTTAATTTCATATTCAGATGCTGACTTTGGAAGCTGTAGATTAGATAGGAAGAGTACTTCAGGAACATGTCACTTTTTAGGGAAGTCTTTAGTATCATGGTCTAGTAAGAAACAACACTCAGTTGCCCTGTCAATAGCCGAGGCAGAATATGTGTCTGCAGGTAGTTGCTGTGCACATGTGTTGTGGATGAAAAACACTCTTATGGACTTTGGATTAAATTTCAATAATACACCTATTTTATGTGATAATACTAGTGCAATTAATATTTCAAAAAATCCTATTAGTCATTCTAGAACTAAGCACATTGATATAAGACATCACTTTTTAAGAGATCATGTATTTAAAAAGGATATATTTTTAGAATTTGTAAATACAGAAAATCAATTAGCAGATATTTTTACTAAACCACTTCCCACGACAAGGTTTGAATTTATTAAGGGGGAGTTAGGTTTATTTAATTTTAAATAGTTTTTTTTAAAATCTTATTCTGTTTTCGAATTCTGCTTAATTTCTGTTTTCCGCTATAAGTAATTTTATTCTGTTTTAAATAAAAGTAATGATTAGTGATTACACGGGAATCAAGGCTGTCAGAACCGTTTCACCTTCTAAACTGCTTCACCTTTTTTCGGAAACCCTTTCGAAAACCTAAAACCGCACATCTGCTCCAAAACCCTTTTCTGAATCTTCAAACCCTAAACTTACGAACCTTCAGAAATCGTTGTTGGAATGACAAAGACTAAGCGTCCATATGAAGCCGAGAGCAGTGCTGCAAAGAAACCTAAGGTAGTAGGTCGGAAAATACTGCAAGGTAAAGTCATAGATTTAGAGTGGCTGTTTGAAACTAATTTACTGTTGAAGCAAGCGTTGTCATTTCAAAGCCTTGAGCAAGCTTTTAATAGTGCAAATTCTGAGTTTCTATATGAGGCAGAAATGATACATTTCTTTAGAACTGTTCAGTTTAGCCTTGGAGATACAGAGGATAGTTTATTGGCTCAAATAGAGGATAATGACTTTTCAATATCATCTGTAGAGATAAGTCAAATTCTTAACTGCCCTCATGAAGGAGTTTTTCATTTCGATTTACGGAATATTGGAGATTCTGTACATAAGTCTGAAGACATTATGTCTTTTCTGTTTGGAACCAGAGTGATAAAGAAGATGTTTATTAAGGATTTGGAGCCCGATCAGAAAATTTTGGTAAAATTTGTTCAGACTGGTTTAGCACCAAGAATGGCTGAGATGGAGAAAATCCTATACCCTGACATGTACATAATGTATCTTCTGATGTGTGATATTAAGTTTAATTTTCCTCGGTTTATGATAAGATATCTGAGTTACTGCTGTCAGAGTGAAGCAAGAATGACCTTTTTCCCTTATGGAAGGTTCATTTCTTTGTTTTTGTTTAAAAGAGGAATGATCAGATTGGTAGATGCTGGGGTGAAATGTCACCACAGTAATGTTTTCAATGCTGGAACTTTAAGGAAAGTAGGATACTTCTGGAGCACAATTAAAGGAAAACTCTTACCTGTTGGAGCTGAGGAAAACTCGGAGAGTGCTCAGGCTCAACCGGCTAAGTCCAAGGAGGGACAAGCAGAATCAAGAGTTAGTACAGTGGCAAGGAGAATTCGTTTTGAGATGGAGGAAGTTGAGGAAGAGAGAAGTCAAGAAGGACTTCAATCTAGAAGGAAGAGGTCAATTGATGAAGAAATTATCTCTCCTGCCTTGAAATCCTCTGAACCGGTATTTACTTATTCATTTGTGAGAGAAGCTGTTGTGGAGCAGACTGCACCGATAGAGGAACCAGCAGCTCAAACAGAAACTCAAGAAGAACCTCAATCTGCTGCTGTGGCTGTTGAAAAAGTAATTCAACAAGAACAACTTATGGAGGCAGTGCCTGGTGAAGAAGTGTCCGGACCTCAAGATTTACATGAAAATATTGTTCTTGACCAATCAGTAGAAGTCAGAGAGACTACTGTTCGTGATGAACATACTTCTGAAGCTAATACAGAGGTACTTCAGGAAGATTTTTTAGTGGAAGAGTTTCAGGCTTCAAAAGATAGTTCAGTGGATCAACCTTGTCAGGACAAGGACAAAGAACAGTCAGATGCAGATTCCTTACCACTTGCCCTGCTTCATCAACCTAATTCTGGACATGAGAATCGAGCACAGGGTGCCCCTGATTCGAGAAAAGAAGAAGTTGTTGAGTTGTACAAGCGTATCTCTCAGTTAGAATCTGAGAATGTTAGTCTCAGAAATTCTCTGAACTTAGAGCAGTTGAAGTTTCAGAAGCTGAAAGAATGTACTGTTTCAAGACAGGAAGTAGATTTGTTTAAGACTGATATGCTGCATGCTGTTGATCAGTTAAAATCAGAGATGGTAAAGAAAGATGATTTGTCTGAGTTGAAGATTTACATGGAGAATAAATTTGAGTCTGTTGCAAACAGTGCTGTGAGTGGATCAGGCTATTCACCTGATTTGATTAGGAGATTTCAAGCAATTACTGGAGCAATGATCAATATGAGTGACAGATTACACGATATTCAGTGTAATAGTGCCCCTTTATCAATTTTTCTAGATAATCAGAGATTTTTAGTGGATCAGCTGACATCTGGAGAGCAACCGATTAGGATTCTTTTGAATCAGTTATCAAAAAAACTGACTCTTTTTGTTGAAAAAGAAGAAATAATGCATGAGTTTTTCAGAGTTAATTTGATTGAAGATATTCATATGACTCAAGAGAACAGAGATCTTATCATCAAATTAGGAGATGGGATGATGAAGAGGCTCAGAGAACAGTTTACAGAGATAAAGACCGCGATTCAAAGGAGATAGACACCTTTTTCCCTGTCTTATCTATGAACCTTGATTCCTCTGTATATCACAATCATTTATATATAACAGCTTGTGAATGAAAATTCTTTTCTTACTTCTTTTTTGTTTTGTTGTTTATTGATTTATGATTGAGTTAGACAGTATAACAAATTCACTTATTCATACACAGTTAATTATAGCATTTACTTATAGTTCAGTGCAATATTGAATGTGTTCAAATCCGTAATTTTTCATTCTTTTTGATATCACAAAAAGGGGGAGAATTTGGATAAACACAATCCTATGAAGAAATTTGGATATATGGGAGAATTTGGATATATACGACATTTATCTTTTATCTATTTTTAGCTGAAAATTTATTTTTATGGGGGAGAAATTTTATTATAATTAAATATTGTTCTAATCCTTTCAAAATTCTAAAATTTTATAAAACTAATTTTTTAATAAAGATTGCAATTAAATTAGTTCTATTATTTTATGGGTTTTGTGATCATCAAAAAGGGGGAGATTGTTGATCAATGTATTGTTTTCAAACAATTCAAAATAATGTTTTTTTAAAGGGGGAGATTATTTTAAATAATACTCTGTCTCTTTATGATGATTTTGATGCTCACAAATACCCTTAATCATTTACTAATTATTTCGTTGAGTATTTTGCAGGAATTTATTTTATTTATTTATTTCATATAACAAGATTTCATACTTCATTTATTCCGAGATCAATTTTAGCGCGTTCTAGAATCACTGTAGCGCGAGATCAATTTTAGCGCGTTCTGGAATCACTGTAGCGCGAGATCAATTTTAGCGCGTTCTGGAATCACTGTAGCGCGAGATCAGTTTTTAGCGCGTACTGGAATCACTGTTCATACCCTACGTTGATGAACGTAACGTATGGATGAAAAGTTTACTTTTTATGTTAAAAGAAACGTATGGTTAAGGAACCTTACGTTATTTTGAAACGTATGGTTAATGAACCTTACGTTGTTGAAAAGTATGGAAGAAGAAAATTACGTTTGGAAGGAACCTTACGTTTTTGTTGTTGGACAAGTATGGAAGAGAAACCGTACGTTAGTTTTCAGTGTTGAGTTTGTTTCTCAAAAGTATGGATGATCAACCCTACGTTTGAATGCTGAAGAGAAAGTATGTATGTTCAACCTTACGTTCTGAACCTTACGTTTGTGAACCTTACGTTTGTGAACCCTACGTTTGGAGCCACGTCATCAACTCTACGTTTGGCGTCGGGATATTTTTGACAGACGATATTTCCTTTTGCTTTGGTCAAACAGGCGGATTATTAAGCGGATTTCGAGCCGATTCTTAAGTACGACTTTGAATGAATCAAAGACGATTTTCAATGGATTAATGATTGATTTAAACTGAGCTTTTTATGCCGATTCTTCAGGGGAGTTACAATGGCTCTATTATTTCATTTAATATCGCGAATCTAAAGGAGATTTTCATGGATCTATTTATACGGAATATTTTCTCAGATTTGAATATATATGTTCTATCTTGGAAACTTCGGATATATATATACACAGGAAAGTGTATGAAACATATAGATTGATCTTTTAACGTGCAAGAAATAGAGACTGTGTGAAAGCGTTCTTTTCTGGTGATCGAGAAGAAGTGTAAAACCTTTTTCACCGAAGGAAGATCTTGATAGCAGATTCACGTGTTCTACATCGACTATCTGTTGTGAATCTACTGCTGCTGAAGTTGTGAAGTTTCTTGTAATATCTATTGCAACTGGATCGACTCAGAACTGTTTTTGATTACAGATCTTTATTTTCTGAAGACGACGATCTATCTACTGTCAATTGCATTCTGTTGCAATTGTGAAGAACAACTGGAGAAGTGTTTTCTTTATCGAAACTCTTTTTATTTTTGAGTGATCAGCTTCTCGTTCTAAGTTGTGTGGGTTCGTGTTTGAACCAGGAAGGCTGTGTTTTCCTGAAACTTGTAAAGGTGTCAACTGCCTGTACTCAGTTGTGAACAGGTCTGTGGAAACGAGGACCAGATAGTGAAAATCGCCAAGCTCGTGGATTTGAGCGTTGGTGGAGTGGACTAGGGGCCTTCTGTTCCCCGAACCACTATACATCCGTGTGTTCATGCTTTTACTTTTTCCGTTGCATATTTAATCGTGCTAAAAGCATAGTGGACAGAATTTGTCTAAATTGAAGAGATTGTAATAATTTTGAAAAGACACAATTCACCCCCCCTCTTGTGTGTAATCCGTAGATTCAGATCCAACACTAATTACCATTCTCAATACATTATATCCATATTCCATAATGTTATCATGATAATTCCAACTACATGCTAACTAACCAATTTCAAGCCAAGTTATTATTTATCAATCCAATAACCAAAATTCACATGTTAAGACAATTCACAATTTAATACATTATTAAAATAAGTTAAAATTTAACTAAGGGATCTAGGTTCACATTTTCCAAGTTCCAACCTAGGGTCAAGGGTTGGCCCACCTCTCAGGTGGCTGAAAGATCTGATCTTAATTCCAATAAACCCAACGAGATCCAAGGGAGATCTAAGCATATTTATTTATCAATTTTCGTAGGTTATAAATTAGGATAAATCATACTCATAACACACCAATACAATCACACATGCTACACATACTAAATAAACAAAACAGACTTTTGGGAGTTGATTCAGACCACCCATCTCATGAACAAAGAAGAAGAGATCAACAATAAAGCACCAAATCAATGTGAAACACCATGATCTACTAGGGATAGTGATTTAAAAACACCTTCAAGGGCATAAGAGGCAGAGATAAGAGGAATATAAGAATAATTCATCAATTCCAAAAATAAATCACTATTTCAAGTTGTTTGGATCAAACCACAAATCAAAGAACCAAGGAAAGGTGTTGGAGAATCCTTAAGAGTCTTGGAGAACCTTCAAAATTAATAAATACCAAGTTTAGGAAAAATTAAGGGTAATTAGGTATTTAATAGATGTTGGGATGGTGGGATGGGATATAAATATAATTATACCCCTCATAATCCCACCCATCCTATAAGATATGGTGTCTTGGATTGAGTTGGAAATTCTAAGGGAAATTGAGTTTTTCATTTAGTGGAAGAGACAAATTACAAACCAAGATTCAAAATTTAATTTGGAGAGTTGTAAAACTATAAAGTGTTTTTATATAGTTTTTAAAGACCATAAGGCGTCTCAAGAGTCTGAATGAGTTTTGAAATAATTAGGTTTCACAAAATTGGTTTCAGGAGAGGCAGCTCAGGGCGCACGATTGGCACATGGTTAGTGCTAACTGTGCATACCAAACTGTATGTACAAATTGTATAGGAAAACGATTTTTTTAAACCATGTGATGGTATTCATCTAATTGTTCGAGATAGTGCAACATCATAGAGGGACATGCATGGTTGGTGCATGGTTAGCCCAACTGTGTACTGCAACCATGTGAGGTGAGGGTGTGTGGACAATGAGGTCTGTACAGTTGGCACACAGTTTACTAAAATATTTAGAAAAACTATGAGGATCATTAAAATACATCAAAAATTTAATTTTCCCATTTCTATCCCTAAAACCAATTTTCCTACTCCCCCTCTTTATTCACACACCAGCCCCGACCATAGGAATCTCTCCCTCTCCTCCTCCTTTAAGATTTGGGCTATCTCTATCATTCAAACTCCAAATCAAATGTCATTAGTTTCATTGGAATCCCCTTAGTAAGTTTAATAATCTTATTTCTTATTTTATTAGTTTATCTTATCATCTTTGATACTATTTACATGTGAGATAATATTCCCTATTTCTGGGGAGTTTGTATAGATTCCTATTTTCTCTCATTTTGAACCAAACCAAAGCCTGATATTGGATGAGTGAAGCTTATTAATCATGAGTTAAGTGGTCTATAGATTTTTGTTAAAATTATCACATGTTTATAAATTTTTATCATTGTGATACATGCTGGATTTGCAGTGCATTTCCCCTAAATTGTGTCACTACTTAAATTAATTGTCTAGACTGTGGCCTAGACCCCTCATTAGACTTACTGACATTATTGGAGGGTTGTGACCTCAAATTTTATCACCCCTTGGGCATGTTATATTAATTACCCTCATTTTATATTTCTTATATTTTACTAAAAAACTAGTTAGGTGTGTTTAGTTTCACTCTTAGAAGGATATTTGATTAAATGATAATAAATGAATTAATTGAATCAAAAAACGGTGAGTGTACTTACTTAGATTTTTATCACTTATGAGTGGAATGACTAAGGAATGGTTTTATTTTATAAATGCATGGATACTTTCTTTACTTACGTTAAATCATTAGTTTTTTATTCCTACCATATGACTAAATAAACATTAGGGTGTGCTGCTTATGTTCCCATAAACCTTATACATTGAATATATAATTAAACTCCCTTGAGTTGGGTTAGACTTATAACTTATTAAAAAAACATGGATAATGGATTATGGAATCAAAAAATGGTATGTTATTTTATATATTGATAATTTGTATAGATATTTCCTCTTATTAGTAGAATATTTAATTGAAATAAATGAATTGTCAAATAGTTGAATGTTATTACTTGGACCTTTTTAATTATAAATGAATTGGTTGAAATAAATAATTGAATGAATTTTAGATGAATTAATGGATTGAACTATACTGGTTATAAATTGGCATGGATATTTATCATGGATTATGTTTAATTATTAAATGTATTGTTTCTGCTTACAATTTTATGCTTCAAGCGATACTTGGATTCCAATAAGGAATGCATTGGATGGGATCATAAGGCACATTGAATTGAATAAATTAAATGGTAAATCTATGTTGGATATGGTTCTCCCTAATGTTTATTTCAAATTGTTGGAAATAATTCTCCTCATCATTTATTTGAAGTTATTATATATGGTGGTCCTCATTACTTATTAGATTTTGTTGGACATGGAACTCTTAATTGTTAATTTGAAATTGTTTTACATGAAGTTTCTCATTAATTATTAGAAGTTGTTATAGATGGAGATCCTTATAATTTATAGGAAATTATTGGACATGAATCTCCACACCCCTGTTGGTTTAGATTCTTGGATTGATGATCCTTATTTAAATATAACCCCCATATTATTATCATTATACATGGATGTATTGGTTATATACCCCGAGTCCCAAGACCATTTATATGAATGGAAAAATGCTCAGATACATTTTATATTAGGCCATAGTAGGTATAATAATCCATGGATTATATGAGGAACCCAATATTGACATGGTTTATATATACATAATTTCTTTACCTCCCTTGATTATTATACCTTCACACTATAAATTTTATATTCATAGGCTGGATTTACATTAGACACCATTGGTGATGGCCTATTTATTTTTACTTACACCCTATTTAGGCTTCTATTTGGTACTTGGACAATTCACTTAACTGTAGGAAAGGACTTTCCTCATGCCTTATTACTATTATATCATCTGGGTTAGGAATTGGCATGAGAGTAGCAGTTGGTCATGTACTCAGGCTACCTTCTGAAGTTAGTGTATTTTATTTATTTATTCCCTTTTCATTTTAGACCTATTGTATGTAGTACCTACTATATATTGATTTCTTGTTATTTATGTCATAACATGATCATGCACAATTGGATTATTTGGCATTGATTTTTATTATTATTAATTCTCAATTATTATTATCTTCCACTTCCTTTTATTTATTTATTCTTCCTCTATATTTAGTATCAATCCATAGGGTATAATATCCCCACTATACCACCTTTAGACCCTCACTACTTATCAACAGCCTTTGGATTATGATGAGGCATGATTGAGGCAATGTGACCAACCAAGTTCTATTACTTATGTGTAAACTGGGTCCAGGATGTCACAAAGTGGTATTAGAGTAGATTTTATTTTCCCCACCTTACTATTTTGGGATCGTAGAAAGGAGACTATAAATTTGTAGTATCTTGGTAAATAACTTGTGTCTGGGAGTGTCCAACCCACACATGGGGGAAATATAAATTTTCTAGGGATGTGACTATTATTCATGCTTTTCATTATTATATTTGATTATTATTTCACCTTGAGTTTATTTTGTTGTACTTCTTCTAGTTACTAATTTATGGGATTTATCTATCGGTCTAGTATGGTAAGAGAAGAGGTGTGTTCATTCATCATTCATGTACATAGGATTCACATTTCATTAGCATGCTTATCTGTATACTATGCTTGCATGATTATGTGCCATGTTTATCTGTATACCATACTTGCGTGATTATGTGCCATGTTTATCTATATACCATGCTTCCATGATTATGTGACATGTTTATCTATATACCATGATTTTGTGATTATTTCTATGTGTACTTGTGTTTCCTTATTACTTGATAACTTTACTTATTATAATTATGATAATTTTGGTTAAATAAGGTGATTACATCAACCTAAATAGTGTTTTCCCGTACAGATTTATAACATCCCCCAATATGGAACTCTCTCACGTGGACAAAAAGGGTTGGTTACAAGACATCAAGCGTGACTCCCTGTATTAAAGAGGATTCCAAATAGCAGTGGGGGTGTGAAATGTATAGTGGGGAGAGTATACTCCTAGTATTAAGTATCATAGAAATAGAAAAAATCATAATAGAATAGAAATAATCAAAGTAAAGACATAGAAGAAGATAACAATAAAATCCAACTAAATAATCTAGTAAATAAAAATGGAATAATATAATGATGTGCTAAAATGTAACTAAATGTCATGCAATAAAAATACAAGAAAAATACTTGCAGACTCAACTAAAAGACTCAAAGTCTTAGGTCCTGAACCCCATGTCGGTCCCAACTCCTAACTCTATCCCATCTGAAAATAAGCAATCAATAGAAAGGTCATTTTACCTTGTCCAAACCCGCATCCAAAAAATCTTCTTGGGTTCTAGATGGTGGCCCGAATATGGTGTGATTATAACTCAATAGGTCGATACCACTATGTCTAAACTAGACCAGTCTGATAAGAAGTGCATGTAATAAACCGATAAACATGTGTATTAATTAATTCAAAAATTAATAAAATACAACAAAAACCTACTTCGGCTCCATGCCAGAATATCTCTAAGCATGTCTTACGACCATTCCAACCACAACCATATAACCAAGGTAAAATAACCTACTTCGGCACTATTCCAGAATATCTCTGAGCATGTCTTACAACCATTCCAACCACAACCATATAACCAAGATAAAATAAGATACTTTGGTACCATGCCAAAATTTCTCCAAGCATGTATTATGACCATGCCAACCAAAACTATATAACTATGGTATAGTAACAATAATCTGGGTAAAATCCCTATAAGCATTACAACATCTGAGACAAAGACCTACAAGCATTAAAACATGGGACTGGGCCGAGCCCACTCAATATCAGCATTACAACATATAAGTGTTCAAGTTCCAAGGCCAATCCTGATATATAATTATTAAAACATAGAACACATACCCTATCATATAGTATAGATATCACAATATCACGTCACAATTATCAATGGTTAATTATGATAATTACCATTATTATTTCATATGATACTTGTGATTTAATTCAAAATTGATTAAAAATTATATCAATAAGAAATAATCCACAATTTAGGGATTCTATAACAAGAAAATACCCTAGGTCACATGGGTATCCATAATCCTGGTTGGAAGACAATTGAAAACAAAATACTTTAAGGGATAATCTCATTCATTTATTTAATTGATTTGGGTGCATGAAACGTTGTATTTATCACAATATTGCATAAAATTGACAGTAATGAAACCATAGGGTTAAGATTTAGACCCCCTACCTTTAACTAATGATCCAATAATGATTCCAATGGACAAAGACCATGAGGAAGAAGATACAGATGATTAAAAAGAGGCTCCTAGATAAAAATTGATCAAGATCAAAACCAATAACACAATTAGGCAAAGGATTTCACCACAATAGTTAGAGAAGAAGGAAGATAAGGAATAATAAGATTAAATCCACATACCAGAGATTGATCACACAAACAGGATGTTTGATAGGGAAGTTGGCACCCCAGAATAGCCCAAAGAGAGACCTAGGGTCGAGAGGAGAGGAGTTTCAGTAGATTATAATGAAAATCATCCACACAACATGTTAAAAATAGAGGTCGGGAATTCACATGACATGTAATATGGTTACACATCATGTAAATGTTTTTAAGGGATTTTTCTAAAAAACCCATTACCTCAGATTTATTTTATTAAAACCCAAAAACAATTACATGATGTGTAATCCCTTTACATGATGTGTAAATGTTCTATAGTTGATTTTTTAGCCTATTTTCCTTTTAAACAAACTAAACCTCTTTTAAATCATATAAAATCACAAAGAACCTATGAAATAATTATCCCAATTATTCACAGACTCCATTAATTTAAACAAGCATACACCCCAAAACTTTAGGTCATTTTCTCTAACAAAGTCATCCTTATAGATACTATTCGATCTTATCAAGTTTCCCTGTAACCTAAGACTGAGTTTATTCAAATGAAAGATTTCCATAATGAAACACAACTAAAAGGAAATATTAACAAAAAAACTCAGAGAGAGAGATGTACCTAGAAAAAGATGGGATCTTACAACCTCCCTACCTTATAATAGCTCATTCCCAAGATAGTCCATGTTTCACTGTGAGGTCTCAACAAACAAGTATAGACACCATTATTACATATTAGACCCCCTATTAAAGGTCTCCTCTTAAACTCACCCATTCTACCACTACACCTGAACCATTGTTATATTCCTACCCCAAAGGTATTTCTCACCATGATCCACAACCCGTATCAGATGCTCCTCAAAGGATGCATCAACAAAAAGATAGATGTCTGCTACATTTATCACATAGGAATGGTATATATGATATCTACAAAGTTGTGATACATGAAGCACATTTCTAATGACACTATAACATTGTTAAAGGGATAAACAGTATGCCACTAGATCAAACCTTTCCACTATTTCAAACGGCCTGAAAAATCTAAGTGATGGCCTTCTCTATTTCCTAATACAGTGCTGCCCTAGCCTAGCCGACACTTGAAGGAAACCATAATGACCAACCTAAAATTCCAAATATCATCTTTGATGGTCAGCATATGACTTCTACCTGCTCTATGTAATTAACAACTGCTATCTGATCAACCGAACCTATTTAGATGTATCCTACACGATACTAGGCCCAACAAGTGACGAATCACCCATATCCAGTCAAAAAATAGAAAAATGGAAAGGCATTCCATACAAAGCCTCAAAAGGTTCCATTTGTATCAATGATTTAAAGCTATTATTATATGAAAACTCTATAAGTGCCATATATTTCTCTCATAAACCACCAAAAACCAAAACATATACTCGTAACATATACTCCAGAACATGAATAGTCTGCTCAGATTAACCATAAGTCTATGGATGATAAGATCTGATTAGAAGAACTTGCGATCCCATGGATTTTTAAAAACCCTGCTAGAAACATAATGTGAAATGAGGATATCTTTCTAAAAAGATACTCCTCAGAACACCATGAAACCGAACCACCTCATGTATATAAATATTTCCCTAATCATCAAATGTAAAGGTTTAACTAATAGGTAAGAAGAAGGATAACTTAGTCAGTTGATCCACATAAACCCATACAACATCATTCTTATAGGTATTCCTGTCATAAAATCCATCATGAAATCATCCCATTTCTACTGAGTAATGGGTAAAGGATGTAAAATCCCAACTGGCCTCTGATGCTCGACTTTCACTTACTGACAAGTGAAACATTTATCCATAAAGCTTTCCACCTCATTCTTCATTCCTAACCATCAATATTGTCTACATAGATCATGATACATCTTTGTTAAACTAGGATCAACCACCCATATAGAATCATGAACTCCCTCATCAGCTCCTCACGAAAGCCTGTATGAACCCATACTTGGCCACATAAAAGAATTGAATTTCCACTATCAAGAGACCATCATGATGGAATTTCCCCACCATATAATTTGTCTCTCAGATTTTATCCCTATGGATCAGACAAATTCTTGGTCTAATCCAGTCCAAAAGCATGGGTATAACCGATGTCGAAGTCAAAACTACTCACCCTTGAGATTCCTAAACATCTAGATGCATGTCTACAAAAGTTTCATTATCCACCACTCATCATAAGACTCCCATACTTCCTATGTCTATTTATTTTAGATCAAATCATTAACAACGACATTTCCATTGCCTAGTGTATAAGCTAATTCAAAGTTGAAAGACTATAGATAATCAACCCACCTCCTCTGCCAAAGGTTCAGGTCTTGATGAGAAAATATATACTTAATTCTCTTATGATCTGTGTATACTAAAAACCTATCACCCATGAGATAGTGTCTCCAAAATATCAATGTATGTACCACTACTACTAACTCTAGATTGTGAGTAGAGTAATTACTCTCATGTGGTCTCAGATGCTTGGAGCCATAAGAAACCACTCGATCCTCCTGCATGAGAACTTCTCTAGTCCAACTCTAGATGCATCATAGTACATGGTATATGCTTTTACCAGTATAGGTAAAGTAAGGATATATTCTTACTTCATCCCACCTTTCATCTCTTGAAAATCTATTTCACAAGCATTATACTAAATAAACTTCACTCCTTTATTGGTCATCCCAGACATTAGTGCTGTCAAATGGGAGAAATTTTAGATAAAATGCCGGTAATAACCTGATAATCATAGAAATATCTGAATTTCAAATATTTTATTGGTTTGTTCCCAAAATATCATGACTGAAACTTTATCTGAGTCTATTAGAACTTCTATATATGAGATATCATGGCCCAATAAGTGAACTTCATTAATCTAAAAAATACATTTTATGTCAAGATGTTTGTCATGATCATTTGCTGACTGGGAGTACACTAAGATATCATTAAATAAAACCACCAAAAAATAATCTAGAAAAGGATGAAAGATCCTATTCATTAAGATCATGAACACCAAAGGTGCATTAGTCAACCTAAACAGAATCACCATGAATTCATACAATCCATACCCACTCCTAAAATAAGTCCAAGGTATGTATGATGGACTTACCCTTAACTAATGATATCCTGACGTAAAGTAAATCTTGTATAAGATCTTAGAACATCTTAACTGTCCTAAAAGATCATCAATTTGTAGAAGAGGATACCAGTTCTTAACTGTCATCTGGTTTAAACTCTAATAATCCACACATAAGCATAAAGATCCATCAACCTTCTTGGAAAAGAGAACTAGAGAACCCCAAAGAGATGTAATTGGACATATGAAGCCTTTAGATTCTAGATATTCCAACTAAAATTTCAACTCTCAAAGTACTACTGGTTCCATTTGGTAAGGTGGGATAGAAATTGGATATGCTCTCAGCACCAAATTGATCATGAACTTGATATCTCGCTTGGGTGGTAAACCATAGAACTCATAAGGGAAAACATACTGAAAATAGTCTACCACTGGAGGAAAATAATCCTAATGCATTCCACCATTATATAGAATAATGTTGTAGATTTTATTTGTGATAAAATCCAATCTACACTGAATTGGTTCTGCATGACCTACCTAAAGATCTCACTCACCTTGGTGAGAATAGATTCTTCCTTCTAGAGATAGAAAAGTAATTCTCCTCCTATAACAGTCGATATGATCCTGGTATAGAAATAACTAATCCATAATAAGAATCAATTCAAAGCCTATCATTTATAGCATGAACAGTTCCCAAAAGAAATGGTAACAACCAATCTCTAGAGGACATGCCTCACAACATTTGATATTCTATGAACGCACTCCCAATGGTGTGTAAATGGTTAAAAAACCATATAACATTTCCACATGAAATCCAAAACTATTTTCAAAAAGTGAAAATAGAAAATAATGTGATGCTCTTATATCAAACAAAACACAAGATAAGGAAGATAATACAATAATCATAGCTCTGAAGGTAGATGATCCTATATCCACATTAGCCAGAGTAGTATGAATAACGTGCAACTGACTTGTCCCTCTACCATGAGATCCAGTCTGACTACCCTGAGCTATTCCCTTTCTTGGTACTATTTCTCATGCATTGGGGTACCACGTCCCTTGACTTGGTCTGAATGGACTATGGAACTCCATCTACCAGCCTACTGAGGGGTAGCTGAGCCCCTTCCCAACTCCAGTTCCTGTCCTAATTCTATACTATGGGTATGCTATGGAAAGTTCACACAGAACCTCTGAAGATGGATCAGTCTTCCATATATATGACACTCAACTGTGGGGTAATAACACTATGAGAACTTGTGACCAAACTTTCTATACTGATAGCACTGAGATATAATATGATCTTGAGATGGTTTTCCACTACCCTAACTACTCTACCCACTACTTCTTTTGTGGAAATGATCATAATAGTGCTTCTTACCACTCAAAGAAGAACTCTTAGATTTCCATACTAAAATAGCCTACCTGATTCTTAGAGCCTCTCTTAGATTCTTTTCCATGATGAGTGCATAATTAATCACATCTTTAAATCTTCTTAAATGGAAAATGTTTACCTGAGACCTGATCTCATAATGAAGACCGTCCTGAAAATGTATCACCCTGGATATCTCATCAGCTACCAAAGATGGTGAAAAGCACTATAGGTTGGTAAAGCGTCCAATATAGTCCATCACTGAAAAACCATCTTGCGTCATATGCATGAAATCACAAGCCTTTTCATCCCTCAAGGTCTTGAGATAGAAATAGATAAGGAACTTTATCTCGAATTCCTTCCAAGATAGCTCATCCTGCTGCCCAGCTTCCTCTATAATATCCCACCAACGCTTGGTAGGTCCATGAAGCATATACATGACAAGCTTCACCCTCCTATTTGTAGGTTTCTTGAGATGATTGAAGATCATTTGGACCAACTCAATCTATAACTCAGCTACTTGGGGTCTCCCTTCTCCAGTAAAAATAGGCGGATACTGCAGTTGAATCTCTCTTGTGATCTTAGACATCAAAGGAATGATATGAACAATATCCCTTTCTATGGATCAAATGACCATCAAGATGATTTCGCAAATCTAAACATCCATATTCTTCTTAGGAACTATAGGAATCTCTGGTTCAGCTGTGTTAGGAGTGGGCTGATTGCTACTCTTTTGATACTCAAGTCAAAGATGACGAGGAGGAATTTTCTCTACGATATAAATGCATACCTTAGAGAACTGGATAACAATAAGGTCAACCCCAATAGGTTATTGGAATAGAGAACCACTAACTTTTGGCATCTCTAGACATGACTTACAAGTATTTTAGCATGACATGACAACTCATTTCATTTATCCAGTGAAACTGACATCCCATATCACAATTCAATAGGAAAGTGTATATTACATGAAAAAATAGATACATCCCTATCATGAACAATGCATGTCAATATATCTCTATGTGCCTATTATGATTCATGTATCCTTATCTCATTCTATACTAGTCCATGAATACAAATCTCAAGAAATAGAAATATCATATAACAACAACCTCACACAACATGTAAATCACCCAAGGTGAAATAATACCAACTGTAAAAAGCACACAACACAAACAACAATCCCATCCCCGGGCACTCAGATTTTCCCCCATACATGGGTTAGCTAATCCCATGCACAAGCTCATTAACAATTACCGACACATCCTAGTCTCCTTTCAACCTTTCCGAAACTGTAAGGTAAAATAAAATAAAACCTACTCCTTTGATACCACTTTGTAACGTACCCCAATCTGGAACTCTCTCACATGATCAGAAAGGGTTGGTTACAAGACCTCAAGTGTACCTCCTGATACACCAGAGGTTGTTGACTAGTAGTGGTGGTGTGAAATGTATAGTGGGGGACTATACACCCTAGTATGAAGTGTCATAGCAATTGAAAAAATCATAATAGAACAGAAATAATCAAAGTAAATACATAAGATAAAAATAAAATCCAACTGAATAATCCAATAAATAAATAATAAAAAATTTAATGATTTGTTGGAATATAACTAAATTTCATTCCATAACAATACAATAAAAATACTATCCAACTCAAATAAAAGACTCAAAGTTTTGGGTCATGAATCCCACATCAGTCCCAACTGTAAACTCCATCCTATCCATAAATAAGAAATCAATAACAAGGTCCTTTTACCTTGTCCAAACCTACATCCAAGAAATATTATTGGGTTCCAAACGACATCCCAAATAGGGTGTGAGTATAAATCAGTAGTTCAACACCACTATGTCTAAACTAAACCAGTATAATAAGATATGTATACAATAAAGAGATAAATATGTGTATTAATTAATTTAACAATTAATAAAATACAAAAATAACCTACTTAATCTCTATTCCAGAATATCTGTGAGCATGTATTACGACCATGCCAAACATAAACATATAACCAATTTAAAATAACCTACTTAGGATCCATGCCAAAATATCTCTAAGCATGTCTTACGACCATGAAAACCACAACCATATAACCAAGGTAAAATAACATGCTTTAGTTCCATACTGGAATATCTCTTAGCATGTCTTATAATTATTCCAACCACAACCATATAACCATGGTATAGCCAAAAAAATTTGAGTCAAAGCCCTATAAGCATTACATCATCTGGGACAAAGACCTATAAGCATTACAACATGAGATTGGGCATAACCCGCTCTTTATAAGTATTACAACATGGGAATGGGCTGATCCTGCTCAATATCAGCATTACAACATAGAAGTGTGCAAGTTCTAGGGCCAAGACCAATATATAATCATTACAACATGGAACAAAATACCATCATACATCATGGATATCACAATATCACATCACAATTATCAATGGTTAATTATGTGAATTAACATTATTATTTCATATGCCACTTTCAATTTAATTCAAAATTGATTAAAAGTTATATAAATAAGCAATAAGCCACAATTTAGGGATTATATAACAAGAAATCACCCTAGTTCACATGTCATGCTAAACATACTTTAACCCACTAGCCAATTCAATTATATTAAAAGGTTTTCTCACCCAATGGGTATTTATAATACAAGTTGGAATCCAATTTCAAACAAAGGACTTCAGGGTATAATCTCATTCATTTAATTAATTAATTTTGGTACACAATACATTTTAGCTATCACAATATTTCATAAACTTGAAAATAATCAAACAAGAGGGTTAAGATTTAGACCCCCTACTTTTAACTGATGACCCAACAATGCTTCCAATGGAAAAATCCCATGAGGAATAAGGTACGTATTATTACAAAGAGGTTCCTAGATAAAAAAATGATCAAGATCAAAACCAACTATGAAATTGGGCAAAGGATTTCACTATAATGGTTAGAGAAGAAGGAAGAGAAGGAAGAAAAAGACCAAAACCACATACCAGGGATTTATCACACAAACAGGACATTTGAAAGGGAATTTGGCACCCCAAAATTGCTTAGAGAGATCCCTAGGGTCAAGAGGAGAAGAGATACAGTGGATTAATATGAAAATCAGCAACACATCATGTTTAAAATAGTAGGACAGGCATTTAAATGACATTTAATGTGGTTATAATTCATGTAAATGTTTTTAAGGGAATTCTCTAAAAAACCCATCGCCTCAAATTTATTTTATTAAAACCCACAAACAATTACATGACATGTATTCCCTTTACACAACATGTAAATGTTTTGTAGTTTATTTTTTAGCCCATTTTATTTTTAAACAAAACAAACCTATTTTAAAGATTCTCAAATCACTAAGAACCCATGAAATTCTTAACCCAATTATTACCACTCTATTAATTCAAACAATCATACATCCCCAAAATTTAGGTCATTTTCTCTAACAAAGTTCTCATCATGGATACTATCTAGTCTTCTCAAGTTTCCTTGCAACCCAATAATGTGTTTATTCAAATGACACACTTCCATGATGAAATACAACTAAAAGGAAATATTAATGAAAAAATTGAAGAGAGATGTACCTATAAAAAGATGAGATCTTACAATCTTGATGATGAAAATATATTTAACCAATTTGAGATTAATTAAATAAATGAAATAATATTAAATTATCTAATTAATTACCCATCATGTAATATTGAAAATGAAAATGAATTGGTTTTTTAATAAATTAAAGTCATTGATTAAGAATTTTAGTTAAATGGCATGTCAATTGCAACTTATAATGGCATGTGCTTTCATAACTTGGGAATGAAAACCCATATAACTGAATCCTATTATACTTGATTAAACCCTTATAGGTCATCCTTAACATTATATGCCTATTAGATAAACCCATTAAAGGAATGTTAAAACTATGATAAATTAACTATTAATGGGTTTCAATTAAATGGGATGCCAATTGTAATTTATAGAACATTGAATACATAAATTGGTAATGGTTTCCCATATCACTGAACTGAGTTTGGCATGACTTGACCTTCATAGGTCGACTCTACCTTTATATTTCTTGGTTCTTAATCCCCTGAGGGTATGTTTATGTTAAATAGGCATGGTTATTTAAAGTATCAATAGGAACTTATACAGTGTTTTGAATAAATTTATGGTGGCATCCTACTTAACCAATACCCTTAATACGATGAAAGCCTTATTTTCTATTCTAATATTTTATCATTATGAGGCATCAATTAATTAAAATTTCAGTTACAACCTAAAGGGTGTTTCCCTCTATATCTTGTTATTGAAATTTTCTTTAACCGATCTCAGTTGTGGGAACTTTTGTACATGATAAAGATTTAAAGGATATTTTGAGATAAATTTCCTAGAATTCTATGTGGTTTTATCTAAATAGAGTGTCAAGTACAATTGTACCTCTATCATTGGTACTTTAAATTTAATTTATCTGAGCCTATTTGATGTTTATAATAAATGTGAATTGATATAGAGGAATAAATAAAACCTTTTAGTGGTGATAATAGATTAGAAACTCATGTAAGGGTTAGTTATAATGTTTCCATGAGATTTACCTAGGATGGGAATATGAACGTTACCCATGGGTCTCTGATGACCTCTTTAGTTGTGTTGAACCTAATGCTTAAGCAAGTGAGACTAGTGACCTTTTAGGATTTACCTTGGCTTTAGGATCAGTGCCTTATGTAAGTGGGGGGTTATCTTGGTGGTGGTGGTGTAACCCTTAGAGGTAAAGAGCATTAATAAATTCTTATGCTGAGTTTTAAACACATGATGTGCCATTTGAGTGCCATTTTGAGTCAAATAAGACTCTTAGTTGACAAGACGACACCCCTAGGGAGGTGGGTGGTTGTTTTCTAAGTTAAAGCTTAAGGGGTTATTACTATCTATGAATTCCCAGTGTGGTTAAAATTTTTATCCTTTTGACATTGGAATTGTGACCCTCTAGGGAACACTTCACTATAAGGATGCTTAGGACGGATCAGGTCCTTGTAGCCCGATACTTGGCAGGTGATGTTGTTAAACCCACTTTGATAGGTTTTTACCCTTGTGGGATTATTATCTACTTAACTAATTTCAATTTTACCACTTTAGATAGAATTTATATGCATTTTTGATGTTGTTTAATATATTCCTTTAAGTGGGATATGGATCTTATGCGAGAGACCTTTTGGGATAGGTAGATAGACCTAGTTACCCTATTTTGAGACTTGATCAATAAGGATAGATGGGATACCTAGAGACCCTTAGTTTTAACTTGGACCTTATTTAGTATGTTGTTAAAATGATCAAGGATAACCTATAATATGGGTTGGATTAGGTTTATGGATACCTTTAGTGGCAGTAATCTTGGTTATATAATTGTTTTGAGATTGATGCACAAAAGGTGATGGAGTTTTCCAACATAGACATGGTGATGCCTATGGTTTTGAGGAAGCACCTATAATGATTGGGTATCGAGACTAGCTTTTATGGTCAAGTCTATTTGGGTATCTGGACTTGTTGACCAGTGGTTATGCAGTTTATACTTTAATTTCTGAAACAATTCCATGAGGCAGGCAGTAGTTCAATAAATCATGACACATGTGAGGTGTCTCATTTTAAATAGGAGTTCCAATGGATCTCATGGTGTGTTAATATTTAAATTCCATGTAGCATGGTTAGATTTTCCTTATTGGTGGATGACCCATGAGAGAATGAGTTAGGTCTTGAACTGGGTGGTACATGATTGTACACATGCTGTGTATGGAAAGTTTAGTTCATGCCAGTTGAACATGATAACTGGTTAATATGGAACATTGGTGAGTGTATGGGTGTGGGATAAGGATAAATGGTTTAAAATATAAATTATGTGGTCATGGAGACCTAGATACTTGATAAAATTAAAGGAAATTCCTTATGATGAGGGATAACTTAGAAATAAACCAGGTGTCATGAGACTATTGACCCATGGGTCGACCTTGAAAATCATTATCAGGAGACATGGTGTTAGGGGTTGGTTAATGCAAGTATATCATAGTTTTATGTGATCATGTATTATAGATAGTGATATGAACCTATCAATGAAATCTCAGTGTACTGCTATTTTAAAGGTGATCATGCCCAATATCTTTACATCATCTTGAGTATGTTGAGAGAGAATCAACTATGTGTTAAACTATCTAAATATCTTTTTATTGTTTGATATAGGTATTACTTAGGAGTTATGACTGAGGAGTGATATAAGGTAATCTATATGGTTGGGAGTACACCATTTACCATTTGAGGGTGGTGACCCTCATTATGAGTTGAAACCCAGTGAATGTCATGAGAACTGTTCTCAAAAAATAGGAATGAGTGATGAGAGATTTTTTCATTAGTTCTTGTGGGTGAGAGGGTTCTTATCCATGATAGTATTTATGTATGGGGATGGATGGGGGATGGTCTATGGTAATCATGAACTCTTTGTGTTAGAGCAATGTCTAGAATAATCCTAAAATTGGGAGCCGAACATCGATCACTGCTGGGCGACCCTCATGTGAGAAGGGTCATGGGACCCTAAGATTGGTTATGTGAAAATAGTCTAGATATAAAATTTTATTGTATAAATGGAAGAATTTACATATAAATTTCTTAGTAAATGATAGGTGTAGGTTTGAATATAGACTTAGGTGAAAGTCCAAGTGTGGGTGTCAAGCCTAGAGTAGATTTTGATGATCCAAAGATACCAGATTGATAAGGTACCCGTGTTTATGCTGTGTCATGGTAATGGAAATGAATAGGAGATGGTTTGGCTAGGATATTTCACTAGAGTTCGGTTATAGTATTCGGTGATCAAGCTTGAACAATCTTATTGTGCCTTGTAATAATGGAATCAGAATATGGTTTTAGATGTGTCAGCTATCAAAGTCTATCATTTTTAGAAATAGTTGGTCAGAGGTGGTTATACTTGAGTTATATTAATTAGTTTTATGCGGTTAGTGAGTAACCTTTTATAGAATTTTGTTGGGTTAAAATAAGTTAAGTGTAAGGGCCATCTATGGATTTTCAAGGAAAATCGGGTGTGACCATGTTAAGATGACTCGATTGGAGTTCATCCATTTAAATTTAATCGAGCATTGAGGGAATTTTCCTCATGTGTGATCGGGTTTAATGGGTTTATAATTATTCTAACAGTTTCATTAAGATTCTAAGGGCATGCTTTTGTTGGAAATTCTGATTTTGTAAGTACCATGGTTCAAAATTGGCTGTTTAAGGAAAGAACTTATGGTTGGGGGAACCATAAGTTGGTTGCATAACCAAACATCAATGTGATCATAGTTTAGTTTATTAAGGCTTAGGTAAGTTCTGTCTTGGAGTTTCAACTCTAGTAATGAGTTTTGTCCTAGGTTTTGGTGACTTAGGTGTCTTATGCTATAAAGTGTCATTCGAAGATACGTTGGGTGTTTGGAGATGCAAATCGGTCATTTAAGTGGGAATTCCCAACCCAAGTAGGTCAGGTTGTTACTTTTGATATCAACCATGTATTATCAAGGATGAGAAGTTCCGAGGTGTGGAGTTTGTAATATCCCATGTTTTGGATTGAGTTTGAAATTTGAAGGGAAATTGAGTTTTTCATTTGGTGGATAGTAAAAATCAAAACTAAGATTCATAATGTAATTATGAGACTTGGAGAACTCTAAAATATTGTTTTTTGATGGTGTTTAATGATTTAAATTTGTCTTATTAGTATGGATGATTTTCATAAGTATCGGGCTTCGTGAACTCAGTTTTAGGAGAGGCAACTCATGGTGCACGGTGGGCGTACGATTAATGATAATCATGAAGACTAAACTGTGAAGCCTAATTGTAGAGGAACACAATTTGTTCAAATATGTGATGGGATTTATTGAACCATGTAGGGTGGTGTATAATCATATAGAGGGACATTTACAATTGGTGAACATTTACCCTAAATGTGCACTGTATGTGAGATGAGGGTGTGTGGATAATGAGGTCTACATGCTTGGTGCATGATTTTCCAAACCACGTGGTCAAACCATGCAGCTCATTAAAAGGATTTTAAAATTAAATTTTTTCCCTTTACAACCCTAAAACCAATTTTCCTTATCCTTCTCCTCATTCACATAGCATTCCCAGCCACATAAATCTCTCCCTCTCCTCCCCTTTTAGGCATTGATCTATCTCCCTCATTCAGACTCCGAATCAAAATCCATCAGTTGAATTGGAATCCTCCCAGCAAGGCTAAAAACCATCTTTATTATTTTCTTAGTTTATCTTCTTGTATTTGATTCTATTTCCATGTGAGATAATATACCCTATTTCTATGGCATTTTTTTGGATTTTCAGTTTCTCTCTTTTCGGCCTAACCAAAGGTCGATATCAGACAATTAAAGCTTCTTAAGCATTAGGTATGTGTTCTATTTCTTTTCCTTAAATTATCACATATTTATAAAGTGTTTTCATTATTCCACATGCCATAATTTCTATTCATTTCACATAAATTATGTAAATCCTTAAATCAATTGACTATACTATGACCTAGACCCCTCATTAGAATCATTGACATTGTTAGAGGGTTGTGACCTCAACTTAGATCACCCCCTATGGTGTGTACAATTTATTAATCTTATTGTAAATTTCTTGTATTTGACCAAAACACCACTTAGGTGTGTTTGGTTTCAATCTTAGATTGGGATTTTATTAAATGATAATAAATTACTTAATTGAATCACAAAACGATAGGTGTACTTGGCATTGTATCCCTTGTGAGTGGGATGACTAATGAAATTGTTTTATGTTATAAATGCATGGAGACTTTATTTCCTTATGTTAAATCATCATTTTATATTTCTTTCCTTGTGACTAAACCACCATTGGGGTGTGTTACTTATGTTACCATGACCCCTATACTTTGACTATGTAATTGAACACCCTTGATGTGGTTCATACTTATCTATTATTAACAAAGCATTGATAATGGATTATAGAGTTCAAAAAAGGGTATGTGACTTTATATATTGATAATTTGTGTAGAGTCTGTCTATTGTTAGTATAAGATATAATTGAAATAAATGAATTTTCAAATAGTTTAATGCCATAACTTTCACCTTTTCATTATAAATGAATTAGTTGATAAACCTAATTGAATGGATTTTAGATAAAATAATGGATTGAACCACGATGATTGTAAATTAGCATGGATGATTATCTCGTCCTATCTTCAATTATTAAATGTAACATGTTTTATTAATATTTTATTCTTTGAGAGATACTTGTATTATGATATAGAATGCATTTTATGGGCTTGTAAGGCACTTTGAGTTGAACTAATTTAATGGTTAAGTGATGTTGGACATGGTTCTCCTTATTGTTTATTTGAAATTATTGGTCATGGTGATCCTAATCATTTACTTGAAGTTATTGGACATGGTGCTTCTCATTACTTATTTAAATTTATTGGATATGGAGATCTTCATTATTAATTCGAAATTTGTATGCATGGAATTATTCATTAATTATTAGAAGTTGTTGGACATGGTGATCCATATCATATATAGGGAATTGTTAGACATGATGATCCACATCTCCTTTGGTTTAGATTCTTGGATTCATGATCTTTATTTCAATATGAAACCCCATATAATTATAATTTTACATGGATGACTTGGTTATATACCATGGGTCCCAAGTCTATTTATATGAAAGGTAAATTAATCAGAGACATTCCAAATTAGGACAAAGCATGTATAGTCTCCCAAGGATCCTATGAGGAACCTGATCTTGACATGGTTTATCTATACATAATTACTTTACTTCCATTGATTATCATACTGACACACTATACATTTTATATTTATAGATTTAATTTACATTAGAAACTATTGGTTGTGACCTACTGAGTTTTAATCACACCCTATTCAGGCAACCGTTTGGTACCCATATAGATCTTTTGACTATAGGACATGACTTGACTCATGCTTCATTGTTATTATTTCATCTAGGCTAGGACTTGGTGTGATATTAGATGCCGAGCATGTTCTCAATATGCCTCTTGGGGTTGGAGTCTTTTATTAATTTATTATTTTTTCAGTTTATCCATATTATATGTAGTGCCTTTTGTATGTTGAATGATTTTAATTTATGGAATAGCATGTTCATGCATGGTTGGATTATTTGGCATTGGTCTATTTATTATTACATATCAGTTATTATTATCTTCCATTGCCTTTTATTTATCTATGATTCCATTATATTTAGTACTGATCTAGAGGGTATAGTCTCCCAACTGTACCACATTTAGACTGTTACTACTAGTCAGAAGCCTATAGTATACGGGGAGGTGAAATTGAGGCCACATGGAAAACCAAGTTTGTTTACTTATGAGTGAATTGGGTTTGGGATGTCACAAATATCGATGCTAGTGGTGAGATAATGGTGTCCTCCAATGTTCTTGCACAGATGGGAACACCACTAGCTTCCTGGTGGTTATCTTGTAGGAGAATCAATTTTCCTAGTTCCCATTAGATGGTTGGTGGGACTCCAATAGATTTACCAAGCTACTGGATGACCCACTACCTAGCTAGTGACTCTACAATATATACAAAACTACTGGCCACCTATAGCCTTCCGCTAACTCAGCTTCTCAAGTCAATAACATCTCTGAAGCCTTATTTTATACTAGGAACATGGATTGTTTACTAAGATTAAAATAGTTTAAAAACTTGAAGAGTTTCAACCAAAAATTAAACAGGAACGTACCTAGAAAGATATGTGATCTTATAGACTAGAACCTTGACAATATAATGGTTGCACCATTATCACCATCATTTCTACTTGAACCAAATCTAGATATGAAACACTAAGAAGAGAAGATTTATTATGATTCCAAATGATCTTTTACAAGTGAATGGATATTTAAGAAACTCTCAGCAGTGTCATCTGCATTAGGTTATTATCTCATCTACTTCAACCGATTCTGTATATGAACTTTAAACAACATCTTCACCCTTTGTTATATGTATATTGACAGGACTTCTGACACTTCTTTTTTATATAGAAATAACTAACACACTGAATTTTCATTACTTGGGAACTTCATAAATATTCTCAAAAGGCTAGTGTTCCTATACTTTCATTTCTAGCTATCCTTCATCTCATATTGACACCATGCATGTTATGTCATTCATTGACAACAAATACAACTCAAATACAAAGTGGGTTCATCATTATAACAACTAAAACTTTTATCAATGGATTTTAACCCTTCTTTTAATTGTGTTATATGGTATAAAACACATAAATAGCATATAGATCCCAATAAAAACATTATTTTCATGAATTAAGAATGAAATAAGTGGTATTCATAGAAATTAAGGATCCTATACCAATGGAATAATAACTTGACCTTTGGAATAGTAATGTGACCATTAAGAATAGTAATTTAGCCAATATAATAGTAACATCACCTATGAAAGTATAAATAAAATTTATCCATCTTATAAATGAAAATATGATATAATTATATCATAATATTAGTAAAGAAATGTTTTAAAAATGATAAATTAAGCGTTGGTATTTTTATAAAATATAAATGTTTATTTACAATTTTATAATTAATATAATGATTTAAATGAAAATATATTTTCATAAAATATATTAATAAATTAATATTTTGTTTTCTTATGATTATAATGTAATTTTATGAGACCTTAATTAAAAAATTTAAAGTGTCATAAAATCATTTATAATTTTAAAATCAGTATTTTTTGAATAAATGATGATTTTAATTAAAAATTATATTTATCATATTTAGAAAATTATTTTCATAAAATGGAGTTCATTATTTAATTCTACACATAGAAAAAATTTTAGTGTGATTTTTGGGTATTTTTTTAAAATAGTTGAATTTTTAGTGAATAATGAAATATGGTAATTTATGATATTTAACAAATACATGAATTATTGAGTCATAGATGATGTACAGATGATGTAAGACCATAATATAGAACTCCCATTAATTATTTAATATATTTATTAATAAGGTTCAAACTATTTATATTCTTGAGCCAAAATAATAAAATGATGAATAAAATAATGAAAAAACACCCATCTCCTCCCCTATAAATACCACTATCACCACCTATTCTCCTCACACCTTCCAAGCATCGAAGCTTGTCCAAATTCTACCCAATACTCTTCCCAAGACTATTCCCCATGTCTAGGTTATTTTCTTTTATTAATTAAAGACCAAATATAATTTCCCAAAGGAGGTTCTCAAGGAGAAGAAGTTTAAGAGGTAAAATCCTCCTCTATTTTCTTTTAATTTCTTTTCAAGTTCTTTTATTTTATTATTCTCTGATAACCTCCCTAATCCAAGAGTAATGATAACTCCGATATCTTATATATACTGGAATGATATTATGTTAATGGAATAATCTATCATCAAACCTCTTATCCTCTCCCTTTTATTCTAAAAATGAAAACATCATCCATGAGGTGTTGATTTATCACCTTTGAGGATGAAAAGTTTTCATTTTCCTTTTCTGCCTTCAAGGATGGTCATAAAACCATTATAATGGTTGAAAAATATTGTAAAATTTATATTATAAACTTTTTTTGTTTTGTAACTAACATATATACATAATATTAAATAATAAAACAAAACAAGTCCGTTGTGATAAAAACCGCCAAAATTAATCTAAAAAATTATCATTAACATTTTATCTATTACTTATGTTACCATAACCCCTATACTTTGACTATGTAATTAAACACCATTAAGGTGGTTTATACTTGCCTCTTATTAAAAAAGCATCGATAATATATTATAGAGTTCAAAAAAGGGTATGTTCTTTTATATATTGATAATTTATATAGAGTTTGTCTCTTGTTAGTATAAGATATAATTGAAATGAATGAATTTTCAAATAGTTGAATTCCATAAATTTTCCATTTTCATTATAAATTAATTGGTTGATAAACCTAATTGAATGGATTTTATATGAAATAATGGATTGAACCATGATGATTGTAAATTAGCATAGATATTTACCATGGCCTATGTTTAATTATTAAATGTAACATGTTTTCTTACAATTTTATTCTTTGAGAAATACTTGGATTATGATATGGAATGCATTGGATGGGATCGTAAGTCACTTTGAGTTAAATTAATTAAATGGTTAAGTGATGTTGGACATGACACTCCTTATTGATTATTTGAAATTATTAGACATGGTGATCCTAATCATTTAATTGATGTTTTTGGAAATGGTATTCCTCATTAATTATTTAAATCTATTGGACATGGATCTCCTCATTATTAATTTGAAATTTTTATACATGAAATTCCTCATTAATTATTAGAATTTTTTGGACATGGTGATCCTTATCATATATATGGAATTTTCAGACATGATGCTCCACGCCTCCTTTGGTTTAGATTCTTGGATTGATGATATTTATTTAAATACAAAACCCCATATAATTATAATTGTACTTGGATAACTTGGTTATATAACATGGGTCCTGAGTCTATTTATATTAACGGTGAATCACTCAAATACATTCCGAGTTAGGACAGAGCATGTATAGTCTCCCAGGGTTCCTATGAGGAACTTGATCTTGAAATGATTTATCTATACATAATTAATTTACTTCCATTGATTATTATTCTGAAACACTATACATTTTATATTTTTAGATTGAATTTACATTATAAACTATTGGTTGTGGCCTACTGAGTTTTAATCACACCCTATTCGGGCCACCGTTTGGTACCCAGACAGATCTCTTGACTGTAGGAAATGACTTGACTCATGCCTAATTGATATTGTTTCATCTAGGCTAGGAATTTGTGTAGGATTAGAGGCTGATCATGTTCTCAATATGCCTTCTGGAGTTGGAGTCTTTTATTTATTTATTCTTTTGATAGTTTAACCCTATTGTATGTAGTGCCTTTTGTATGTTGAATGATTCTCATTTATGTCATAGAATGTTCATGCATGGTTGGATTATTTGGCATCAGTATATTTATTATTACGTCTCATTTATTATTATTTTCCATTTCCTTTTATTTATTTATGATTCCATTGTATTTAGTACTGATTTAGAGGGCATAGTCTCCCTACTGTACCACCTTTAGACCTTCACTGCTAGTCGGAAGCCTCTGGTATATGGGGAGGTGCACTTGAGGCCACATAGAAAACCAAGTTTGTTTACTTATGAGTGAATTGGGTTTGGGATGTCACAAAATTTTATGCTATTGGTGATTTGATGATGTCCTACAGTGTTCTTACACAGATGGGAACCCCACCGGTTGCCTGGTGGGTCTCTTGTAGGAGACCCAATTTTCCCAGTTCCCATCAGATGGTTGGTGGGATTACAGTAGATTTACCAAGCTACTATATATCCCACTACCAAGCTAGTGACTCTATAATATATGAAAAACCATTGGAAACCTCTATCCTTCCACTAACTCAGCTTCTCAATTCCAAAACACCTTTGAAGACTTATTTTATTCTAGGAACATGGCTTGTTTACCAAGATTAAAATAGTTTAAAAAACTTGAATAGGTTCAACCAAAAATTAAATAGGAACATACCTATAAATATATGGGATCTTATAGATTGGAACCTTGACAATATAATGGTTACAACATTATCACCATAATTTCTACTTGAACCAAATCTAGATATGATACACCAAGAAGAGAAGATTTATTATGATTCAAAATGATCTTTTCCAAGTGAAAGTATCTTTAAGAATATCTCAGCAGTATCATCTACATTAGGTTAGTATCTCATCTACTTCAATAGATTCCATATATGAACTTTAAACAACATCTTCACCCTTTGTTATATATATATTAACAATACTTCCAACACTTATTCTTTTATATGTAGAAATAACTAACACTCCCAATTTTTATTGCTTGGGAACTTCATAAATATTCTCAATAGGTTAGTGTTCCTATACTTTACTTTTAAGTTATCCCTCATCTTATATTGACACCATGCATATCATGTCATTCGTTGACAACAAATACAACTCAAACACAAAGTGGGTTCTTCACTGTTACAACCCAAACCTTTATCAATGGATTTTCAACCTTCTTCTAATTTTTTTAAATGGTATAAAACACATAAATAGCATATATATCCCAATACAAACATTATTTTCATGAATTAAGAATGAATTAAGTGGTATTCATAAAAATTAAGGAACATATACCAATGAAATAGTAACTTGAACTTTGGAATAGTAATGTGACCATTAAGAATAGTAATTTGTCCAATAGAATAATAACATCACCTATGAAAGTATAAATAAAATTTATACATATTATAAATTAAAATATAATATAATTATATCATAATATAAATAAATGTTTTAAAAATGATAAATTAAGTGTTGATATTTTTATAAAACATAAATGTTTATTTAAAATTTTATAATTAATATAATGATTTAAAAGAAAATATATTTTCATAAAATATATTAATAAATTAATATTTTGTTGTCTTATTATTATAATATAATTTTATGAGACCTTTATTAATTTTTTAAAGTGTCATAAAATTAGTTATAATTTTAAAATCAGTATTTTTTGAATAAATGATGATTTTAATTAAAAATTATATTTCTCATATTTATAAAATTATTTTCATAAAATGGAGTTAATTTTTTAATTCTACATGTTAAAAAACTATTAGTGCGTCTTTTTGGTATTTTTTTAAAATAGTTAAATTTTTAGTAAATAGTGAAATATGATAATTTATGATATTTAACAAAAACATGAATTATTGAATCATGGATAATGTATGGATGATGTAAGAAAATAATATATAACTATCCTTAATTATTTAATATATTTATTGATAAGTTTCAAATTATTTATAGTCTTGATCCAAAATAATAAAATAATGAAAAAACACCCTTCTCCTCCCCTATAAATACCACCCTCACCACTTATTCTCCTCACACCTTCCAAGCATCGAAGCTTGTCCAAATTCTACCCAATAATATTCCCAATAATCTTAACCATGTATAGGAGCCTTTTTTCTATATGAAATACCAAATCCAATTTTCCAAAGGAAGTTCTCAAGGAGAAGAAGTTCGAGAGGTAAAATCCTCTTATGTTTTCTTTTAATTTCTTTTCAAGTTATTTTCTTTTATTATTATTTCCTAACCTCCCCTCATACAAGTGGAGTGATAAATCCATTATATTATATATAATGTAATTATATTATGTTAATGGAATAATCCATCATAAAACCTCTTATACTCTCCCTTTTATTCTAAAAATGCAAATATCATCTGTGAGGTGTTGATTTATTACCTTTGAGGATGATAAGTTTTTGTTTTCATTTTACTTTTCACCTCTAGAATGGTCATAAAACCATTATGATGGTTTAAAAAGATTTTAAAATTCATATTATAACCCTTTTTATGTTTTTTAACTAACATATATACATAATATTAAATAATAAAACAAAACAAGTCTCTTGTGGTAAAAAACCGCCAAAATTAATCTAAATGATTATCATTAAAATTTTATCTAATGAATCATAATCATATATGAAAAAAACATGAGATCATTTAAAATTATTTAATTTCATTAATAACATACAATCTCAATTATGGAGAATTATTCTCATCTTACGTGACCTTCTATACTCATATACAAGTGAACCGATCATGAAAACCAAGGAACGAGCACTCTCAGAATGACGAAATTGAACTCTATAACTCATCACAATGGCCATAAATGAACTTAATAAAATTATAATAGATAAAATAAATATATATGAGGTTTTTTATTTATTAATTAATGAATCTAATTTGATTATCCAAGATATTAAAGTGAATAAAGCATTCAGACATAAGGTAAGGGGATTCTTGAACCCAATTTCTTTTCTTTGGGTTATTTCTATTTCATGCCAAATTTCCATGTGGATGTTCTTTAATATTCCTAAAATATAATTTTATTGTCCTTCCATTTTCTTTTCTGGTATATAAATGTTTCCAAAATTATTTTATGAAAAATGAAATATTTTTCCAAAAGAACTCTTCCTTATAAAAACACATCTTTTACTTCTCTTGAGATTATTTATTCTTTACTCAAGATTGATGATTCTTAAACCAAGTATGTTATTAACTTTTTATTTTGGTAATATTTTTTTTATTCATGAGTGTATTCTTTATGAAATTAAACCCATTCATTTTTATGGGTTATTTTATGTCCATGATTGATATAAATGTTATGATATGTCAGGTGCAACCATAATTATATAGCTCTATAATGCATTGGGAAATGTGATGTATATCACGAGATAAGGTAAAATATACGTAAAAATGATTCTAGATTTTTTCATAATGATTATGTTATGATTATGCACACATGTTATGCATGAACATGATGCTATATTTGTTCACAACTGTATGATATTTAACCACTAAGACATGATGTTTCATTTTTATGCATTGCCACATTCCATGACTGTATCTAATTATTTATATAATGATTATTATTATGATCCTATTCTTATGTTATGATTTTGATTATTATTCTCACCCATGTTATATTGATCCATATTCTTATCTATCCTCTTACTGGGATTTTAAATCACTCCTTTCTTTGATGTATATTCTCGGGTGACTACTTATACTATGGAGTATATGAGGTACACTAAGAAGATAAAAGAGAAGGAATTAAATAATGTTTATGTTTTATTATGAAAATGTTATGTATGGTCCAAATTTTCCCAAAACACTAAACCTTTGGATCCAAGTTTGTAACACTATTATGGTCCTAATTTTCCCAAAATACTAAACCTTTGGATCCTAGTTTGTAACACTATTATTTGTTTATCTTTAAAATAATGTAATAGTAAAGTAATAAAAATAAGGGTCGCTATAGTTGGTATCAGATAACAGTTTAGTTAATTTGGGAATTTGGATTAGAGAACATTAGTGAAAACCCTTACCATGAGACTGAGTAAATTTAAGCACCCATAAAGCTTTTTTTAGAAAAATTCTAAACATAGGGATACCAAAATACATGAATTTATAGTTAATTTCACAAAGGAATAAATTATTTATTCATGAATTTTTGACTTATTTTTTGTTCAACATTTTCTATTTTAGAAAATGTTGGGAACCAGGAGAAACTAGACCAACAATCCATGTGAGGGACAATTCAGAGAATGCCCAAATGACATCCTCAATTCCTTGGGAGGTGGAGTTCAAAATTTCATGGATATGGTTACTCAAATGTCTCAGGCTATGAATAATAACTTGAATAAATTGGAACATCCTCCTTCAACTAAGAGGGAGAAATTGGATATCGAGTTTTTTATGAGGCAACGACCACCGAAATTTAGTGGGTCTTTCAATCCATTAGTCATGGAACAGTGGGTCAATCAATAGAAAATATCTTTTCTATGATTCACTGTTCTAATATGGATAAGGTGACTCTAGCTGTTTATCATTTAGATGGAGAGTCCAACCAATGGTGGGCATTGATTAGGAACACCAAGTCGATGGATGAAATTGAAGATATGGAGTGGCAAGACTTTAATAAAATATTTCTTAATAAGTATTTACCTCAAAATATTAAGAAAAATATGGAGAGATAATTTATATATCTGAAGCAAAAGGAAGTTGAATCTTTCATGTCTTACAAAGAAAATTTCACAAGGCTTTCAAGGTATTCCCCAAGTTTTGTTATCAATAATGATAGAAAAATAGATAGATTCTTTAGTGATTTAAAACCACACATTCAAAAGTATCTAGAAATTCAAGACTTTAGGAGTTATGAAGAAGTTGTTAGATATGCTCTCAAAGTGGAGATAGAGTCTGGATAATGGTCCAATGGATATGGTGATAAGAAACAAAAGATGAAATTTCAAGATGGAGGATCTAATGAAAAAGGTGGACATAAAACTCAACCAATCACATATCAAAAATGTTGGAAGAAGCATCATGGGAATTAAATCAAAGGGATGGGGAAATGTTTCAAGTGTGTGAGAGAAGGCTACCAAGCTCATGAATGTTTGAGAGACATAAATAATCTAACTAAAATGATGAAGGAAAGGAGAGAAACACCCATGGTTCAATGCTTCAACTATAGAGATAAAGGGAACTATGTAATCTAGTTCACTAAACCTAGAATCCTTGAAGGTAATCTGCATTATCAACCACAAAATACAAAAGAGAAAGGGAATGATTATTCCATTACTACTGCTAAGGTGGATCCCAACAAGATGTGGTGATAGGTACTCTAGTTATTCATTTAAGAACAATGAACATACTATTTGATTATGTTTCTATGTATTCTTTCATATCTTGAATGTTTATTATAACAATTACAACACCACATCAAAACACAAAGGTTGATTTATCTGTGAGAATAGAAAATGGGGAAATTATTGTATCCAAAGTATATAACTCCTCCTCAGTTAATGTTTCTGGATTGAACCTCCCATCAAATCTAGTCTTAATTCCTTTGGTGGAGTTTGATGATATATTGGTCATGGATTGAATATATTTATACAAATATAAAATCAACTTTCAGGAAAGGGATATCACTCTTCACATCTTGAGGAATCCTCTAATTTTGTACAAGTGTAAGGAGGATGATGAATATCTTTCAGATTTATAATCTTAATTGCAGATATTATTGCCTTATGAGAAAGAATATCTAGCTCAAATGATTGATACAAAGGAGAGAATCATGATTGAAGACATTACCATTGTGAGGAAATATATTGATCTGTTCCCTAAATAATTTCTTGGTCTTCCTTCTAACTAGAAGTTTGAGTTCTCAATTTAACTTATTGCTAGATCTCTGTTGATATCGAAGACTCCTTACAGTATGGCCACCATTGAGTTGGAAGAACTGAAGAGGTAGTTACAAGAGAATTTGAACAAGGGTTTTATATGACCAAGTGGTTCACCATGGGGTTCACCAATCCTATTCACCAAGAAGAAGGATGGATCAATGGACCTATGTATTGATTATCGTGAGCTCAACAAAATCATGATAAAGAACAAGTATAACCTTATACTGATTTATGGCTTGTTTAATCAACTATGTGGTTCCGAGTATTTCTCTAAGGCATAAATTCAGTCAGGATATCACCAATTAATGGTGAAGAAGGAATATATTCCCAAGATTGTTTTCAAACAAGGTATGAACACTATGAGTTCATAGTGATACCTTTAAAACTCACTAATGCTCCAACAATATTCATGGACTTAATAAATAGAGTCTTTAGAGATTACCTCAACAAATTTGTGGTAGTATTTATTGATGATATTATTATATACTCTAAAAGCAAGGAAGAGCATGAGGAATATTTCAATACTGTGCTAAAGACTTTGAGAATGGAGAATCTATATATAAAGTATAGTAAATGTGAGTTCTGGATGGAATAAGTATCATTCTTGGGGTATGTTTTCACCAAAAAAGGAATATTTGCAGACCCTTCCAAGACAAAGGCAATCAAAGAGTGTCCCAGACCAACATCAGTAATAGAAATCCTTAGTTTCCTTGGCCAATTTGGGTATTATCAACAATTTTTTAATAACTTATCACGATTGTCAAACCCACTAACCAAGATTAATCAGATGGGAGAAAATTTTGTTTGGACCAGTGAATGTGAAGACTGCTTCAAAGAGTTGAAAAAGAGGATTATCACTACACTAGTACTCAAACTACTAAAAAGTGGGGAACTCTTTTTGGTATACAATGATGCTTCAAAGAAGGGATTATTCTGCATACTAATGAAAAATGATAAATAGATAACCTATGCATTAAGGCAGTTGAAAATTCATGATCAAAACTATCCCATGCATGATATGGAGTTGGCAGTTGTGATCTTCGTATTAAAAATCTAGCAAAATTATATCTATGGAGAGAAGTGTGAGATATATACTAATTATATGATCCTAAAATATATATTCACATAGAAGAAGCCTAATATGAACCAACAAATATGGCTAGATCTCATCAAGGATTACGACTGCTCAATCCATTACCATCATAGTAAGAAAAATAAAGAGGTAGATTCTCTAAGTATAAAGGATCTTGAAAAATTATCAATGATGAGAATTTAGAAGGATATAATATTCTTAGATTTGAAAAGGACATGGTTGATAATAATTAAGGAAGGAACATCATCAATTCTTTCTCAAATGATTACTCAACTATCCCTCATGGAGAAAATAAATGATTCTCAAAGAAATTATGTGGAAATTAAGAAGAAGGTGGAAACTATCATAAAGGAGAAATCCTCAGAGTTAAAAATTTATGAGGAAGGAGTCATAATATTTGGGTCATGACTATGTGTATCATCCCATCTAGAGATAAAGAAAGAGCTTCTGATTGACACACATATCTCAACCTTCTCTATTCAACCAGGGAGTACAAAGATGTATCAATATATCCAAGAACACTATTGGTGGGAAAATATGATGAAGGATATCACTGAATATATATCAAAGTTCCTGGTATGTAATCAAGTGAAGGTTGAAAGGAAAAAGTGTAAGGGGATGGTGCAACCATTATCCATACCAACATAGAAATAGAAAAACATCACCATTGAAATTATCATCAAACTTCCAAATAAATCCATAGGAAATAATGATATATGGATTATTATGAATATTCTTATAAATATATCTCAATTTATTGAAATTATATAGGAATTCTCACTAGATTAACTTGCATGAATATACATTAGAGAACTGGTAAGGCTGCATGGAGTACCACTGTCGATTGTATCTGATCAAGGTCTAAGATTCACCTCCAAGTTCTGAAAAAGTATCCAACATGATCTAAACACTAAGCTAAACTTCAGTATAACTTATCATACTCAAACTTATATATAATCAAAGAATACTATTCAGACACTGGAAGACATATTGAGAGCATGTTCTATGGTCTTCAAAGGAGGATGAGACCAAAATCTGCCTCTGGCTGAGTTCTCTTACAATAATAGTTTCCACTAGAGCATCCAAATAGATCCATATGAAGCCCTTTATGGGGAAATATGCAGAACACTAGAATTCTGGGATGAAGTCAGTGAACATAAGCTGCTAGGACCTAAAATAGTTGAACAAATGGTGGAAAAGGTGAAAACCATTTAGTAACACATCAAGGCATCCCAAAGTCGATAGAAGATCTATAAAGATAATCATCGATGATACCTTGAGGTTAAGGTTGGAGACATGGAATTCCTTTATATATCTCCATGAAAGAGTATCATGAGATTTGGGAAGAAAGGAAAGCTAAGTCCTAGTTACATCAACCCCTTTGAGATTCTTGATCTAGTTAGAGCTGTGGCCTATTGGCCAGCACTTACATCTACCATGTCTCAAGTACACAATGTATTCCATGTTTCCCTATTTAGGAAGTACATACCTGATCCCTATCATGTACTAAATCTAGAGGTGGTATAGTTGGAAAATGACATCTCTTTTAAGGAGCATCTGATGCAGATCTTAGACCATAGAGATAAAGTTCTACGTAACAAGACTACTCACTTGGTCAAAATAATATGGAGGAACCATAAGTATTAATATTAAACATGGGAACTAGAGGAAGTTATTAAGGAGAAATACCATCACATTTTTATGTAAAACGAAATTTTTAGGGTGAAATTTCAAAAGGGGGGAAGAATGTAATAAACCAAACTTTTATCAATGGAATTTTTCTCTTCTTGTAATTATGTTATATGATATAAAACACATACATAGCATAAACATCCTAATAAAAAAATTATTCTCATGAATTAATAATGAAATAAGTGGTATTCATGGAAATTAATGAACCTATACCAATGGAATAATAACATGACCTTTGGAATGGTAATGTGACCATTAGGTATAATAATCCAACCAATAGAATAGTAACCTCACCTATGAAAGTAAAAATAAAATCTATCCATATTATAAATGAAAATATGATATAATTATATCATAGTATAAGTAAATAAATGTTTTAAAAATGATAAATTAAGTGTTGGTATTTTTATAAAACATAAATGTTTATTTACAATAATATAATTAATATAATAATTTAAAATAAAGTCCATTTCCATAAAATATATTCATAAATTAATATTTTTTTCTTATTATTATAAGATAATTTTATGATACCTTAATTAATTTGTCAAAGTGTCATAAAATCAATTATAATTTTAAAATCAATATTTTTTGAATAAATGATGATTTTAATAAAAAATAAATTCATCATATTTGGAAAATTATTTTTATAAAATGGACTTAATTTTTTAATTCTCCATGTATGAAAATTTTTAGGATTAATTTTTGGGATTTTTCTAAAATAGTTGATTTTTTGGTGAATAGTGAAATACAGTAATTTATGGTATTTAACAAATACAAGAATTATTGAGTCATAGATGATGTATGCATTATGTGAGACCATAATATTATACTATAATTAATTATTTAATATATTTAGTGATAAGGTTCAAACTATTGATAATCTTGAGTCAAAATAATAATAAAATGAATAAAATAATGAAAAAACACCCATCTCCTCCCCTATAAATTCCACTCTCACCACCTCTTCTCATCACAATTTCCAAGATTTGAATATTTTAAAAATTATACCCAATACTCTTCCCAAGAACCTTCCACACATATAGGATATTTTTTTTCTCAACAAAATACCAAATCAAATTTCCCAAAGGAGGTTCTCAAAGAGAAGAAGTTCAAGAGGTAAAATAATCTTCTATTTTTTTTAATTTCTTTTCAAGGTATTTTATTTTCTTATTCTATCCTCACCTCCCCTCATAAAAGTGGAATTATAATTCCATTATCTTATATACACTGAAATTTTATTATGTTAATTCAATAATCTATCATCAAACCTCTTATCGTCTCCCTTTTATTCTAAAAATGAAAATATTTTCCATGAGGTGTTGATACATCGCCTTCGAGGACGAAAAGTTTTCATTTTCCTTTACCGTCTTCAAGGTTGGTAATAAAAACCTTATAATGGTTGAATTTTTTTTAAATATATGTTAAATTTTTTTTATGTCCTGTAACTAACATATATTCATAATATTAAATAATAAAATAAAACAAGTTCGTTCTGATTGAAAACTACCAAAATTAATCTAAACGTTTATCATTAACATTTTATCTAATGAATCATACTAATATCTAGAAGAAAAATAATATATACTACCATTTAAACTTTTATAAGTTAAATAATAATATTTAATTTCAAATTTATATAATTATTCTCATCTTACATGAAAATTTATACTTGTATACAAGCAAACCGATCATGAAAACCAAGAAACGAACACTCTTGGAACGTTGAAATTGAACTATATAACTCATAAAAATGGCCATAAATGAACTTAATAAAATTATATTAAATAAAATAAATTTATAAGAGGTTATGTATTTATTAATTAATGAATTTAATTTTATTATACATGATATTAAAGTGAATAAAGTATTCAGACATAAGGTAAGGGGATTCTTGAACCCAATTATCTTTCTTTGGGTGATTCCTATTTCATGATAAATTTCAGGTTGAATGTTATTTAATAGTCCTAAAATATAATTTCATTGTCCTTAACTTTTATTTTATGGGATATACATGTTTTCAATATGATTTTATGACAAATTCAAAGATTTTTCCAAAAGAACTCTTCCTTTTAAAAACATATCTTTGACCTCTCTTGAGTTTGTTTCTTCTTCACTAAAGATTGATGATTCCTAAACCAAGTATGTAATTCCCTTTTTATTTTGGGAATCCTAAAGTTTAATCATGGATTTATTATTTATGAAATGAAACCCATTCATTTTCATGGGTTATTTTATGTCCATTATTGATATACGTTCTATGTGGCAAGCATGATTATGTAAATGTTATGATGTGAGAGGTGCACCCAAAATTATACAGTGATCCAATTCATTGGCTAATGTGATGTATATCATGAGATAAGGTACAATTTATATGAAAATTACTATATATTTTTTATAATGATTATTTTATGATTATACACATATTTTATGCATGAACATGATGCTAGATTTGTTCACAACTATGTGTGATATTTGACCATTAAGACATGATGTTTCATTTGTATTCATTTACACATTCCATGAATTTATATAATGCTTCCACTCATGATTATTATTATGATAATATGATAATGTTATTATTTTTATTATTATACCCACCCATGTTATATTGATCCACATTCTTTTCTATTCTCTTACTGGGCTTTTAGATCACCCCTTTCTCTGATGTATATCCTCAGGTGAGTACTTATACTAAGAAGTACATGAGGGAAAATAAGAAGATATAAGAGAATTAATTAACAATTTTTATGTTTTATTATGTAAATGTTATGTATGGTCCTAATTTTTCCAAGACACTAAACATTTGGATCCTAGTTTTGTAAAGCTATTATTTGTTTATATTTAAAATAATGTAATATTCAAGTAAGAAAAAGCATGGTCACTATAATCACCCTCTCTCCTTATTTTATTTCCATTTACTTGGTTAGGAATTTGATATTGATATATCACCATAACATGGTGAAATCACTTCCAAGCCTATGGATTTCCCTTTTTATTTAATAAAATATCTAGGGTGTTTTTTTCTTACCTTATTTTATTATTTTGATTCCACATGGGTAGTATGTGATTTTTTCTAGGGTTTACTTGGTTTTAGGTTGGATTTAGGAGAGGGTTTTATGATTTTATTTGTGTATTTTGGTATCAATGATGTTATATTAATTTTTAAAATCATATACATATTTTTCTTCATATTTTACTGTTCTTTACTTATTGTGATTATATTGTTGAGGTTATTTGTGAAAAGACCCCAACCTTAGTAGCCTAGATCCATTGGTTACTTTATTACATTGGGAATAGATACATGTGATCATATTCTAAAGGACTGAATGGTTTATTAGTATTGGTAAACTAGATATATTCTTAAATATCACATTACATTTGAAAACATAAAATATAACATAGTTTTTTATTTGATAATATCATTATTATATATATAATATCATTGAATATCATTCATATTACACTTACTAGAATAATAGGGAAACAAACATAAGAAAGGGGTGATATCATATTCTTAGTAATGGAATAATTAAAATAGAAAATATCATATAATAAATAAGGAATAATTAATATGATAAGGTAAACAACTGAAAACACATTCCATTTATTCAACAAGTTGAACATGAAGAATAATATGGAAAGAATAAATGATGATCAAATAATTATATAGGAATAATCAAATGATCTTAAAACTTATCCATGGATATCATAACTATTCAAATAATCACATAGACATGAATAAATTATTTCATAATGATATAATTCATAATGTTGGACATCTACCATCGATGCCTCATGCTAAGACATCTTACATATATAATTAAAACCTCAACCAAATACTCTACCTATTTTGTATCACGAGACCTACCAAATAATTAAGGGGCTACATAATTCTATGACTCATCTTTCACTTAATAATTCCAATGCATTTATCATATGAATAAACAATAAAACTTAATCAAAATTACTTAATAATCCATAACTGTCCATATTAGAAGAACTAGCATATGGAATGTTAATAATTTCTCCAGTCAAACAGATCATAAGTTATCCAAATAGATATGGAGGATGGTATCATTATATTATAACTCTATTAAATCATAAGTTTCAACAAATTAATTTGACATAAATGAAAATAGGTTAAAAATATCACTGAAAAATTTCTTGAGGAAAATACCATTTTCATTTTGGAATCACTTATTAAAAATCTAAAAATTTATAAAATATTATGAAAAACATTTTATTTGTAAATAATTATAGAAAATTTTAAAGTAATATTAAAAACATTGAGTAGTAATGATGGTGAAAAATTATATTCATGTTGTGTATGTTAAAACAAAGAATCCTTTTACATTTTTAGTAAAAATTCAAAAGTACCTTGTTCAGAAAATGAAAAAAATATTCCATTTATTTTTTTAAAAAATAAATCATGATTAAAAATGAATTTAAAAAATTATTTTATATTATTAAAAATATTCTTGAAAATATCATAGAAAATATGGATTTGAAAGAAAAAGTATTTTTGACCGAAGATGGAAATAAAGTCGGTTTTCCTTAAAAAAATATTTTGGTCTCTTGAGTTATTAACTAGAGGAAAATGAAAGAAAAACCTATAATTTATAGAAATAAAAATATGTGAATAAATATATTGGGTTTAAATTATAATGATCAAATAATCCCCGCAATGTATACTTAAATATAAACAATCTCGAATAATGATGAGATTGTGAAATAAACACTTACCACTTTGGTAACTTTTGAATATCAACCATAATGAAAGAAATTGATTCAAATGAAAATTTAAATACCATAAATATAAATATATTAATGATATAACATATCAAAAGGGGCAATATATATACCACAAAAATGAAAAAATTTGTGAATATGACATATGTTTCACAGAAATAAATGTGATACGAGAAACCCTTACCTTAAGCTCAAATTGCTTTGAAAGCACTCTAAAATCCTGTATAATAAATTTAAATTTATTATAATTCTATACCAAAATAATTTAAATAGTTATGATATAATATATTATCTAATTATAACATTTAAACACCTATTTATTAAATTTTTTGTTTTAAGGTGTTAACTGTTTCATTTTTCATGGAATTTTTGGTTCTATAGTTTCAATTCATATAGTTTGATCATGGTTACATAATATAAATAATTTTAAACATGATATAAATATTATATATATTAATTATATATATATATATATATTCATCCAAAAAATTTATATAAAGAAAAATTAATTGCACCATTCATGGAGACGATATGTCGAATGTAAGCATGAACGGTGTTTCCATTTTTTGACGGATGGAATGAAAGAAAGGTAAATAATAATTAAAATTTATAGAATCATAATAATATCATGAATAACACAAAAACATAAACATATATATTTATTAAATCCATAATTATAATCATCCAAGTAAAGTGGTGATGAAAAATTAATTACACCGCTATGTGGAGATAGTAAGCCATAAGTACACATGAATGATGTTTTTGCTTTCCATGGGATGGAAAGAAGGTGGATAATGGTTGTAAAATCATCATAATAAAAATTAATTATATTTAACATATTAAATTAATTATTTTATAATGTATACTATGGATTTATATTAATTATAAGAATAAATAAAATTGAAAACTCTTAGTTAAGATTTATACCTCTTTATTGAGAAACCTCTTTTGGATTACACCATAAGTCTTGAAGGGATGGTATTTTAGAAATAAAAGAAGCCATAGGATGTTTTAAAGGAATATAATAAGTTATTATGATAGCTATTTTACAATATATAAGGCTCAAAATGTGTGAGTATGATAGGAGAAGAGGCACCCTTTTATAAGTGAGGGGAGATGAACTCTTGATATTACTTATAGTATTTAATTAATATAAATTATTTTTTATAATAAAGTAGATAAAAATTGATATATTTATAATATATAGTGATTATGAGTCTAAATACTCCCATATAATAACATTTAGATAATTTTAAGTGATGTTTTAACCCTCATATATTAGCTTTAACCCCCGTTAATCCTTTTGACAATTACCACAATATTAATGTTTTCTACTATTTAAGGGTCAATAATGTTACCATAAAAATAAGAGTGACCCATAAATGGATCATGGTTGACATTTTAAACAATATAAAATTAACTTGGACAAATATAATATATTTTTTAATTTTAAATCATTTAATAAAATAAATTTTATTATAAAATATCATTAATGACATTTTTGACACTATTCATTTACTTTGACTTTAAAATCACCAATATAGTTATGAAATTTGAATATAAACATTTAAAACACCCCAAATATGTTATAATTATCTAGAAAACTCATGTATCACAATAATTCACAAAAATTTCACAACATTTATTTTTTTTAAAATCATTTATTTTATTTTTCTATTAATGGAATAAATATTGTGTCAGCGTTGTGTAAGTATTTAAGGTAATTATTCAATCACTAAAAATTAAAAAAATTAATATTATAAAAAAATTAATTTATCTTTCAAATAAAAATTTATAAGAAAAAATAGCCACTTTTTATCTTTATGTTAAAATTTTAGAGATATTAAAGTCAAGAGAGTGACATTTTATATTTATTCTTTTCTTAAAATAATATAAAGGTCATAATCAAAGAAAAATGGAACCAAGCTACCATATTTTTGAAAATTAGATGTAAATGTCTGAAATAATATCATTAAATAGGATAAATGAAAGTATTTGAGAAATTTTAAAGCCTTATCCCAAAATTTTAACCTAGGTTTACACGTTTAACCCTTATCGAGGTGACAAAAATTCATCAAGTTTACTATTCATAACGACAAAAAATCAAAGGGAAATATTTAAAAAATTTAATCCTTATGATTAAAATTATGTAATACATTTTCAAGAATATATTTCTAGAATTGGAATAAATTAATCTTAATGTAAGTGTGCAAAATGTGATGAAAAACTTTTTTTAGGAAAATACATTTTTAAGCATAAAACTGGATTTATTTTTATTCCTTGAGTAGAAAAAAATTATGAATATTAAAAAAAATTATTGAATAAATAATACATAAATTTTATTAGAATAATCAAACAATATTAATTAATTTAATTTATTAATATATAAACACATCGCGTGCATAAAAAGACTTTTTAGAAAAAAATTTGTTTTAAAGCCCAAAAATGAACTTATACAAAAAAAAGTTTAATATTGATTCCTATGTAATTAATTATATTATATTAAATTAAATGATACATATTTTACAATAAGATAAAATTTAAACCATAATGGTACCTTTTAATGACAAGAAATGATAGTTTTATAAAAATTGATATTTTTCACTATTCACTAAAAATCAACCTTTTCAGAAAAATACCAAAATTTTACCCTAAGATAATTTTGATATTAAAGTTTAAAAGATGATTCTATTTTTATAAAAGAATTTTTTTAAATTTTCCATAAATTAATTATAGTATTCGGTCATAAAAATAAATAAAAATCATTTTTTAAGAAAAAATATTTTTTGAATAATAAAATGATTTTACTAAAAAATGAGCACTTATTTATTATTAATAAATAAATAATATAAAACCTTTATACATATTTTTCATAATATGGTTAACCCTATCCATACCTTCCAATCCAATGTCATTGCGATAACTATTACATTAAATAGTAATATTTTAATAGTATATTATAGTTCGTTTAAATCTCAGTGTTGCATGTTAAGAAAGTTATCGAGATTATTATAATTTTGATATAAATTTTTGGGGTTTTACACTTTGGATTATGTAATCGTACCTAATTTATTATTAGGATTTGTTTTGTTATTTTTGGAGGATTCCTTTAGTAGTCATTAGGTGTTAAATCTCTCTAATAGGGATGTCTTAACTCACTGAGTGAATTTGCAGACTACAATGCCTACCAATGGGTTTTTCAAAGACTAATAAAAAGTCATAAAAATTATTTTGAAACTATGAAATAATGTTTTCTAAACTTTATTTATTATATAAAGTGGTATACTACAATTTGTATTTCAATAGATTTATCAAATTGTTTTCAAACCTTTCTTTAAACTTATGACTAGTGGATTTATTAGGAAATTGAATTTGACAAGGTTTTAATTATAAAAATACACCTTTTTAAATTGAGTGTTATGCTTTAATAAAATTTATAATAATAATTAATTACTTTATTTATAATGTTTCATGCATTTAAGTACCTTCCATGGTTTTTCTATCATTATCATGTTGTCTTCCAAATATTTTCATGTCCTAACATGTTATAATATACATTATGGGTAGTATTACATAATTTTAGTTGACCATGCCATGTTCCCATAGGTTCATATTTGTGAATAATTTATGAACTTGATACTCAAGCTTGATTAGCTCAACCCTGTATTACTTGTGGTGTATCCTAGTGTACCTATATTATGTATTTATAAAATGGTCACATCATTTCACCATAGCCTAAATGAGTTATAATTCACCAATAAAAACTTAACCTGGTTAAGAATTTCATTTTTGGTGAGGTAATGGTTGGCCTAGATAAGTGTAAGAAAGTGAAAAATTCATATACATTATTGGTTTTTGAAGACTATTTGTCTTTTAGATAAAAACTTAATTTTTTTTGAGAAAAGTGATGACATGAACTAGTTTCCTAGTTCATGCCATCAAAGGAATTTATTAAAATAAAACAGTTTCAATACAAAACACGAGGAGTAATGAGCTTACTCCAGCGGGGAATTAAGGGTTACAATGATACTCAAACTAGAACAAAACCAACAGCCAAAATGAGCACCTTCAAAATGCAGAGGGATCTTCCATCCAGGATCAGCCATCAAAGATATTCCCATCAAGAAATAAAAAGATGCTCCATCAAGGGAATATATCAGCATCCTCATCAAAGAAAACCACCAATCAAAATGTTAGATTCTGATAAAAAATAGCAGAAATGAAGCAGTGTGAATAGTATATTCCATCTCTTCAAAACTTCTTGAGAGCAGATAGGTCCCAAAATCATCAAACCAAGCAGGAAAAACATCTAATATTCTGAGAAAATTCCAAACCATCAAACAGTTTGAAATCCAAGCAGCAAGTGAAAACCAGCCGAACCAAACCATATTGTAAAAGTCACCAATCTGCAACAGAAACCAGACAAGAGCCCATCCTTGAAGCAATCATCAGCAAGCAACAAGATAATCTAGGTAGAGAGTGCACTTTCCAAACCAAAAAGCAGTATTATAAAGTTGTCAACCATAATATAAAAGTCACCAATCTGCAACAGAATCCAGAAAATAGCCCAGCCTTGAAGCAAACATCAGCAAGCAGCAAAAAAATCCAGGTAGAGAGTGCGTTTTCCAAACCAAAATGCAAAACTAAACCAGGCCTTACCGAACTTTCCTTTGTGTTTTTTTGAGGCTTGGAGATGTTTTGAGAGATTCTAGTGGCGATCTGTAGGTTTGAGGTGATGTTTTGGCCTTTTGGGGGGACCACAGTTTGTGAAATGACTTGGAAATCCATTTTGGAGGGCGTTTTGGATTGGGTATGATTCTATGTAAAACAGGTTGTGTAACTATGCCCTAGGGAAGGTGTGGTGCTGATCGTGTTGGCCTGTTAGTCCTCATGTGTTCTAAAAGAAAGTGTAAATTCCTTGAGGAGGGTGTGAAACTGGGCATGGTTCTCTGGTGTATCACCTATGTAAAATGGGGAAGAAAGACTCACCAAGCTGTAGCCTTGGGTGCGGTGAGGAAAAAATGATCAAGTCCTAGGTGCTAGGCCATTTTGATTGGATGTGGTAGAAAATAGAAGAACCACCATAGATTTGACCATTCCATAGTCTAAGGTGGTGGTTAAATATCATTTTTAAAACAGGTGTAAAATGAAGATCTCACACAAAGGCTTTAAATCGTATGTTGACTGGACCCACCTTGGGCATTTTGGTTGTTCCCTACACTATGGAAGAGTCTAATGGGATTATCTTATAAATAGGAGGTCAACTACACCCTTTATTTGAGTTTCAAACCTTACTTAGACTCTTGGATGAACCCTATCTATCCTCCCCTTCTTTAGTCATCTCCCTTGGTGTTTCGAACCCCTTGGTTCATTTTGGATTGTTCAGATTGGATTCCTTTGAATCGAGGTAACCCACTCTTCCCTTGTTATTCCTTACTCCATTTCTCTTATACCCAAGATTTCACTATGGTGGTATTCTATTCTATTTTTGTTGTTTTATGATGGAGACTTGTATTTTATGGAAATATAGTGATAATCCCTTTGAGATCAGTGGCATTCAATCTTTGGTTTTTGTGCATTTCTCCTTGAGGATTTGATCATAGCAGGGGATCCTTCTTCTTTCCACCTGTAGATGTACATGTGGGAATATAATTCTTTTGTTTTCCTTTGGGGATATAGTATGCATCATATTAATGAATATAATTATCTAGTTTAATTGAAATTAAAGGTCAAGGAAATAAATTTCACAAGTTTTTCTTATTATTGTGATTTTTCCAATATGGTTAAGCATGCTTAAAAATATTTCTAGATTTGAATTATATTAAGTTTTTTTATGTTGTTGTGTTTATTGAAATTGTTGAATCTTATTGTTTATGTTTATTAACTCACCAAACATTAAAATAGATAAGAACATATATATGGATAAAAATTGGTTGCCCATAGACTCTTATATTTGTGTAAGAATGCCCTTGAAATAATTAAAATAAATATTATGAAATATCTTGTT